>JAEBUR010000001.1:1200000-2400000 GCA_023014455.1 Amanita exitialis
ATTACCAAGAAAAGTAATCAGTGACTGAGGACCACAGTTTGTGTCGAAATTTATGACAGACTTGTATGGGATGCTGGGTATAAAAGGGAATCCATCAACTGCATATCACCCTCAAACGGATGGACAAACAGAAAGAGTCAATCAAGAAGTTAAAGAATTCCTGACTATGTTTGTCAACAACCGACAAGATAACTGGAGTGATTGGTTGGCAGTAGCTCAATTCTGCCACAATGATAGGATCCACTCAGCAACAGGGTTCACCCCCTTTTTCATGAACTATGGCAGACATCCCAATAAGGGACTCAATCCAATGTATCAACCAAAAGTCATGGCCGCACAAGAGTTAGCAAAGGAAGTAAAAGAGGTACATGAACAAGCAACCAAATCCCTGGAAAAGGCAGCAGATGCAATGAAAAGACAGTATGATGAACATCGACAGGCATCTCGACAGTACAAACCAGGAGATAAGGTGTATCTCAGTACTGAACATTTACCCACTGCTACGAGTGACCAAGAAATTGGATGGAAAGTTTGTGGGACCACTGGTGGTAGTAGAAAAAGTGGGAACATCGGCATACTGGTTGAGAATTCCAGCATCATGGAAAATATACAATGTTTTCAATGAAACATTGCTAAAACCATACAAAGAACCGGTATTCCCAAGACAGAGGCAGAAGCAGCAGAGCGAAAAGAAGCACAGATGGTAGAAGAGTCAGTGGATGATGAGTATGAGGTAGAAGAAATTCTGGACAGCTGAGTCAGTGGTCGAGGAAGTGGAACATTGGAGTATCTGGTTAAATGGAAAAACTATCCTAGAGAGGAATCATCTTGGGAAACAGCAGCCAATGTGGCCAATGCAGCACAGATGGTCAAAAAGTTTCACAAAGAAAACCCTGCAGCACCATGGGCAATCCCAAGAAGGACAATGGCATTCCAGAGATATACCAACTATACACAACCACAGGTGTCCAAAACACTGTTTGGTTGGGAAGATGGGAAATTCGAGTGTGACTACCTCGAAAAATTGGAACGAAACTGGAGGAGATGGAAAGGAGATCGTCGACCAATCTACCAGGAAGTTGACAGAACAGGAGAGTTCTCCCAAAAGTTAAAAAATGCAGAAAAACAACAAAGGGGTCAAATGAGACCCAAGAAAGGACAACAGGGAGGACAGCAGAAGGATGGAAAGGCAAAACCATCACCTCAGCAAAAGGGTAAAGGACATGAAGTACCACTCCCAATACATGAACAGGAAAGGAGAGAGCGAGAAAAACAAGCAAGAGAAACGAATACTGCTGAATCTCAACGAAATGAGATGGCAGATGACCCTATGGAACCCTTAGTGGAAGGACAAGACAATGCCATGGAGGAGATTCTGGAAGAGAGAGTAAAAGAAATCGAGGAAGAAGAAGAGGAAGAGGGATCAGATACAGAGACAATTATGGCTTATGAAGACTGCCATATGGAAATCATGGAAGACATGGACAATAGGCAACCATGAAGGAGCAAGAGGACTTTTCTTTTCTGTTTTATTTGTAGTATAGCTTTTTATTTTCAGGTGCTCTAGAAGGTCAAGGGGATGGGTACATGGGACAAGGTCAAGAACAGGATGTGCAAAAAACTAAAACTGCAAGAATGCAACCAGGATAACTCAGAGTTCACGAGGATGCGAACCTTGAAGGGGGGGTAATGTTACAAATCAACCCCTAAGTTCGATGCTTTGACGCATTCGATGCCTTATCCAACATCTCACTTATCTAAGAGACACTATCTATTTACAATGCAAGGCAGTAAGGCAGTATACTCACCAATGGGGCTCAGTCAACTACGTGCTACATGGAAGCCTTACTACAGGCAACAGTAACAGTAATGAGACAAGGCCATAGAAGGTGCAACAGTTGCGAAGGCTATATCATGTGTCATCATCAGTCTAGGATGCAGTACCAGAGATGGGACCAACGTACAGGTCATGATGGATACATCGGACAACTCGCAAAGCTTATTGGAAGGATAAGATCTTATCAAGTGATCTTATCTTATCTTATCACTTATCACATCAGGATGGGATTTCTTATCGGTGTTATCAATGATCTTATCATAGATAAGATAAGGAGGACATGAGGCTTAGCATGAGGATGCAGTATGGCAGAAGCACAGTAGGCACAGTCAGACATGAGGGAAGGGCAAGGAGGCTAGGTAGGGGTATATAAGGACTACTGTAGGTAGAGGTTACTCTAAGACTCGAGATAGTTTGTCTTGCTCAGGCAACTACCTAGTTTTCATCCAAATTCACTCTCTTTTCTTGTTCTTCTCTTCGCTCACTTGCAGTGAGCTTGAGTGTTGTGTTGTTTGAGTGTAGCTCTTAACACACAGGCTTCAGTTTTCCAGTATATTTTCCACTTCTGTCATATGGGTGAAGACCCAATAGCTCAGCCATTGCATCAAGCCTCAGGGCCACTGCAACTGTCAATTGTTCATCATGCATTCCATTATCCACATAATTGTCACTCAGGATAGATGTGTCATCTGATTCCAATCTCTGCCTTAATGAATGTGCAAGTACTCTGATCCAAGCAGTAGCAGTTGTAGATTTTTCTTCCATAAACCTTTTTCTCTGCTGGCGACCATGTAAATTTAGCAGCTGCACATTCTCTGTCAAGCTCAATAGTATGACAAGCACACTGGACAGTGAAATGGTGGAGCTGAAGTTTAGCCTGACAAAATCACTAAACTCTTGAAATGTGATGTTGGGGAATGGGGTTTCATTTACCCCTGCAGCTGCAGCTCCTGGAAGATGACTAAGAAGCAGTAATGTGCACAACCATACATGCACCAATGGAAAGGTCCTGAAAATAGTCACAAAAAACAGCATGCTTGATAGTGTAAAACAAATGTTAAGAATGTATTACAATTGGCCCTTACTGATTCTTCTTCTCCTTCTTCTCCTTCTTCTCCTTTTCCTCCTGCTCCTGTACATCATTGACATCCTTCTTCTTCCCTTGCTTTCCCTTCACCTGCTTTGATTTCCCCTTTCTCCCCTTTTGATCAAGCCACTCTGATAAGTCATTGAACTGGTACACTCCCTTCTCCTCTCCCCAAATTTCATGGTTAGCAGGTGCTCCCTCATCATTTTTTAACCAACTGTGCATATCAGGATACTGGGGCACTTTGGAAAACAGCTTCTTATAGTGAGAGTACCACATGGTTTTAGAAACCACCAAGTCAGCAAGCTCCTGCTCACTTGGCCCTTTACCAGTCCATGTTCCCTCTTTGACTAGCATTGGGACCAGCTTCTGTGAAGTTGCATATGCAGTAAGTATAGTCAAATACTTTTGGTAGCTTGACCTCAAATTCCCATCCCTTTCTGGCTTTGTATGATCCCTTAGAAAATGAGTAGGGATGTTAAATAATGTAGCCATCTCTTCTCTGGAAAGAGGTCCAGGATTAGGCATATCCTGTGTGATGGGACTAGGCAATGCACTAGGAGAATGGGAGTGACCATGCTTTAACATAGTTTCATTATCCTGAATATTATGTGTACAGTTAGTAAATTATGTCTTATGTGAATTGCAATAGATGACTCAACCAAAGCTATGGTCAATGAATGTTCCCCTGCTGAATCTTTTGACCAGGTCACTGTGTCATTGTTCCTTACAGCTATTTGGTATCTCCCCTTCAGGCTCCAGTTTCCCTCCTCATACACAAATACTCTCTGATTTTTTTCTATCAAATTATTAGATATATTGAAAAAGTACTATGACAAACACACTTTTGATTGGAGAGTATAACTCCCCTAGATCTGCAAGGACAGGAGCTATATTTTGGTTCACTTCAGCTTTGATGGTCATGTGAGGCTTCACAGAAGAAGGATCTTCTCCAGTATTATATATCCTGACTTTCCCAATCATTGCCCCAATATCTGTCTCCATGGGTTTATCTGCATCAGCCATATTGAACACATTTCCATAAGCTCTGCTACGTAAAACTCCAGCTGATGTGGATGAGGAGCCATGTAAGGGGGGAGGGCTACCCATGTGAATGGCTGATAAAGTCAGCTTGGGCTGTAGTAAAGCAGAAATACAATTACCATTATCTTCAAAGGTATTTCCAGGAACATCCTAGAAATTCATTGTAAGCTAGTTTATGATTGAGTAATACATTACTCACCAATCCTGTTGAATTATCTGGGGACTAGTTGTCCAAATATATTTTAGTTGTGTATAACTTGGAATATGACAATGCACATTACTTTTGTATTCTCTGTCCCATCAATATATTCCAGCCCCTCCTCTTCATCCATCTCTTCAACATCTCCAAGATCCTGCTTATATTTAACAGCTAGTCAAAGGTGCTACTAATGGTACTCACAGTTTTCCCCTTCTCCTTTTCAACAGATTCATCACTGCCTTCCTCTCCCTTCTCAAGTCCCTGCTTTTACTTCAATTTAGTCAAGAGTTAGCTATGAAAGAACTCACCACTTTCTTAACTGGCTTATCCCCACTCTCTATCTCACTCTCATCTTTGCCAGTGCTCTCTTCCTCACTCTCTTCCTCACTCTTCTCACTGCTGACACTTTCATCCTGTACAAAATCACTCCCAGACTCCTCAGACTCAGCAGCATCTGAGTCACGATGTGAACGGGATACATCTTGTTGTGGCCTGCCTTGTATCTTTACTCTGCTTGGGCACTGCCGCTCTGGGGGTGTGACAGACAGTCCACTCTCTTCAAGAACTTTCTCAGCACTATGAGAGGAATTTTATGTATTACATGTAACATTGAATACATTTACATTTGAAATACACATTACATTGAGGCAAATATAATAATAATAATTAATTAAGTCAGTGTACAATTGATAGTTGATTGTCATAGGTGATTCATATATGTTAGATTGAGTCAAAGTAATTGTCATAGGTAAAAGAAAGTAAAAGATGAGGAATCAATTAGCCATGCATATTAACACATGAAATACATTGACTTACAGTGTTAACTTCCCCCTGGAGACAAAGCAAGGGGGTTGGTGGGCAGGATAGTTTTGAGGGGACAGTTTCCAATGGGTGGGGGGGGTTGCCAATGGGTGGGGATGGTTGCTGATGGTTGCCAATGAGTGGGGATGGTTGCCAATGGGTGGGGGGGGGGGGGGGGGTTGCCAATGGGTGGGGATGGTTGCCAATGGGTGGGGATGGTCACCAATGGTTGCGGATGGTTGTGGATGGTGGTGGATGGTGGTGGATGGTGGCAGATGGTGGTGGATGGTGGTGGATGGGTGCAGGATGGTGGTGGATGGGTGCAGGATTGTTGTTGGTGGTTGTGGGTGATTGGGCATGGAGGGGATGGTACAGATGGGCATGGATGGGAGAAAGCAGTTGCAGGGGTTGGAAACAGGGATAGCTGAGGGTGGTAGACTGGTTAGAATGCGATGGGAATGGGATTGGTGTCGAAGTAGCACAATGACAGGTGCAGCGGAATAGTAGAGCTAAGTAAGTAAACACTTACTTGTGTAGCTGTAGGTTACTCAGGAGCTGTGGCTCAACTGGTTGATAGCAGAGAAGAGAATGTAGATTGACGGAGAAACTACTAGGTTTATATACATCTATCTACTGTGTCTGTGTCAGCGTTATTATGATATGCTGACTGAGCAAATGTATTGAGCATAGCAATGCGCAGTCATTGCTGTGTGGAAAGCTGTGTGAAGCACAGCTTTGCACAGTCGCCATGTGAATACATGAGGCAGCTTTATTGTTCAGAGTTCTGTCCCATCGAACTCTATAATATCTGTCCAGATATAAATACAATGAACTTTATATAATCATAGATTATTAGATAATGCTGATAAGATATGATAACGATTGAGATCGGATAGATCCGAGATGTTTTCCCACAATATGAAAGACTTTCATCAACATTTGTTTCAACACTCCCCCTCATTGAGGATCTCAATGCCAATTTCATTTCTTAACTCTTTGAACTTTTGCCAAGTTAAATTTTTTGTTAAGATATCAGCTAGTTGTTCATTTGTGGGAACATATGATATGTTAATATCTTTGTTCTCAACACATTCTCTAACATAATGATAACAAATATCAATATGTTTTGTTCTATGTTCTTGAGCTGGATTCTTTGCTAAGAATATTGATCCTCTGTTGTCAACATGAAGATCAACAGCTCCAATGTCATATCCCAGTTCTTTGAATAGGAATTTTATCCACATGATTTGGCGTGAGCAGTCTGAAAGACTCATGTACTCAGCTTCTGTGGATGACAATGCAACAGTTTTCTGTTTTCTGGAAATCCAACTTATTGGAGATCCTGCCAATAGAACTAGATTACCCATTACAGATTTTCTTGTGACTGGATCACCAGCCCAATCTGCATCAGAGTAAGCATGCATTCCATCTTTGTTAAAGCCATCATACACCAATTTTCCATTTATGGAGGAATTGACATATTTTATAATATATAAGGCTTTTGCTATGTGTTCTCTAGATGGATTAACCATGAATTGTGACATCATGATTACTGCTTGGGTAATATCATATCTCGTGCCAAGAGTAAGATATAGTAGAGATCCAATAATTGATTGGTAATAACTCCTTTCTTGAGGAGTTGCAGTACCTTTGTTCTCCACAGGTGTATATCCTGCTGGTAAGGGAGTACAAACAGGTTTTGAATCTTCTTGACCAAAACGTTTAACTACTTTCTTTGCATAGTTAATTTGATCAAGAATAATCAATTTCTTTTTCCTATCTCAGACAATTGTCATTCCAAGATATTCTTTAATGGGTCCTAGATCTGTACATTCCCATTTTTTCATAAATTTGTGTTTTAGTTCCATGAGTAACTTTTTATTGTTTCCCATGAATAACACATCATCAACATATAATATAGCTACTATAGTTGATTTCTGTTTATAGCAAACATAGACTCCAGTGTCTGTAAGACACCGTCCAAAGCCTAATTCTGTAGACTTTGATTTGCTTTTTTATTCCAAGCTAATGAAGCTTGTTTAAGTCCATATAAGGCTTTTTTAAGTTTATAGACTTTGTGCTCTTGTCCTTTGATAATAAATCCTTCTGGCTGTTCCATATATATGTTTTCTTCTAAGTCTCCATAAAGGAACGCTGTTTTTACATCTAGCACTTTGATTTCCCAAACTTCTAGTGCTGCTGTAGCCATAAGGAGTCTCACAGTCTCAAATCGTGCAACTGGTGAGAATGTATCATCATAATCTACTCCAGGTATTTGTGAAAATCCTTTAGCGACTAGTCGAGCACGTTTTCGGCCATCGCTTTTGACCTGCATAAACCCATCTACACTTTACAGGTTTACAGTTTTTTGGACATGGTACTAATTCCCATACATCACGGTCTTCTAAGGCCTGTACTTCTTCTCTCATTGCATTTTGCCATAATTCCCATTCTTTGGGATTAGAAGCTTTTAATTTATAAGCATCTTTATATGTCCATTGATCTACACTTTTAGAGTAGTTTGGACTTATGGCTTTGCATAGAAGGTAGTTAACAAATCTGTTACCTCCTTCTTTGAGTAGTTTTTCTAAGAAGTATACGAGATCATCACTAGGTGATTTAGACTGTAAATCTCTATTGACTTCTTCTTCACTTGATTCATTAAATGGATCAGTTTCATTATCAGAGGATGATTGTCTATTCAAATCTGGAATAGATTCTCCACCAGAAACTGGTCTTGTTTCTTTAATGGATGATCGTTCAGATTCTGAGGCGGATGGTGTTTTATATTGTTCTGACTCTGTTTCTGATTCCGATATTTCTTCCATTTCTTTATCCATTTCAATTTGTTGTAATGGATTTTGTAAAGCTTTTCGTGAAGAAGTTGGACTAAGGGTAGGTTTTGCTTTCCCTTTGCCTTTACCAAAGACTCTTTTGCTCCATTCTCTAGTACTTTGTATATCTTTTTCTATTTCAAGAGGAGCTTTCTGACCATATGCATTGTCAGGCATGAGTCTAGGTTTTTTTAGGCGTGAACTCCTTCTGAGATATGTGTCATATTTTTCATCTCGTTTGTCCTTTCCTTTTTCAGGACGTTTATCTCCAAGTCATCTCATGGAGATGTTTGGTCATTCAGGAGGTGTTATTGAACGATTAACATTTGGTTCTATATCCTGATTTCTGTCAGGATTTATATAAGAATCCTCTAGGCCTTGATTATCCTTATCATGAAACGATCTGCTATAATTGTTGTCTGTAGTATCATGATTTTCTGGATATCTTTTCTTTTTGTGGGGAGTATCATCATCACTATCACTATTATAGATGTGATGACCATGATCCATGTGGGAATTGGAATCAGATATGTGTCCATTATTTTTCTCCCTTGTTTCTATACCTGGTGGACTATTAAATAGTCTATTTTCTAAGCCTTCTGTTTTTGCTCTAGGAAATTTGGTTTCATCAAATAATGATTGAACTCCAACAAATATAGAGTTATCATTTTTCATGAATTGATAAGCTTTAGAGCCATCTTCATATCCTATGAATGTCATGGCCTCTGCTTTTGGAGTAAGCTTATTTTGTCTAATTTCTTTAGGTACAAAAACCCAAGCTAGACAACCAAATGTTTTAAAGTAATGAACATCAGGTTTTTTATTGTACAAATTTTCATATGGTGTCATCCATTTTGTTCTTCTTAATGGCATGCAGTTATAGGTGTGAATAGCATTTTTCATAGCAAACTCCCACCATGATTTTGGACATTGGGCATGGAGTCGCATACTTTCTGCTTTTTCTAAAATTGTATTATTCAATCTTTCTGCACGTCCATTTTGTTGATGGATATATGGTGCACTTTGTTCACGTAATATGCCTTTTTGTTTTAAGAATTGATCAAATTCACCAGACTTAAATTCTCCCCCTCGATCTGATCTGAAACGTTTAACTTTTCTTCCTGTTTGGTTTTCAAACAGTGTAATAAAGTTTTTGAAATTGTCAAACATTTCTGATTTAGTTCATAGGAATGCCATAAAGGCATATGAAGAATAGTCATCAATAATCATTAAACACCATTTTTTACGGTGATAAGATTCTTGTGGGAATTCTAGCAAGTCAGCATGTAACAACTCTAATGGTTGTTTTGCACGTGTTTGTGATATAGGATAAGATTTATTATGCATCTTTCCTTGTGCACATCCAGAACAAATAGGATTATCAGATGGTATTTTGATTTTATCATCAAAACCTTCTGTATGTTGGCTCATATTTTTTATTACATTTTTATTTGCATGTGCCATCCTATTATGCCATGTAGTGAAGTCTACAAGATTCACCAATTTGTTTAATTTTTGTTTTATTGTTACTTTAGCCCAGTGTATTGGTTCAAAGCGATTTTTGGGTTTAGCAACTATAACATCATTTCCTTTGAACAAAAACACTGTATGTTCACTGTTTGATGTCTCAACGTAACCACCAATTTTTAATTGTCCAGATGAAATAAGTTTGTGAGAAGCCTTTGGCATGTAACAAACTTCCAATTTAGCGATATGTTTAAGTCCCTTTAAGTTTTCAAACTCAAGGACTATAGTCCCTTGTCCAAGTATCATTGCAGCTGATTTTGAATCAGCTGTTTTGATTTCTTCTGGTTCAGGATATGGATTATACTCTACAAAGTCAGACTTGTTATTTGTAATGTGCACAGATGCACCTGAGTCTATTATCCAATAATCCTCACATATTTTTTCACTTTTAAGAGTCGATGCAGATTTATTTAAACTAATAGCTATTATGCTATTTTTACATCTGCTATCTATGGACTTACCAATATCATGATAAGTCTTCTTCTGATGGTTACATTCCATCATCTGTGAAGAAGTCATTATCATAATATTCTTCTTGGTATCCTTCGATGTTATCATCATCACTGATTTATAATCAGGATTTGGATATTTTTTAGTGAAATTTACATATGATCTGTTGTCCCAGTAACCTGTTTCTACATGTTCCTCATGTATTTCTTCTTGTAGCTCTATTTGAGCTTTCTCGTCATCAATACGAGCTTCTGGAATATCCATTGGATTATTTTTCCAGGTAACAAAGTCTTCTTTGATAAGATCTTTTCCTTTTCCTTTAAGATCTTTGATCCTGTTCATAATTTTTAATGTCTCAGGATCAACTTTGTTTGTGCTGATTCTATCAGCAAGTGAAGAGGAATTTTGAGGAACATCCACATCCATCTTATGGCTTTCTGTTATAGCCATATTAGCGAATTTCTTAAGATCTGCTCTTTCTTTTCTTGAAAGATCCCCAGGAGCATGCGCGGCTTTAGCCAAAAGGTTTAATTTCTTTTGCTTATTTGCGCGATTTTTCTTATTGTGCTCCCAATTTGATCCTGTGTTGTTGCCAGGGGGTACATAGGCCAGTCTATTACTAGGACCTGCCTGTGTATTAGGCTGGGTATATTTCCCTTTAGGCAAATTTACTTTGGGTTTGAACCCAGAGTTAAAAGGTTTTTTGCCTTTATAGGACTTGCTCCCCCTTGCTACAAAATTTGCGGACTGCTCTTCCTTGTTGCCTTGGCGACGTTGGTACTCATTTTCGATCTCTGGTAGGAGATCTTTAAGTTTTGTTGTTCCTACTTCCATTTTTAGGAGGATGTAGGTTTTGAATGAGTCCCAGGAAGCTGGCATCCTGTCAATGACTTCCATTAGTTGGAAATCGTCATCAAAGGATTTGCCATTTGCAGCCATTTCAGCCCAGAGTTCCATTAACTCTTGAACTGATTCTGCAGGATTTTTGTTTTTGGGGAATTCCCAAGTTTTTGTCTTTTTATAGACATTAAATATTGCTACCACTCCAGCTTTGGAAAAAGCCTCAGTTAAGCCATCCCAAGTTTCTTTTGATGTGTTTTGGATATGATGACCCAAAGACTTAGGCAGATTCAGGGTTATTATTCCCCTTGCCTTTCCATCATTTTCAAGAAATTCTTGGTGTAATTTCCAAATTTGGTTGAGTGCTTGGACTCGACCAGCTGTGACAGTTGTGCCATAACTATAACCTTCTACAGGCTCGATGTGAAAGCTTGCTTTGCTTTCCCTGTGAATTTTGAAGCCAGTTTCCTTTCGGAGTTTATGGCTTAATTGTGACAAATCCTTGACTGTAGGATATGTCAGGCCACACATATTTGGATAGCGCTCTATCTTTGATTGCTACCAAATAGCAGAGTCCAGGTTTTTTCCAGACTGGATGCTCTCTTGTGTGTTTAAAATTTCTTTTATTTGTTTTCACAGGAATGATTTCACCATGCTCAATTGGGGTACCAACTTGAGCTTGTAGGTATGTATCATTTTCATTGTCTGACAATTCCCAATGGGAATTTTCAGAGCCATATAAGAGATCTTGGAAATCAGTGTTTCCAAGCTCTTTTAACTCGTCATGTTTAGGTATGCGAGTCCTAGGCTCTTTTGAGTGAGCGGTGAAGTTAATTTTATCGGCTTCTTTTTTATCTAGCCAATTTTGTTTCTGACGCAGCTTTTTGGCTCTTTTCTTTTCTTGAGCCAGCTTTATTTTGTCAGAATCTAGCCAAGACTCCGCATTTATTGCGCGTGTCTTTGCTCCTTTTAACTCTAATTTGAGATGTCCTATCTCATGTGCCATTTCTCTTTGGTTTTCGAAATAAGTATTATTCTCATGTCATCTAGCCTGCTGAGATTGACCTAGATGATCTAAGGCTGCATCTAGATCATCACGTAATCGATCATTATTATCGATTAAGGTGTTGGAGTTTTGTATAACTCCTTTCACTGTTTGTGAAATCTCAGCTATGTTTTGTTGATGGCTAGCAACCATGATTTTGGCATCTTCTACCAATTCACTTCGCTTGATAGAGTTCATGTAATTTTTTATTTTGGAGAAGGGAATTGCTCCTTCTCTGTTTAATTACATGTATTTTATTGGGTAATGCACCCAATTTCATAAATGCAGTGGCTATTTTTTGCCACTCATTTATTTCCCCTCGTGACCATTTGTCACCTTCCTCCTGCGTCTTTTGTCTTTTCTGGTCTCCCCCAGAGGATTGTACCAGAAGTGGGTCAATCTCCCACTTCGACGCTTTGGTAACAACCCTCGCTCCAAACGTTTTAAGCCATTGTTCGTGGCATCTGTCTTGTTCTTTGACAGATGAGGAATATGCCTGATTAGGGTCATTCCTTTTTTGGAGGTGAAGGGGACCACGCACATTCTTCACTGCCATTTTTAGCAATGGCGGCAGTAATTAGGCCCTGAGGAAGGGCCAGGAACAGGAATTGGTGTCCTGTTTTACTCGTTGCCTAATTCGAGGGAAGGGGGTTGATGGCCGGTAAGTGCCATTATTAAGATCGGCAATGAGTTGCCACGCACCTTCCATAGGCAATTTGGGATAATCATCCCTGACTTTGTTCCAATCATTGATTGGAACAGGCATTGGGCTTTCTATATTTAGCCCGGACAGCTTCATCGTGGTGGACCATGTGTCCGCGTTCCCTGGCCATTTTCCTTTTGTATTCTTGAGTGCGCCGATGAATGCGCTCCTCAAGTATGGCCTTTTGTTTGGCCTCCTCCACTTTAGCCCAGTGCTGGGCGATCGTCTCTTGATCTTGCTGATGAAGTTCATCAGCAAGCTGAGAGTCGATCGAGGCCGATGGCCCAGAACTGGTAACTCATGCCTTGCCGGCACATTTTTTGTATGAAACAGGGATAAACATCCCTGCACCATCAAGGGGAGGAGTGATCCTCTCCTGTTTTACCTGAACAGGGGGGGATTGTGGGCACGATGAGTCAGAGATTGTGCGTAAAGAGGGTAGTGAGGATGGAGTCCTCACTTTAGTAACCGGCGATGCCGGTTTTGATCCCACTTTATTTGAGCGGGGAGAGCGCATAATGTTGGCGGATTTGCCCATTTTGTGCTTTTTAATTAATTTAGAATTTTTAATTTGACCCAATTTAAATTGGGCAATTACCTGTTTGCCTTTATATTTGGCTGCGAGGCCAAACAAAGCGCATTTATCAGATTCTTCATCCAATTTTAGCTCATCCTGAGCTTGTTTCTCCTCCTGAGCTAGTTCAGGAAGAAGATTGAAATAGGTAATTTTGTGACCTTTGGAGGGGCCGGCTTGGTTGTTTCTGGACGAACCAGAAGAGGAGGCTGCTTTTCCGGCAGCGGAGCCGGAAGTGAATTTTCTGGAAGAAGATCCGGAGGAAGAGGAGGCGGAGGCGGAGGAAGCAGCAGAGTTGTTGTAAGACATATTTATCAAAATATTTATTCATTTATTTGAAAATTCAAAAAATAAATTCGAGGAGAGGTTGGTTTGGATTGGTTTGGAGATCTTTGAAAAATACGTTAGCTCATCGTTTTAAGGAATGATAGATGCTAGCGCTGATCATCAATACTTCCAGTTATGGACGCAACAGATGGATCCCGGGACAGGGACTCATGGATCACTTTTGGTTTCTCGGTTTCATCGCCAGAAAGGGATCCAGCCTTCCAGGAGTGCTTTGGGGCTCCAGCAAATTCCCCAACAGCGGTAAATATCCCATCATTATGTAATTATTTTTAAATCATACTATTGCTGCTAAGGAGCAGTCCTATTACTAAGCAGGAAGCTAAGCTCGTGCCTGCCACTGATATGCGTAGACAGGGAACAATGTCCCTGTAGCACTATCTTTATACAGAATATTACATAATTATTTAATTAATGAGAATGCAGGACAAAAACCCGAAATTGGTATATGCGCTTAATTATTCACAGCCAAAAGGGGGGCGCAAAGCCTTTTGATCGGGGGATGGGACAGAACCCGATCCAATCTTTATCCATCATAAGATGGCCCTTAATCCGGAGGATGTTGATAAACCAGTGTCCACAAACTGGTCCAGATCCGATCGAGACGATCGATGGATCTTAGATTATGGTTTTATTATGTACCCGGGTAATGCAGAAACTGGGGGCTGGACAAGTTTGCCATACTAAGTATTGTTTTCACACCTCTCCAGGTGGTGCCCAGATCTCTGTCAAGATTGGACATGCTCATATTTCGGGTGAGCTCCCTGGGTTATGTTAGTGGACATAAACAGTGTATACAGTCATCTACAGCCACTAGGGCACTACTAACAAACCTGATTACCTTATTTGGTCATTACCAAATAGCGATCAATGAAGTCCCCTCGACGGCGACAGCTACATCGTCGAGCTGCTTATCTCCTGCGGTATCGAGGCGATTGCCCATCAGGTCTGCGAGCAGATGGGGCCCATAACCTGTCAAAGTAGCACGACGACGGTGTTCAGAGTTCTGTCCCATTGAACTCTATAATATCTGTCTAGATATAAATACAATGAACTTTATATAATCATAGATTATTAGATAATGCTGATAAGATATGATAACGATTGAGATCGGATAGATCCGAGATGTTTTCCCACAATACAGAAGACATTCGTCAACGTTTGTTTCAACAATTGGGTACATACCTGGGCTTGTCAGAAGCCTCAGCATCTTCGTTTGTGTGCTGAGCTGATGTCTTCCTGTAAAAAGCGTGAGGGTTAGCATATAAACCTTAACAACATGGTGAGGGCACTCACCTGGTATTCTTGCTGCGTTGGCCCTTATCAATAGGCTCCCCTGCATCATCGTCATCTTTCTGCTTTGTTCCTTTGGCTTTCTTCTTCTGTTTTGGGCTGAGATGGGTTGATAATGTGGAAAGCATGCATTTGCAGCCCTTTCTCAATGATGTGGCAGTGTTGGGGGCCAGATTGGCTGCTGAGCAGGTGGTGGGCATGTGTAACAATGGTTGTGACATGTGTCACATAAGTGTTACAGATGTATAGTACATTGCAGCAAACATAGACATACCTATAGGATTCTGATTGGAGTCTGATAACAGTCCATTGGAATGGCTCCGAGATATTCTGACTCCAGTCCGATTACATAATCGAACTGTTATCAGACTGGTATTGGACTGTTATCAGAATTTTACAGCCATCATATTAATAACTTTTTTCAATCGGACTGCTATCGGATTCCATGGAATCCTATAGGAGTCCTATCGGAAAGGGGGGGGGAGTGTAATGACCTCCCAATTTCATAAATGCAGTGGCTATCTCGTGCCACTCATTTATTTCCCCTTGTGACCATTTTTCACCTTCCTCCTGCATCTTTTGTCTTTTCTGGTCTCCCCCAGAGGATTGTACCAGAAGTGGGTCAATCTCCCACTTCGATGCTTCAGCAACAACCCTTGCTCCAAATGTTTTAAGCCACTGTTCATGGCATCTGTCTTGTTATTCTTCACACCATTTTTAGCAATGGTGGCATAGTTGGGCCCTGAGCAGGGCCCAGGAACAGGGATTGGCGTCCTGTTTTCCTCATTGCCTAATCAAGGGAAGGGGGTTGATGGCTGATAAGTGCCATCATTAAGGTTGGCAATAAGTTGCCATGCACCTTCCATTGGCAACTTGGGATATGCATCCCTGACTTTGTTCCAATCATTGATTGGAACTGCATTGGGCTTTCTGTAAAGTGCCCGAACTTTTTCATCATGGCAGACCATGTGTCCACATTCCCTGGCTATTTTTCTTTTATATTCTTGAGTGCGCCAATGAATGTGCTCCTCAATTATAGCCTTTTGTTTGGCCTCCTCTACTTTTGCCCGGTGCTGGGTGATCATTTCCTGATCTTGCCAATGAAGATCATCAGCAGCTTGGAATCAATCAAGGCTGATGGCCCAGAACCAGTAACTCCTTGCTGGCATGCTTTTTGTATGAGACAGGGATGAACATCCCTGCACCATCAAGGGGAGGGGTGATCCTCTCCTGTTTTACCTGAACAGGGGAAGATCATGGGCAGCAAGGATGGGGTCCTCACTTTAGTAACCAGTGATGCTGGTTTTGATCCCACTTTATTTGAGCAGGGAGAGCACATGATGCTGGTGGACTTGCCAACTTTGCACTTTTTAATTAATTTAGAATTTTTAATTTGACCCAATTTAAATTGGGCAATTACCTGTTTGCCTTTGTATTTGGCCACAAGGCATGTTTATCAGATTCTTGATCCAATTTGGCCTCTTCCAGAGCCATCTCCAGAACAAGGTTGAAATAGGTAATAATGCAGCTCTTGGAGGAGCCAGCTTGGTTGTTTCCAGATGAACCAGAAGAGGAGGCTGCTTTTCTGGCAGCAGAGCCAGAAGTGGATTTTCTGGAGGAAGATCCGGAAGAAGAGGAGGCAGAGGTGGAGGAAGTGGTGGCATTGTTGTAAGACATGTTTATCAAAATATATTTATTTATTTGAAAATTCAAAAAAATTAATTTGAGGAGAGGTTGGTTTGGATTGGTTTGAAGATCTTTGAAAAATTTGTTAGCTCATCATTTCAAGGAATGATAGATGCTAGCACTAATCATTGATACTTCCAGTTATGGATGCAACAGATGGATCCTGGGACAGGGACTCATGGATCGCTTTTGGTTTCTCAGTTTCATTGCCAGAAAGTGATCCAGCCTTTCAGGAGTGCTTTGGGGCTCCAGCAAATTCCCCAACAGCAGTAAATATCCCATCATTATGTAATTATTTTTAAATCATACTATTGCTGCTAAGGAGCAGTCCTATTACTAAGCAGGAAGCTAAGCTCGTGCCTGCCACTGATATGCATAGACAGGGAACAATGTCCCTGTAGCACTATCTTTATATGGAATATTACATAATTATTTTAATTAATGAGAAATGTGGGATGAAAACCCGAAATTGGTATATGTGCTTAATTATTCACAGCCAAAAGGGGGGCACGAAGCCTTTTGATTGGGGGATGGGACAGAACCTGATCCAATCTTTATCCATCAAAAGATGGCCCTTAATCTGGAGGATGTTGATAAACCAGTGTCCACAAACTGGTCCAGATCTGATCGAGACGATCAATGGATCTTAGATTATGGTTTTATTATATACCCAGGTAACACAGAAACTGGGGGCTGGACAAGTTTGCCATAGTAAGTATTATTTTCACACCTCTCCAGGTGGTGCCCAGATCTCTGTCAAGATTGGACATGCTCATATTTTGGGTGAGCTCCCCAGGTTATGTTAGTTGACATAACAGGTGTATACAGGGTCTATAGCCACTAGGGTGCTACTAACAAACCTGATTACCTTGTTTGGGCATTACCAAACAGTGATTGACGAAGTCCCCTCAATGGCGACAGCTACATCATCAAGCTGCTTATCTCCTGCAGTATCAAGGCAATTGCCCATCAGGTCTGTGAGCAGACGGGGCCCATAACTGGTCAAAGTAGCACAATGATGGGCAGAGCAGAATAGTAGAGCTAAGTAAGTAAACACTTACTTGGTAGCTGTAGGTCACTCAGGAGATAGGGCTCAACTGGTTGATAGCAGAGAAGAGAATGTAGATTGATGGAGAAACTACTAGGTTTATATATGTCTATCTACTGTGTCTGTGTCAGCATTATTATGATACACTGACTGAGCATTTGTATAGCATGACTGAGCAAATGTATTGAGCATAGCAATGGACAGTCATTGCTGTGTGGAAAGCTGTGTGAAATTCCACATCATTGCTCTGTATTGACCCTCCATCCTCCTCACCCTCCACAGGCTCATAGGGTGGCATCTTATAACACATCAGAAAGTTCGCAGTCATTAAACTCGACATGCATACCATAATAGTAACATTCGCTGCTAAGAGGTCTACATTGGACCACCCAACGTATATCACTGGATGTGCCCTCGGGAAGGACAGGTTTTTAAAACCTTCCACAACACCCTTGACCACAGCAGCATCGTTACCAATGAACACCATTCTCCATGAAACATCCTTCAAACAATTAGGCAGGGAAGAGCGTAGCTTCTGTAAACCCACGAGCGGTGATGTATGGTTGGGACTGATGGTCACTTGAAAGACGTAGACCACATCATCAAGTACGTATGCATTATTGATGCCAGGAGTATTCCTGGGCGCAACCCAAAAATACAGGGGTGTCTCTTGCTTGAGTGCGGCCAAAGTCGATGGAATGAGCTTTTGCTCCACTGTAAGATCAGAGGATTCGGGTGGCCCTTTCACCCAGTTGCAAGTTATGGGTCTCGCTGCAGCAAAGTAGTTGTGAAACAACATTTCATAAATGCAACCAGCAGCTGCACACGTGTCATTTGATTGGCTCAACGCATGGAAGAAACTTAGCTTGACATTAGTGTTGTGCTGTTGGAGCGCTTGCCCTAGGAGCCGGCAAAGGGTTGGTGTTGGCACGAAAGCACAGGGGACCATACGACGAGATCCTGAGCCCTCTGGCTTACAGAAAAAAACTTGCAATGGTGCCTCCTCGAGATTCTTCTTTATTATTGAAGATATGATTTCAGGGCATGCTGTGACAGCCTCATGTGCAAGCCGCTTGTACTGGTCTTTGATCATCTCGTCCATTAGTTTTTGGAGTTGCAACAAAGTTTGAGGAATGCCACCCCATTCCTGTGCGAGAAAAGACATGCGCTTGTTATCAGATCCCATCAGCTTGTCAGATATTGCCTGAAATGACAGGGTACAAGCCACTTATGCAAGGTTCTCAATCTCTGCCGTGGACCAAATATCCATGACATAACACTCAGCACCGGCATCCTTGCTCCATGCCTTCCATCACTTCTGTCTGGGAGAGGTTGCTTCAGTCAGTGTATCATAATAATGCTGACACAGACATAGTAGATAGATGTATAAATACTCTGTAGTTTCTCTGTCAATCTACATTCTCTTCTCTGCTATCAACCAGTTGAGCCCTAGCTCCTGAGTGACCTACAGCTACACAAGTAAGTGTTTCACTTACTTAGCTCTACTATTCCACTGCGCCCATCATCATGCTACTTCGACACACTTTGCTGTCTTCAAATAAGTCATAAAGCTGTGGCTTGGGTTGGAAGCAGTTGACAATGGATTTTATTATGTAAAAGAAGGGGTCTGCGTTGGGATGCTATCTATAACACAACTATTCACCATCTCAAATCAATCCCAAGTTTCTGACTTCATTAGTACATCCGAGGCATGGCCACGGCATGGGGTGTCTTTTCTTACATCGACAAGGACCTTTATTAACAGTGGTGACAATATATGACCGAGACATACAGCAAATCATTCGACATCATTCCTGTCTATCGACCCTCCATCCTCCTCGCCCTCCACAGGTTCATAGCATGGCAGCTTATAACACATCAGAAAGTTCGCAGTCATTAAACTCGACGTGCATACCGTAATAGTAACATTCGCTGTTAAGAGGTCTACATTGGACCACCCAACGGATATCCCCGGATGTGCCCTCGGGAAAGACAGGTTTTTAAAACCTTCCGCTACACCCTTGACCGCAGTAGCATCGTTGCCAATGAACACCATTCTCCATGAAACCTCCTTGAAATGATTAGGCAGGGAAGAGCGTAGCTTCTGTAAACCCGCGAGCGGCGATGTATGGTTGGGACTGATGGTCACTTGAAAGACGTAGACCACATCATCAAGTATGTATGCGCTATCGATGCCAGGAGTATTCCTGGGCGCAATCCAAAAATACGGGGGTTTCTCTTGCTTGAGTGCGGCCAAAGTCGCCGGAATGAGCTTTTGCTCCGCTGTAAGATGGGAGGGTTGGCATGGCCCTTTAACCCAGTTGCAAGTTATGGGTCTCCCCGCAGCAAAGTAGTTGTGAAACAACATTTCGTAAATGTAACCAGCGGCCGCACGCGTGTCATTTGATTGGCTCAACGCATGGAAGAAACTTAGCTTGACATTAGTGTTGTGCTGTTGGAGCGCTTGCCCTAGCAGCCAGCAAAGTGTTGGTGTTGGCACGAAAGCACCGGGGATCAGACGACCAAATCTTGAGCAGCCTGGCTTACAGAAAAAAACTTGCGATGGTGCCTCCTCGAGATTCTTCTTTACTACCGAAGATATGATTTCAGGGCATGCTGCGACAGCCTCATGTGCAAGCTCCTTGTACCGTATTTTGATCGCCTCGTCCGGTAGATTTTGGAGTCGCAACAAAGTTCGAGGAACGCCACCCCATTCCCGTGCGAGGAAAGACATGCGCTTGTTATCAGATCCCATCAGCTTGCTGATCTGCTCGTCAGATATTGCCTGAAATGACAGGGTACAAGCCGCTTACGCAAGGTTCTCAATCTCTGCCGTGGACCAAATATCCATGACATAACACTCAGCACCGGCATCCTTGCTCCATGCCTTCCATCGCTTCTGTTTGGGAGAGGTTGCTTGGATGGTTTGGACAAGATTGGATTGAGTATAGAATACCGGCGGGGGATGCTCGACTTCGATATTTGAGTCGGAGAGTGCCAACACCGGGCCATACGACACAAGTGACCCTCGATCGGAGTGAATAGTCACTGTGTTTCTGAACAGTGCATATTGCCCGTAGCAATGCTGATCTTGCCACGCAACAGTACGTTGTTGCCCGAGACGTTCGACGAGCGCGTAGATGAGGAAGAGCGATTTACCTGGAGGCACAGAGCCGGGATCAAAACACATGCACCTGACAATATCAATGACTTACCGATGCCAGGTTGCCCCGTAACGTATGCGCCTCGATTATAGCACTTATTTGTCTCCAACTCATGCAGTGCGATGCGATACTCCTCTCTCACGAGTATCTTGCTAACCTGGGCGTTACTCGTCCCATAAAGAAAACCGAGGGCACTGGTATATCCCTGTAGATCGATGTAATCGGCTCCTGTGGCCGGATCGTGCTTCATGACAGCCTGTGGATTACCCCATACTGCACTCGCAAAGGAATTCAAATTGTCCAGTACATATTGAGTTGGGAGATGGACTCCAGCTGTGGAAGGGATGTGAGTCACAGGTTTTGAAATGAGCAATAGTCAACGGGTTTACACACCGGTCTTTTGACGCTTTGCTTCTGGATCATCCTCGTGCGCTGGCGAGCGTCGGCGTGCCTGGGAGGCTGATGACGTAGGCGCCAGGATGGTAATAAAATAAAAGAGATCACGAAAATACGTACGTGTAGGCGGGGCTTCCACGATGATATGGAGGTGCTTGCGAGGGGTCGAGGAGAAATGTTCCGATATATCATCAAGAGCGTTTAATTTGACGCTGCCTGGGATCTGCTGTGGGCTTTGAACGTCTCTAAGCTTCGTGCTAATCTCCGTAGAAGAAATAGGTGGAGATAGCTTCCCGAAAATCAGATGTCATCGACCCACACAGGGAAGATTCGCCCACCTTCCAGACGTTGAGATCCGAGGCAGCAACGTGGTTGAGGTGAGGGGCCTGCTCCTCCTTGATTATCTTCTTGAGAATGCTGACATTTTTGTTCTTCGGAATTTCGATAGTAAACAGCTGATTTTGATCATCACCAAGAACGAAGCAGTTCAGTTCGCTGGTCATGATCGAGTCTTGCACGCGTGTCACATGTCACATGCCACAGAGTGTTGTCTTTCGTATCGTGGGAAAACATGTCGGATCTATCCGATCTCAATCGTTATCATATCTTATCAGTATTATCTAATAATCTATGATTATATAAGTTCATTGTATTTATATCTAGACAGATATTATAGAGTTCAATGGGACAGAACTCTGAACAATAAAGCCACCTCATGTATTCACATGGCAACTGTGCAAAGCTGTGCTTCACACAGCTTTCCACACAGCAATGACTGTGCATTGCTATGCTCAATACATTTGCTCAGTCATGCTATACAAATGCTCAGTCAGCATATCATAATAACACTGACACAGACACAGAGTTTCTTTTTGTCTTGTCTTCTGTCTGGTTGTGTCTCTGGTCTATTGACCTTTTTGACACACAGTAGATAGACATATATAAACTCTGTAGTTTCTCTGTCAATCTATATTCTCTTCTCTGCTATCAACCAGTTGAGCCCTAGCTCCTGAGTGACCTACAGCTACCACAAGTAAGTGTTTACTTACTTAGTGTTAAGAGCTACACTCAAACAACACAACACTCAAGTGAGCGAAGAGAAGAAGTGAGAAAAGAGAATGAATGGAATTGAAAACTAGGTAGTTGCCTGAGCAAGACAAACTATCTCGAGTCTTAGAGTGACCTCTACCTACAGTAGTCCTTATATACCCCTACCTAGCCTCCTTGCCCTTCCCTCATGTCCAACTGTGCCTACTGTGCCTCTGCCATACTGCATCCTCATGCTAAGCCTCATGTCCTCCTTATCTTATCTATGATAAGATCATTGATAACACCGATAAGGAATCCCATCCAGATGTGATAAGATAAGATAAGATCACTTGATAAGATCTGATCCTTCTGATAAGCTTTTCGAGTCATCCTATGTATCCATCATGACCTGTACATTGGTCCCATCTCTGGTACTGCATCCTAGACTGATGATGACACGTGATATAGCCTCCATGACTGTTGCACCCTCTATGGTCTTGTCTTGTTACTGTTACTGTTGCCTGTAGTAAGGCTTCCATGTAGCATGTAGTTGACTGAGCCCTATTGGTGAGTATATGCCTTATGCCTTGCGTTGTACATAGATAGTGTCTCCTAGATAAGTGAGACGTTGGATAAGGTGTCGAATGCGTCAAAGCATTGAACTTAGGGGTTGATTTGTAACATTACCCCCCCTTCAAGGTTTGCATCCTCATGAACTCTGAGTTGTCCTGGTTGCATTCTTGCAGTTTTTGCACATCCTGTTCTTGACCTTGTTCCATGTACCCATCCCCTTGTCCTTCCAGAGCACCTGAAAATAAAAAGCTATACTACAAAGAAAACAGAAAAGAAAA
Source organism: Amanita exitialis (assembly GCA_023014455.1). NCBI lineage: Eukaryota > Fungi > Basidiomycota > Agaricomycetes > Agaricales > Amanitaceae > Amanita > Amanita exitialis. Next base: position 1,222,754 of record JAEBUR010000001.1, read on the forward strand.
GTCCTCTCACTCCTTCATGGTTGCATATTGTCCATGTCTTCCATGATTTCCATATGGCAATCTTCATAAGCCATAATTGTCTCTGTATCTGACCCCTCCTCCTCTTCTTCTTCCTCAATTTCTTTTACTCTTTCTATAATCTCTTCCATGGCATTGTCTCATCCCTCTATTAAAGGTTCCATAGGGTCATCTGCCATCTCATTTCATTGAGATTCAGCAGTGTTTGTTTCCTTTGTTCGTTTTTCTCGTTCTCTCCTTTCCTGTTCATGTATTGGGAGTGGTACTTCATGTCCTTTGCCTTTTCGTTGAGGTGACAGTTTCACCTTTCCATCCTTTGACTCCTTCCTCTGTTTCCTGTCTTGCAGTCTCATTTGACCATTCTGTTGTTTTTCTGGATTTTTTAACTTCCAGGAAAACTCTCCTGTTCTGTCAACTTCCTGGTAGATTGGTCGACAATCTCCTTTCCATCTCCTCCAGTTTCATTCCAGCTTTTCGAGGTAGTCACGCTCGAATTTCCCATCTTCCCAACCAAACAGTGTTTTGGACACCTGTGGTTGTGCATAGTTGGTATATCTCTGGAATGCCATTGCCCTTCTTTGGATTGCCCATGGTGCTGCAGGGTTTTCCTTGTGAAACTTTTTGACCATCTGTGCTGCATTGGCCACATTGGCTGCTGTTGTTATGATGATCAGGTCATCTGTCAATCTACCCGATGATGTAATACCACAAGGATCATCTGAGACAATGGTGATGAGATAAGCCTGGTGAACACAAGTGGGTAAACAGCGCTGAGCCTATAAGGCAAGACTCAGGTTTGAGCAGAGGGTTATAGGTGAGAGCATGTGAACTACAACTTGAGATCTCACCACAACCTTGTTAAGGTTGCCAGAGATTAACTTGCGCTTACTTACAAGCTTTGCAGCAAGTAATAAGGTTTATACAAGCTAAGTCGAACTTAAGGTTCAACCTACGACAAACTCTGTTATTTATATGTGAACCTACTGTCTGTAAAAGGTAAAGAACATCATAGGTATGATGTAATGATAGTAGACATCATAACGCGTCATGAGTGAGGTCATAGTGACATCAGTATGACAGAACGAAGGTAGGCATATGGCATAGGTAAGAATAGAGTCACAGCAGATGTTGTGTGACATTGCATAAGCATATGAAAATAGAAGAAATTGCATAAGCACCGAAAGAGGCAGGTGCTGACATAAGATGAATGAAAGTGCACATAACTGTAACACTAGCTCTTCACTAGATTACTTGTCCACAAGTAATACTATACACTAATAAACAAAAAGTACAATGAGCACTCACTCAACGTTGTTGTGCTCGGTTTCGGTCCACCAATCGGGTTTTCCGAGGCAGAATTTGTCATCTTCATCATCAGGGCAGTGTCATCCTGCTAACCAGGCACGATGTTCTTCCTCATTGTTGAAGGTAACAGTTCCAGGGTGGGTTCCCTGCTGGAATCCTTGGCATGTGCGATGAAGGGGACGAGGGCATGTCGAAGGGGGGCATTGTGAGTGGTTTGATGGGCGTGGTGATGTGCCAGGGGTAGACCCTGCATTCTCGATGCATCTAGGAATTGATTTTGGTAATGCGAGATGATGGTTAGGGTCATGTTGTGACGTGATGTGTCCTCAGGAATTGCAGATGAGACAATGAGGGCATTGAGGTTGTTTTCGGGGTGCCTGGGGAGTGGCAGGTGTCGTTGCCTTGCCCTTTCCTTTCTGTCTGGGTGGTGTCTCAGGGTTGACTGTCGAAAATGCAACAGGTGGATTCGAGGGTATTGTTGTCAAGGGTCATGCTGATGGCTGAGGGTTCATCAGTGCTGAAATCAGTATAGACTTTCCTTTCAGGGCTGTCTGTTTGGCTGCTGAGGCCGACCCTTTGGGTTGTCTTGTGACGAGGGGTGTTGTTGTCATCAAGGGTGTGGCCAAGTCTAATTTGGTGGGGTGTGAATAATGACTTGGACTTCATCTCCATTGAGGATGGTGTGAGGCGATTTGGAAGGTCGAGGAGGGAACATGTCGTTGACATAAATATGCATCTCATTGACGGATTTGATTGCCTTCTTGACATGGGCAAGTATTCCTTCGATCTTATTGTGGATCTGGTCTGCTGCATCGAGGATTTCATAGCAGTTTGGGACAACATAAATGGGGTTAAACCAGGAGTTGATCTTGATCAGGTTCCTGATGTCATTCTTCTGCACATAGATGTGCAATTGTCCATTGTGTACTAGTTTGATGGTGTCAATGATGTATCATTCGACGTCGGTGATCAGGAGTCAGTGAAGAAGATCTAGGGCAAGTTGGTCCAGGTTTAGTTGAATAGAGTTTGTTAATTCCCAGGCTAGATTAGTGACATTAATAAATGTCTCGATGAGGTTGGTGCAATCGAAGTTGGCATTCTCTATCGCAATCTGTCTGATGGCAAGGGAGTGTGGTTGACTGGAAAGTATTCTCCAGACTTGTGCAAGATGAACAGGGATTGTTTGATCCAGTTCAATCCAGGCAAAAGCGATGGTTCTCCTAATCCGATTAAGTATATGTGGATAGGTAGTACCAGAGTTAAATGCTCCTGAATATCCAGTAGTTCTGTGAGCTGGAATCGTTCGTGGTTCTCCAGCCTTCTCTGAATATAGCATATGCTTTCCACTACTGGGGGTAGCTTGGGGGCTACCCATAATACAGTTTCTGGCAATTGTTTCAGTATCCATCGGATCGTCCGATGAAAGGTATCCCTGATCACTCTCAGGTACCACATGATGAAGGTGTGATCTCGAAGATCCTGTTGGTATTTCTCCTTGGAAGGGGGTGGAATGGTCTTGGGAGGTGGCCATTTCGACAGTTTGTGACGTAAGGGGACCCTGAGGGTCATTGGTCGATGCGTGATGTGGCTCAGGCACGATGTCATTAGGGTTGAAGTCTGAGGGTGTGTCATCTCGAGGGTATACAAGTGCGGGGCATTCAGGGGTGCGCTCAATGAGGCGAGGGTCAGTGGGTCGTCCTGACTTATCGACTGAAAAGTATGCGGAGTAGACATGAGGGGGAACAGGGGAGGTAGACTTGGAAGACATAGACTGTGGTTAGATAGCAATGCAAGGATTGCTATTCTTCAGTTGAGTTTTCTCCTGTTTTTATATCTGTCTAGGACTTCTTCCACATTAGTCAAGTTTTGTTTGGGTTCCCAGGTGTTGTATGATGTATCATATCCTTTCCATTTGACGAGGTATTGGTATGAGTTGCCTTTTTTGCAATGCATTATTATTGCTTTGACTTCATACTCTTCCTGGCCTTCTATCAAATCGGGGGGAGGTCTCGTGTCATTTGGTCCATGTATATCAGTTTCCTTGTATGGTGTAAGGAGTTCTGCATGGAATACTGGGTGAATGCACCATTGGGTTGGCAATTTCAGTTTGTATGTTACTGGTCCTAGGACTTTCTTGATTTGGAATGGTCCTTCTCTTTTAGGTGCCAGTTTATGTGTTTCATATGGTATGCGAAGGTTCTTCGACTCTAACCATACTTTGTCTCCTTCCTTAAAGGGTTTAGAGTGACGGATGGTGCGTTTCATCATTTTTAGATGTGCTAACTCGTGTGCTGCAAGCGCTTCTTCTCTTGCTTTGTGGAGTTGCTTTAAATGTGTGTCTGCTGCAGGTGCATCCATTCTGCTAACTACTTCTGGTAGTGCCACAGGGTCTGTTCCATACATGAGATGAAAAGGCAATTGTTTCAGCTCTTGATGAGTGTGTTGATTGTGTGCAAACTTGGCGATGGGTAAGACTCTGCTCCAATTGGTTACATCATAAGCACAGAATATCTGGAGATAGATCTCTAGTTCCTGATTTAGACGTTCTGATTGTCCATCAGTCTGCAGATGAAAGGCGGTGCTCATTCGATGTTTTATATTTAGTGCAGTGGTTATCTCCTTGAAGACTTTTGCTGTGAACTGTGGTCCTTGATCTGAGATCATGATATCAGGAAGTCCAAAGTGTTTGAATACTTCTTTGATATAAAGCGTCGCTGTTTGTTCAGTGGTGATTGTTTTGTGACAAGGTGATAGAATTACCCCCTTTGTAAGGCCTTGGTCGACCATGACAAGAATAGAATCATAACCATCAGAGATCGGTAGATTGGTGATGAAATCCATTGTTATCTGTTGAAATGGTCGCTGGGCATGCGAAGTGTTTGGTTTCATCTGTTGACAGGTTCCACAGCCATCTATGTATTTATTTAGTAAGACAGTCATTCCTGGCCACCAATAATGAGTCTTGAGCAAAGTGAGTGTTTTGAAGAATCCAGGGTGTCCTGCACTTGGTGATTCATGGTATTCTTTGATGATATCAGTGCATAGATCTAGATCATCAGGAACATAGGGTGTTCCTTTGTATAATAATAGTCCATTGTCCAGCTTCCAGTCAGAGATGGTGCTTCTAAATGGAAGTGGGGTATTTTTGTCGAGGCAGTGTCTGACTTTTTCAAAAAATGTGTCAGTGGCACTGCTATTAATAATCCTTTCGCGAAGGTCTAATGATAGCGATTGGATAAATATAGAATGTGGGAGCATAGTGACTGTTTCGTCATCTTCTTCTCCTTTGGCATGGTCAGGGTGGCAGGAAAGAGCGTCGGCTTGAGTTAGTTTAGCTCCAGGGGTGTGCACTAGTTGTAAATTATATCTGGATAGATTATTCCACCAGCAGGCTTGGTGTGCGGTCAAGTGCTGAGGTGCACAATAATAGGTTAAGTTTTTATGATTGCATCAAACAGTGATAGTGTGAGGTGCTCCTAAGAGTAGGTATCTCCATTCTTCGAGTGCTGCGAATTATAGCATAGAGCTCCCTGTCATATATTTGCCAATTGCATTCAGTAGGGGTTAAGGCGTGGGAGAGATATCCACATGGATGCAGCTGGCCATTGCTGTCTGCTTGGAGTATAGTTGCTCCTACAGCCCATTTGGATGCATCACTTTCTAGAATAAAGGGTTTAGTTGCATCAGGCATGGCTAATACAGGGGCGGTCATGAATTGTTCTTTTAGAAGATCAAAAGAGACTTGGCATTCTGGTGACCAGTCCCAGATTTTGTTCTTCTTTGTTAGATCATGAAGGGGTTTTGCAAGGTGTGCAAAATATGCAATAAAGTGGCGATAGTAGTTTCCAAATCCTAAAAATGAGCGTACTTGTTTGACTGTAGTTGGTACAGGCCAGTCCCTAATTCTGGCTAGTTTGATAGGGTCCATTTTGATCGTGTTGTGGGAAATGATCATGCCGAGGAATTCCACTTCTTCCTTGGTGAATTTGCATTTCTCTAATTTTAAATATAGGTCATGATGTCGTAAGTGTTCCAGAACGCATTTAGTTCATGACTCAAGTTCTTGTTTTGTTTTTGCACATATCAGGATGTCATCCATATAAATGACAATCCATCCTTCATCGATCATGTCTCTAAAATAGTTGTCCATCATGGCTTCAAATGTCGCAGGTGAATTCTGGAGTCCAAAGAACATAACTGTTGGTTCGAATAATCCTCTGTTGGTGACAAAAGCAGCCTTCCATTCATTGCCTTCTTTGATCCTTACATTGTTGTATCCCCATCTGAGATCTAGCTTTGTAAAGTAGCGTGCTCCTTTAAGCTTGATCATCAGGTCGGATATTAAGGGTAAGGGGTACAAATTTGGCTTAGTCCATTCGTTAAGATAGCGATAGTCCTGGCAGGGTCTCAGGGCATTACTATCTTTCTTTGGAACAAAGAAGAAAGGCAATGCTTGAGGCGATTTTGATTGTTGGATATATCCTTTTGTTAGCTGTTCCTTGATCCATTCATCTAGCGAGTTCTGTTCTAATGGTGATAGGTTATAGATCTTTGATTTACAAGGGACGAACAGAGTCTTGACTCAGGGAAATGCTCCGAGGCTTCTTTTTCGAATACTGAGTTCCACTCCATATACTCTGAAGGTACCTCTAGTCCTTCAGTAGATCCAGGTTCTATCTGACCTCTGTAGCAGTGCTCCATCTGTTGTGATGTGGTGATTTTCCAAATCGCTACTCCGGTATCGAGTCCTCATCCACATACAGTGAGCTGACCTCTGCCTGGGCAACAATCCCACTGTGTGACATCGTGTATTGTTTGGCTAGAGCATCGTCATATTCTGTCACATCTTCTAGATCCACCTGGATCCAAAGATTCCGTATTTGTGCACAGATATTGTCTTTTTTGGAATTATGGAATTCCAGAGTCTTTTCTTGCCAGTCTATTACTGGGTTATGCTCCTTGAGCCAAGGCAGCCCCAAAATAAAGTTCTGATCACCTAATGACATCACCCAGAACCAGTGCATCATAGTTTTGCCATTTATGTTAAAGGTGATCAGACACCTTTCTAACATCTCTCCTGCTTTGTTCTCTGATCCATCAACATTCTTGACTTTGATGGGTCAGATCAAGGGTATTTGCTTCCAGTTTGAGGCAATGGATGCATCTATGAACAGTCCTTCTGCTCCACAGTTGACTAGAGCAGTTTCAGTGGGTTTATCGGATTCAATGGAAATGGGGATGGAAATCTTTTTATTGGTTAAAGATTTTACTGTTACACCACAAATGTAGATAGAATCCGATGTTTGAGGATCAGCATCCACTGATGTGTGATCCCTGTTTAAAAATCCTGTTCAGCAAGCAGACTGAGACGATCTTCTGAAGACAAGTGCACCATCAAAACCCTGATGGCCATCATACTTGTGTTCTCACTAGTGTTTTCTGACTCTTCTTCATCATATCCCTCAACCTCGTCACCTTCCATAGATGTGGAAGTCGCTCTGATGTGATGGTGGGGTTGTGACTCCTTTACTCCCTTCCCAAAACGCTTCTTCTTGTTTCCACTGCTTGGTTTCCTCATGGGGCATCTCAGTGATTGATGACCCCCTTTGTGACATATGAAACACAGTCCTTCTTTGACATGTCACTCTCTCTCATCTTTAGATAATGTGTTGATGATAACCACATCAATATCCATTGCATCGGGATCTCTGTATCTCAGCAATGGTCTTCCTCCTCCTCCAGTGTGTGATAGTCCTGCTAAAATGCCTAGTCTGCTTTTGGCATTTGCATATCTTTGTGCAGCATCATACCAACCCTGTAGATCAGCTGGGTTCTGCATAAGGATCTGTTGGATGCTTTCAGGGGGAAGTCCCTCCGAAAATAGAGGAATGATGGCGGCTTCTTCCTTGATTTTGGACTTTTTGATGAGTTCCTTGAACTTGTCCATATATAGTAGGATCGGCATCTTCTTGCATTGTTGCACTATTTTGTATAGCTTCCATCATGGCCCTTCCAGGGCTGTCCACCTGTTTCCAGTTACTCTACCTGTTTCCAGTTACTCTCAAATGACTCCTTAAATGTGGCCCAAGTTCCCCATGCTGCTGCATTGTTTAGGTTGCTTAACTTAGCTAGCTTCCATTGGCCTGCGTTTCCACCAATGTGCATGAGTGCAAAGATGATCTTCTTTTTATCGGTGTTATAAGAACATCTCACAATCATTCATAAATAGCTTGGCTAGCTTTCGGTTTCCTTCAAATTTGGTGGCCATGGGACCCTTGATGTGTTGATTGGCATTTGTGTCAGCCATTTCGATATCAGGGTCGTTGTCTGGTGGTGGTGGTGGTGGAGTAGGTGTTCTGGGAGGTGGTGGAGTAGGGGTTCTTAATGGAGGTATAGACGATTCAGAAGTTGGTTCTTCTTCTGGTTGTTTGTATGAAGATGGTCCACTAGTCTGTGCAAGATCTAAAGATAAAAGTGGTCTTGGTGTGTTTCCTAATGTGGAAGTGAACTGCAAGGGGCTAGGTCGTGCTGTTCCTAGCTCTTGAAACGCTTTGAATGGGGCAGTCTCAAATAGGTCACTAGATTCAATCATATTCTCCTCTTGGGAAGAATCAGAATCTGAGTCACTAGGTGCGTGGAATTTGCCCTTTCTGCTAGAAGATTCTCCAGTTACTTCAGGTGATCTAAGGTGCTCAGGGACATTGTTGATCCCTCCAGGAATGTAATATGGTCCTTGAAAAGCTTAGTCCTCTACACAACGTACTTTGTCATTTTGATAGTATGTCCAGTGAGATTTACTGGTGTCAAAGATAACTTCTACTCCTGCAAGATAGTATAATCCTTGGAACCTAACAGCTCCATTGGGTGGGCGGTTATTGTACTGTGGTATCCAAAAATGGTGTAGTTTGACAGGGGTATCAGAGTGTCTGTATTTCCAGATCTGATCTCAGCTATCTTTGTAGATTACTTCTCCTTGAAGCGTATATGTGTTTTGAAGTCCTCTGGTTGCTTTGTTCAGTGGGGGAGCTCCTTGTGTGAAGATTCCGGAAATCTTGATCAGGCACTAGTAACCTACCGGCCAGCTCTTGGGAAGTTCAATGGTCTGTGTGCTAATGAGCTAATACTTGAGCTGTTTAGGTAAGTTCGACTTAAATTGTTATGATGATCAGGTCATCTGTCAATCTACCCAATGACAGTAATACCATGAGGATCGTCCGAGACGATGGCTGATGAGATAAGCCTGGCGAACATGAGTGGATAAACAGCACTGAGCCTATAAGGTGAGACTCAGGTTTGAGAAGAGGGTTATAGGCAAGAGCATGTGAACTACGACTTGAGATCTCACCACAACCTTGTTAAGGTTGCCAGAGATTAACTTGCGCTTACTTACAAGCTTTGCAGCAAGTAATAAGGTTTATACAAGCTAAGTCGAACTTAAGGTTCGACCTACGACAAACTCTGCTATTTATATGTAAACCTACTGTCTGTAAAAGGTAAAGAACATCATAGGTATGATGTAATGATAGTAGTCAGTCATAACGCGTCATGAGTGAGGTCATAGCAACATCAGTATGACAGAATGAAGGTAGGCATATGGCATAGGTAAGAATAGAGTCACAGCAGATGTTGTGTGACATTGCATAAGCATATGAAAATAGAAGAGATTGCATAAGCACCGAAAGAGGCAGGTGCTGACATAAGATGAATGAAAGTGTGCATAACTGTAACAAATAATGCACCCTGACTCAAATCTTTGATTTAATTTCAACAAGTGCCAATGCAAAACTAAAGTGCCTGGGATTTCACCCTACAGATCAATGAGATCTGAAACAGGACTTTTGGTCCCTTGTTGCACTCATAATGCACCAGTTGCTTCATCCATTCCTTGGACTTTTCCACAAGAATCAGTGTAAGCCACTCACCAGTGCCTGCCCACACTTTCAATGATGCACATGTTACTCTTGTCTGACTCCTGTTGTGTAGACAGAAGGGATGAATTTCCCCATAGTCACTAGTATGACCTAGTGAGGCTATCTGTTGTCGAGTTCGGTGGCACTCCTTGAGGCTGTCAGCATCAATGCTGAGTCAGACAGTATTCTTCATGGACCACTTTGTCACTGTGAGCTGCAATGAGCAAGACATGCTCAGCGCTGTAGCAGACGACGAAGGGTAGGGGTAGAAAGACTCTAGGTTATGTTAGGACTAACCCCAACAATACCCCTAGGCTTCCTGAGATGAGAGAGAAGGGAGGTGAGAACAAGAGTAGATTGCTGGAGGGCAAACTACCTAGAGTCTTAGGGACTCACTACTACAAGAGACACTCCTTATATACTGCTAGCTAGGTCCGTGCACAGCAACCCTAAGCCCTAGTGGCTGTGGTGCACAGCAACAGCCTAGGCTCTAATGATGTACCTACACCCAGCCCCCTCCTAGACCAATCCAGACTCAACTGTCCTGTCAGTGACCCTAAACCCCAAGAGCCTCTGCAGTCACTCACTGACTAACCCTTGGGCATCCTAACATAGGGCTGGTGCCATCCTGCCTTAGGTGGTATCTCCCCATAGAAGCCCCAGATAAATAAGTAAAAATATGGAAAAAGATGAGAAAAATAGTAGGATCATAACATATAGTAGCTATATTATATGTTGATGATGTGTTGTTCATGGGAAAGAATAAAAAGTTACTCATGGAACTAAAACACAAAGTTATGAAAAAATGGGAATGTAGAGATCTAGGACCCATTAAAGAATATCTTGGAATGACAATTGTCTGGGATAGAAAGAAAAAATTGATTATCCTTGATCAAATTAACTATGCAAAGAAAGTAGTTAAACATTTTGGTCAAGAAGATTCAAAACTTGTTCATACTCCTTTACCAGCAGAATATACACCTGTGGAGAACAAAGGTCCTGCAACTCCTCAAGAAAGGAGTTATTATCAATCAATTATTGGATCTCTACTATATCTTACTCTTGGCACAAGATATGATATTACCCAAGCAGTAATCATGATGTCACAATTCATGGTTAATCCATCAAAAGAACACATAGCTAAAGTCTTATACATTATAAAAAATGTCAATTCTGCCATAAATGGAAAATTGGTGTATGATGGCTTTACCAAAGATGGAATGCATGCTTACTCTGATGCAGATTGGGCTGGAGATCCAGTCACAAGAAAATCTGTAATGGGTAATCTTGTTCTATTAGCAGGAGCTCCAATTAGTTGGATTTCCAGAAAACAGAAAACTGTTGCATTGTCATCCACAGAAGCTGAGTATATGAGTCTATCAGACTGCTCATGCCAGATAATGTGGATTAAATCCTTATTCAAAGAACTGGGATATGACATTGGAGCTGTTGATCTTCATGTTGATAATAGAGGATCAATATTCTTGGCAAAGAATCCAGCTCAAGAACATAGAACAAAACATATTGATATTCATTATCATTATGTTAGAGAATGTGTTGAGAACAAAGATATTAACATATCATATGTTCCCACAAATGAACAATTAGCTGATATCTTAACAAAATATTTGACTTGGCAAAAGTTCAAAGAGTTAAGAAATGAAATTGGCATTGAGATCCTCAATGAGGGGGAATGTTGAAATGAATGAAGATGAATATTCTTTCATATCATGGGAAAACATCTTGGATCTATCCAATCTCAATCATAATCATATCTTATCAGTATTATCTAATAATCTATGATTATATAAGTTCGTTGTATTTATATCTAGACAGATATTATAGAGTTCAATGGGACTGAACTCTGAACAATAAAGCTGCCTCATGTATTCACATGGTGACTGTGCAAAGCTGTGCTTCACAAAGCTTTCCACACAGCAATGACTGCACATTGCTATGCTCAATACATTTGCTCAGTCATGCTATACAAATGCTCAGTCAGCATATCATAATAATGCTGACACAGACACAGTAGATAGACATATATAAACCTAGTAGTTTCTCTGTCAATCTACATTCTCTTCTCTGCTATCAACCAGTTGAGCCCTAGCTCCTGAGTGACCTACAGCTACCAAGTAAGTGTTTACTTATTTAGCTCTACTATTCCGCTGCACCCATCATTGTGCTACTTCGACATCTCATGTCAGTGTTATTGCTATTGCTGACTGAGGATTTGTATAGCATGACTGAGCAAATGTATTGAGCATAGCAATGTGCAGTCATTGCTGTGTGGAAAGCTATGTGAAGCACATTTTTGTCAGAGTCCAATCTGCTAAGGGGAGGCTGGAAAAGATTGTGGGTTGGAGCACCCAATCTGCAGACCAGAGGAAGACCAAGTGTTAAAACTCCAATAGGAACTCCATTTGAAATAGTTATCTTATCTATTATCAGATTATCTTATCTTATCAGATTAATGATAAGATCATTATATAGTATAAACAACTATTAATTAAGTGTTTCATATTTAACTAATTATAATATTTGGATCATCAATGACTCATATTACTCATGGGAAGCAATATGACTCATTCAAAGCTGAAATAACTAATTTGGTACCAAGATGACTCATACAGGACTGATATGACTCAAAGGAATAATAATAGACAAGCTGAAGGGGCAAACTGGAGTGTTGGGTCTGAGCCAAGCAAGTGGCCTGACTGTAGGTGGGTCTGAGGTCTTTACACTCCCCCACTCATTCCACGTGGAGTCCTCATGGACTCCAGGCACTGTGCCTGGACTGTCCTTGCATTTTTACATATCATGGTTTGGCAGGGCACCCAGCCAAAATGGACCTGGACTGGACCTGGACTGGACCTGGACTGTGCCTGGAATTCTGGTCATTTTGCAAGGACTAGTCCTGCTACTGCAGGGAGTCCTTGCACCTGGACTAGGCAGGGAGTGCCTGGACTCCAGGCACTGCTAATAATGTGAGGTGCTCTATTATTGAACATACTGTGTGTATCTTATATTTGATGTTGTTTATCAACTATTTCAGACTCAGCCATATTTCCCATATGTTATTTCATAATTTTGATTATTATTTGGATCTTCTGTTGGCTACTGTGTGCAACTATTGCATCTGTATTAAAATATCAAATATCTCATGATCTAATGATGTCACTGATATTCTACCTTTGCACTCAGGGTCAGAGCAATTTTTTCTGCATTTTCTAGTTTTTTTGACAATTATTTGGAGTTGCTGTGGGCTAGTGTGTGCAACTATTGCATCCTGTATTAAAATATCAAATATCTCATGATCTAATGATGTCATTGATATTCTACCTTTGCACTCAGGGTCAGAGCAATGTTTCCGCATTTTCTATTTTTTTTTTTGACAATTATTTGGAGTTGCTGTGGGCTAGTGTGTGCAACTATTGCATCCTGTATTAAAATATGACATATCTCATGATCTAATGATGCCATTGATATACATTCAGGGTCATGGCAATTTTTCTTTACATGATTTGCAATGAGAGGAGCAGAATGAACAATTGTGCTCATTTTGGCCAGATGACTAAGCACTTTCCATATCCATCCCACTGCCACATCAGCCTGCTGCTCACTCTTGCCCACCATTCTTGCCATTGTCATGTGATCCCCACCCCGCACAGTCCTGTTTTCACCAAAGAAGATGTGGAGCAGTCACAAATGGACAATATCTGTGCTATCTGACAAATCAGTGAAGGCCTCGAAAAAGTGATGCAAGGTGGATCGTGATGACGAGTTGGACAACGAGGAATCCAAGGAGGAAAAGCTGAAAGAGAGGGGGAAAATGCAGTGTGTAGTGCACCATCTTTGTACTTGATTCATGTTCTAACATCTATAACAGTAAATCTACATGGTAACATTGTTTTAGGGTCATTTTCAGCAACTGACCATGGCACCCTACCAATGACAGTCAAGCAGTCATTGCCCAAGGCCAGGAAGATGCGGGGATATCAACAAATGCTTCCACATCCCAGTAAGCATTTGTTTCTTCGCTTTTTTCGTTGTCACTGACCAATTTCACCTCCCTTGCCCTGAATTGCATGCTGCTCCACCCCGCCACTTTATTTATCGTTGTTGCTGACCAATTTCACCTCCCTTGCCCTGAATTGCATGCTGCCCTGCCCTGCCATGGCTATTCTACTGCTGCCACTGCTATGCTACTGCTGCCACCCACTGCTACACTACTGCCATGACCCACTGCTACATGCCACCATCACACTGCCAACCAATGTCCTACTGGCTCCCTGTCATTTGATTCCCATTGTTAATTAAATATGTAATATCATTGTCCTTATTTAATTCATCATATTTTGAACTCAACCTGCCTGCCCTCACCTGTCTACTAATTATGTGCTACCACATGCCATCACCAATACACTACTACCCCTGGTCCTCTACATGCCAATCTCACCATGACTATAACCTGCTTGATAACTCCCAATAACAGCATGTTGTCAGGTCAGAAGAATGTGACAAGGAAAGCAACACAGTATGAAATAGTCAATGAGATATTTTCTATACTGATAGAATCATTATAGATCAGAAGAAATACTGCAAAAGAAGAATATCTCAGTTGCTCCCCCAGCTCGGAAACAAACTACCCATTACTTACCATTCTCTGCCCCACAGTCTGAGTTATATCCTGCCACATTGTCTAAGTCAGATCATGAGGGCCAGGTAGATGAAGAAGAAGGTGATACTGATGACACTGAGAGTGAAAAGGTTTCATCTGGTCATGTTTCTGATGAATATGTGCCTTCAGATTCTGGACACATGGTTGAGAAGGCACTGCCAAATATTGAAGAAGTGGAGGGTGATGATGTTCATGGGGAATCTGGTCATATTGCTTCAGCTTTGGATACTTTGAGGCTTGAAAGAACTGGGGCCAGTGGGGATATTGATATGGCCTCTCCTCCCCCTCCTTCTCCCCCTCTAGAAGGCTCTTCTAAAGTCACAGGAGGGTCATCAAGGGGCAGGGCAATAGGCAATGTATTCAATCTGCCTGATGCAGATGACATATTGGATCCTGTTATACCTGCCAAAGGAACTGTCCAACTATTCTCTGGCCTTGCTCTCAAACCATCTGAGCATAAACCCACTTTCACTTTCAGCACAAGGGCTGAAACCACATTGGGACCAGTTCTAGAAAGGCTGGCTAGAAATTATTCACCTGTGAGGCACAATAACTATTGGATTTATGTGCATGAGGAAGGTAGTTGGAACCTCAAGGGCCATTTTAATCATGCTGTTGAAGAGGATGAGAGTATTCCATGGGTGACAGATAAGGGTCAATTGAAACTTCATGTTTGTGCTGAGGGGAAGGATATATTTGCAGAACCAGTTGGACAACATGTTCAACCTGTCCCTCTGAGCAAAGCTGCTACCAAGGAAGGGAACTTATCAAAAAATGAACTCCTTGCTATTCTTAATGTTCCTGAGCACATTGCTCACACACACAAGAATCCTGGCTTAAAACTTAATTATGCCAAGTACAAAGCATGCCTCACAGCACAGGACACCCTTAGACAGATGATCAAAGATGGAACATGCCCAGAAGATGTCAAGAAGCCAAGTGCCACAAACATCATTGAATTATTTGTTTCAAAAAGCTACTGGCATCATTACATGACTCCTGCCTTCAATGACATTGCACACTATCCTGTATTGCAGGAGTGGCTGGAGGATGCAAAGGATGGTCCAGCTGATGAAGATGTCTGGGGAACAGCATTGATATCATATACATTTTCTGATTTGACTAAGGAAAAAGAACGAAGGAAGCAGCTGACTAGGGGGAAAGGGAAGAATAAGGTCAAGGAAAGTTCTGGTGAAGGTAGTAAGGCCAAAGAAGGATCTGGGGAAGGTAAGAAGTCAAAGAAGAAGCATAAGTAGGTGGAATAGTGGTGCTGCTTGTTTGCAATTGTATAGTAACAAATATGCAAGCTTTTTTTCTGTCATAGTTGGTTCCTTCTTAAAAGTTTTGGTGCTCTGGATCTGGCTTGAGATCATATTAAGCCTGCCATTGGTGGTTGCATCTCCCATTGGACAACAGGTCTTCCCAGACATACCTTTCTCATTGATCAACAACTTCATTCAAGAGAATTTTGATTCAACTATTTCACTGTCAACAGTATTGATGCTACTCTTCACTATCACTGAGAATACAGATCTGTTAAACTTGCATTTCCGTCAAAGATCTGCAGATCAAGTGGCAGAAAAAAGCACCTTGGCCACTGGTTGGATCAGGGGATTGGCAGGTGCTGTCAAGCAAAGACTGGATGAACAAAATGCCTGCCTATTGAAAAAGTCAGACACTGGTGCAGAAGAATCAGAACAAAGGACCATAATCACTATTGGACTGAAACTGGATGGCCTTGAAATGCTGTTAGGTTTAAATCCACTTGATGATTCTGGAAAATTTGGGACTAAACTAGAGCCTGTTTCAAACAAACAGGTCCAAGCAGCTTACACTTTGTGTCCAGACACCCCCACTTGTACAAAACTGGCTTGCAATAAGAAAGCATTATACCAGTGGAGCAGACCAAGGGATGTCCCACTTGTAAGGATGATCAAAAATTTTGTAGTGTATGACAACACACCAGTGTTCTCTGGACACTGCAAGGGGTGCAAGACTATTTATTATGCTGATCATGCAAGAGCAAAGCTTGGAACTGGTGCCCAACATGAAAGGGTATATTTAAACTCAGCAAGGTACATAAAAATTGGACAAAGCCTATGGGTGGACAGGGCATTCTCTAATGCAGTTTTGAGTGGTATATACAATTTTCATGCATCAGCAGCAGCTTATGCAGGGTTTTGGAACAATGCCTTTAATATAGATAACAGAGCAAAATTAAGCAGGAGACAAGTGTGGCAAGCATTTGTGCAGGAATCTATTCGACTCATTGCCTCTGCCTCAGTCACCAATTTGAAAATAATGGATGGCCTTGCAATTGATGAAGTTACTAGAGAGGCATTCAATGCCTTGGGGGAGAATGGTTTTATAAGGTCTAGTGATCAACATTCCTGCTCTGAGTGTACACACAAGTATAGGCATACTTCAGAGGTTGTTGTAGAAGCCAATGTAAATGAAGCAGATATGGTTGGAATGGAAGATAGAGACCACACAAATGAAGTGCAGGGAGGAATACAAGAAATGGAAGAAGTGGAAGAAGACATTGCTCCAGTGCAAATGGTGGTGATAGATGGCATTGTGATGGAGTACTTTACACTCAGCCCCCTATTCCATGTGGAATCCACTGGAATCCACAAGGAATGCAAACATTTCACATGCCCCACAACCCAAGGTCTTTACACTCCCCCCCCCCCATTCTGGGCAGAATCTACACTATTTTTAGTCTGGATTCCATGTGGATTCTGTGTGGATTCCATGTAAATTCTTTGTGGAATGCAGAATTGAACTGGAATGTTCACATGGAATATTCTGTGTGGAATCCATGTGGAATCCAAGTGGAATCCACATACATTGTGTACCTACATCTCATTTACTCCCACCATTGTCCCATTCAAATTCCCATCATGTTCCCATATGGCTGATCACATTCTCACTATATTCCCATGCCACATATCCACTTTCCCACCATGTTCTCACACAGTTTCTACAATGTTTTCACACTTATGCTTACATTTTCACTGTGTTCCCATTGACCTGCCCATTTTCCCACTGGGCCCACATTCCCACAATGTTTCCACACATGATATTCACATTCCCAACATGTTTCCACACTTCATCTTCACTTTCCCACCATGTGGCCCACATTCCCACAATGTTTCCACATTTAATATTCACATTCCCAACATGTTTCACCAATGCTTTCACACTTATACTTACATTCTCACTGTGTTTCCATTGACCTGGCTATTTTCCCACCTGACCACATTCCCACAATGTTTCCACACTTCATGTTCATTTTCCCACATTCACACATTACCTACATTCTCACCATATTTAGCCTCCTCCCTTTCACATGGAACCCATATCTCATCTATTCCCCTCATTTATAACACAGGGGACAAAAGAAAATACCAGGCACATGCTAACTAACCACTGACACTTAGATAATGCTTAGCTAAGATCGGTCAGCTTGAAATGCAGTAGCTCTTAATGTATTAACACTGAGGATGTTATAATTATGCATACTTTCATTTTATTATGTCAGAATTTTCCTTCTTTGGTGCTTATACAATCCCTTCATCTTCTCTTATGTTTATGCAATGTCACACATCACTTGCTATGACTATATTTTCATCCATGCCACATGCTTACCTTTTTTCATCATACTGATATTGCTATGACTTCACTCATTATGTGCTGTGACATCTATGCCTATTACATCATATGTATGACATTCATTACCTTGTACACACTCTAGGTTTAGTATAAATAGTAGAGTTCTGTTGTACCTCAAACTATAAGTTGAACTTGGCTTGTAATCAAACCTTATGAACTTGCTGCAAAGCCTCTTGCATAAGCACGACTGTTATGACATTGTAGGAATGTGTGTGAACATGGTGGGAAAATGAATATGAAATGTGGAAACATTGTGGGAATGTGGCTAGGTGGGAAAATTGCATAAGCATGACTGTTATGATATTGTATGAATGTGTGTGAACATGGTGGGAAAATGAATATGAAGTGTGGAAACATTGTGGGAATGTGGGCAGGTGGGAAGATGGGCAGGTGAAGAGGAACACAGTCAGAATGTAAGCATGACTGTTAAAACATTGCAGGAATTGTGTGAGAACATGGTGGGAAAGTGAAGATGAAGTGTGGGAACATGTTGTGAAAGTGAATATTAAGTGTGGAAACATTGTGGGAATGTGGGCTAGGTGGGAATGTGGGCAGGTGAATGGGAACACAGTGAAAATGTAAGCATAAGTGTGAAAACATTGTAGAAACTGTGTGAGAACATGGTGGGAAAGTGGATATGTGGTGTGGGAACATGGTGAGAATGTGGTCAGTCATATGGGAACATGATTGCAAATGTGTTGAAATGGGTGTTGATTCCATATGGATTCCACATGGAATTACATAATCAACACAGTCAGAAACCTACATATTTACTGAAATGCATGAGGATTCCACATGGATTCCAGTAGGAAGGGGGGGGGAGTGAAAAGTACTGGCCCCGAGGTACAGGCGAGCAAAAATGTTATTGTCCTGGGCGATATCTACATTATCTTTGGTTAATGATTGCTGCTCCAAGGTTCTGGGTATCTGCGTTGATATGTCTACTCCCCGTCTAATGGAGATGTTAGACGCAAGTGGGAGTGGCTTGTGGCAGGTCCTGAAGATTCCCGTCCAACCCAATTACTGTCTTTTTCACGTGACTTGAGCCGTCACGGAAAATGTGCTAAAATTAGACTGGTTGAATAAAAAAATCATATCTCGCCGAATACTCAACAGATTTGCATAAAGATTATAGCATTTGAACGAGAAAAATATACTCTAAAGTTCTATAGCAGACTGAGTGCGAATGAGTAAAATTTTGGCGTTGACATTTTCGGCTTTGGGGGTCACAGTGTGTAACATTCTTTGTTATCGCTCAACACAACCACCTGCTGACTCGGCACTAGGTAGTCTAGTTTTTGGCCATGCCGCAAGGTCAAAAAGTCATCCAAGAAGTTGCCTGGATCGTAATCAGGCTATCATCAATATTATCAAAGGATGAAATTGCAACTTACACCGGATACTCACTTGCTACGGTCAAGCGTATTTTACTGTATTTCGAGCAGCATGGGACAGTCCAGGGGTCAAAAAGGGGCCAGGAGCAGAGGAAGGGAAAGCTACATGACATGGATCTTGAGGTGATCTGGCATTTATCTTTCACTTCTGACATAGACTGATTTTTTGTCAGATACTATTTGGCAGCATCAGGAAGCAGCCTGACTATTATCTCGATGAATTGCAAGAAATTATGAATACGACATGCGGTGTAGAGGTCTCGAAAGCAACAGTTTGGCGGACTCTGCACAAAGCCGGCTTTACAATGAAAAAGTGCGTTTTACTGCAGCAGTAGACATCTGCTTATGCTTATGCAGATGACACGAGTTGCGGCGGAACGCTCTGCAGAGAAACGGCTGGAATACAGTACAAGGATTGGGCAGTATGCGGCCCACCAGCTAGTTTTTGTTGATGAGAGCTCAGTGGACCGTCGAACAACATACCATGGGTTTGCATGGTCAATTCGTGGAACAGCTGCACAGCGAAAGGCTTTTTTTGTTCGTGGGCAGCGGTATGTCATTATATCTAACTACCATGTGCATAATGTGTGCGCTAACATTCTAAAGGTATTCTGTACTTCCGGTGCTCTCCCTAAATGATGGTATCATCCATTGTGAGATTGTTGAAGGCTCATTCTGTACAACATCATTCCAACGCTTCATCAATGACTTGCTTGATCACATGGAACCTTATCCTGGTCCCAACTCCGTCATTGTCATGGACAACTGTCCTATTCATAAACATCGAGATATTGTCAACACAATTACAGCACGGTGAGCTTTTGTTTTTGCTCAAAACCATGAAGACGGGGCTAATGATCTCCCAGCGGCATGCGCTGTGAATTCCTTCCTCCATACTCACCTGACCTCAACCCAATTGAGCTTGCATTCTCTGCAATGAAATATCACTTACGGCGTAATGGTGACTATGTATGGATGGCCATGACCCAGATGTCGAAACTTGATGTCTACCTTACATTACTCCAAGCTCTTTACCTCATTATGCCCAAGGACGCTTATGGCTGGTATCAACACCGTGGTTATGTGCAGTAGATGATGAACGACATTCAATGGTACATATGTATTAGACCATAGTACAGTTGGAGCACGTACATAATTACTTTGTTGTAACTTATGATTCATGGATGTCTCTGCCAGTGATCATGAAGCCTCATGATTTGTGCTCAGACTGCATCCTTTGTCTTTCCTGCTGTGATGTATACAAGTGAATTTACATACGTAATACGCCTGTGTTTCCCATGCCACCCAAGAGGAAGGCCAAGCTGAGTCCGAGTCAGACTCCTGCTACACAAGCTGCACCCAGCAATCATGGTAGGTATTGAATCATGCTGTGACATACAATAGTAAGGACTTACAGGACATCAAGGTGGCTCGAGTAACACTCGCAACCAAGCCAGCGCATGTGCACGATGCAAATCACGCAAAGTCAAATGTGAGTGGCTCGAAGATACCCAAGCCTGTCGTGCATGTGTAAAAGGTGGTGCTCGTGGAACCTGTGCCCCTTCTAGGCAAGAAAAGATGTCAACACGTCGAAGCACTCGTAGTTCCAGCTGTGAACCTAGCATGATTCCTCATCCACTGCCCACCAATCCTGTCGTTTCCGAACCCAGAAATGTGGCCAGCCTAAAACGGCAATTGGAAGATAAGAATATATCACATAAACCAGCAAAGACTCGGAAACATGCAAGATCGGCATCAATGCCAGTGTCCGACAGCTATTCATCTAGCATGGTCCCGAGGATGGAGAGCTTGGAACTGGCGACAATTCCTGAGCTTGATGAATGGAGTAATGACGCAGAGAGGCCAGAGTTGACCATCCTCACTGATGGTACACCACTTCCACTTTCCATCTCGTACAAGCAAGTTGTGAACTTTCTTGAGCGGTGCAATGATGATGACATGGGAGAAATTGGAACTGCTAAAAGGAAAGGAACGGACCGTCATGATTGTGATATGATGGACAGAGATTCTGACTCAGACGCAGATGACTCTGAGTCAGACTGTGATGATAGTGAATCTGATGGCATGTCAATGAATACCCAGAAAGTTCTCCAGCGAGGCCGTCCAAAGAAAGCCGTTCATGTTTCTGGATCCAAGCGACTTGGATCACGATCACGGGATTCACGGCCGCCAGAACCTGATCCTGAAACATGCGGTAAGTTGAAGCTGTTCTTGATCAACTTTCTGCTCATACCATTGCAGACTTTGTCATCCAATGCAGTGTGGTCAATACTGAAGGGAGTAACGTCCCTTTCAGCATCAACTCCACAATCACACTTGAAAATCTCCAAATTCTCATTGCGGAAAAGCTGGATCAATCTGAGGATGCCCGAGTCATCCGCTTACAGTATAGACTTGACAGTGACAAAGCAAAGACGGCCCCCACCTCAATTCAAAGTCAAGAAGAGCTTGAAATTTTCGTGTTGAAGATGCGTCACCTGATTGTCCCACCACTCTTGTCAAGCGGAAAGATTTCAATGCGCAAGCTCAAGCCCATCACCGTCTGCTTCAAGAGTGCTGCTGAGAGTGTCAAAGAAATGACAGACCTATCAAAGGGGAAGGGGAAAAAGGTGCGTATCATTAGTACCCAACTGTTTGTA
Source organism: Amanita exitialis (assembly GCA_023014455.1). NCBI lineage: Eukaryota > Fungi > Basidiomycota > Agaricomycetes > Agaricales > Amanitaceae > Amanita > Amanita exitialis. The sequence continues at coordinate 1,244,397 of JAEBUR010000001.1, forward strand.
TAAACGAGGCTGACTTTGACATTCTCCACCATACAGCCTCATTCGGCTGTAACTGACAAGAATACTATAGATGATGGATGTGTGCAGCTTACTGAGAAGATAAATGAAGCCCGATTAGAGCTGGAACACCACTGGCTTTGTGAAGAACACTCGAAGGGCAAGGAAGCTTATTGCTACAAAGCTCCAGGCACCACTCTCTGCTACGAATTGTCAATTTACAACTTGCGATACTGGGCATCAGAGATGGTGAGTAGCGCATCCTTACAACCATCCTATATTATTGATGCCCCATTTCAGATCAAGAAGCGAGCCACACTTGATGAAAAGCCAGCTTCGCTCATACTTTCCAGGGCAAGGCCTCATGGGCGATCGGCTTCCTACTCACTCCATGAAGGCTCACTTGCTGTTGGTGCTGGCATTGGAATGCAACAACCTATCATTATCTACCCGGGAATGCTTCAAGATATCATGAAGTCAAGTCAGTCTGCAAGTGCACCTGCCGCTATCACACCACCCCAGGCTGCGCCCAGCAGCCAAAGTGCGAACTCGGTAATGGGACAGTCTACTAGTAGCACTAGTGCACCTCCAGATGCTGCTAGTATCGACATAATCCCCTGGTTCAAGATGCTTGATCGTCACCCACAACGGAACAAAGATGGCATCTTCTATTCCAAATACGGCCCTCTTTTGAAAGAGATGGATTTTTACCGCATATCACAGCTCACCACTGGTGATGTGACAAAGAATGATTTGCAGGAATGGCTCGGCGTGAAAGTTGGAACGGCAGTCTCAATCCTAAGTTACGCAAAAGAAGATATGGCTAAATTCAATAGCAGGCAGCCTTTATTACCTTAGAACTAAGTAGCATATAGATACAACGAGACTAAAATACATAATCCGAATGAATAGATATGCATTTGAAGTTTGCAATGGGGAATTGTAAGCCCCTCGGAGCAGTCAATTCCAAAACCGCCTCTGTTCATGCTCGGTCCACTATAGGACTTTAGAGTACTTTTTTCTCGTTCAAACGCTACAATTTTTATGCAAATCCATTGAGTATTCAGCGAGATATGATTTTTTTTATTCAACCAGTCTAACTTTAGCACATTTTCCGTGACGGCTCAAGTCACGTGAAAAAGACAGTAACTCCGGAGATGGCTGCAATAAGTCCGAGTGCGCTAACAAAAGTCCGAGTGTGAGGGAATGCCGGGGGCACGTTTAACAAAGTCCAGAGCTGCGCGGGAAAGTCCGGAGCGGTGCAGGAAAGTCCGGAGTGGTTTAAACAAAGTCCGGAGTTGTGCGGGAAAGTCCGGAGTTGCGAAGGAAAGTCCGGAGTGGTTGAAACAAAGTCCGGAGCGGTGTAGTAAAGTCCGGAGTTGCGCGGGAAAGTCCGGAGCGGTGCAGGAAAGTCCAGAGCGGTTTAAACAAAGTCCGGAGTTGTGCGGGAAAGTCCGGAGTTGCGAAGGAAAGTCCGGAGTTGCAAAGGAAAGTCCGGAGTGGTTGAAACAAAGTCCGGAGCAGTGTAGTAAAGTCCGGAGTTGCGCGGGAAAGTCCGGAGCGGCACAGGAAAGTCCGGAGCGGTGTGGGAAAGTCCGGAGTTGTGCAAAGGAAAGTCCGGAGTGGTTTGAACAAAGTCCGGAGCGGTGCAGTAAAGTCCGGAGTTGCGCGGGAAAGTCCGGAGCGGTGCAGGAAAGTCCGGAGTTGCTGGTCCAACGTCGGCAAATGAGAGGGAATTTGATCACGTTGAAGAGAATGTATTAACGAGAGTGGTAGAACACGGTGGAAACAAACGGCACTATAACGGTAACTGTGGGTAACAATCTCCTTCTTCTACTAAGTCCAAAACTCCTTTTTATACCTTCCCGCTACTCGAGTAGTCTCTTGGACGACTTTCAACATGTTTGGCGATCCTTTCCGCATATGGCAACTTGAACTGAAAGGCCACCCTGCCTCGGCTAGTTGTCAATCAACTAGCGCATGTGCCGTTAGTGATTGAATTGCCACCCGTCCTTGTTCCATAGCTGGTTGGTACAATTCCTCGGCATTCTACCATAGTTCCCGAATGGTCATCACCTGGAGTTTGCATCGGTAAGCATTCCGCTCCAGAATATCTCGGAAATGCATCGGAGTTTTGCTGTTTTGCTCGGAAATGCGTCGGTAATGCTCGGAAAATACTCGGAATACGTTGGAAATGTCCGGAAATGCTCGGAAATGCACGGAAAATGCTCGGAAAACACTGGAGATGCCTGGAAATGCTCCGGAGTTTTGCTGTCTGTTCTGGAATACCTCGGAAATGTCTCGGAGTTGCCGGATTACACTGATAGCTGCGGAGCGTGCTCATCAGCGTATAAGCCTCTACAGTAATTGGCGTGCATGAGGTATTGTCCACGGAAATTATGCATGCGATCTCTCCCTGATCCTCGGTCAGTTCCTCGAGATTGTCCGAAAATCCTGCTTGCCATAATGTATAAATTGAGGGGGTGTCCATCAGATTGTGGGTACGGTAATGACCACGCTGCTGTTCGGGTCATGGATGGTGATGGTCTGGTCCTCGTTTGCAAAATTTTGTATGGTAGACCACGTTAGGACATCAAAGGGGTGACCGAGTAAGATATCATATGCTGGGGACCGAACTACATGGATCTGGAAGTATAGTATAATTCTGCTGATTTCGAGCAGAATGTTTTGTGCGAGCCCAAGCGACTGGTCCACTTCTCCATTTGCTGCTTCTAGGTCTATTTTTATGCTTGGTGTATAGGTGATACTATCAGGACCACCCTAGTCGTGACAACTTAGGGCCCCACTAGCGAACTGAAGAGTAGAGGAGGTGAGAGGAGATGACTTAGGGGAAACCCCAAGAGAACTCAAATGGAGTCTCTGGGTGTTCATTGCACATCTTATATACCTAAGTACATGGTCTGTGCACTAAACCCTACAACCCTAAAGGCTGTGGAGTACTCTGGGTAACCCTAGCTATAAATAGTACGGAAGGTTCGAGAAGGATTACATACAATGGATGATTGATCTGTATGAGTCAAAGGGAAATCATAAGCAAGGCCGCATCTCCGTTATCTAATCTAATCTAATAGTTATCTTATCTTTGTGCTGATTAGATGATCGTTATCTTATCTGGATTGTTTGGCTGCGACCTTAGATCAAAACAAAGAAAATGAATATAAATGACTTAGAAACGAAACGATGAAAAAGTGAAAATGAGCGGTCCATGACAGATACCGAGTTGGTGGCTTATGGTGTCCGACATGCAGATGACCAAGCATCCCAGGTTGACGATACAGTTTACATTTGCTTTTCCATCGACACTGGCTGGGATTGTGCATAGGCCATGGGCGTTGTTTGCCACTCAGAGCCGTAGTCTTTTACTGCCACTGTTATGATGATCGAGTCGTCTGTCAATCTACCCAATGACGTAATGCCATGAGGATTGTCTGAGATGATGGCAATGAGATAAGCCTCAAAAAAAAAAAATAGAAAATGTGGAAACATTGCTCTGACCCTGAGTGCAAAGGTAGAATATCAATGACATCATTAGATCATGAGATATTTGATATTTTAATACAGGATGCAATAGTTGCACACACTAGCCCACAGCAACTCCAAATAATTGTCAAAAAAACTAGAAAATGCAGAAAAAATTGCTCTGACCCTGAGTGCAAAGGTAGAATATCAGTGACATCATTAGATCATGAGATATTTGATATTTTAATACAGATGCAATAGTTGCACACAGTAGCCAACAGAAGATCCAAATAATAATCAAAATTATGAAATAACATATGGGAAATATGGCTGAGTCTGAAATAGTTGATAAACAACATCAAATATAAGATACACACAGTATGTTCAATAATAGAGCACCTCACATTATTAGCAGTGCCTGGAGTCCAGGCACTCCCTGCCTAGTCCAGGTGCAAGGACTCCCTGCAGTAGCAGGACTAGTCCTTGCAAAATGACCAGAATTCCAGGCACAGTCCAGGTCCAGTCCAGGTCCAGTCCAGGTCCATTTTGGCTGGGTGCCCTGCCAAACCATGATATGTAAAAATGCAAGGACAGTCCAGGCACAGTGCCTGGAGTCCATGAGGACTCCACGTGGAATGAGTGGGGGAGTGTAAAGACCTCAGACCCACCTACAGTCAGGCCACTTGCTTGGCTCGGACCCAACACTCCAGTTTGCCCCTTCAGCTTGTCTATTATTATTCCTTTGAGTCATATCAGTCCTGTATGAGTCATCTTGGTACCAAATTAGTTATTTCAGCTTTGAATGAGTCATATTGCTTCCCATGAGTAATATGAGTCATTGATGATCCAAATATTATAATTAGTTAAATATGAAACACTTAATTAATAGTTGTTTATACTATATAATGATCTTATCATTAATCTGATAAGATAAGATAATCTGATAATAGATAAGATAACTATTTCAAATGGAGTTCCTATTGGAGTTTTAACACTTGGTCTTCCTCTGGTCTGCAGATTGGGTGCTCCAACCCACAATCTTTTCCAGCCTCCCCTTAGCAGATTGGACTCTGACAAAAATGTGCTTCACATAGCTTTCCACACAGCAATGACTGCACATTGCTATGCTCAATACATTTGCTCAGTCATGCTGAGGACTTTGCTGTCCCCCCCCCCCTTCCGATTGGACTCCAAGTCATTCTGATTGGAATCCAAGGAGGTTCCTCGGAATTCCGAGTAGTTTAAAAATGTCATTTTGTCCAGACTGAATTCCGACCTAATTCCAAGCTCATTCCTAGTAAAGTCCTAGTCAGAGGTCAGACTGAGATAGGGATTCCTAGTTAGACTATAGTGGGACTGCACTAGGAATGTGCTCGGAATATGTTAGGACTATGGTCATACCAGTACAGAATTCAGCCTACTCCTGTTACATACTACTATTTCTATATTTGTTCTATATTTAGCAGAATTTAGGACAATAGTTAGGGTTCAGCTAGTGGCATGAAAGGCTTTATTCATATATCTGATGTATGTTTGGATGTATTTGGCAGCAGCCACAGTATGGTGGATAATGGCATGCCATCTGCTGTTGTTTGGCAATACTTGTATGCTGATCTAAACCGGCCACTTCCCATCACCATGCCACCTTGTCAAAGCTCACCTCATCGCACATCGCCTCATCGCCGCTCACGCGTGCCTGCACTTTCACCACCAAAGACACGTAGTGGGCGTAAGCGAACTATATCAGAGTTATCAAGCAAATCAGGAGGTAAAAAACAGGGTGAAAGATTGTCAAAACGGTGAGTACTGACTAATTGTTTTTTAACAAGATATTAACTGTATTCAGCAAAACATCAGCTATGCAAGCCCAGCAGGATTTTGAGGCAGAAGCAGCTGATGGTAGCAATGATAGGCACCAAAGGTCAGTTCACTTGACGCATTTTTTTAAATACTTAAACTCATCATGCTGCCCTGCCCATCCCTACCTGGTTCTGCCCATTTGCGAATGAAATGGCCACTCATTGCACCAACCACACCCACCTACAACCACTTGGACAACATCCCTGATGACCCGCACCCATTTCTGCCCATTTGCCACCCGTTTCTGCCTGTTTTCCAACGAAACAACTACCCTTGCCCATTTGCAAATGAAATGGCCACTCCCTGCACCAACCACACCCACCTACAACCACTTGGACACATCCCTGATGACCCATACCCATTTCCGCCCATTTTCCACCCACTTCTGCCCATTTGCCAACGAAACAACCACCCTTGCCCATTTGCGAATGAAATGGCCAATCCCTGCACCAACCACACCCACCTACAACCACTTGGACACATCCCTGATGACTTGCACCCATTTCTTCCCATTTGCCACCCGTTTCCGCCCATTTTCCAATGAAACGACCACCCTTGCACCACTCACATGCACCACCCATTTTTCCTGTGCATGCCCATCTGTACACACCCACCTACAACTGCTTGGATATATCCCTGCCAATCTGTGCCTGTTTCTGCCCATTTTCCGCCTGTTTCTGCCCATTTTCTGCCTGTTTCTGCCTGTTTCTGCCTGTTTCCACCTCGTTTCCACCTTGTTTCTGCCCATTTGCCACCCATTTCCAACGAAATGACCACCCTTGCACATGCCCATCCATACACATGTTGGCACACACCCCCCTGACTTTTTTTCCTCACTCACATCCATGAAATGGCTGGCTAACACCCACCTATTTTCCCCTGCACACATGCATGTATCCATACATACATTCATCTAAATACATTAGGGCTGAACAGGAACTTGATCAGAGTGGAATAGCTGTAGCTCCACCTCCACGTTCTTGTGCAGCTGGTTTAACCCTTGACCTTTCAGTCCCCCATTACTATCAGGGTCATTTACGTCATTCTGACAAGAAGGAGGGAGATCAGGAAGATGAACAGAATGCTACTATATGTGAGGATGAGACTTCCTCTGACAGTGAGTATCAGGAGGATGGATCAGAAGACCAGGAGAGTGATGAGGGGTTGGAATATATAGATGAGGAAGAGATTAAGGTGAATGAACTCATTTCATGATTTTAAATTCCAGCTAACATGCATCAAGAATCTTGAAGAGAATCTGGAAGAATTGATGGCAAATGAGGTAAGCCTTGCTTTGCATTTATTGGTGAATAAACCTGTCATTCAAGATATATTAGCAGATTCCATCAGCAATCAGGTCAACAGATACTGAAGAAAACCCTGAAAGATTATCAAAGCATCAAGTAAGCATTTATCTTGTAAGTAAATAGATCTATCATTCAGTGGGTATCAGGATACAGAAGATGGAAATACATTGATGGAGTCTGAGGGTGTGTTCAATTTTATTCATTGTGTCCAGGGTAAAATGACAGAATTTCAACTAGATGTACAAATGGGTAGCCCTCCTCCCTTGTTTGGAGCATCATGGATCACAGGTGGTATTTTACGTGGTAATGCTCAAGGGAATGTCCTTAATATGGGTGATGAACAAGATGTTTTTAAGGATGATGGGGTTTTGAAGGGAACTGTGGAGGTTTTCAGGATCTCTCAAGACCCTGCCACCAGCAGGCCTTACATGACAATGAAGACAAGTGTCCACAAGGACCTAGCCCCAGTCTTGCATGACCTGGCTGACAATTACTCTCCTGTCAAAAGTAAGTGAATCTGAAATTTCAAGGCACAGGCTGATCTTTTGTGGCAAAGATCACAGAATTTATGTCTTTGAAGATGGTAACTGGTGCATCAAGGGTAGGTTCAACAGAGCAACAGAAGTTGATCACCCTGCACTTTGGTGCAATCAAGGTGGAAAATATAGTTTAATAGTAGGCCTTGTAAGTGATCATTTTATGACACTTTGATTGGCTACTAAATTGGTAAGGATGAGGAGGCCTTAGGAAAGGAGCCTCAATCCAGTGCTCACTCAAGTGTTACTGTTACTACTCATGCTGATTCCTCTGCCATTCCTTCCCCATCTTATTCTGGTGAAAGCACAGCTCGTTTGTCCACTTCTGACATTATTTCATTACTCCAAATCCCCCTTCATCTGACCAGGGATCCCAACAAGCCTGACCATGGTGAAAAAGGCTTGAAGTTCAACTATGCCAAATACCAGGCATGTATTGTTGCTATTTCACAGATGGAGAAGTTGGCTGCTACTGGCAAACTCTTTGGCACTCCAAAGCCTTCTGATGTTGACATCATTGAGATTTTTGCTTCCAAGTCAATGTGGTACTCCCACTTCAAGAAGAATTTTTCTCAGGTGCCCAAGTATCCAGAAATTCAAATGTGGTTGAAAGGAGATGAAAGTGCAGTTGATGACTATGAAATATGGGGAGAGGAGAAAACCATGTACACATTTAAGGATTTGTCAGTTTGGATTCAAAACAAGGAAAAGGAAAGGAACAAAGAGGCAAGAAAAAAGAAGAAGACTGATGATGATAGCAGGAAGAAGGGGAAGGGTAAAGCAAAGATGAATCAGTAAGGTGTATTTGTATTACAGTGGGTCAAAAAACTGCCCCAATGTTTGCATGTTTTGCAAAGATTGACATGGTGCGAAGCAATGACATAAGCAGAATTTTTGGAGAAATCACAGGACATACTAGAACATGTTGGCTATTTGACAAATAAAAGATTATGTCATTGCGATCAAAACTGATTGCGCAATAAATCAAACAAAATAATCAATCATTGGGGCAGTTTTTTGACCCTCTATTATTTTACATCCTAATACTTTGTATGACCCCCCTGTGCCTTTAATACTGCCTGTATCCTCCTAGGCATGCTTTTTATTAGCTTCTGACATGTCTCTGGTGGTATTTCAGTCCACTCCTTTGCTGCCCTGTCCCACAATTCATGTACTCCTGCAGGTGGTGTGTCATACTGTTGGAGCTTGGCCTTGAGTTGTTGCCACAGGTGTTCAATAGGGTTCAAGTCAGGGGATTGGGCAGGCCACTTGATGGGAGTAATGTTGTGGTCAGAAAACCACTGATCTGCCTTTTTGGAGGTGTGCTTGGGGTCATTGTCCTGCTGAAAGTACCTCTCATCCTCCTTCATCTCCAAGCTTTCAAAACTCTCCTCCACCCCCACCTCCAAAATCTCACAATATTGCTCAGCATCCATATTCCCCTGCACCTCTACCATCTTCCCCACCCCATTCCAGCTCATACATCCCCAAACCATCAAGTTATTCCCCCCTCCATGCTTGACAGTTGGTGTGGTGGTCCTGTCTGATAGTGCTTCCCCACGTTGCTTCCACACATACACCTTCCCATCTGACCCAATCCTGTTGATTTTTGTCTCATCTGTCCACAACACCCTCTTCCAGTCCTCCACAGTCCAGTTTGCATGGTATTGGGCAAACTTTAGACGTTGCTGGCGATGAACCCTTTTGAGCATGGGGACTTTCTTCTTTGTTGCTGACCTAAAGCCAGCCTCCTTCAACACATTCCTGATGGTCTGAGGTTTAACAGGGGTAGGGATGATGGAATTTATGAACTGGGTGGCTTGGACAGCATTGTCCAGTTTCCCAGTGCTGATTTGATGGATAATTGACCGTTTATCATGGGAAGAGAGTTTGGAAGGACGACCACCAGGATGATTTTCCTTATGCCCCTCCACCTCCTTGCTAATTCTGCCAATGGTACCCTTCCCCAGACCAGTCCTAGCTTGGATTTGACGATGGGAATACCCCTCATTGAGGAGAGAAACAACAGAAGTGCACTTTTCAGCAGAGATGGATTTCATGGTGGTGGTAAAGAGTCAAGAAGATGAATGGATGAAGTTCAACATGACAAACTGATGCAAATAATGTCATGTGACATTGTTTATTATTCCCACGGCCCATTCCTGCCTTGTACTGGTGTGTAATGTTGAAAGTCAGAGAAAATATTTGAGAGTCAAAAAACTGCCCCAATGATTGGTTATTTTGTTCGATTTATTGCGCAATCGGTTTTGATCAGAATTACATAATTTGTAATTTGCCAAATAGCCAACATGTCCTAGTATGTCATGTGATTTCTCCAAAATTTTTGCTTATGTCATTGCTTTGCACCATGTCAATCTTTGCAAAACATGCAAACATTGGGGCAGTTTTTTGACCCACTGTATGTATGAATGACATGTTTATGGTCACAGTCATATCCTGGCTTTGCTAAGGTTATTTGTCATATTGCAATCCTGGTCAACAATTCTTGGATTCCTATCTATGCTTTCATTTGTTCCACTTGTTGCTGCAGCTGGTCACAATATGGAAGCATTCCCTGATATAACTTTCCAGGAATTCAGTGATTTCATCAATCAAAACTTTGCCCCAACAATCTCATTATCAAGTGTTCTGGTCATTTTATTCAGTATTACAGAAAATATACAGTTGCTGAACTTACACTCCACACAACTAAGGAAGAGACACAAAGAAGGAAATATAGCCACTGCATGGATAAGAACGCTTGCTCGTCAGTTGAGACAAAAGTTGGAGACAGATGATGCACCACTCCTGGGACTTGAGATGGATGCTGACAATATCCAGGACAATGAAAAACTTACACTTGAAATGGCAACTAAACTTGACCTCATGTCAAAACTGCTAAAACTGAATCCATACAGTAAGGCCAGAAAACACAAGCCTAAATTGAGGTCTATCTCACACAAAGACATTCAACCTGTGCATGTAATTTGTCCTGATACAGCAGTCTGTGAGACAGTATCATGTAAAGACAGGCATCTCCTCATGGTTACTAAGCCAAGGGACATACCATTGGTTTCTCTTATAAAGGACTTTCAAGCATATGAGCAGGTGCCAGTATTAGCTGGCTTTTGTGAAGGGTGCAAGACGATATATTATGCTGATCATGAGCATACACCTTCTCATATAGAAGGACAACATGACAAAGTATACTTAAACTCTGCCAATTACTTAAAAATAGGACAGAGTTTCTGGGTTGACTGCTCATTTTCTTCTGCTGTCTTGAGTGGAACATACAACTTTCATGCATCCACTGCAGCTTATACAGCTTTCTGGAATAGTACATTTTGTGCTGCATATATGGGAAAAGTCAGCAGAAAACAGGTATGGCAAGCATTTGTTCAGGAGTCCATCCACACCATTGCAGCAAAGTCCAATGTCAATTTGACTTTGAGGGATAATCTTGCTATTGAAGATGTCACAAAACAAGCATTTCAAGCCTTAGGTGCAAGAGGAATAATCATAGCTGCCAATGGACATGCTTGTAATGAATGTACACAGAAGTATAGAAGATCAACATCTGCAAGTTCAGATTCACATGATGATGTAGCACCAGTAAAGATGGTTGTTGTTGATGGAATTGTAACAGGTCACACAATATGTGCATATCCCACATGTACATTGGAACTTGCAAATGCAAGAGGTGGTGTTTATTGTACTCTGCATGAAGACCAATATGGTGCAATATGTCATGTGGCTGACTGCACAAATGTAAAGGTTGAAGACACATTGGCTTGTTCCTGGCATCAGGCAAAATGGGAACGGTTTGTAGCAACTTGTCAGCAGAAACAGACAAGTGGTTACAAAAGAGCCCTGAGGTCTTCTGATAATAGTTGGCCATGGACACCAACTTCAACAATTAGCCAACAGCCACATGATCAAGAGGCACATGAAGGTCCCAGAAACAAGGATCATTTTGTTCCTGACAGAATATATTGTGTGGAAACTATATGTGCTCCATGTGGAGTTGTTGTAGCATGGAGAAAGTTTGATACAGCAGAATCTCCCACTAAAATCCTTAATTTCTTGACAGATGTATTTCCTACAGATGACTCAAGGCCAGACTACATCTGCATTGATAAAGCTTGTCTTGTGCTTAAGAGAGCCATTGCTGATGGGAGTTGGCAGGACAGGTGGAGGAATACAAGCAGATTCATTGTTGATGCTTATCATTACACAAATCACAAAGTAAATGACAATCTGTGCAGAAAATGGTGTAATCCCACACCTCGTGATGGCTCTGCACCAAATTTGGTAGTTACAGGGAGGGCAAAAGATGGCAGAGTATATCAAAAGCGTGCATTCAATACTCAGGCATGTGAGCAACTGAATGCTTGGTTGGGTGGTTTTGATGCCATCCTAAGAAGAATGAAACCAGGAAACTTTGACTGGTTCTTGCACACAATGTTAACATATCATACAGACCAGGTGTGCAAAGGACAAAGGAAGAGTACTTTACACTGCCCCACGTGTTCTGGCAGGAATTCCCGGGACTCCCGGAACTGTCCCAGGACTGTCCCAGGAATTCCTGGGACTGTGGGGGGATGCAAAAGTACCAGTGTTACCCTGCCAAAATCACCAGGATTCCTCAGGACTTGACATCCCGGGAATCCTGGGGAGTCCCAGTGGAATGGATGGCTATTTATCTATTTCAGCTTTGTGACACGTGTCACTTCAACGTGTTAGCAAGACGCGCCATTGATTATCACACAACAATCACACAGGCATCTTCCCACAATCAAGGATGCCATCCCGCTCATTGAGATGTGCTGCCCACCGCTCCCCTCCTCAGCGATCTACACGATCTAGTAGAAAACGGACAAAATCAATGAGCTCGAACAAGAGTACTGAAGGAATCTCGAAAAAAAAGGTAAAGACAGGGGAGGACAAGGCCGAATCATCTTGGTATGCAGCAGGAGCTGAGCAAGGTCCAATGACTAGGTATGTACCCTTTCTTCTTTGTGTTACCTTACCACTGACAAGAGCTTTCGCTTCCCATTTCCACCACTGCTGACGAATTTCCACCACTGCCAACTCGTTTCCGACACCACCAATCTGTTTCCACTGCCGCCAACTTCTTTATGCCCACCACTGACTTCGTTATGCCACCACCAACGCATTTCCACCACTGCTGACTCATTTCCGCTGCCACCAACTCGCTTCCACCATCACAAACCCATGTCTACCACCACCAACCTGTTGCCAACTTATTTATGCCACCACCAACGCATTTCCACCACCACTAACTCGTTTTCACTGCTGCTGACTTATTTGCACCACCACCAACTCGTTTCCACACCACCAACTCGCAATTCCCCCACCAACTTATTTATGTCATGGCCAATGCATTTCCACCACCATCAACTCGTTTCGACCACCACCAACTTATTTACACCACGGCCAACTCATTTCCACCACCACCGACCTCCTGCCGACTGATTTGCACCACCACCAACTCGTTTCCACACCACCAACTCACAATTCCTGCCGCCAACTTATCTATGTCACTGCCAACACATTTCCACCACCACCAATTCGTTTCCGCCACCACAAACTTGTTTACACCACGGCCAACTCATTTCCACCACCACTGACCTCCTGCTGATGTATTCATGCCACTGCCAATGGATTTCCACTGCTGCCAACTTATTTGCACCACCACCAACTCGTTTCCGCACCACCAACTCATTTACACCATGGCCAACTCATTTCCACCACCACCAACCTCCTGCCGACTTATTCATGCCAACACCAACGCATTTCCGCCACCACGCACTCGTTTCCACCACCACAAATGTATTTACACCATGGCCAACTCATTTCCACCACCACCAACCTCCTGCCGACTTATTCACACCACTGCCAACGCATTTCCACCACCACCAACTCATTCCACTGCCACCAACTTATTTGCACCACCACCAACTCGTTTCCGCACCACCAACCTACTGCCAACTTATTTATGCCACCACGAATGGACCTCCACTGCCACGAAACTGTTTCCACTGCCACCAACTTATTTGCACCACCACCAACTCATTTATGCACATGTAATTATTATGTATTTAGAGCAGAAGTAATACTTGCTGACAGTGGTGCATCAATTGCACCACCCCCATGCACAAGGACATCTGCCATTCATTTTCTTCCTTCCCAAGCATCAAAGCACAAGTCCACTCGTGCTCGCCAACATGACCAAAATTCCAGCAGCAGTGAAGAATCTGGTATGTTTGATCTACCACTGCCAGACAGTTAAATAACATTTGTCAGGGAGTGATTACAGCAACAGTAGTGGTGAGGATAGCAATGAGTGTAGCAGTGGCAAGAGTGTAGAGAAAGCAAGAGGGCAGGTGTGTTGATACACCATAAAATGAGAATGTGTCACAAATCAAAATCCTAGGAACCTGAACTGGTGATTGAGGAAGAGGATGTTGGTGTTGAGGGGAATTTTGCTGCTGCTAAGGTGGGTCAAAGTACCTGTTGGATTAACATAGCTCATTATTGCTTTTGGTAAGCTTGACACATCTGCAAATGAGAATGGAATTGAGGAAGAGGGCATTGAAATTGAGAAGGAATCATTTGGAGATAAGGTTGGCTGTGGAAAAAGCATTCTGGATCTGCATTGCTAAAACTGATGCACCTTAGGGTACTCAGATTGAGGAAGAGGATGTTGGAGTGTAGAAGGAGCAAATAGAAGATAAAGTAAGTTACATGTTAGTTGCCCTTCTCTAATTGACCTTGCATTGTAAAGGTTGCTCTACTGGTTGGCAATGTTTACAATGAGGGTTAGTTATATCATATAAAGATGAAAATGGTTTACAAGCTTGTAAAAGATGTCCATATGGGCTCTCCCCCACCACTGCAGGGTTCATCTCGGATATCAGGAGGTATTATCAGAGGAAGAGCATTGGGCAATGTCTTTAACAATGCAGATGCAGAGCACCTGCCTATTTCCCATGGTCAGAAGGGTGTAGTGAAGCTCTTCACTAGTTTGTCTCAAGCAGTAGGCAGCACAATGCCTCTAGTTATCAAGACAAAGGTGGTGCCCAACATTGCTCCAGTATTGAAGACATTAGCAGAGCTTTGCCCAGTCATCAAAAGTAAGCAATCAATCATGTTTTATATTTTATTGAATACCTGGCAGATAATCATTATGTTACAATTCTTGAGGGAGACCAGTGGAATATGATGGGAACCTACTCACTTGCCTTGGGGGAAAATGAAGAGATTGAATGGTCAGTTGAGAATGGAACACCATCACTGACATTATGTATTGTAAGTCTTGTTTTTCTGTAACTCCTATCTGAACTCATAATATGCAGAGTCCTGTTGACCCATTCACAGCAAGATCAAGTGGTGTTGGTAGTGCTGGTGTGGGTCCTGCTCCAGCTGCAGGTGCAGCTCCAGAAAGTATGGCTATGAAGTCTGCTGAGCATTCCCAAAAGGAGCTCATCACATTGCTCAACATTCCTGAGCACCTGACAACTGATATGAAGGGAAAGAATATGGGAATCAGGGAGTACTATGGAAGATACAAAGCCTGCCTAAATGCTCAGCATACTCTGCATGAAAAGGTACAGGCAGGGACATGGGTGGGCAAGAAACCCAATAACACTACCATTGTCCAACTTTTTACATCAAAGACAACATGGTTCACTTATATTGTCCCTGCCTTCTCAGACATCAACAACTTTCCTGAGCTTAAAGAGTGGCTGGAAGGAGAGGAAGGCTGCCCCACAGATATAGAGATTTGGGGAAAGGAAAAGAGTGGGTATACATTTTCAGATTTTAAGACAGAGAAGGAGAGGAGGAAGAGCAAGAAGCCAGAGAAGGGAAAGAACAAAAAGGCAGAAAAGGGTGAAGCTTCTGGTTCCAAAAGCACAGCTGAGAGGAGGCACAGGCAGAGAAACAAGTAAGCAGGGTAACATAACTCATTGTATGCAAACTCTTATGTAGCTGAATGATAGTTGGTCTGATTTCTTGCAATTTGTCTGCCAGTTTGGTTGGCTGATCTTGTGGATTATCATATTTTATCAACTTCCTGTTGTGGCTGCACAGGATGGAAAGCCATTTCCTAACATCACATTCAGGATGTTTAGCAAATTTGTGGAGGATAATTTCAGCACAACTGTGGAGTTGTCAACAGTTTTGATGACTCTCTTCACTGTCACAGAGAACACTGACCTCCTTAGTTTGCACTTCAGGCAACAGAAGGGGGAAGGTGATGGTGAAAGAAGTACAGTGGCTACTGGCTGGATTAGGTCTTTTGGCAGTGCATTGAACCAAAGGCTAAAGGAAACAAAAAGACACCTCTTGAAGAGGTCAGATTCACACCAAGGAATGACTGATGAGCAACTGAATATTACATTGGGGATCAAAATTAATGCACTGGCAAATCTTCTTGGTTTGAATCCATACAGAAATACAGATAAATTCAGAAGGAACTTGAAACCAATTTCAAACAAAGGGCTGCAACCAGTCTACACTATATGCCCTGGGGTAGCTGTGTGCCAAACAATCACTTGCAATAGGAAGGCCTTGTATCAATGGTCAAGACAGAGAGATATTCCTTTGGTGAAAATTATTAAGAATTTCTCCAGTTATGACAATGTACCAGTCCTTTCAGGGCATTGCAAGCAATGTGGAACAACATACTATGCAGATCATGAAAGAGCACCAGATGTGAATAATGAGAGGCATGAAAGAGTGTATCTTAATGCTGCAAAGTATATTAAGATAGGTCAGAACTTATGGGTTGACCGCATGTTTACCTCTGCTGTGCTGAGTAGCATGTACACTTTCCATGCATCAGCAGCTGCATATGCAGATTTCTGGAATGATACTCTGATCAAGGTGGCACAAGTGACAAGGCATCAGATTTGGCAAGCCTTTGTGCAAGAATCAATACGTCTTGTTGCTTCACACTCAGACATCAACCTTACATTGCAGGATGGTCTTAATATAGAAGAGGTTGCATCTGAAGCATTCAACCTCCTTGGAGAAAATGGTGTTATCAGAGCTGCTGATCAGCATTCATGTAATGAATGTACACAAAAGTACAAAAGGTTTCCTGATGTAATTTCAGCCAATGACCCTTCAGCAATATTGGGGGTGGAGGACATCAGATATAACCAAGGTGTTCCAGGCAACCAGATGGAAGATAATGAGAACCATGCTCCAGTGAGAATGGTTGTGATGGATGGTATAGTTATGGGCCATACACATTGTGCCCATGGCAACTGTACTGACCAGTTGCAGAATGCACGTGGTGGTGTATATTGTGCTTTACATGAGAATATGTTTGGGGGGCTTTGCCATGTTGAAGGTTGCTCAAATGTGAAGGTAGAAGATACACTTGCTTGTGAAGTACATGAAACATCTGGAGGCAGCACCTTGTAAATTATAGGCAGCATGCAACAGAAGGGTATAAAAGAGCATTAAGAAGGCCAGATGACAGTTGGCCATGGATGACCCAAGTGAGGCACAATGCACAACCACTGCCACATGATGAAATGCAGCAAGTGGCAAGACCAAAACATCATTTCACAGCACCCAGATTTTACTGTGTTGAAACAATATGTGCTCCTTGTGGGGCTGTTATTGCATGGGCCAAGTTTGCAAGATCTGAGTCACCAGCAAATATTATGCAATTTTTGGGGAGGGTTTATCCCACAATTGAGTCAAGGCCAGATTATGTTTGCATAGACAAGGCATGCATGGTACTGCATAGTTGTCTAATCAATGGCAGCTGGGATGAATGGAAACAGTCAACAAGATTTATTGTTGACTCATACCACTATATTAATCATCGTG
The DNA here is from genome assembly GCA_023014455.1 of Amanita exitialis. Taxonomy (NCBI): domain Eukaryota; kingdom Fungi; phylum Basidiomycota; class Agaricomycetes; order Agaricales; family Amanitaceae; genus Amanita; species Amanita exitialis. The sequence goes on from JAEBUR010000001.1 coordinate 1,261,447, forward strand.
TTAATGATGAGTTGTGTAGGAATTGGTGTAATCCTGCTCCTCTGAATGGATCTGCACCTAATCTGGTTGTTGTGGATAGAGATAAGAAAGGAGAGTTGTATTATAAATGGGCATTCAATACACAGGCCTGTGAGCAACTCAATGCATGGTTGGGTGGCTTTGAGCAAATACTAAAAAGGATGACTGCTGAAAACTTTAACTGGTTCTTGCATGCAATGCTCTTTTACCACACCAATCATGTCATTGAGAGACAGAATAAAAACAAAGAAGAGGAAGAAGAGGAAGGTGAGGATGCAATAATGGAGGAAGGACCAGAAGTAGAAGATGAAGAAAGTGGTAGTGAACAATACATAATTTAATTTACTATCATTTACAATATCATTGAAGCCAGAGCAATCAAATATATTTATTCTATTCCCCAATAGTCAAGCAGGCATGGGAAAGTGAGTGAGGAGTGGAAACATGGCCAAGTACATGTGGAAAGCATGGTAATGTGTGTGTGGGGGGGGGAAGTTTTGTTATTTGTATATATTTACAATGCAGGAGTTGTGGTATTGACAATATGTTCCTTGGTTGGCATGGTTGGAGCTGGACCAGGTGGGAATGTGAACAGGTTGGGGAAGGTGTATAGATGTGTGAGAACATTTATGAATTTAGCTTGTTGTTATTTGTTTGTATTTACAGTGCAGGAGTGGTGGTATTGACAAATATGTTCCTTGGTTGGCATGGTTGGAGCTGGACCAGGTGGGAATGTGAACAGGTTGGGGAAGGTGTATAGATGTGTGAGAACATTTATGAATTTAGCTTGTTGTTATTTGTTTGTATTTACAGTGCAGGAGTGGTGGTATTGACAAATATGTTCCTTGGTTGGCATGGTTGGGGCTGGACTGGTGGGAATATTTACTTATTTATCTGGGGCTTCTATGGGGAGATACCACCTAAGGCAGGATGGCACCAGCCCTATGTTAGGATGCCCAAGGGTTAGTCAGTGAGTGACTGCAGAGGCTCTTGGGGTTTAGGGTCACTGACAGGACAGTTGAGTCTGGATTGGTCTAGGAGGGGGCTGGGTGTAGGTACATCATTAGAGCCTAGGCTGTTGCTGTGCACCACAGCCACTAGGGCTTAGGGTTGCTGTGCACGGACCTAGCTAGCAGTATATAAGGAGTGTCTCTTGTAGTAGTGAGTCCCTAAGACTCTAGGTAGTTTGCCCTCCAGCAATCTACTCTTGTTCTCACCTCCCTTCTCTCTCATCTCAGGAAGCCTAGGGGTATTGTTGGGGTTAGTCCTAACATAACCTAGAGTCTTTCTACCCCTACCCTTCGTCGTCTGCTACAGCGCTGAGCATGTCTTGCTCATTGCAGCTCACAGTGACAAAGTGGTCCATGAAGAATACTGTCTGACTCAGCATTGATGCTGACAGCCTCAAGGAGTGCCACCGAACTCGACAACAGATAGCCTCACTAGGTCATACTAGTGACTATGGGGAAATTCATCCCTTCTGTCTACACAACAGGAGTCAGACAAGAGTAACATGTGCATCATTGAAAGTGTGGGCAGGCACTGGTGAGTGGCTTACACTGATTCTTGTGGAAAAGTCCAAGGAATGGATGAAGCAACTGGTGCATTATGAGTGCAACAAGGGACCAAAAGTCCTGTTTCAGATCTCATTGATCTGTAGGGTGAAATCCCAGGCACTTTACAGTCAAACAAGTATGCTCATTTTTAGGATTTGGAAACTACTATCGCCACTTTATTGCGTATTTTGCACACCTTGCAAAACCCCTTCATGATCTAACAAAGAAGAACAAAATCTGGGACTGGTCACCAGAATGCCAGGTCTCTTTTGATCTTCTAAAAGAACAATTCATGACTTAGCCATGCCTGATGCGACTAAACCCTTTATTCTAGAAAGTGATGCATCCAAATGGGCTGTAGGAGCAACTATACTCCAAGCAGACAGCAATGGCCAGCTGCATCCATGCAGATATCTCTCCCATGCCTTAACCCCTACTGAATGCAATTGGCAAATATATGACAGGGAGCTCTATGCTATAATTTGTGCACTCAAAGAATGGAGATACCTACTCTTAGGAGCACCTCACACTATCACTGTTTGATGCAATCATAAAAACTTAACCTATTATTGCGCACCTCAGCACTTGACCGCACACCAAGCCTGCTGGTGGAATAATCTATCCAGATATAATTTACAACTAGTGCACACCCCTGGAGCTAAACTGACTCAAGCTGACGCTCTTTCCCGCTGCCCTGACCACACCAAAGGAGAAGAAGATGACGAAACAGTCACTATGCTCCCACATTCTATATTTATCCAATCGCTATCATGAGACCTTCGCGAAAGGATTATTAATAGCAGCACCACTGACACATTTGTTGAAAAAGTCAGACACTGCCTTGACAAAAATAGCCCGCTTCCATTTAGAAGCACCATCTCTGACTGGAAGCTGGACAATGGACTATTATTATACAAAGGAACACCCTATGTTCCTGATGATCTAGATCTACGCTGTGATATCATCAAAGAATACCATGAATTGCCAAGTGCAGGACACCCTGGATTCTTCAAAACACTCGCTTTGCTCAAGACTCATTATTGGTGGCCAGGAATGACTATCTTACTAAAGAAATACATAGATGGCTGTGGAACCTGTCAACAGATGAAACCAAACACTCATCCCACCACCGCACCCCTAACACCAATAATTTCGCATGCCCAGCAACCATTTCAACAGATAACAATGGATTTCATCACCAATCTACCGATCTCTGATGGTTATGATTCTATTCTTGTCATGGTCGACCTAGGCCTTACAAAGGGGGTAATTCTATCACCTTGTCACAAAACAATCACCACCAAACAAACAGCAATGCTTTATATCAAAGAAGTATTCAAACACTTTGGACTTCCTGATATCATGATCTCAGATCGAGGACCACAGTTCACAGCAAAAGTCTTCAAGGAGATAACCACTGCACTAAATATAAAACATCGAATGAGCACCGCCTTTCATCCGCAGACTGATGGACAATCAGAACGTCTAAATCAGGAACTAGAGATCTATCTCCAGATATTCTGTGCTTATGATGTAACCAATTGGAGCAGAGTCTTACCCATCGCTGAGTTTGCACACAATCAATGCACTCATCAAGAGCTGAAACAATCGCCTTTTCATCTCATGTATGGAACAGACCCTGTGGCACTACCAGAAGTAGTTAGCAGAACGGATGCACCTGCAGCACACACACATTTAAAGCAACTCCACAAAGCAAGAGAAGAAGTGCTTGCAGCACATGAGTTAGCACATCTAAAAATGATGAAATGCACCATCTGTCACTCTAAACCCTTTAAGGAAGGAGACAAAGTATGGTTAGAGTTGAAGAACCTTCGCATACCATATGAAACACATAAACTGGCACCTAAAAGAGAAGGACCATTCCAAATCAAGAAAGTCCTAGGACCAGTAACATACAAACTGAAATTGCCAACCCAATGGTGCATTCACCCAGTATTCCATGCAGAACTCCTTACGCCATACAAGGAAACTGATATACATGGACCAAATGACACGAGACCTCCCCCCAATTTGATAGAAGGCCAGGAAGAGTATGAAGTCAAAGCAATAATAACGCATTGCAAAAAAGGCAACTCATACCAATACCTTGTCAAATGGAAAGGATATGATACGTCATACAACACCTGGGAACCCAAACAAAACTTGACTAATGTGGAAGAAGTCCTAGACAGATATAAAAACAGGAGAAAACTCAACTGAAGAATAGCAATCCTTGCATTGCTATCTAACCACAGTCTATGTCTTCCAAGTCTACCTCCCCTGTTCCCCCTCATGTCTACTCTGCATACTTTTCAGTTGATAAGTCAGGACGACCCACTGACCCTCACCTCATTGAGCGCACCCCTGAATGCCCCACGCTTGTATACCCTCGAGATGACACACCCTCAGACTTCAACCCTAATGACATCATGCCTGAGCCACATCACGCATCGACCAATGACCCTCAGGGTCCCCTTACATCACAAACCATTGAAATGGCCACCTCCCAAGACCATTCCAACCCCTTCCGAGGAGAAATACCAACAGGATCTTCGAGATCACACCCTCATCATGTGGTACCTGAGAGTGATCAGGGATACCTTTCATCAGACGATCCAATGGATACTGAAACAATTGCCAGAAACTGTATTACAGATAGCCCCCAAGCTACCCCCAGTAGTGGAAAGCATATGCTATATTCAGAGAAGGCTGGAGGACCACGAACGATTCCAGCTCACAGAACTACTGGATATTCAGGAGCATTTAACTCTGGTACTACCTATCCACATATACTTAATCAGATTAGGAGAACCATCGCTTTTGCCTGGATTGAACTGGATCAAACAATCCCTGTTCGTCTTGCACAAGTCTGGAGAATACTTTCCAGTCAACCACACTCCCTTGCCATCAGACAGATTGCGATAGAGAATGCCAACTTCGATTGCACCAACCTCGTTGAGACGTTTATTAATGTCACTAATCTAGCCTGGGAATTAACAAACTCTATTCAACTAAACCTGGACCAACTCGCCCTAGATCTTCTTCGCAAACTCCTGATCACCGATGTCGAATGATACATCATTGACACCATCAAACTAGTACACAATGGACAATTGCACATCTATGTGCAGAAGAATGACATCAGGAACCTGATCAAGATCAACTCCTGGTTTAACCCCATTTATGTTGTCCCAAACTGCTATGAAATCCTCGATGCAGCAGACCAGATCCACGATAAGATCAAAGGAATACTCGCCCATGTCAAGAAGGCAATCAAATCCATCAATGAGACACATATTTATGTCAACAACATGTTCCCTCCTCGACCTTCCAAATCGCCTCACACCATCCTCAATGGAGATGAAGTCCAAGTCGTTATTCACACCCCACTGAATTAGACTTGGCCACACCCTTGATGACAACAACACCCCTCGTCACAAGACAACCCAAAGGGTCAGCCTCAGCAGCCAAACAGACAGCCCTGAAAGGAAAGTCTATACTGATTTCAGCACTGATGAACCCTCAGCCATCAGCACGACCCTTGACAACAATACCCTCGAATCCGCCTGTTGCATTTTCGACAGTCAACCCTGAGACACCACCCAGACAGAAAGGAAAGGGCAAGGCAACGACACCTGCCACTCCCCAGGCACCCCGAAAACAACCTCGACGCCCTCATTGTCTCATCTGCAATTCCCGAGGACACATCACGTCACAACATGACCCTAACCATCATCTCAGCGTTACCAAAATCAATTCCTAGACACATCGAGAATGCAGGGTCTACCCCTGGCACATCACCACGCCCATCAAACCACTCACAATGCCCCCCTTCGACATGCCCTCAGTCCCCTTCATCAGCACATGCCAAGGATTCCAGCAGGGAACCCACCCCGGAACCATTACCTTCAACAATGAGGAAGAACATCGTGCCTGGTTAGCAGGATGACACTGCCCTGATCATGAAGATGACAAATTCCACCTCGGAAAACCCGATTGGTGGACCGAAACCAAGCACAACAACAGTTGAGTGAGTGCTCATTGTACTTTTTGTTTATTAGTGTATAGTATTACTTGTGGACAAGTAATCTAGTGAAGAGCTAGTGTTACAGTTATGCACACTTTCATTCATCTTATGTCAGCACCTGCCTCTTTCGGTGCTTATGCAATTTCTTCTATTTTCATATGCTTATGCAATGTCACACAACATCTGCTGTGACTCTATTCTTACCTATGCCATATGCCTACCTTTGTTCTATCATACTGATGTCACTATGACCTCACTCATGACGTGTTATGACGTCTACTATCATTACATCATACCTATGATGTTCTTTACCTTTTACAGACAGTAGGTTCACATATAAATAACAGAGTTTGTTGTAGGTTGAACCTTAAGTTCAACTTAGCTTGTATAAACCTTATTACTTGCTGCAAAGCTTGTAAGTAAGCGCAAGTTAATCTCTGGCAACCTTAACAAGGTTGTGGTGAGATCTCAAGTTGTAGTTCACACGCTCTCACCTATAACCCTCTGCTCAAACCTGAGTCTTGCCTTATAGGCTCAGCGCTGTTTACCCACTTGTGTTTGCCAGGCTTATCTCATCACCATTGTCTCAGATGATCCTCGTGGTATTACGTCATGACAGACGACCTGATCATCATAACAACAGCAGCCAATGTGGCTAATGCAGCACAGATGGTCAAAAAGTTTCACAAGGAAAACCCTGCAGCACCACGGGCAATCCAAAGAAGGGCAATGGCATTCCAGAGATATACCAACTATACACAACCACAGGTGTCCAAAACACTGTTTGGTTGGGAAGATGGGAAATTTGAGTGTGACTACCTCGAAAAGCTGGAACAAAACTGGAGGAGATGGAAAGGAGATTGTCGACCAATCTACCAGGAAGTTGACAGAACAGGAGAGTTTTCCCAGAAGTTAAAAAATCCAGAAAAACAACAGAATGGTCAAATGAGACTGCAAGACAGGAAACAGAGGAAGGAGTCAAAGGATGGAAAGGTGAAACTGTCACCTCAACAAAAAGGCAAAGGACGTGAAGTACCACTCCCAATACATGAACAGGAAAGGAGAGAACGAGAAAAACGAACAAAGGAAACAAACACTGCTGAATCTCAACGAAATGAGATGGCAGATGACCCTATGGAACCTTTAATAGAGGGATGAGACAATGCCATGGAAGAGATTATAGAAAGAGTAAAAGAAATTGAGGAAGAAGAAGAGGAGGAGGGGTCAGATACAGAGACAATTATGGCTTATGAAGATTGCCATATGGAAATCATGGAAGACATGGACAATATGCAACCATGAAGGAGCGAGAGGACTTTTCTTTTCTGTTTTCTTTGTAGTATAGCTTTTTATTTTCAGGTGCTCTGGAAGGACAAGGGGATGGGTACATGGAACAAGGTCAAGAACAGGATGTGCAAAAACTGCAAGAATGCAACCAGGACAACTCAGAGTTCATGAGGATGCAAACCTTGAAGGGGGGGTAATGTTACAAATCAACCCCTAAGTTCAATGCTTTGATGCATTCGACACCTTATCCAACGTCTCACTTATCTAGGAGACACTATCTATGTACAATGCAAGGCATAAGGCATATACTCACCAATGGGGCTCAGTCAACTACATGCTACATGGAAGCCTTACTACAGGCAACAGTAACAGTAACAAGACAAGACCATAGAGGGTGCAACAGTCATGGAGGCTATATCACGTGTCATCATCAGTCTAGGATGCAGTACCAGAGATGGGACCAATGTACAGGTCATGATGGATACATTGGATGACTCGAAAAGCTTATCAGAAGGATCAGATCTTATCAAGTGATCTTATCTTATCTTATCACTTATCACATCTGGATGGGATTCCTTATTGGTGTTATCAAGGATCTTATCATAGATAAGATAAGGAGGACATGAGGCTTAGCATGAGGATGCAGTATGGCAGAGGCACAGTAGGCACAGTTGGACATGAGGGAAGGGCAAGGAGGCTAGGTAGGGGTATATAAGGACTACTGTAGGTAGAGGTTACTCTAAGACTTGAGATAGTTTGTCTTGCTCAGGCAACTACCTAGTTTTCAATTCCATTCATTCTCTTTTCTCACTTCTTCTCTTCGCTCACTTGTAGTGAGCTTGAGTGTTGTGTTGTTTGAGTGTAGCTCTTAACACTAAGTAAGTAAACACTTACTTGTGGTAGCTGTAGGTCACTCAGGAGCTAGGGCTCAACTGGCTGATAGCAGAGAAGAGAATATAGATTGACAGAGAAACTACAGAGTTTATATATGTCTATCTACTGTGTCTGTGTCAGTGTTATTATGATATGCTGACTGAGCATTTGTATAGCATGACTGAGCAAATGTATTGAGCATAGCAATGCACAGTCATTGCTGTGTGGAAAGCTGTGTGAAGCACAGCTTTGCACAGTTGCCATGTGAATACATGAGGTGGCTTTATTGTTCAGAGTTCTGTCCCATTGAACTCTATAATATCTGTCTAGATATAAATACAATGAACTTATATAATCATAGATTATTAGATAATACTGATAAGATATGATAACGATTGAGATCGGATAGATCCGACATGTTTTCCCACGATACGAAAGACAACACTCTGTGGCATGTGACATGTGACACGCGTGCAAGACTCGATCATGACCAGCGAACTGAACTGCTTCGTTCTTGGTGATGATCAAAATCAGCTGTTTACTATCGAAATTCCGAAGAACAAAAATGTCAGCATTCTCAAGAAGATAATCAAGGAGGAGCAGGCCCCTCACCTCAACCACGTTGCTGCCTCGGATCTCAACGTCTGGAAGGTGGGCGAATCTTCCCTGTGTGGGTCGATGACATCTGATTTTCGGGAAGCTATCTCCACCTATTTCTTCTACGGAGATTAGCACGAAGCTTAGAGACGTTCAAAGCCCACAGCAGATCCCAGGCAGCGTCAAATTAAACGCTCTTGATGATATATCGGAACATTTCTCCTCGACCCCTCGCAAGCACCTCCATATCATCGTGGAAGCCCCGCCTACACGTACGTATTTTCGTGATCTCTTTTATTTTATTACCATCCTGGCGCCTACGTCATCAGCCTCCCAGGCACGCCGACGCTCGCCAGCGCACGAGGATGATCCAGAAGCAAAGCGTCAAAAGACCGGTGTGTAAACCCGTCGACTATTGCTCATTTCAAAACCTGTGACTCACATCCCTTCCACAGCTGGAGTCCATCTCCCAACTCAATATGTACTGGACAATTTGAATTCCTTTGCGAGTGCAGTATGGGGTAATCCACAGGCTGTCATGAAGCACGATCCGGCCACAGGAGCCGATTACATCGATCTACAGGGATATACCAGTGCCCTCGGTTTTCTTTATGGGACGAGTAACGCCCAGGTTAGCAAGATACTCGTGAGAGAGGAGTATCGCACCGCACTGCATGAGTTGGAGACAAATGAGTGCTATAATCGAGGCGCATACGTTACGGGGCAACCTGGCATCGGTAAGTCATTGATATTGTCAGGTGCATGTGTTTTGATCCCAGCTCTGTGCCTCCAGGTAAATCGCTCTTCCTCATCTATGCGCTCGTCGAACGTCTCGGGCAACAACGTACTGTTGCGTGGCAAGATCAGCATTGCTACGGGCAATATGCTGTGTTCAGAAACACAGTGACTATTCACTCCGATCGAGGGTCACTTGTGTCGTATGGCCCAGTGTTGGCACTCTCTGATTCAAGTATCGAAGTCGAGCGTCCCCCGCCGGTATTCTATACTCAATCCAATCTTGTCCAAACCATCCAAGCAACCTCTCCCAAACGGAGCCGATGGAAGGCATGGAGCAAGGATGCCGGTGCTGAGTGTTATGTCATGGATATTTGGTCCACGGCAGAGATTGAGAGCCTTGCGTAAGCGGCTTGTACCCTGTCATTTCGGGCGATATCTGACGAGCAGACCAGCAAGCTGATGGGACTTGGTAACGAGCGCATGTCTTTTCTCGCACGGGAATGGGGTGGCGTTCCTCGAACTTTGTTGCAACTCCAAAAACTAACGGACGAGACGATCAAAGACCGGTACAAGCGGCTTGCACATGAGGCTGTCGCAGCATGCCCTGAAATCATATCTTCGATAATAAAGAAGAATCTCGAGGAGGCACCATTGCAAGTTTTTTTCTGTAAGCCAGAGGGCTCAGGATCTCGTCGTATGGTCCCCTGTGCTTTCGTGCCAACACCAACCCTTTGCTGGCTGCTAGGGCAAGCGCTCCAACAGCACAACACTAATGTCAAGCTAAGTTTCTTCCATGCGTTGAGCCAATCAAATGACACGCGTGCGGCCGCTGGTTGCATTTACGAAATGTTGTTTCACAACTACTTTGCTGCGGCGAGACCCATAACTTGCAACTGGGTGAAAGGGCCACCCGAATCCTCTGATCTTACAGCGGAGCAAAAGCTCATTCCGTCGACTTTGGCCGCACTCAAGCAAGAGACACCCCCGTATTTTCGGGTTGCGCCCAGGAATACTCCTGGCATCGATAGCGCATACGTACTTGATGATGTGGTCTACGTCTTTCAAGTGACCATCAGTCCCAACCATACATCACCGCTCGCGGGTTTACAGAAGCTACGCTCTTCCCTGCCTAATCGTTTGAAGGATGTTTCATGGAGAATGGTGTTCATTGGTAACGATGCTGCTGTGGTCAAGGGTGTTGCGGAAGGTTTTAAAAACCTGTCCTTCCCGAGGGCACATCCGGTGATATACGTTGGGTGGTCCAATGTAGACCTCTTAGCAGCGAATGTTACTATTACGGTATGCACGTCGAGTTTAATGACTGCGAACTTTCTGATGTGTTATAAGATGCCACCCTATGAGCCTGTGGAGGGCGAGGAGGATGGAGGGTCGATACAGAGCAATGATGCGGAATGATTTGCTGTACGTCTCGGTCGCATAATGGACGAGTAAAATGATGTTTCGACAACAACAATGAATAGCAATGGTTGCCACTTAATAAAGTTGCTTGTCGACGTAAGACACCCCATGCTGTGGCATGCCTCTGTGTTGAAGTAGCACAATGATGGGGAGCAGTGGAGTAGTAAAGCTAAGTAAGTGAAACACTTACTTGTGTAGCTGTAGGGTCACTCAGGAGCTGTGGCTCAACTGATTGATAGCAGAGATAATATAGATTGACAAAGAAACTACTAGGTTTATACATATATGTCTATCTACTGTGTCTCATGTCAGTGTTATTGCTATTGCTGACTGAGGATTTGTATAGCATGACTGAGCAAATGTATTGAGCATAGCAATGTGCAGTCATTGCTGTGTGGAAAGCTATGTGAACCACATGTTTGTCAGAGTCCAATCTGCTAAGGGGAGGCTGGAAAAGATTGTGGGTTGGAGTGCCCAATCTGCAGACCAGAGGAAGACCAAGTGTTAAAACTCCAATAGGAACTCCATTTGAAATAGTTATCTTATCTATTATCTGATCATCTTATCTTATCTGATTGATGATAAGATCATTATATAATATAAATAACTATTAATTAAGTGTTTCATATTTATAATATTCAGATCATCAATGACTCATATTACTCATGGGAAGCAATATGACTCATTCGGAGCTGAAATAACTAATTTGGTACCAAGATGACTCATATGGAACTGATATGTGTCGAAGTAGCACTGACGATGGGTGCAGCGGAATAGTAGAGCTAAGTAAGTGAACACTTACTTGTGGTAGCTGTAGGTCACTCAGGAGCTGTGGCTCAACTGGTTTATATCAGAGAAGAGAATGTAGATTGACAGTGAAACTACAGAGTATTTATACGTCTATCTACTATGTCTGTGTCAGCAGTTATTATGATATGCTGACTGAGCATTTGTATAGCATGACTGAGCAAATGTATTGAGCATAGCAATGCACAGTCATTGCTGTGTGGAAAGCTGTGTGAAGCACAGCTTTGCACAGTTGCCATGTGAATACATGAGGCAGCTTTATTGTTCAGAGTTCTGTCCCATCAAACTCTATAATATCTGTCTAGATATAAATATAATGAACTTATATAATCATAGATTATTAGATAATACTGATAAGATATGATAATGATTGAGATTGGATAGATCCAAGATGTTTTCCCACAATACAAAAGACATTTGTCAACGTTCATTTCAACACTCCCCCTCATTGAGGATCTCAATGCCAATTTCATTTCTTAACTCTTTGAACTTTTGCCAAGTCAAATTTTTTGTTAAGATATCAGCTAGTTGTTCATTTGTGGGAACATATGATATGTTAATATCTTTGTTCTCAACACATTCTCTAACATAATGATAACAAATATCAATGTGTTTTGTTCTATGTTCTTGAGCTGGATTCTTTGCTAAGAATATTGATCCTCTGTTGTCAACATGAAGATCAACAGCTCCAATGTCATATCCCAGTTCTTTGAATAGGGATTTAATCCACATGATTTGGCGTGAGCAGTCTGAAAGACTCATATACTCAGCTTCTGTGGATGACAATGCAACAGTTTTCTGTTTTCTGGAAATCCAACTAATTGGAGATCCTGCCAATAGAACTAGATTACCCGTTACAGATTTTCTTGTGACTGGATCACCAGCCCAATCCGCATCAGAGTAAGCATGCATTCCATCTTTGTTAAAGCCATCATACACCAATTTTCCATTTATGGAAGAATTGACATATTTTATAATATATAAGGCTTTTGCTATATGTTCTCTAGATGGATTAACCATGAATTGTGACATCATGATTACTGCTTGGGTAATATCATATCTCATGCCAAGAGTAAGATATAGTAGAGATCCAATAATTGATTGGTAATAACTCCTTTCTTGAGGAGTTGCAGTACCTTCATTCTCCACAGGTGTATATCCTGCTGGTAAAGGAGTACGAACAGGTTTTGAATCTTCTTGACCAAATCGTTTAACTACTTTCTTTGCATAGTTAATTTGATCAAGAATAATCAATTTTCTTTTTCTATCTCGAACGATAGTCATTCCAAGATATTCTTTAATGGGTCCTAGATCTCTACATTCCCATTTTTTCATAAATTTGTGTTTTAGTTCCATGAGTAACTTTTTATTGTTTCCCATGAACAACACATCATCAACATATAATATAGCTACTATAGTTGATTTCTGTTTATAGCAAACATAGACTCCAGTGTCTGTAAGACACCGTCCAAAGCCTAATTCTTGTAGACTTTGATTTGCTTTCTTATTCCAAGCTAATGAAGCTTGTTTAAGTCCATATAAGGCTTTTTTAAGTTTATAGACTTTATGCTCTTGTCCTTTGATAATAAATCCTTCTGGCTGTTCCATGTATATGTTTTCTTCTAAGTCTCCATAAAGGAATGCTGTCTTTACATCTAGCGCTTCAATTTCCCAATCTTCTAGTGCTGCTGTAGCCATAAGGAGTCTCACAGTCTCAAATTGTGCAACTGGTGAGAATGTATCATCATAATCTACTCCAGGTATTTGTGAAAATCCTTTAGCAACTAGTTGAGCACGTTTTCGGCCATCGCTTTTGACTGCATAAACCCATCTACACTTTACAGGTTTACAGTCTTTTGGACATGGTACTAATTCCCATACATCATGGTCTTCTAAGGCCTGTACTTCTTCTTTCATTGCATTTTGCCATAATTCCCATTCTTTGGGATTAGAAGCTTTTAATTTATAAGCATCTTTATACGTCCATTGATCTACACTTTTGGAGTGGTTTGGACTTATGGCTTTGCATAGAAGGTAGTTAACAAATCTGTTGCCTCCTTCTTTGAGTAGTTTTTCTAAGAAGTATACGAGATCATCACTAGGTGATTTAGACTGTAAATCTCTATTGACTTCTTCTTCACTTGATTCATTAAATGGATCAGTTTCATCATCAGAAGATGATTGTCTATTCAAGTCTGGAATAGATTCACCACCAGAAACTGGTTTTGTTTCTTTAGTGGATGATTGTTCAGATTCTGAGGCAGATGGTGTTTTATATTGTTCTGACTCTGTTTCTGATTTTGATATTTCTTCCATTTCTTTATCCATTTCAATTTGTTGTAATGGATTTTGTAAAGCTTTTCGTGAAGAAGTTGGACTAAGGATATGTTTAGCTTTCCCTTTGCCTTTACCAAAGACTCTTTTGCTCCATTCTCTAGTACTTTGTATGTCTTTTTCTATTTCTAGAGCAGCTTTCTGACCATATGCATTGTCAGGCATGAGTCTCGGTTTTTTTAGGTGTGAAGTCCTTCTGAGATATGTATCATATTTTTCATCTTGTTTGTCCTTTCCTTTTTCAGGACGTTTATCTCCAAGTCGTCTCATGGAGATATTTGGTCATTCAGGAGGTGTTATTGAACGATTAACATTAGGTTCTATATCCTGATTTCTGTCAGGATTTATATAAGAATCCTCTAGGCCTTGATTATCCTTATCATGAAACAATCTGCTATAATCATTATCTGTAGTATCATGATATTCTGGATATCTTTTCTTTTTATGGGGAGTATCATCATCACTATCACTATCATAGTTGTGATGACCATGATCCATGTGGGAATTGGAATCAGATACATGTCCATTATTTTTCTCCCTTGTTTCTATACCTGGTGGACTATTAAATAGTCTATTTTCTAAGCCTTCTGTTTTTGCTCTAGGAAATTTGGTTTCATCAAATAATGATTGAACTCCAACAAATATAGAGTTATCATTTTTCATGAATTGATAAGCTTTAGAGCCATCTTCATATCCTATGAATGTCATGGCCTCTGCTTTTGGAGTAAGCTTATTTTGTCTAATTTCTTTAGGTACAAAAACCCAAGCTAGACAACCAAATGTTTTAAAGTAATGAACATCAGGTTTTATGTTATACAAATTTTCATATGGCGTCATCCATTTTGTTCTTCTTAATGGTGTGCAGTTATAGGTGTGAATAGCATTTTTCATAGCAAACTGCCACCAAGATTTTGGACATTGGGCATGGAGTCGCATACTTTCTGCTTTTTCTAAGATTGTATTATTCAATCTTTCTGCACGTCCATTTTGTTGATGAATGTATGGTGCACTATGTTCACATAATATGCCTTTTTGTTTTAAGAATTGATCAAATTCACCAGACTTAAATTCTCCCCCTTGATCTGATCTGAAACGTTTAACTTTCCTTCCTGTTTGGTTTTCAAACAGTGTAATAAAGTTTTTGAAATTTTCAAACGTTTCTGATTTAGTTCGTAGGAATGCCATAAAGGCATATGAAGAATAGTCATCAATAATCATTAAGCACCATTTTTTACGGTGATAAGATTCTTGTGGGAATTCTAGCAAATCAGCATGTAACAACTCTAATGGTTGTTTTGCACGTGTTTGTGATGTAGGATAAGATTTATTATGCATCTTTCCTTGTGCACATCCAGAACAAATAGGATTTTCAGATGGTATTTTGATTTTATTATCAAAACCTTCTGTATGTTGGCTCATATTTTTTATTACATTTTTATTTGCATTTGCCATCCTATTATGCCATGTAGTGAAATCTACGAGATTCACCAATTTGTTTAATTTTTGTTTTATTGTTACTTTAGCCCAATGTATTGGTTCAAAGCGATTTTTGGGTTTAGCAACTATAACATCATTTCCTTTGAACAAAAACACTGTATGATCACTGTTTGATGTCTCAATGTAACCACCAATTTTTAATTGCCCAGATGAAATAAGTTTGTGAGAAGCCTTTGGCATGTAACAAACTTCCAATTTAGCAATATGTTTAAGTCCCTTTAAGTTTTCAAACTCAAGAACTATAGTCCCTTGTCCAAGTATCATTGCAGCTGATTTTGAATCAGCTGTTTTGATTTCTTCTGGTTCAGGATATGGATTATACTCTACAAAGTCAGACTTGTTGTTTGTAATGTGCACAGATGCACCTGAGTCTATTATCCAATAATCCTCATGTATTTTTTCACTTTTAAAAGAAGATGCAGATTTATTTAAACTAATAGCTAATATGCTATTTTTACATCTGCTATCTACGGACTTACCAATATCATGATAAGTCTTCTTCTGATGGTTACATTCCATCATCTGCAAAGAAGTCATTATCATAATATTCTTCTTGGTATCCTCTGATGTTATCATCATCACTGATTTATAATCAGTATTTGGATATTTTTTAGTGAAATTTACATACAATCTGTTGTCCCAGTAACCTGTTTCTACATGTTCCTCATGTATTTCTTCTTGTAGCTCTATTTGAGCTTTCTCGTCATCAATATGAGCTTCTGGAATATCCATCGAGTTATTTTTCCAGGTGACAAAGTCTTCTTTGATAAGATCTTTTCCTTTTCCTTTAAGATCTTTAATCCTGTTCATAATTTTTAATGTCTCAGGATCGACTTTGTTTGTGCTGATTCTATCAGCAAGTGAAGAATTTTGAGGAACATCCACATCCATCTTATGACTTTCTGTTATAGCCATATTAGCGAATTTCTTAAGATCTGCTCTCTCTTTTCTTGAAAGATCCTCAGGAGCTTTTGCAGCTTTAGCTAAAAGATTTAATTTCTTTTGCTTATTTGTCTGATTTTTCTTATTACGCTCCCAATTTGGTCCTGTTCTGTTGCCAGGGGGTACATAGGCTGGTCTATTACTAGGACCTGCCTGTGCGTTAGGCTGGGTATATTTCCCTTTAGGCAAATTCACTTTGGGTTTGAACCCAGAGTTAAAAGGTTTTTTGCCTTTATAGGGCTTGCTCCCCCTTGCTACAAAATTTGCAGACTGCTCTTCCTTGTCGCCTTTGTGACGTTGGTACTCATTTTCAATCTCTGGTAGGAGATCTTTAAGTTTTGTTGTTCCTACTACCATTTTTAGGAGTATGTAGGTTTTGAATGAGTCCCAGGAAGCTGGCATCCTGTCAATGACTTCCATTAATTGGAAATCATCATCAAAGGTTTTGCCATTTGCAGCCATTTCAGCCCAGAGTTCCATTAACTCTTGAACTGATTCTGCAGGATTTTTGTTTTTGGGGAATTCCCAAGTTTTTGTCTTTTTATAGACGTTAAATATTGCTACAGCTCCAGCTTTGGTAAATGCCTCAGTTAGATGGGGGTGCCCACTTGAGCTTGTAGGTATGTATCATTTTCATTGTCTGTTAATTCCCAGTGGGAATTATCAGAGCCATATAGGAGGTCTTGGAAATTGGTGTGTCCAGACTCCTTTAACTCGTCATGTTTAGGTATGCGAGTTCTAGGCTCTTTGGAGTGAGCGGTGAAGTTAATTTTATTGGCTTCTTTTTTATCTAGCCGATTTTGTTTTTGACGCAGCTTTTTGGCTCTTTTCTTTTCTAGAGCCAGCTTTGTTTTATCAGAATCTAGCCAAGACTCCGCATTTATTGCGTGTGTCTTTGTGACTTTTAATTCTAATTTGAGATGTCCTATCTCACATGCCATTTCTCTTTGGTTCTCGAAATAAGTATTATTCTCATTTCGTCTAGCCTGCTGAGATTGACCTAGATGATCTAAAGCTGCATCTAGATCATCACGTAATTGATCATTATTATCCATTAAGGTGTTGGAGTTTTGTATAACTCCTTTCACGGTTTGTGAAATCTCAGCTATATTTTGTTGATGGCTAGCAACCATGATTTTGGCATCTTCTACCAATTCATTCGCTTGATAGAGGTCATGTAATTTTTTATTTTGGAGAAGGGAATCGCTCCTTCTCTGTTTAATTACACATATTTTATTGGGTAATGCACCCAATTTCATAAATGCAGTGGCTATTTTTCGCCACTCATTTATTTCCCCTTGTGACCATTTGTCACCTTCCTCCTGCATCTTTTGTCCTTTCTGGTCTCCCCCAGAGGATTGTACCGAAAGC
Source organism: Amanita exitialis (assembly GCA_023014455.1). NCBI lineage: Eukaryota > Fungi > Basidiomycota > Agaricomycetes > Agaricales > Amanitaceae > Amanita > Amanita exitialis. Next base: position 1,278,913 of record JAEBUR010000001.1, read on the forward strand.
GGGTCAATCTCCCACTTCGATGCTTTGGCAACAACCCTTGCTCCAAACGTTTTAAGCCACTGTTCATGGTGTCTGTCTTGTTCTTTGACAGACAAAGAATAGGCCTGATTAGGGTCATTCTTCTTTTGGAGGCAAAGGGGACCATGCACATTCTTCACGCCATTTTTAGCAATGGCAGCATAATTTGGCCCTGAGGAAGGGCCAGGAACAGGAATTGGCATCCTGTTTTCCTCGTTGCCTAATCAAGGGAAGGGGGTTGATGGTCGATAAGTGCCATTATTAAGGTCGGCAATTAATTGCCATGCACCTTCCATTGGCAACTTGGGATATGCATCCCTGACTTTGTTCCAATCATTGATTGGAATGGCATTGGGCTTTCTATATTTAGCCCAGACAGCTTCATCATGGTGGACCGTGTGTCCGCATTCCCTGGCCATTTTCCTTTTATATTCTTGAGTGCGCCAATGAATGCGCTCCTCAAGTATGGCCTTCTGTTTGGCCTCCTCCACTTTAGCCTGGTGCTGGGCAATCATCTCTTGATCTTGCCGACAAAGTTCATCAACAAGCTGAGAATCGATTGAGGCCGATGGCCCAGAACTGGTAACTCGTGCCTTGCCAGCACATTTTTTGTATGAAACAGGGATAAACATCCCTGTGCCATCAAGGGGAGGAGTGATCCTCTCCTGTTTTACCTGAACAGGGGGGGATCGTGGGCACGATGAGTCAGAGATTGTGCGTAAAGAGGGTAGCGAGGATGGGGTCCTCACTTTAGTAACCAGCGATGCTGGTTTTGATCCCACTTTATTGGAGCAGGGAGAGCGCATGATGTTGGCGGATTTGCCCATATCACACTTTTTAATTAATTTAGAGTTTTTAATTTGACCCAATTTGAATTGGGCAATTACCTGTTTGCCTTTGTATTTGGCTGCAAGGCCAAACAAGGCACGTTTATTGGATTCTTCATCCGATTTGAGCTCATCCTGAGCTTGTTTCTCTTCCTGAGCTAACTCAGGAACAAGGTCAAAATAGGTAATTACATGACCCTTAGAAGGGCCGGCTTGGTTGTTTCCAGATGAACTGGAAGAAGAGGAAGCTTTTCTGGCAGTGGAGCTGGAAGCGGATTTTCTGGAGGAAGATCCGGAAGAGGAGGAGGCGGAGGTGGAGGAAGCAGCAGCGTTGTTGTAAGACATTTTTATTAAAATATTTATTTATTTATTTGAAAAATCAAAAAATAAATTCAAGGAGAGGTTGGTTTGGATTGGTTTGAAGATCTTTGAAAAATTCGTTAGCTCATCATTTTTAAGGAACGATAGATGCTAGTGCTAATCATCGATACTTCTGGTTATGGATGCAACAGATGGATCCCAGGACAGGGACTCGTGGATTGCTTTTGGTTTCTCGGTTTCATCACCAGAAAGGGATCCAGCCTTTCAGGAGTGCTTTGGGGCTCCAGCAAATTCCCCAACAGCGGTAAATATCCCATCATTATGTAACTATTTTTAAATCATACTATTGCTGCTAAGGAGCAGTCCTATTACTAAGCAGGAAGCTAAGCTCGTGCCTGCCACTGATATGCATAGACAGGGAACAATGTCCCTGTAGCACTATCTTTATATGGAATATTACATAATTATTTAATTAATGAGAATGTGGGACGAAAACCCGAAATTGGTATATGCGCTTAATTATTCACGGCCAAAAGGGGGGCGCGAAGCCTTTTGATCAGGGGACGGGACAGAACCCGATCCAATCTTTATCCATCATAAGATGGCCCTTAATCTGGAGGATGTTGATAAACCAGTGTCCACAAACTGGTCCAGATCCAATCGAGATGATCAATGGATCTTAGATTATGGTTTTATTATATACCTGGGTAACGCAGAAACCGGGGGCTGGACAAGTTTGCCATACTAAGTATTATTTTCACACCTCTCCAGGTGGTGCCCAGATCTCTGTCAAGATTGGACATGCTCATATTTCAGGTGAGCTCCCTGGGTTATGTTAGTGGACATAAATGGTGTATACAGTCATCTACAGCCACTAGGGCGCTACTAACAAACCCGATTACCTTATTTGGTCATTACCAAATAGCGATCGACGAAGTCCCCTCGACGGCAACAGCTACATCATTGAGCCACTTGTCTCCTGCGGTATCGAGGCAATTGCCCATCAGGTCTGCAAGCAGACAGGGCCCATAACCTGTCGAAGTAGCACGATGATGGGCGCAGTGGAATAGTAGAGCTAAGTAAGTAAACACTTACTTGTGTAGCTGTAGGTCACTCAGGAGCTGTGGCTCAACTGGTTGATAGCAGAGAAGAGAATGTAGATTGACAGAGAAACTACTAGGTTTATATATGTCTATCTACTGTGTCTGTGTCAGCGTTATTATGATATGCTGACTGAGCATTTGTATAGCATGACTGAGCAAATGTATTGAGCATAGCAATGCGCAGTCATTGCTGTGTGGAAAGCTGTGTGAAGCACAGCTTTGCACAGTTGCCATGTGAATACATGAGGCAGCTTTATTGTTCAGAGTTCTGTCCCATCAAACTCTATAATATCTGCCAAGATATATAATGAACTTCTATAATCATAGATTATTAGATAATACTGATAAGATATGATAAAGATTGAGATTGGATAGATCCGAGATGTTTTCCCATGATACAAAAGACATTCACCAACGTTTGTTTCAACACCCATTACATATTTTCTTGTGACTGGATCACCAGCCCAATCTGCATCAGAGTAAGCATGCATTCCATCTTTGTTAAAGCCATCATACACCAATTTTCCATTTATGGAAGAATTGACATATTTTATAATATATAAGGCTTTAGCTATATGTTCCTTTGATGGATTAACCATGAATTGTGACATCATGATTACTGCTTGGGTAATATCATATCTTGTGCCAAGAGTAAGATATAGTAGAGATCCAATAATTGATTGGTAATAACTCCTTTCTTGAGGAGTTGCAGTACCTTTGTTCTCCACAGGTGTATATCCTGCTGGTAAGGGAGTATGAACAGGTCTTGAATCTTCTTGACCAAAATGTTTAACTACTTTCTTTGCATAGTTAATTTGATCAAGAATAATCAATTTTCTTTTTCTATCTTGGACAATAGTCATTCCAAGATATATTCTTTAATGGGTCCTAGATCTCTACATTCCCATTTTTTCATGAATTTGTGTTTTAATTCCATGAGTAACTTTTTATTGTTTCCCATGAATAACACATCATCAACATATAATATAGCTACTATAGTTGATTTTTGTTTATAGCAAACATAGACTCCAGTGTCTGTAAGACACTGTCCAAAGCCTAATTCTTGTAGACTTTGATTTGCTTTCTTATTCCAAGCTAATGAAGCTTGTTTAAGTCCATATAAGGCTTTTCTTCTAAGTCTCCATAAAGGAATGCTGTCTTTACATCTAGTGCTTCAAATCCTTTAGTGACTAGTCAAGCACATTTTTGGCCATCACTTTTGACCACATAAACCCATCTACACTTTACAGGTTTGTGGTCTTTTGGACATGGTACTAATTCCCATACATCATGATCTTCAAGGGCCTGTACTTCTTCTTTCATTGCATTTTGCCATAATTCCCATTCTTTGGGATTAGATGCTTTTAGTTTATAAGTGTCTTTATATGTCCATTGATCTACACTCTTTGAGTAGTTTGGACTTATGCTTTGCATAGAAGGTAGTTAACAAATCTGTTGCCTCCTTCTTTGAGTAGTTTTTCTAAGAAGTATATGAGATCATCACTAGGTGATTTAGATTGTAAATCTCTATTGACTTCTTCTTCACTTGATTCATTAAATGGATCACTTTCATTATCAGATGATGATTGTCTATTCAAGTCTGGAATAGATTCACCACCAGAAACTGGTCTTGTTTCTTTTATGGATGATCTTTCAGATTCTGAAGCAGATGGTGTTTTATACCATTCTGACTCTGTTTCTGATTCTGATATTTCTTCCATTTCTTTATCCATTTCAATTTGTTGTAATGGATTTTGTAAAGCTTTCCATGAAGAATTTGGACTAAGGGTAGGTTTGGTTTTCCCTTTGCCTTTACCAAAGACTCTCTTGCTCCACTCTCTAGTACTTTGTATATCTCTTTCAATTTTGAGAGGAGCTTTCTGACCATATGCATTGTCAGGCATGAGTCTAGGTTTCTTTAGGTGTGAAGTCCTTCTGAGATATGTATCATATTTTTCATCTCATTTGTCCTTTCCTTTTTCAGGATGTTTATCTCCAAGTCATCTCATGGAGATGTCTGGTTGTTCAGGAGGTGTTATTGAATGATTGACATTAGGTTCTATATCCTGATTTCTATCAGGATTTATATAAGAATCCTCTAGGCCTTTGTTATCCTTATCATGAAATGATCTGCTATAATTGTTGTCTGCAGTATCATGATATTCTGGATATCTTTTCTTTTTGTGGGGAGTATCATCATCACTGTCACTATCATAGATGTGACAACCATGATCCATGTGGGAATTGGAATCAGATACATGTCCATTATTTTTCTCCCTTGTTTCTATACCTGGTGGACTATTAAATAGTCTATTTTCTAAGCCTTCTGTTTTTGCTCTAGGAAATTTGGTTTCATCAAATAATGATTGAACTCCAACAAATATAGAGTTATCATTTTTCATGAATTGATAAGCTTTAGAACCATCTTCATATCCTATGAAGGTCATGGCTTGTGCTTTAGGAGTAAGCTTATTTTGTCTAATTTCTTTAGGTACAAAGACCCAAGCTAGACAACCAAATGTTTTAAAGTAATGAACATCAGGTTTCTTATTGTACAAATTCTCATATGGCGTCATCCATTTTGTTCTTCTTAATGGTGTGTGGTTATAGGTATGAATAGCATTTTTCATAGCAAACTCCCACCAAGATTTTGGACATTGGGCATGGAGTCACATACTTTCTGCTTTTTCTAAGATTGTATTATTCAATCTTTCTGCACGTCCATTTTGTTGATGGATGTATGGTGCACTATGTTCATGTACAGTGACTCAAAAAATTGTCCCAATGTTTGGCACATTTGGAATGTTTGTACTGTGGCATCACACCAAGGCCAAACAAAGCCAAAGCGTCAGTGTATGTAAGACAGGTCTAGGTCCGGGCTACGTGGAAAAATAAGAATTATGTAATTTAATGATGTTCGCATGGAGATATGGCCAATTCATTTTGATGCCTCATTGGGACAATTATTTGAGTGCATATTAAAAATGCAGAAATTCCAAAATTTAGTACTTTGTATGGCCTCCCTTGGCCTTCATAACTGCTTCCAACCTTCTAGGCATACTCTCAATCAACCTCTGACACACTTCTGGCTCTATGGCATTCCATATCTCTGCCACTCTCTCCCAAACTTCCCAAACTCCTTTGGCTGTTGTTTCATACTGGCACAACTGTGACTTGATGTGCTGCCAGAGGTGTTCAATGGGATTGAGGTCTGGAGATTGTGGTGGCCAGTCCAGAAGAGTGATATCATTCTGTTCCATCCAGTTTTTGGCCTTTTTGGAGGTGTGTTTGGGGTCATTGTCCTGCTGAAAAATGCACTCCCCATCAATAACACCAGATTCCCCAATCCTGGGCAGTAAGTGGTTGTCCAAAATCTCCACATACTGGTCAGCATCCATCCTCCCCTCAACCTCAGCAAGTTCCCCTACACCATTCCAGCCCATACAACCCCATACCATGATGTTTCCACCCCCAAATTTCACTGTACCTTGGACCTCCCTTTCAATCAACCCCTCCCCTGCCTGCTTCCACACCCACTGCTTCCCATCTGACCCAATCCTGTTGATTTTAGTCTCATCTGACCAAATTACCCTCTTCCAGTCCTCTACAGTCCACTCCTTGTGCTTCAGAGCAAAGGTCAACCGCTTCTTCCTGTGCACTGCAGTGAGCAGTGGCTTTTTCTTCTTTGTCACAGCCTTGAATGAGTGCTGCTTGAGCACATTGCTGACTGTTTGTGGGCAGACAGTGTGGGAGATGATGTTGTTGATGTGTCTGGTGACCTGGACAGCATTGGCAGCCTTGCCAGTGGTGATTTGTGTGAGGATTGATCGTTTATCAATGGGGGTGAGCTTGGAAGGGCAAGCAGCAGAAGGTGTTTGTTGATTAGGAAGCAGGTCCTGAAGGGCCCTAGAGATGGTAGACCTCCCTACACCAAGTTTAGAGGCAATATAGTGAGTGGAGTGACCATTGGAGGCAAGGGAGAGGATGTTTTCCTTCTGAGCAGAGGAGATGGGATGCATGTTGATTTTGGGTGGTCTCTGGAATGCAGGCCCTGGTTAAATACATTGGATTCAGGAACCATTCAAGGTACAATCACCCTGACAAGGATCTGTGAACTTTCCCATGCCACAGGAACCAGCCACCATCACATTCCCATATTTTTGATACCCACTCAAATAATTGTCCCAATGGGGTATCAAAATGAATTGGCCATATCTCCATGGGAACATCATTAAATTACATAATTCTTAATTTTCCACGTATCCCAGAACTAGATCTTCCTTACATACACCAATACTTTGGCTTTGTTTGGCCTTGATGTGATGCCACAGTACAAACATTCCAAATGTGCCAAACATTGGGACAATATTTTGAGTCACTGTAATATGCCTTTTTGTCTTAAGAATTGATCAAATTCACCAGACTTAAGTCCCCCTCGATCTGATCTGAAATGTTTGACTTTTCTTCCTGTTTGGTTTTCAAACAGTGTGACAAAGTCTTTGAAATTTTGGAACATTTCTGATTTAGTTCATAGGAATGCCATAAAGGCATATGAAGAATAGTCATCAATAATCATTTTTTACAGTGATAAGATTCTTGTGGGAATTCTGGCAAATCAGCATGTAACAACTCTAATGGTTGTTTTGCATATGTTTGTGATGTGGGATAAGCAATATGTTTAAGTCCTTTTAAGTTTTCAAACTCGAGGACTATAGTCCCTTGTCCAAGTATCATTGCAGCTGATTTTGAATCGGCTGTTTTGATTTCTTCTGGTTCAGGATATGGATTATACTCTACAAAGTCAGATTTGTTGTTTGTAATGTGCACAGATGCACCTGAGTCTATTATCCAATAATCCTCACATATTGTTTCACTTTTAAAGGACAATGCAGATTTATTTAAACTAATAGCTATTATGCTATTTTTACATCTGCTGTCTACCTGGCTTACCAATACTATGATAAGGACTGTTCTGATGGTTACATTGGTCTTTCACCATCATCATAGTCATATTCATAGTATCTGTTATAATATCCATCAACTTCATTGTCATCACTGATTTATAATCAGTATTTGGATGATTTTTAGTGAAGTTTACATACGTTCTGTCATCCCAGTAACCTGTTTCTACATGTTCCTCATGTATTTCTTCCTTGTAGCTCTATTTGAGCTTTCTTGTCATCAATATGAGTTTCTGGAATATCCATTGGATTATTTTTCCAGGTAACAAAGTCTTCTTTTATGAGATCTTTTCCTTTTCCTTTAAGATCTTTGATCCTGTTCATTATTTTTAATGTTTCAGGATCAACTTTGTTTGGGCTAATTCTATCAGCAAGTGAAGAAGAATTTTGAGGAATGTCCACATCCATTTTATGGTTTTCTATTATAACCATATTAGCAAATTTCTTTAGATCTGCTCATTCTTTTCTTGAGAGTTCCTCAGGAGTTTTTGCTGCTTTAGCCAAAAGATTTATTTTCTTTTGTCTATTTTCACAATTTTTCTTGTTACGCTCCCAATTTTGTCCTGTTCTGTTGCCAGGGGGAACATAGGCTGGTCTATTACTAGGACCTCCCTGTGCATTAGGCTGGGTATATTTCCCTTTAGGCAAATTAACTTTGGGTTTGAACCCAGACTTAAAAGGTTTTTTGCCTTTATAGGATTTGCTCCCCCTTGCTACAAAATTTGCAGACTGCTCTTCCTTGTTGCCTTTGCAACGTTGTTACTCATTTTTGATCTCTGGTAGGAGATCTTTAAGTTTTGTTGTTCCTACTTCCATTTTTAGAAGGATGTAGGTTTTAAATGAGTCCCAGGGAGCTGGCATCTTATGAATGACTTCCATTAATTGGAAATCATCGTCAAAGGTTTTGCCATTTGCAGCCATTTTGGCCCAGAGTTCCATTAATTCTTGGACTGATTCTGCAGGATATTTGTTTTTGGGGAATTCCCAAGTTTTTGTCTTTTTATAGACATTAAATATTGCTACAGCTCCAGCTTTGGAGAATGCTGTACTTAGGCCATCCCAGGTTTCTTTTGATGTGTTTTGGATATGATTATCAGGACTACCCTCGTCGTGATGACTTAGGGCCCCAATGGAATAACTGAGAGGAGTTGAGAAGAGCTGACTGAGGGGAAACCCCAAGAGAACTCGAATGGAGTCTCTGGGTGTTTGTTGCACAGTATATATACCTAAGTACATGGTCTGTGTGTTAAACCCCATAACCCTAAAGGCTGTGGAGTACCTAGGGTAACCCTACTATATAAATAGCATAGAACATTCAAGAAGGTTTACATAATGCAGATCAGTGATCCGAGTGAGTCAAAGGAGAAGCATAAGCAAGGCCGAGCATCCATAATCTAATCTAATCTAATCTAATCTTTGTGCTGATTAGATAATTATTATCTTATCTTGATTGTTTGGCTGCGACTTTAGATAAAAACAAAGAAAAAGAATATAAATGTCTTAGAAATGAAACAAAGAAAAGTTGAAAAGGAGCGGTCCATGACAATGATGACCCAAAGACTTAGGCAGATTTAGGGTTATTATTCCTCTTGCCTTTCCATCATTTTCAAGAAACTCCTGGTGCAATTTCCATATTTGGTTAAGTGCTTGGACTCGACCAGCTGTGATGTTTGTACTATTCATTTCAGATTGATAGCTAGGTAGCCAAGGGTTATGTGTTATAGTACCCTCAACATACTGCCATACACTTTTTGATTGGAGTGTAGCTTTAACCAATCTGGACCATGTGGCCCAGTTGCTTCTACCTTGTAAGGTAGGAATGGTGACATCACCACTTTTGTTTGCTCCTACTGTAAGATTACAGTTTATGCCTTTGGCCAATTTATCAATATTGGCCCAGCCATAGCTATAACCTTGTGCAGATTTGATGTGAAAGCTTGCTTTGCTTTCCCTGTGAATTTTGAAACCAATCTCCTTTCAGAGTTTATGGCTCAAACTTGACAAATCCTTGACTGTAGGATATGTCAGCCACACATATTTGGATAGCACTCTATCTTTGATTGCTACCAAATAGCATAGTCTGGGTTTTTTCCAGACTGGATGCTCTTGTGTGTGTTTAAAATTTCTTTTGGCCATTTTCACAGGAATGATTTCACCATGCTCAATTGGGGTACCAATTTGAGCTTGCTGGTATGTTGTTATGATGATTGAGTTGTCTGTTAATCTACCCAATGACATAATGCCACAAGGATTGTCCAAGACAATAGCAATGAAGTGAGCTTGGTGAACATGAGTGTGTAAACAGTGCTGAGCCTATAAGGCAAGACTCAGGTTTGAGAAGAGGGTTATAGGCAAGAGCACATGAACTATGACTTGAGATCTCACCACAACCTGTTAAGGTTGCCAGAGATTAACTTGCGCTTACTAACAAGCCTTGCAGCAAGTTATAAGGTTTATACAAGCTAAGTTGAACTTAAGGTTCAACCTACAACAAACTCTGCTATTTATATGTAAACCTACTGTCTGTAAGAGGTAAGGAACATCATAGCTATAATGTAATAATAGTAGACATCATAATGCATCATGAGTGAGGTCATAGCAATGTCAGTATGACAGAACAAAGGTAGGCATATTGCATAAGTAAGAATAGAGTCACAGCAAATGTTGTGTGACATTGCATAAGCATATGGAAATAGAAGAGGTTGCATAAGCACCAAAAGAGGCAGGTCCTGACATAAGAAAATGAAAAGTGCACATAATTGTAACACTAGCTCTTTGCTAGATTACTTGTCCACAAGTAATATGTATTCTACACTAATAAAATAAAAGTACAGTGAGCACTCACTCAACATTGTTGTCCTCGGTTTCAGTCCACCAATCAGGTTTTCCAAGGTGGAATTCATTGTCTTCATCATCAGGGCAATGTTGTCCTGCTAACCAGGCATGATGCTCTTCTTTGTTGTTGAAGGTGATGGTTCCAGGGTGGGTTCCCTGTTGGAATCCTTGGCAAGTGCGATGAAGGCAGTACTTCACACTCCCCCCCCCATTCCGTGTGGAATCCGTGGAATCCGCAGAATCCGTGTGGAATCCGTGTGGAATTCAAGTGGAATCCAAGTACATTGCATCTGCATATGTACCTACATCTCATTTACTCCCACCATTGTCCCATTCATATTGCCATCATGTTCCCATATGATGTACCACATTCTCACCATGTTCCCACACCACATATACATATTCCCACCATGTTCCCACGCCACATATCCACTTCCCACCATGTTCTCACACAGTTTCTACAATGTTTTCACACTTATGCTTACATTTTTACTGTGTTCCCATTGACCTGCCCATTTTCCCACCAGGCCCACATTCCCACGATGTTTCCACACTTAATATTCACTTTCCCACCATGTTCTCACACAGTTTCTACAATGTTTTCACACTTATGCTTACATTTTCACTGTGTTCCCATTGACCTGCCCATTTTCCCACCAGACCCACATTCCCACGATGTTTCCACACTTAATATTCACTTTCCCACCATGTTCTCACACAATTCCTACAATGTTTTCACAGTCATACTTACATTCTCACCATGTTTCCATTCACCTGCCTATTTTCCCACCTAGTCACATTCCCACCATGTTTTCACACTTCATCTTCATGTTCCCACCATGTTCTCCCACAATTCCTACAATGTTTTAACAGTCATGCCTACATTCTCACTGTGTTCCCATTCACCTGCCCATTGCCCACCTGGACACATTCCCACAATTTTTCCACACTTCATGTTCATTTTCCCATATTCATGCTAACTAACCACTGACACTTAGATAATGCTTAGCTAAGATTAAATGCAGCAGCTCTTGATGTATTAACACTGAGGATGTTACAATTATGCATACTTTCATTTTATTATGTTAGCAGTTTCCCTCTTTGGTGCTTATGAAATGCCTTCATCTTCTGTTATCTCTATTCAATGTCACACATCACTTGCTGTGACTATATTTTCATCCATGCCACACACTTACCTTTTTTCATCATCCTGATGTTGCTATGACTTCACTTATGATGTGTTATGACATCTATGCCTATTACATCATATCTATGACATTCATTACCTTGTACAGACTCTAGGTTTAGTTTAAATAGTAGAGTTCTGTTGTACCTCAAACTATAAGTTGAACTTAGCTTGTAATCAAACCTTATGAACTTGCCACAAAGCCTGTTGCATAAGCATGACTGTTATGAGATTGTAGGAATGTGTGTGAACATGGTGGGAAAGCAAATATGAAGTGTGGAAACATTGTGGGAATGTGGCCAGGTGGGAAAATGAGCAGGTGAACAGGACCACAGTCAGAATGTAAGCATGACTGTTAAAACATTGTAGGAATTGTGTGAGAACATCGTGGGAAAGTGAATATGAAGTGTGAAAACATGGTGGGAATGTGACTAGGTGGGAAAATAGGCAGGTGAATGGAAACATGGTGAGAATGTAAGTATGACTGTGAAAACATTGTAGGAATTGTGTGAGAACATGGTGGGAATGTGAATATGAAGTGTGGAAACATTGTGGGAATGTGACTAGGTGGGAAAATAGGCGGGTGAATGGAAACATGGTGAGAATGTAAGTATGACTGTGAAAACATTGTAGGAATTGTGTGAGAACATGGTGGGAAAGTGAATATTAAGTGTGGAAACATTGTGGGAATGTGGGTCTGGTGGGAAAATGGGCAGGTCAATGGGAACACAGTGAAAATGTAAGCATAAGTGTGAAAACATTGTAGAAACTGTGTGAGAACATGGTGGGAAAGTGAATATTAAGTGTGGAAACATCGTGGGAATGTGGGCCTGGTGGGAAAATGGGCAGGTCAATGGGAAAACAGTGAAAATGTAAGCATAAGTGTGAAAACATTGTAAAAACTGTGTGAGAACATGGTGGGAAAGTTGAAATGTGGCATGGGAACATGGTGGGAATGTGGATATGTGGTGTGGAGAATGTGGGCCTGGTGGGAAAATGGGCAGGTCAATGGGAACACAGTAAAAATGTAAGCATAAGTGTGAAAACATTGTAGAAACTGTGTGAAAACATGGTGGGAAAGTGCATATGTGGCGTGGGAATATAGTGAGAATGCCATCAGCCATATGGGAACATGATGGGAATATGAATGGAACAATGGTGGGAGTAAATGAGATGTGGATGCCATATGCATAAAGAGTCACAGCTGAGCACAGTCTGTGGAATGCTGGATTCCGTGGAATATTCCGTGGAATCCACACGGAATATTCCGTGTGGACATTCCGTGCTAATTCCGCATTCCGTGCACAATTCACACGGAATCCGTGCGGATTCCGCGGATTCCACGCGGAATAGACTCAAAATAGTCTATTCTAGACTCAAAATAGTGCGGATTCCGTGTGGATTCCGCGCAGAATGGGGGGGGGGAGTGTAAAGACCTCGATGAAGGGGGTGAGGCCACATCAAAGGGGGGTGTTGGGAGTGGTTTGATGGGCATGGTGATGTGCCAGGGGTGGACCCTGCATTCTTGATGCATCTAGGAACTGATTTTGGTAATGTGAGATGATGGTTAGGGTCATGTTGCAATGTGATGTGTCCTCAGGAATTACAGATAAGGCAATGAAGGCATCGAGGCTGTTTTTGAGGTGCCTGGGGTGTGGCAGGTGTGGTAGTCCTTCCTTTACCTTTCTGTTTAGGCAGTGTCACAGGGTTGACTGTTGAGAATGTGACAGGTGGATTCAAAGGTATCATTGTCAAGGGTCATGCTGATGGCTGAGGGTTCATCAGCACTGAAATTGGTATAGACTTTCTTTTCAGGGCTGTCTGTTTAGTTGCTGAGACCAATCCTTTGGGTTGCCTTGTGACAAGGGGCATTGTCATCATCAGGGGTGTGGCTGAGTCTAATTTGGTGAGGGTGCAAATAACAACTTGTACTTCTTCTCCATTGAGAACAGTGTGAGGTGTGCTGGAAGGTTGAGGAGGGAACATGTCATTGACATAAATATGAGTTTCATTGATGGATTTGATGGCCTTCTCAATGTGGGTGAGTATTCCTTCGATTTTGTCATGAATTTCATCTGCTGCATTGAGGATCTCATAGCAGTTGGGGACAACATAAATGGGGTTGAACCAGGAGTTGATCTTGATTACATTCCTGACATCATTCTTCTGCACATAGATGTGCAGCTGTCCATCATGTACTAGTTTGATGGCATCAAGGATGTATTGTTTGATGTTGGCAATCAGGAGTCAGTGAAGGAGATCAAGGGTGAGCTGATCTAGGTTCAACTGAATAGAGTTGGTCAGTTCCCATGCTAGATTGGTAATGTTGATGAACATCTCAATAAGGTTGGTGCAATCAAAGTTGGCATGCTCTATCACAATCTGTCTGATGGTGAGGGAGTGTGGTTGACTGGAAAGTACTCTCCAGACTTATGCAAGACAAACAGAGATTGTTTGATCCAGTTCAATCCAGGTGAAAGTGATGGTTCTCCTAACCCAATTAAGTATTTGTGGATAGGTAGCACCAGCATTAAATGCTCCTGAATATCCAAGAGTTCTGTGGGTTGGAATTGTTCTTGGTTCTCCAGCCTTCTCTGAATATAGCATATTTGTTCTGCTACTGGGGGTAGCTCAGGGGCTATCTGTAACACAGTCTCTGGTAACTGTTTTGGTATCCATCAGAGTGTCCAATGAAAGGTGTCCCTGATTACTCTCAGGTACCACATGATGAGAATGTAGTCCCAAAGGTCCTGCTCATACTTCTCTTTGAGAGGGGGTGGAACAGTCTTGGGAGGCAATGGTTTTGACAGTTTGTGACATAAGGGGACCCTGAGGGTCATTGGTCAGTGTGTGATGTGGCTCAGGCATGATGTCATTAGGGTCGAAGTCTGAGGGTGTGTCATCTCGAGGGTATACAGTGACTCAAAAAACCCTTTCAATGTTGTCAGCTTTGGGAAAGAATGATTCTTAATTCATCAAGTAAAATTTGGATAAATATAGGAAATTCAGGGTAGGTGCTATACCATGTGAGGCTTATGTGATAAATCACATATTACATAATCACTATGTTTGGATGAGAGAAAAATAGTTTGGTAGAGACACCTCATTGAAAGGGTTTTTGTGCCCAAGTGCTATAATGCTGGATCACATGACTTTGTTGATCATATTGAACCACATCATGTTACCATGTTGAATGTGAGTGCAGAACATCATTTCTGACCTCTAACAACCCCCATCACCACCATGCACACCCTTTCACACAGCAAACAGCAGCACATCCTCTCCCTACTTGATGCTGGCCATACAGCCTCTCATATTGCTTCTACCACTGGTTACAGCCTCAGTACCATCTCTATACTTCGCTTCAAGCATCGCTCTCACCTCTCAGAATCACTTGGAGGTCATCCTACAAAGCTTTCCCCTGCCAATCTCCACCATGCCACCCATCTCATCAACTCCAGAAGGGCAGAGACAGCCACTGCCATTGCAAAATCTCTTTCTACCATTATCAGCCAACCTCTCTCAGCCCAGACAGTGAGGAATCACCTGAAGAAGATGGGCATGAAGGCAGTAGTGAAACAGAAGAGGCCATTCCTATCCAAGAAGCACCAGAAGGCTAGGCTGGACACTCTGGCCCACCAGTACTGGACTGTGGATGATTGGAAGAGAGTCATATGGTCTGATGAAACTAAGATCAACAGGTTAGGGTCAGATGGCAGGAAATGGGCATGGAAGAGGAGTGGGGAGAACATGAGTGAGAGACTGGTGGAGGGAACACTGAAATATGGGGGAGGGTCAGTCATGATCTGGGGTTGTATGACTTGGGAAGGAGTGGGATATGCAACCAAGTTTGATGGGAGGATGGATGGTGACCTTTATATCTCAATCCTGGATTATGCACTCCAAGCTACCATGAACTTCTATGGTGTTACAACTGACAACATCATATTCCAGCAGGATAATGACCCAAAAAATGCCTGCAGGAAAGCCAAAGAGTGGTTCCAAGACCATGATATGCAGGTACTCCCATGGCCTGCACAATCCCCAGACATGAATCCCATTAACATCTGTGGAGTCACCTCAAGAGGAAGCTGGGGGAGTATGAGGAGCCACCGAGGGGAATCAATGAATTGTGGGAGAGGATACAAGTTGAATGGGACAGAATACCAGCACAGGAGTGCCAAAGGTTGATTGAAAGCATGCCCAGAAGGATTGAAGCAGTTTTGAGGGCAAAGGGAGGTTATACTAAGTACTAGAGTCACTGGCAAAAAAACCCTTTCAATGACATGTCTCAACCAAACTATTTTTATCTCATCCAAAAACAGTGATTATGTAACATGTGATTTATTACATAATTGTTACATGGTATAGGACCTACCCTGAATTTCCTATATTTGTCCAAACTTTACCTGATGAGTTAAAAATCATTCTTTTTCAAAGCTGACAACATTGAAAGGGTTTTTTGAGTCACTGTACAAGCATGGGGCATTCAGGGGTGCACTCAATGAGGCGAGGGTCAGTGGGATGTCCTGACTTATTGACTGAAAAGTATGCAGAGTAGACATGAGGAGGAACAGGGGAGGTAGACTTGGAAGACATAGACTGTGGTTAGATAGCAATGCGAAGATTGCTAGGCTTCAGTTGAGTTTTCTCCTGTTTTTATATCTGTCTAGGACTTCTTTTACATTAGTCAAGTTGCATTCGGGTTCCCAGGTGTTGTATGACGTATCATATCCCTTCCATCTGACGAGGTATTGGTATGAGTTGCCTTTTTTGCGATGTGCTATTATCACTTTGACTTCATACTCTTCCTGGCCTTCTATCAGATCAGGGGGAGGTCTCATGTCATTTGGTCCATGTATATTAGTTTCCTTGTATGGTGTAAGCAGTGCTGCATGGAATACTGGGTGAATGTGCCATTGGGTTGGCAATTTTAGTTTGTATGTTACTGGTCCTAGTGTTAGGAGCTACCCAAACACAACCTCAAGCCTCATCAACGAGGAGAAGAGAAAGGAGACGAAACCAACAACCACTAAGATTGAGTCCCGGGTAGGGAAACTATCCAGAGTCTTAGGGACTCGCTACTACAAGAGCTACTACTTATATACCTAGTCCCTGGTCTGTGCGCAGCAAACCCTAAGCCCTAAGGCTGTGGTGTGCAGCAACACATCTGGACCACTCCATGCCTTGTGTTACCCCGGTCCCCTGTCTGGACCGATCTAGCCCCTGGCCATCCTGTCGGTCAACCCTAATCCCAAGGCCCTTGCAGCTGTTCGCTGACTAACCCTTGGGTGTCCTAACATAGGGGTGGTAACGTCCTGCCTTAAGTAGTATCTCCCCGTAGAGGCCCCAGACAAATAAGTAAAAATATGGAAAATGAAAAGAAAAAGAAACTGAGTCCGTGAGATCGTAACAAGATGGTGACATATCCCTCCCATTAAGACTTCGCATCCCGAGAAGTCGACACTATGGGAAAGACTTCTTTTACACCAGTGTTCAAAACTTTCTTTGGGGAATCAAGTGTGGGTACAACCGGCCCACCGTGCTCAAGATCTCTTGAGAACACCCCATCCATATCATCGTTGTCCTCCGCATTAGCCTCCTTGTGGTTTCCTTTCCACCGCGACCAATTTCTCTTGAGCCGTTCCAAGTAATCTCGCTCAAAATGACCATCTTCCCAACCAAATAGACACTTTGGTGCCGTTACCTGTGTGAAATTTCGTAAGGGCAATAGATCATGCCCCTAGCCTTTTGAGGTGCTCCCGGATTGTGCTTGTGGAATTTCTTTATCTCATCCCATGCATTGGACAAGTTTTCCACAGGCTCCCAGGTTGATTCCTCTACTGGGTAGTTCTTCCATTTCACAAGATACTCAAGGCAACCACTGCCTCAACCACTGACGCGACTGTCCATAACCTTGTCGACCTCATACTCGTCATCCTGGGATTCCTCCATCATCTGCGCTTCCTTGCAGTTCGCAGTTTTCTCCTTTTGACGAGGGAAAACAGGTTCTTTATATGGTTTGAGGAGTCCTTCATTGAAGATGTTATAGACCTTCCAAGACATTGGGATCTTCAGCTTGTATGCTGATTCGCCAATCTTTTCCAAGATTTCCAAGGGCCCGACAAACTTTCCATCCAGCTTTTTGGTAGCACAAATTGTAGGTAAATGTTCTGTGCTCAAGTAGACTTTGTCACCGGGTTGGTACTCCCGTGCTGGTTGTTTATTCAAGTCCCACCTCTTCTTCATTGTAGCAGCAGCTTTTTCTAGTGCCGCTTTCGCTTTGTCGTGGACATCTTCCACCTGTTTAGCCAATTCCTCAACTGCCACCACCTTTGGCTGGTGCGTGGGGTTAAGTCCTTTGTTCGGGTGGCATCCATAGTTCATGAAGAAGGGTGAAAACCCTGTTGCCGAGTGCATTCAATTGTTATGGCAAAATTGCACTACGGCCAGCCAGTCACTCCAGTTGTCCTGTCTGTGGTTGACAAACATGGTCAGGAACTCTTTGACCTCCTGATTGACCCGTTCCATCTGTCCATCTGTCTGTGGATGATATGCCATTGACTGGTTTGGTTGGATTCTGAGCATTCCATAGAGATCATCCATGAACTTGGATGCAAACTGAGGTCACCGATCGCTGATGACTTTTTGGGGTAATCCATGCTCTCTGAAGATATTATCTTGGAACAGAACTGCGACTCCTTGTGACGTGATTGATGATGTCATTGGTAAGAAGTATGACTTTTTTGTGAATCGATCCACCACGACCATGATCATATCATTCCCCTTGGATTCCGGCAGTGGTCCCATTAAGTCGACTGAGACAACTTCCCATGGTGCGTTCGGTACCTCATTAGGAATGAGTGGTGCTGCTCTAGCCTGCCTGTCTGGCTTGGCATGCTGACACGTTTCACATCCTGGGATGTATAGTTCGATATCTTTCCTCATGTTTGGCCACCAAAAGTCTCGTGTGATCAGTTCAAGTGTCTTGGCTACTCCAGGGTGTCCCCAGGAGTGATGAATCTTGATGACCTGTTCCCTAAGCTTCGTAATTGCTGGTACATAGACACGTCCTTTCCATGTGACAAGTCCGTCTTTTCATTGGAACTCCGGGTTTCCTTCAGCTAATCCCTTTTTGACCTGCGTGTCCTGGTGCCGTGTTGTCACTTTGGAGATATCTTTGATGATATCCTCAATTGCTCTGTCATCATCGTAGACCCAGACAAATAATTCATCTTTGAGTAATATAACTCCTTCATTGTTGTTGGTCCCTTGTTTGTGTCCTGCTCTCCTAGAGAGGATGTCTGCCTTTGAATTAGACTTTCCTGACTGGTGTTTGATAATGAAGTTATAATCCTGGAGGTCTGTCACCCATTGTGCTTGTCGTCGATTCAGATTCTGCGCCTTTCGGAAGTATGTCAAGTTCTGGTGATCCATCAATACTTCTACTGTTTGTTTGGCACCCTTGAGGTAGTGTGACCATTCGTAAAATGCATGCATGACTGCCAGCATCTCCTTGTCATATATCTCGTAGTTCCTCTCGGCATCATTAAGTGACCTCAAAATGAATGCTACTGGTTTCCAAACTTTGTCCTTCCCTTGCTGTGACAAGATTCCACCAATCGCAAAATCCGATGCATCCACTTCAATCCGGAATTGACCCTCATCGTCTGGAATTTCTTCCTTGTCAAACCAACATTTTTCCAGTTTGAGTGACAATTTGTGTATCTCCAGTTTTGCTAGGATACTGTTTACATGGCCCTTGTGTTCTTTCATTGTCTTTGAGAACACTAAAATATCGTCCATATATATGACGACCCATCCTTCTGCGATTTCCACCCTGAAGATGTCGTTCATCATTGTCTGAAACGTCGCCGGTGAATTGGTTAGACCGAAGAACATGACTAGTGGTTCAAACAGCCCTCTATTTGTCCTGAAAGCTGCCTTCCATTCATCACCCTCCTTGATTTGGACGTTGTTGTATCCCCAATGTATGTCCATCTTGGAAAACACCTTTGCCTGGGAGAGTTGATCCACTAATTCTCCAATAAGTGGCAGTGGATACCGATTTTTTATCGTCATTTCATTTAATCGATGATAGTCCTGAACTGGTCTTAATTTTCCATCTTTTTTCTTAACAAAAAAGAATGGAGAGGCCATCAGAGATTTGCTGGGCTGGATTCATCCTGTGTCTAGGTTTTCCTTCAGGAATTTGTCCAACTGTTCCTGTTCATTCCTATTCAGAGGGTAGATTTTGCAATCTACTGGATTCGATCCTGGGATTAATTCAATCGCATGATCCCAAGGACGCTGCGGGGGTAACTCATTGAAGGTTTCCTTTGTGAATACCTTTTTATGTTCCAGATAGTGTTCAGGCACCATCTCTTCCAATGTCCATTTTTTGGCGGTTTTGCTTTCTTTTGCAGTGATATCAGTTGCCACTGATCGTAATTTAAATTCTGGTTCCCCAATGTGAACCGCCAGTAATCGGTCACCCTCTTCTAGAGGTTCCATACTGTTCACCTCGTCCTCTGGTTCTGCAACATCTGACTGAGTCCAACACGTTCCGGGGCATCGATTGAACTTTAGTTCTTTCTTTTTCCAGTCGATTGATGGGTTATGGTGTTGTAACCAGTCATGGCCCAAGAACAAGTTCGTTTTTCCCAAGCGCACCACTCCACACTCAATGATTTCCTCATGATCCCCAATTCGTAACTTGAATTGCGTCATGTATTCAAGGTTTCCCATTGAATTTCGTGATCCATCTGCATTATACACTGGTACCAGTTGTACTAGTTTTCGTTTATTGAGTTTGTGTTTTTCTACAAACTCGTCATTCACACAGGACTGTGTGCATCCGCTATCCACTAGTGCCGCTACGTTAATGGTAGTTCTGGTGTCCATGGATGTGACAACTCCTTTTACATCCATCTCATTTCATCCAAATGTTTTGACCATTGTTTGTCGCAGGTGTGCTAAATTCCATAGCGCCTCTTGTTCAGTCATTGTGTTTAACTCCTTCAGGAGATCTAATGTGACCTCTCGTTCCCGTGCATTATGTGCCCAAAAGCACAAACATTCCAAGGCAGTTTTTTCATCTTGCTGCCATATCCTCCGCACTACCCATTCTGGGGTCCAGACTTTGAGTCTTGGGTTGGTTGCACTCATGGTAACATTTCTTAGACGATGGACTTGGTTCAAACATTTGTACAATAATTCGGGTAGTTGAATTCCAGAATCACTATGTACAGGTCCATTGTCTTTGATACTGTTACAAGCCAGTAGAGCTGAGCGCTCATCTACTGGCTTTTGCCAAAACCCTTTTCCTTGCCGTATTCCTTCCACTCAGCCTCCGTAATATCCTCCATCTGAACTTCTTGGATCTGTCTCCATTTGCCTTTTCCTGAAGGCTTTTGTGGTTCCAGGCATTGTCGTGAGAAGTGCCCCAGTTTTCCGCAGTTGAAACAACTGCCATATGGTTTTCTGGACTTATCGACGTCCATTGCATTCGGGTCTCGGGTCGAAGTTGGGGCCACCAGTGGTGCACTAAATTGATACTGAGTTGGCTTAGTATCTTTCGGCACTTTTTCCTTATAACTGTCTGTTCGGCATTCTGACCCATAGGCTTCTTGTGCCTGTCTATATGCACATGCTAATTGAATTGCACACTCCTGGATCTTTGTCAAAGATGCATCCTCCTCAAGGTTTCCATGCCTGATTAGGTCTCATCCGAGCACCGGATTGATGTGGGCCAAGAATTGAGCAGTTAAAGCCGCATTATTCCATTCGACCAAAGGTGATAGAGCATTGAACTGAATGCAGTAATCTTCGATTGGCAAGTTCCCTTGTTTTAACGCGATAAGGGAATCTATCACCTTTTGCTTAGTCTCCATGGACATGAAGAACTCGTGCATTTGGTCCTTGAAATCCTGCCAAGTTTTGAAAGGGAATTTCCTGGTCAAGGGCTCCCTGAGCCAGTTCATATTGTCGTCAAGTCGTCCCTCATTCAGATCCTTCCAAGAGATGTCTTGGGACCATGCCTCCTCAGGCTTGTTTTTCCTCATACTCATGCTGGGCACCTTGGACGGCTCGAAGTTTCACACCAGCCCAGTCTCTTACTCGGTTATCCTTTCCCTTCCGAATACGGTATAGGCAGATCGAGATCTTTCGATCCAAGGTCATTTCTCGTGACAACGTGAAATAGGTCTCCATCTGGCAAACCCATGCATCAACCATCCATGGGTCTCCCTCGTAATGATCGGGGAGTTCCAATTTAGTTGTCGGAGCCTGAACTATTGGGTTGGCTCGGCAGTACTCGTTGATAACATCAGAGATAGACTGTGCAATTGTTGTAGAGGCCTCCACTCAACGTTGTCCTTGTCAATAGATCTGATCCTCCCAGTGTGCTCGTTGGGTTGGGGTCCCTTCCGTGTCCCCCATGGACTGGTGTGTTTCTTCTTGGAAACTCTGGTATCCCATCAATGCTTGTGTGATATGCGCAACCATATCCACCATAGCTCGAAACACCCTAGCACCAATTTGGTGGTGTCCATAACCTTTTCGCATCATTAGACAGATTTGCTTCCATCCCCAAACATGTCCCTGGTTTTCAACATGCCAGACACGTGTTCCATCCCTTGGTGATCTGAGATTCACCTGGGCATTGTTATCGCACAACCTTTCATCCAAGTCCCAGAGGTCCTGGACTGTCGGGTATGTGGGCCATGTGTATTTTGACCAGAGTTCTGGTCTAATTAATCGGAGATAGCAATATCCAGCCATCGTCGGGTGTGGCACCTGGACCCAGGTAAAAGCTTTTTCGATTTGGGTTTGTTCCTCATGGCTCCCATTGCCATTCTGCGCATGCATCAGCGCATTCCAGTCCACCGGTTCGATCACCATGCCTTCATTGGCATATAACTCTGTGACAGCCATAACGTGGCTGTTCAACCACTTATCTTCGCGGTAGTTTTCATATCATCGAATGGCATCCTTGGTTCTGTAGCACCACATGAGCCATTGATTATATTTGGATGCTGCCAATGCTTGGTACATCCGGTCATTTGTGTTGCCTTTGTAGACAACTTCCAGAAGGTTTTCCAGGACCTTCCAATCCTTTTCTGTGCAGTTCAGCGCCTGTTGTGCCCGAGTTGCCGCTCAGGCACATGTGTCGTAATTCCAAGAGCTTGGCCCACGCCGCCTCTTGTTCCTGAATTTGCTGGCGCTCCATATTGTCTAGGAGCCGCTGGACTTCTCGGTGTTGCTGCCATTCTTCGTGCCAGCAGTGGCGCCTCCAAAGTCTGACATGGTTGTCAAACTTCCTGATGTAACCATCGCCGGTGATCATCGGCGTTCATGTGATAATTGTGGTTTCAGTTGCCCACTCTGCATTGAAGATTGATCCAATCTCCACCAGTGTCGCGTGGGCATGTGGTAAGATGTAGTTGAATTCGCACTGCATGGCAATCGTCGTATGATGGTGTGTAAATTTGTCTTTCAACCAGTTCCATTCTATCTCCAATGGCAATCAGTCCATTCATTCAGCAGTCACCTAGTTCCCTGCGCAGTTGCACAGGTTTGTTGTCTGTTCACTTGTCTGCTCGTGCTTTCCTTTGCACGAGGTTTGTTTGATCGGGTCAATAACGCACCCCAACTCAAATGTTCGATTTAAATTCCACCAACTGCCAATTCAAAGCTAAAGTGCCTGGGAATTCACCCTACAGATTGATGTGATCTGAAACGGGACTTTTGGCCCCTTGATACACTCACAATGAACCAGTTGTTTCACCTGTTCCGTGGGTTTTTCCGCAAGTATCAGTACAGCTAGCTCACCAGTGCCTGCCCGCACTTTCAACAATGCTCAGACTGTTCTCGTCCAATTCCTGTTTTGTAGCCAGAGGGGATGAATTACCCCGTAGTCAGTAATTACGATTTACTGAGACTATCTGCTGTCGAATTCATAGTTGCCTAGCTCCTCGAGGCTGTCTGTGGCCACATGTTGTTACGTGCACAGAGTCAGATGAATGTCGAAGTCAAAATATGAAACTCGCTTCACCGCCATGAGCTGCAACGAGTAAGACGTACTCAGCGCTGTGGTGAACGACGAAGGGCAAGGTTGTAAAGACTCTGGATTATGTTAGGAGCTACCCAAACACAACCTCAAGCCTCATCAACGAGGAGAAGAGAAAGGAGACGAAACCAACAACCACTAAGATTGAGTCCCGGGTAGGGAAACTATCCAGAGTCTTAGGGACTCGCTACTACAAGAGCTACTACTTATATACCTAGTCCCTGGTCTGTGCGCAGCAAACCCTAAGCCCTAAGGCTGTGGTGTGCAGCAACAGATCTGGACCGCTCCATGCCTCGTGTTACCCCGGTCCCCTGTCTGGACCAGTCTAGCCCCTGGCCATCCTGTCGGTCAACCCTAATCCCAAGGCCCTTGCAGCCATTCACTGACTAACCCTTGGGCGTCCTAACATAGGGGTGGTAATGTCCTGCCTTAAGTAGTATCTCCCCATAGAGGCCCCAGACAAATAAGTAAAAATATGGAAAATAAAAAGAAAAAGAAACTGAGTCCGTGAGATCGTAACAAGATCGTAACACCTAGGACTTTCTCGATTTGGAATGGTCCTTCCCTTTTTGGTGCCAGTTTATGTGTTTCATATGGTATGCAAAGATTCTTTGACTCTAACCATACTTTGTCTCCTTCCTTAAAGGGTTTAGAGTGATGGATGGTGTGCTTCATCATTTTTAGACATCTAACTCATGTGCTGCAAGTGCTTCTTCTCTTGCTTTATGGAGTTGCTTTTGCTGCAGGTGCATCCATTCTGCTAACTACTTCTGGTAGTGCCACAGGGTCTGTTCCATACATGAGATGAAAAGGCAATTGTTTCAGCTATTGATGAGTGCATTGATTGTGTGCAAACTCAGCAATGGGTAAGACTCTGCTCCAGTTGGCTACATCATAAGCACAGAATATCCAGAGATAGATCTCTAGTTCCTGATTTAGATGTTCTGATTGTCCATCAGTTTGTGGATGAAAGGTGGTGCTCATTCAATGTTTTATATTTAGCATGGTGGTTATCTCCTTGAAGACTTTTGCTGTGAACTGTGGTCCTCGATCTGAGATCATGATATCAGGAAGTCCAAAGCATTTGAATACTTCTTTGATGTAGAGCATCGCTGTTTGCTTGGTGGTGATTGTTTTGTGACAAGGCAATAGAATTACCCCTTTTGTAAGTCCTTGGTCAACCATGACAAGAATAGAATCATAACCATCAGAGATTGGTAGATCGGTGATGAAATCCATTGTTATCTGTTGAAATGGTTGTTGGGCATGTGAAATGATTGGTGTTAGGGGTGCAGCAGTGGGATGAGTGTTTGGTTTCATCTGTTGACAGGTTCCACAGCCATCTATATATTTCTTTAGTAGGACAGTCATTCCTGGCCACCAATAATGAGTTTTGAGCAAAGCGAGTGTTTTGAAGAATCCAGGCTGTCCTGCACTTGGCAATTCATGGTATTCTTTGATGATATCACAGTGTAGATCTAGATCATCAGGAACATAGGGTGTTCCTTTGTATAATAATAGTCCATTGTCTAGCTTCCAGTCAGAGATAGTGCTTCTAAATGGAAGTGGGGTATTTTGTCAAGGCAGTGTCTGACTTTTTCAACAAATGCATCAGTGGCACAGCTATTAATAATCCTTTTGTGAAGATCTAATGATAGCGATTGGATGAATATAGAGTGTGGGAGCATAGTGACTGTTTCGTCATCTTCTTTTCCTTCAGTGTGGTCAGGGCAGCAGGAAAGAGCATTGGCTTGAGTTAGTTTAGCTCCAGGGGTGTGCACTAGTTGTAGATTATATCTGGATGGATTATTCCACCAGCAGGCTTGGCATGCAGTCAAGCGCTGAGGTGCACAATAATAGGTTAAATTTTTATGATTGCATCAAATGGTGATGGTGTGAGGTGCTCCTAAGAGCAGGTATCTCCATTCTTCGAGTGTGCAAATTATAGCATAAAGCTCCCTGTCATATATTTGCCAATTGTGTTCAGTAGGGGTTAAGGCATGGGAGAGATATCCACATGGATGCAGCTGGCCATTGCTGTCCACTTGGAGTATAGTTGCTCCTCCAGCCCATTTGGATGCATCACTTTCTAGAATAAAGGATTTAGTTGCATCAGGCATGGCTAATACAGGGGCAGTCATGAATTGTTCTTTCAGAAGATCAAAAGAGACCTGGCATTCCAGTGACCAGTCCCAGATTTTGTTCTTCTTTGTCAGATCATGAAGGGGTTTTGCAAGGTGTGCAAAATGCATGATAAAGCGGCAGTAATAGTTTCCAAATCCTAAAAACAAGGGTACTTGTTTGACTGTAGTTGGTACAGACCAGTCCCTAATTCCAGCTAGTTTGATAGGGTCCATTTTGATCATGTTGTGGGAAACAATCATGCTGAGGAATTCCACTTCCTCCTTGGTGAATTTGCATTTCTCTAATTTTAAATATAGATTGTGATGTCATAAGCATTCCAGAACACATTTAGTTCATGACTCGAGTTGTTGTTTTGTTTGTGCACATATCAGGATGTCATCCATATAAATGACGATCCATCCTTCATCAATCATGTCCCTAAAATAGTCATCCATCATGGCTTGAAATGTCACAGGTGAATTCTGGAGTCCAAAGAACATAACTGTGGGTTCAAATAACCCTCTGTTGGTGACAAAAGCAGCCTTCCATTCATCACCTTCTTTGATCCTTACATTGTTGTATCCCCATCTGAGATCTAGCTTTGTAAAGTAGCATGCTCCTTTAAGCTTGATCATTAGGTCAGAGATTAAGGGTAAGGGGTATGAATTTGGCTTGGTCCATTTGTTAAGGTAGCAGTAATCCTGACAGGGTCTCAGGGCATTACTATCCTTCTTTGGAACAAAGAAGAAAGGCAATGCTTGGGGCAATTTTGATTGTCAGATATATCCTTTTGTTAGCTGTTCCTTGATCCATTCATCTAGTGAGTTTTGTTCTAATGGTGATAGGTTATAGATCTTTGATTTACGAGGGACAAACTTGTCTCATAATTTGATGGCATGATCCCAGGGGTCTTGCCTCAGGGAAATGCTCTGAGGCTTCTTTTTCAAATACTGAGTTCCACTCCATATACTTGGAAGGTACCTCTAGTCCTTCAGTAGATCCAGGTTCTACCTGACCTCTGTAGTGGTGCTCCATCTGTTGTGATGTGGTGATTTTCCGAATCACTACTTCTGGTATCCAAGGCAGCCCCAAAATAAAGTTCTGATCACCTAATGACATCACCCAGAACCAGTACATCATAGTCTTGCCACTTATGTTAAAGGTGATCAGACACCTTTCTAAGATCTCTCCTGCTTTGTTCTCTGATCCATCAACATTCTTGACTTTGATGGGTCGAATTAAGGGTACTCGCTTCCAATTTGAGGCAATTGATGTGTCTATGAACAGGCCTTCTGCTCCACAGTCAACTAGAGTGGTTTCAGTGGGTTTATCAGATTCGATGGAAATGGGGATGGAAATCTTTTTATTGGTTAAAGACTTTACTGTTACACCGCAAATATAGATAGAATCCGATGTTTGAGGATCAGCATCCACTGATGTGCAATCCCTGTTTAAAAATCCTGTTCAGCAAGCAGATTGAGATGATCTTCTGAAGACAAGTGCACCATCAAAGCCCTGATGGCCATCATACTTGTATTCTCACTAGCATCTTCTGACTCTTCTTTATCATATCCCTCAACCTCGTCACCTTCCATAGATGTGGAAGTCACTCTGATGTGATGGTGGGGTCATGACTCCTTTACTCCCTTCCCAAAATGCTTCTTCTTCTTTCCACTGCTTGGTTTCCTCATGGGGCATCTTGGTGATTGATGACCCCCTTTGTGACATATGAAACACAGTCCTTCCTTGACAAGTTGCTCTCTTTTGTCTTTTGATAATGCACTGATGATAACTGCATCAATATCCATTGCATTGGGATCTCTGTATCTCAGTGATGGTCTTCCTCCTCCTCCAGCATGTGATAGTCTGGCTAAAATGCCTAGTCTGCTTTTGGTGTTTGCACATCTTTGTGCAGCATTGTACCAACCCTGTAGATTGGCTGGGTTCTGCATAAGGATCTGTTGGATGCTTTCAGGGGGAAGTCCCTCTGAAAATAGAGGAATGATGGTGGCTTCTTCCTTGATCTTGGACTTTTTGATTAGTTCCTTAAACTTGTCCATATATAGTAAGATTGGCATCTTCTTGCATTGTTGCACTATTTTGTATAGCTCTGTCATGGCCCTTCCAGGGCTATCCACCTGTTTCCAGTTACTCTCAAATGACTCCTTAAATGTGGCCCAAGTTCCCCATGCTGCTGCATCATTTAGGTCACTTAATTTAGCTAGCTTCCATTGGCCTGTGTTTCTGCCAATGTGCATGAGAGCAAAGATGGATCTTCTTCTTATCGGTGTTGTAACTGGTATTGATTTCGAAGAACATCTCACAATCATTCATAAATAGCTTGGCTAATTTGCAGTTCCCTTCAAATTTAGTGGGCATGGGACCCTTGATGCATTGATTGGCATTTGTGTCAGCCATTTTGATATCAGGGTCATCACCTGGTGGTGGTGGTGGTGGAGTAGGTGTTCTAGGAGGTGGTGGAGTAGGGGTCCTTAATGGAGGTATAGGCGATTCAGAAGTTGGTTCTTCTTCTGGTTGTTTGTGCAAAGATGGTCCACTAGTCTGTGCAAGATCTAAAGATAAAAGTGGTCTAGGTGTGTTTCCTAATGTGGAAGTGAAATGTAAGGGGCTAGGTCATGCTGTTCCTAGCTCTTGAAACACTTTGAATGGGGCAATCTCAAATAGGTCACTAGATTCAATCATATTCCCCTCTCAGGCAGAATCAGAATCTGAGTCACTGGGTGTGCAGAATTTGCCCTTTCTGCTAGAAGATTCTCTGGTTACTTCAGGGGTCCTGAGGTGCTCAGGGACATTGTTGATCCCTCCAGGAATATAATAAGGTCCTTGAAAAGCTTTGTCCTCTACACAATGAACTTTGTTGTTTTGATAGTATGTCCAGCAAGATCTGATAGGATTGAAGATAACTTCTACTCCTGCAAGGTAGATAATCCCTGGAATTTAACAGCTCCATTGGGTGGGCAGTTATTGTACTGTGTGATCCAGAAATGGTGCATCTTGACAGGGGTATCAGAGGGTCTGTATTTCCAGATCTGATCTTGGCTATCTTTGTAGATTACTTCTCCTTGAAAGTGTGTATGTGTTTCAAAGTCCTCTGGTTGCTTTGTTTGGTGGGGGAGCTCCTCTTGTGAAGATTCCGGAAATCTTGATCAGGCACTGGTAACCTACTCACCAGCTCTTGGGAAGTTTGATGGTCTATGTGCTAATGAGCTAATACTCAAGCTGTTTAGGTAAGTTTGACTTAAATTGTTATGATGATCAAGTTGTCTGTCAATCTACCCGATGCCATAATGCCACAAGGATCATCCAAGATGATGGCAATGAAGTAAGCCTGGCAAACACGAGTGGGTAAACAGTGCTGAGCCTATAAGGCAAGACTCAGGTTTGAGAAGAGGTTTATAGGTGAGAGCATGTGAACTATGACTTGAAATCTCACCACAACTGGTTAAGGTTGCCAGAGACTAACTTGTGCTTACTAACAAACTTTGCAGCAAATTATAAGGTTTATACAAGCTAAGTTGAACTTAAGGTTCAACCTATGACAAACTCTGCTATTTATATGTGAACCTACTGTCTGTAAAAGGTAAAGAATGTCATAGGTATGATGTAATGATAGTAGACATCATAACACATCATGAGTGAAGTCATAGCAATGTCAGTATGACAGAATGAAGGTAGGCATGTGGCATAGGTGAAAATAGAGTCACAGCAAGCATTGTGTGACATTGCATAAGCATAGTAAAATAGAAGAGTTGCATAAGCACCAAAAAAGGCAGGTGCTGACATAAGAAAATGAAAAGTGCACATAATTGTAACAGCTTCAATCCTTCTGGGCATGCTTTCAATCAACCTTTGGCACTCCTGTGCTGGTATTCTGTCCCATTCAACTTGTATCCTCTCCCACAATTCATTGATTCCCCTTGGTGGCTCCTCATACTCCCACAGCTTCCTCTTGAAGTGACTCCACAGATGTTCAATGGGATTCATGTCTGGGGATTGTGCAGGCTATGGGAGTACCTGCATATCATGGTCTTGGAACCACTCTTTGGCTTTCCTGCAGGTATGTTTTGGGTCATTATCCTACTGGAATATGATGTTGTCAGTTGTAACACCATAGAAGTTCATGGAAGACATAAAAGTCACCATCCATCCTCCCATCAAACTTGGTTGCATATCCCACTCCTTCCCAAGTCATACAACCCCAGATCATGACTGACCCTCCCCCATATTTCAGTGTTCCCTCCACCAGTCTCTCACTCAGGTTCTCCCCACTCCTCTTCCATGCCCATTTCATGCCATCTGACCCTAACCTGTTGATCCTAGTCTCATCTGACCATATGACTCTCTTCCAATTGTCCACAGTCCAGTACTGGTGGGCTAGAGCAAAGTCCAGCCTAGCCTTCTGGTGCTTCTTGGATAGGAATGGCCTCTTCTGTTTCACTACTGCCTTCATGCCCATCTTCTTCAGGTGATTCCTCACTGTCTGGGCTAAGAGAGGTTGACTGATGATGGTAGAAAGAGATTTTGCAATGGCAGTGGCTGTCTATGCCCTTCTGGAGTTGATGAGATGGGTGGCATGGCAGAGATTGGCAGGGGAAAGTTTTGTAGGATGACCTCCAAGTGATTTTGAGAGGTGAGAGCAATGCTTGAAGCAAAGTCTAGAGATGTTACTGAGGCTGTAACCAGTGGTAGAAGCAATATGAGAGGCTGTATGGCCAGCATCAAGTAGGGAGATGATGTGCTGCTGTTTGCTCTGTGAAAGGGTGTGCATGGTGGTGATGGGGGTTCTTAGAGGTCAGAAATGATGTTCTACACTCACATTCAACACGGTCACATGATGTGGTTCAATATGATCAACAAAGTCATGTGATCCAGCATTATAGCACTTGGGCAAAAAAACCCTTTCAATGAGGTGTCTCTACCAAACTATTTTTATCTCATCCAAAAATGGTGATTATGTAATGTGTGATAAATCACATAAGCCTCACATGGTATAGCACCTACCCTGAATTTCCTATATTTATCCAAATTTTACTTGATGAATTAAAAATCATTCTTTCCCAAAGCTGACAACATTGAAAGGGTCTTTTGAGTCACTGTATGTGGCCCATGAATATTGTTTCAAATATTTTGCTGATGTGCTCTGAGACAATAGATTGTAATACTAGCCCAAGGACTCCAACAGTTTTATTACAAGCTCATATGCTACAAGACTGACATAGAATGTGTAAGTGGATGACACTGTATGAGACTTGGAGACAATATATTATAATACTAGCCCAAGGACTCCAACAGTTTTATTTCAGGCTCATATACTACAGGACTGACATAGAATGTGTAAGTGGATGATACTGTATGAGACTTGGAGACAATAAAGTGGGTCAAAAAACTGCCCCAATGCTTGCATGTTTTGCAATGATTGACATGGTGCAAAGCAATGACATAAGCAGAAATTTTGGAAAAGTCACATGACATACTAGGACATGTCGGCTACCTGACAAATTAAAAATTATGTAATTCTGATCAAAACTGATTGCGCAATACATAAAATAAAATAACCAATCATTGGGGCAGTTTTTTGACTCTCAAATATTTTCTCTGGCTTTCAATATTACACACCAGTACAAGGCAAGAATGGGCCATGGGAATAATAAACAATATCACATGACATTATTTGCATCAGTTTGGCATGTTGAACTTCATCCATTCATCTTCTTGACTCTTTACCACCACCATGAAATCCATCTCTGCTGAAAAGTGCACTTCTGTTGTTTCTCTCCTCAATGAGGGGTATTCCCATCATCAAATCCAAGCTAGGACTGGTCTGGGGAAGGGTACCATTGGCAGAATTAGTAAGGAGGTGGAGGGGCATAAGGAAAATCATCCTGGTGGTTGTCCTTCCAAACTCTCTTCCCATGATAAACAGTCAATTATCCATCAAATCAGCACTGGGAAACTGGACAATGCTGTCCAAGCCACCCAGTTCATAAATTCCATCATCCCTACCCCTGTTAAACCTCAGACCATCAGGAATGTGTTGAAGGAGGCTGGCTTTAGGTCAGCAACAAAGAAGAAAGTCCCCATGCTCAAAAGGGTTCATCACCAGCAATGTCTAAAGTTTGCCCAATACCATGCAAACTGGACTGTGGAGGACTGGAAGAGGGTGTTGTGGACAGATGAGACAAAAATCAACAGGATTGGGTCAGATGGGAAGGTGTATGTGTGGAAGCAATGTGGGGAAGCACTATCAGACAGGACCACCACACCAACTGTCAAGCATGGAGGGGGGAATAACTTGATGGTTTGGGGATGTATGGGCTGGAATGGGGTGGGGAAAATGGTAGAGGTGCAGGGGAAGATGGATGCTGAGCAATATTGTGAGATTTTGGAGGTGGGGGTGGAGGAGAGTTTTGAAAGCTTGGAGATGAAGGAGGATGAGAGGTACTTTCAGCAGGACAATGACCCCAAACACACCTCCAAAAAGGCAGATCAGTGGTTTTCTGACCACAACATCACTCCCATCAAGTGGCCTGCTCAATCCCCTGACTTAAATCCTATTGAACACCTCTGGCAACAGGTCAAGGCCACGCTCCAACAATATGACATGCCACCTGCAGGAGTACATGAATTGTGGGACAGGGCAGCAAAGGAGTGGACTGAAATACCACCAGAGACATGCCAGAAGCTAATAGAAAGCATGCCTAGGAGGATACAGGCAGTATTAAAGGCACAGGGGGGTCATACAAAGTATTAGGATGTAAAATAATAGAGGGTCAAAAAACTGCCCCAATGATTGATTATTTTGTTTGATTTATTGCGCAATCGGTTTTGATCGGAATTACATAATTCTTAATTTGTCAGGTAGCTGACATGTCCTAGTATGTCATGTGATTTTTCCAAAATTTCTGCTTATGTCATTGCTTTGCACCATGTCAATCTTTGCAAAACATGCAAACATTGGGGCAGTTTTTTGACCCACTGAAGATTATAATACTAGTCCAAGAACTCCAACAGCTTCATTTCAAGCTCACATACCACAAGACTGACATGGAATATGTAATTCTTAAAGGGAATTGTAAACCATGATAATGGATGATAGTGGCTTACATAGAAATAACAGTGTGGGATTCATTGATCAGATATATCAGGCCCTGCCAGGCCCCTGCCAAAACCCTGATGTAGTGATAGAGAAAGGTCTGTGTTCCAGCAGGACAATGATAGAGCACCTATGGTGGCACCTTGAGAAGAGGCTTGGAACATACCCAGAACCACCAAAGGTGAATTGGAGGAGCAAAGAAACTGTTGGATGTGCTCAGTCAGTTGTTGAATTTGTAATCACATGACTAGCTACCATACAAGGTCAAGCTGATGTCAGCATATATGTTATATATATATACCTCCAACATATGATTATTTCAGAGTTTTATATAATTTATTTCAGGAGTTATGAATCACTCTTTTGAATTCCACCAAACATCCAGACAGTTTTTTGGGTCACTGTAATTCTACCATAGCATGTTAAAATTATCATGGAGAATTAAGCAATATGTGGTATGTATACTGTCCAGGAGGGTGTCAGATAAGCTTTGTATGGAAGTGCACGGAGCGTAATGAGCCCCTGAAAAAGTAGACACATCCTTGCTAAACCATAGACAATTGCAATTGCATAAGATTGTATGTAGTTGTATTTGTTGAGTGGATACTGCCTCCTTACTGCTTCATGAATCCTGTATGTCAAGACTGCAAGCAGTAGGCCAATCCCAGGTGTCACTGTAACAGTGACTGCTGAGATTTGCCAGAGGATGGATTCAACATGTGTTGGAAAATGAGATTTCCATGCAAGGCAATGGATTCCTCCAAAAATTCCTCCAATAATGGCACCACATAAAAGCACAAGAATGTCATGGAGTGAGAAGTCAAAATACCTGCCCCCATCCCACATATTATCATAAATATACACAGCCATTCTGACTCGTGTGGTAAGCCTTGCCTGCAAAGAAGGATGCTCTTCATTCTGTGTTTGCCTTATTTGCTTCCTTCTGTGACCAGATGGACGCTCGACCCATTTCTCGGTAGGGAACACGTCAAACGGGAACCTGAGGTTCATAGGCTTATTCCACCAGCACCAATATATGAAAATATTGAGTACTGTGTGAGCAAGTGTTGTCAGCTCTAGCTCCGTTACAGTAAGACCTTGGTTTACACGATTTGCAACCTGAAGAGCAAACCATAGGGTCTGTATGACAACAATTGCCTTGGAAATGAAAGCTCCCTTGCTCTTGTCTTTGATTTCCTCCGCAGGAATTCGTAGAATATGAATATGACTTCGGGGAATGCGAAAAGAATAGCGATCGAGAAGGTCCATGCTTCCGTCCTCGTTGACTAGCTGTATACCTCCCATGATCAGTAGCTGCGCATGTATCTCTGTCCATTCGCATTCTGGATGATTTTCTAATGGATGCCATACTAGTAAATTCAAGAATGAATAATCTCCAGAAACGACATACTTCTGATATGTCTTAGAATGGAGCAGCTTTCGATCCAATCTTTAAATGCCATTGTAAGAATCACTTCCGGCACAATTAACGCTTCGAGCATCAAACCGATGCGCTTCCCGAGGCGTTTCCACCAAACGTCGTACGGATCTCTTGGTACGTCCGGATGTAACGAAACCCAAGTGCACAAGAATATGGTCGAGGCGCAACTGAGAACAATGGTCGGAACGGTACGACAGTGTTGAACATCGCTACAGATCATAGCGAAGGCATTCGAAGATGAGTTACTTGCAGCGTCAACGAGGCGCTCAGACAGCATTGCGATCATGAATGGCAACAATTCAAAGTTGGGTGATGGCGGGAACTGGGATCGCAACTGTAGTCGCTTTCACACAGCATGCACTGGTTGATTGATGTCCACGTGCGATCCAGATGGGGTTGCGAGTATGTCAGAGTTTGAATGCATCTGTATGGAAGGCAACTGCCTTGCGCAAGCCATTGCTTGCATGTGGTTATTCAAAGCGCGAATTATTCGCGTTAACTCGGGAGGTCCACCGAGAGCTAGAGAGGCAGACAGGTTTTCATTGATAATGTTGAACCACAGTGCGAAGTTTAAAATTGATCACGTGCCACTCAGAAAAAACTCTTTTTTTGCACGCTACACGCAAGGTTTTCCGAATCAGCTGTAATGCATACTCGAGCAGATACAACTGTAACTGAATGAATACCCACTGCCGATGTCCAAGCAGCCACGCGATATCAGCTTCTCTCTTGTTTGGATTATGCTTGGAAGAATACAAATGCGCTAAGACTTGTAGGATGTTCCATAGGTATACAGTGCGTAATTACGAATAAGAGTTCAGGGGGCAAGGAATAACATTAGAAAAATTGAAGCAATGGATGGAAATAGTACGAAATGCCCAAGACGGTCTGTCAAGCGAGTCGATATTACTGTCAGGCGTAATAATATGCGTGACATACTCACTACTGCATGCCTGACTCGACAGAACGACGATTGTTGATCACTCGTTGATGCTCGACTTCCTCCTCTGTCGGCGCCAATTTGCGAGCCTGGGTGAACACGAGCTTAGCTTCACGATCAGCAATGTTTTCGATATAGTAAGTATTCCCTGCCAAACAGAGATCATGTCAAACACAGACTCATCAAAACTCAGCATATCTCACCCCGCGGTACCATTATCATCCCTCCTGTAGCTAGCACATAACTCGTATCGTGGACCTTGAAGTTGACAGCACCTTCGGCAAGGTAGAATATCTATGTATCGCGTTAATCGTGACCAAATTGTCGATAGAAAAAACGTACATAAGTATTGTCTTTTGCACTTTTACTGGGTTTTCGGCCGGCCACGGGGATAGTTAATTGACCAGCTGCAATAAACTCGCTGTCGCCAAAGATTCGCTGGTATGACCACTCGTTGTTTGCAGCCAACTGTGGTTGATACATCTGGCCGGTAAATGCGATCTCTGTTTTTTGCGTTAAAGATGAGGTAAGGAAAAATAGACCGGATTTGCTCACGCCGCGTTCTCTCTTTGCCACCAGGATAATCAAGTACTGCACCTTTATCCGAAGTCGCTTCGTCCCAGCCCTCTTCGGGATTGTACATGACTGCCGGTTGCTCGACCACCCTACTCTTGCTGCGACCCCGGGCTGATGATCGTTTGCGTTTCGAGCCAAGGGGAACAGCAGGTTCCTTCGGTATACGCATGATCTCCTTGATCGCAGGGACATACACAGGTGACCCAGTTGATGTGCCTCGGCCATACACGTAGCGCTCTCCGCGCCACCACTCGAGAGGCTTGATATGCTCTCGGACACTCCTTCGTACACCCTCCCGCTGTGCTGTTGACATATCATTAGACAAACACCTGCGCTGCGAACGTCACTTACGTCTATTTTCCTTCTTTGAGCGCTTCTGTGGCCGTTCCGAGTCATCCTGAGGTGCTTTGATTTTACCCATTTTTGACTTCGTCTTTGGTTCTGGCTCTGGTTCTGGTTCTGGTTCTGGCTCCGGCTCTGACTCTATCCTTCGTTCTTCCTCCTCGGGCTGCTCTTCCGGATTATCATAACGAGTGTCAGGCAATGCCGGTTCATTATCACCTTGATCATGTTCTCGTTGTTCCTTGTCTTGTCCTTTGCTCCGTTTGCCTTTAGTTTTGGGAGGAGATGCTTCCTCAGGCTCTGGCACGGCGTATGGTATGTCCGGCTCCTGGAATGGCTCGTTCCCCTCATCATCGTCATCATCATCCTGATCCATCTGCAAAAAGCTTGTGTTGTGTGGAGAACTGTGCTGCGCGGAGAAGCGTGGGTGATTAACGCCATTCCTGCCAGCACCATTACGAAGGACATCATCGATAGCGTCAACTCCGGGAGAAGAGTACCGCGAGGTCGACGCAATAGACAGTTTAGAAGACCCAAGACTTGGTCGTCCAACCGATTTCCGACCTTGCGAGCGGCGCCTTGGTGAGGGGACGCTGTCAAAATCGACTTCAGGCGTACGTGCCACTATGCGCGACGTCGACACGACCCGGCCGACAGTCGTCGGGGTAGACGGCTGCTTTGCGCTTGTAAGATAGGGCATGGGACCTGGTACTACGGTAAGCACTCCGAAATGCCAGCTGTATGCATTGCGCACTGTTATCAAGTTCCATGGACATCTCGCCGTCCTCATCGAATTGGTCTTCCTCTGCAGCAATTGATTTCTTCTTCCGGCGAGCCTTGGAAAGCCGAGGCGGCGTCCGCTTGTCCGCCTGCTGCATGACTTCCTCGAAGGGCTCAAACCCATCGGACTTGCGCTCAACATTGCGGACAGCAATGCCTGTCTTCTTCCCGACTGCGGGGTTGTCTCCGCGATAAGGAACGTGGGCCTTTTGGATACTGCGTCTTGCGCCGCCGATGCTGCTTTTACGCGGAGCGGCTGCCATCGAGTCCCGAGTTGTCTTGTCTCGGGCCGTGGGACACAAACACACACGCGCGACGCGTTTGGCTCTGTTTGGCG
This sequence comes from Amanita exitialis, assembly GCA_023014455.1. Classification (NCBI taxonomy): domain Eukaryota; kingdom Fungi; phylum Basidiomycota; class Agaricomycetes; order Agaricales; family Amanitaceae; genus Amanita; species Amanita exitialis. The sequence goes on from JAEBUR010000001.1 coordinate 1,315,888, forward strand.
TCACGCTTTTCGGTTTTGCCATTTATGGCCATTCGTCTCGCGACATCTCTGCAACGTTCGGTCAAGCGGTCCCTGACCGGGTCACCCGCTACCCATGTCTGCACTCCAAGAAAAGGTGACAAAGGTTGCCGCAACATTTGACTCCTAGTCATAGATTAACTGCTTGCCAGTTGTCGTTGGTATGTCTGGCGGTGTCGACTCGTCAGTAACGGCATGTCTGTTGGCAGGAGAGGTGCGTGAGGCTCCAGGAATTTGCATCAAAGCTGATGCAAATCCAGTAGGATTATGATCTTTCTGCTGTTTATATGCGCAACTGGGATAGTAGGGACGAATCTGGAACGGATAGCGGGTGTGAATGGGAGAAAGACTGGGAGGATGTACAACGCGTTTGCAGAGTACTTGATATCCCCTGTAGACTGGTAAGCTCTGTCAACTCGTTGTGGCATTTAGCTCATGTTCCGCAGATAGATCTTTCGCGCGAATATTGGAACAGAGTTTTTGAGCCTTCATTATATCAGTGGGGGATGGGCGTCACCCCTAACCCAGATGTATGGTGTAACAAGTGGGATGGCGTCTCAATCTATGGGTCTATGCTAACGTCTGAGTCAGGGAAATAAAGTTCGGTGCGCTGCTAGAACGGCTGCCGAGTAACAGTCATACGCAGGAGAAACCTTGGTTCGCAACAGGTAGGATGCTTCCAATACACATAAATGTTTGCGAGGCTCATTATATAAATTAGGACATTACGCGAGGAAGGATTGGGCGGAATGTCATGGCAAATACCGCCCTCGCCTTCTGCATGCAGCTGATCGCAACAAGGATCAATCATACTATCTTTCTGCTATATCTGAAGATGGATTGAGACGCGCTCTGTTCCCGTTAGGTTACCTGAACAAACCAGAAGTGCGTGAACTAGCCCAAAAATATCAGTTGCCAACTGCAGAGCGACCAGAAAGCATGGGAATATGCTTTGTTGGGGAGAAAACGCGATTTGGAAATTTTCTCTGTACGTGGACACATTCTCTTGCCAAGATGCCGGTTACTTACATTTGCCAGCATCATACATACCCCCAAGGCCCGGGCCAATATATGAGTTATCAACCAACAGAATAATCGGGGAACATACTGGCTTGTGGAATTACACTATTGGAGAGAATGCTCGCATAGGGGGCATGCCAGCCCGGATGTTTGTGACTAAAAAGGATACCAACGACAACGCCATATATGTAGCCCCGGGAACGTACGAATTCCAATTTATCTATCTACCAATTTCTCACCTTGCTTTTAGGGATAACTCGGCCCTCTATTCCAGTGCAATGCAGGTCACCAAACATAGATGGATATGGGCTGATGAAGCACCCAAAGAATTATTCACCCCTTCCGGTTTTCGTGCACACGTCATGTACCGATACCGCATGCAGGATGTACCATGCACCATTTACATGTGAGTGATTCATACGATTACAGGAGATGGACTGGTGAGCTGAACCTTGTTGAAACAGGCAGGGTGACGAATTTAATCTGCTCGTCAAGTTTGACGAGCCACAGAAAGCAGTCAGTCCTGGACAAGTTGCAACACTTTACCATGGTGATTGGTGCCTCGGTTGCGGAACAATCCTGGAAACGTTCTCAGACTTGCCCTCGGAATATTATTCTCCTTTACCTTTAAGGACATAGCTCTCACCAAGACACACCCCATCGTCACATGACATTTCCTCTCCACCGTCATTGCGTCCCATACCTGTGCGCGCTGGCAATTATGCCCCGATTTGATCTCATTATTGTAGCATATGCCGAGCAGCAGTTATTCCTCTATCGGGAGCTCGATTAACCACCAAAACGTGGGAGCCTTCAGATTTTGACATTTTTCTTGACGGTCTTGGGGAAACGCTCCTTTTGACAAGCCGATTCCCGAACCCGATTTTTGATTGCGTCAAAACTGAACGAGCTCAATCCTTTTTCGTTCATGGTTTTCGCGGTTATATATATATGGTGTATTAGTCATACTTAAAATTAAAAAAAGAAAGTTCTCGGTCAGTCCTTGTGCAGGATGCGGGATGGTACGATGTACCGTTAGTTGCAAGGGAGAAAACAATTGCGCCATGCAAAGAATGCGAACTTCAATGCGTTGGGGATTGGGTGATCGAGCGTGACCGGTGCCAGCGCTTGGAAGCACAGAGAATGGCGTTTCGTGAAGCTTTTGAGTTGATCTAACCCGGATGGAGTTAACTGAAGACTCTCACATATGCCACGACAGCTGTCTTTAACCTCAAGTCATAAGGCTCCTTTACCTTGCAGCGCACAGGAACTCCCGAACGAAATCGTCCAGCAGATCTTTGCTGTATTTGCGACGACGCTTTCAACACCAGAGCTCGCACTATTTCCGTGGTTCCTTGGCCACATCTGTTCAGCATGGAGATACATATTCCTATCCATGACCACAGAATTCTGGTCCAGCATATCGATAATCTTCGGTTTGGAGAGGCCTGAACGCACAGTAGACGTCGTTCTGTTCTTCTTGGAATGCGACTCGGCAGCCCCACTCTCTTTCAATGTACTTTTGTTATCCAAATACAATCGACACGCAGAAGACCAAATACGCCAGATAATGGAAACGCTGGTTGACAAATCGATGCGTTGGAGGAAAGCATCGTTCGGTACTCGCGCCCAACATCTGTTGCCGTTGACCCTTGCAAAGGATCGTCTTCCCTTACTGCAGGAGCTTCATTTGTCGCTGGATGTGGGTGAAGACATACCTTATGAGCTGCATGACGTATTCCAAAATGCCCCATCCTTGGACGTTGTCACGCTTCGCGAACTTGCCATTTGGAACTTTAACTTGTTGAATTTGAAGGCCATTGATGTGTACAAGCTGGGATATGGGGCTCTTAATTTCATCGCCACTCTACCGCAGATGACGAAATTGGAACGGCTTGAGCTGGATGACTCGCTCAATGACGCCATTCCATCCAGTCCCATTGTCCTTCCTAACCTGACTACGTTGAGTTGCGGGCCTGTCTGGTTGGACCTCCTGCAAGCACCCGCTCTGGAAGACTTGTTAATCGAATATTTATATGACACATCCGACTCCCCCGACATCGTGTTGTTTTTTCTATGCAGGTCTGCCTGCGACTTGAAAATTTTACACCTTGGTATATCATCGGCTCAATCATCCACAGCCATAGAAATCATCAGGCGTACGCCCCGGGTAGCCCATTTGGATCTTTGGAACATTGCCAAACCGGGGAATGTCTTCAAGCAGCTTACCATACCAACAAATCCTGCGCAAGAACTACTAGCGCGTCACTTGCTATCGTTGTATTTCTGCGGTCTTGATGACACTTCTGATGACGATATGAACCTATTGTCCGATCTGATTTCTTCCCGGACGGTCAGTAGCGCGACTGACCATTGCGATTCCAAGAGACTACGGAAGTTGGAGTTAGCTGGGGACATGTGGCGTGTGTCATCGGTCGCAAAATCAAACGTCATCGCGCTATGCGAAGAGCGCGGGGTTCAATATGTCGAGTATTTATATTAGACCAGACAAAACTGTATAGTTGTGATATCAGCCGTCAATCCATACTCCAAGGTTGTAATCAGACATCAACAGGCGCAGTCTAAGTTTGATCGGCGACTCGGCCGTGGCTGTGCGTCTTGCGCAGGGCGCGATGACCGCTTCACGGGCAGAATCACAACAGTCCCACTACAGCAGGCGCCGGTCGAATACTGCACAGTCCATTCTGCGCCCGCTGCCACAGATCGCAAATCCCCTTAGGATTGGAGAGTCAAAGGTCCTCAATCTATGGGTTCACGATGCCAAAGATTCGCCGTCCGTTCTGTTCAACCACTCCTGGTGGCCTGGCGTCGCGGAGGGAGACCTACTGCGGGTAATGAACATTAATGCAGGGGTAGACTCTTCTCTCCTGTTTTTTGTCCCGAAGGAAGATGGTTCCGCGAAACCGCAACTCCAGGTGCGTAGTTGTCATTCCGGAGTGATGGGATTGTTCATCCTGCGCCATAGATCTCAGTTCCTGAATTGATGGCAAATGCATTTGGATTGAGAAACAATGGAGAGGTCAATGTCGTGAAGGTCAGTCTCGTCTGGATGATTCAGTCATGCATCCTCATATGTCTTAGGTAGATCGGATGAGTTGCTCAGCAGACTACGTCGAATTCGTTTTCCAGGACCAATACTTGGGACGTAATGAGATGTGGTGTCTTTCTCGGTACTTGGTTGGCCAGTGCGTTTACAAGGATCAAGAGGTATCCTTCACCGGCGCGGTCAGTGCGAAAATACAGGCAATATATATTGGCGGCAAGAAGGTGTGCCTCTTCATTTGTTCCTGCTTCATTATTCAAGTCGTTTCAGGTATCGTCGGCCTGTGTGACAACTACGACGAAGGCTATCTACAGGTCACTTTCCGCCAAAGTGACTATCTTCATCCAAGTGTGCCGAGAGTTGTGGGAATTCTCTGGCGATGGAGAACGCTACAACGAGAAAATTGTCCATTCCTTCCTACCCGCACTGTTAAACAAGTGGAGAGAGGCCGGGACCAACCACACAGTGACAATCGTTCTCATATCGCGAGTATATTATGAAGAATCCGAGATAGAATATGCTGCTGGTCCACTCCGCCGTGATGACTTTGGTCGCTGGTACAAAGACTTTTACAAGGTGATAACAGACCTCGAGGTCATCTATGAATGGAAGCCAACCCTTGTTAGTCTGAAAAACTCTTTCTGGGGCTTCCAACGCGACATTTTGCTGGCGCATCATTATCACAGAGCAACCCACGAATTCATCAACGGTCCTTCTCCGCCTGTTCGCCTTATAGGACAACTTTCTTACGCCCACGATGGACCAATTCTGGAAGCTTTGAACCTGGCTCTCAATCCTACCGAGGAACATTACATTGATCGATCTTTATCGCACACTGGTGTCATGAAATTGATAATTACCCCAGGGACGGGCTACTTCAGAGTGTCTAAAAAGTTGCTTCGATTAACCACGACGCGCATACTTGATCAAGGATTTCTTCTAAATCTCGTCCTTCTCAGAAAGCCACCGTTACATCAAAGTCCCATCTTTTGTTTCCAGGGGACTGGTGCTGGGATCAGGCCCAATGCTACCGGAAAGTTTGGACCTCATACGTTTGACCCTCTTTGGGACGGTGACGACGACTTGACGGACAACATTGCCAACAGAAAGACGTTTTGGTGGGAGCCTTTTTGGATCTCTACCACATACTGGGATATTCATCAGGACCTGCCATTTCGACAAGATAGGTAAGGTTCGTCGTTCCAGGTACGAATTCGATGCTGACACTTCGTAAGATTTGTGCCTAGGGCCAAAATGCATGGAACGCAAATGCTAGGTCTTATAGGGCAAGCGGTTCTTTCAAGTGTTGCGGTGCCATACTTGCCATCTTCAGCAGATTCGTCATTGGCACCACCTAGCATCGATGTTTCGCAGTTTCGCGCTGAAGCGGAAAAGTTCGACCTGGATATCTTCGATCTTAAAAGAGAGCCAAAAAGAGAACCGTCTACGGGCTCAGTCAGGAGTGCAAGTGAAAGGCGTAACATCCATCGCAATTCTACGCTAGTGACTGGTTTCCAGCCAATTGAAGAAAGTCCAAAGGTAGTTATACGAGAGCTGCCTTCTGGGAAGTCCAAGGAGTCAGAAAATGGATCGACGGACAACTTTACTCTTGTCTCTACACCGCAGATCTCACTCAGGAAATCGCCATCGCAGAACTCGGTACGATCAGTCCACTCCCATAAATCGGTGGCGTCAGCCAGGGCATCATCGTTGAAAACCTCTGTCAAAGGGTCTCTAGCCTCGAAGCTTACACCGGCATGGCTTTTTAACTCTTTCCGGACGACACCCAGCGAACCGCAAACGTCGCAGGTTTCCGCGTCTGCCATTTCCAGTCGTCCACGGCAAGCACTCGCGTCAACTGCTACCACCACCACTACAACACCAGTTTCAGCCCGTCCTCCGTCTGCTAAGCCTCCTACGCATGCTGTGCCAACTAGCCAATCTCCTCTGCCCATGGCAATCAGGAAGCCCATTCCCACTATGGGTCGATCATCGACTCCAAGTCGTACATTTGAAGACGATATTAACTTTCGTACGACATATGTACGCCGTTCTCCTATAAACACACCACCACGCGATGAAGGAATGCAATTCAAACGCAGAAGTTTCCCTACCAATCTTCACGCTGTCGTCGCATCATCTTCGTCTCCTGGATCTTCCACTAACCCAACACAAACTCGTTCGCACGTCTCCTATACGCAGTCTTCACTTGCACGTCGATGGCAGCATATGTTACCGCAGAAATTACATAAACATGACATCAAATGGGACTCGCTCGTAACTCCTCCCTGTCTTCCTCTTACTGTCGAGTACTTTCCCTCTCAGGCAGAGCTTGATTACTCTTATGAGGTGTTCTCTTATGACTTCGTAGTCGATCCGACTGAAATGCGCTCGTTCTTTGGCAAGCCGCCCAATGTCAAAGGGAACGCGGATGAAGAGCGGCGAGCGTGGGCGCTAGCAGTTATGCGTGGGATGGCAGGGGTCAGATTAGCGCAAGGATTCCAGTTCGTGATTAGGGAACCATCACAGAAAGGCATTCAACAACAGCAGCAGCATCCTCATCGACCTGACGAGAGGTCTAGTACGGGGTCGTCAATGAGGAGGTTCCTATCGGTCCAGGAGGATCCGATTCCCAAACCCGCCGGAGCGGCAGAGGTCCTGAACTCAGCATCGGACCCTGTATACCTCAGCATGAGCAACGAGATTCACCGCATCTCATACACTGGCGAGGCTATACAGGTGCGCCGATATGTGCGCAAGATGCTTCCGGCCAAATCATTCGAGTATCAATGTCTGATTTGGCCCAAACTTGGAGGTAATCTGAGCTTCTGTCTGCCATCTACGATAGCCGAACGCGTTAAAATAACAGGCGGGTACACCGAACTTTCGACCCATTTTTCGTCCCATGGATTGGAAAATTACGGATGGAATCGGTGAGCCAGGGTATGGGAAGAATATGCATCTCAGTGCTCATGTGGGCGTTGCAGGATTGACATGCTCGTTGCAGGTTATGAACAGAATTTCAACGAGACCATGCGCTACTGGCGAACCCGATTTGTCGTGATACCCACGAGCGAACCTCCGATGATGAATGCGGGCCCTGGTGGGGAGAAGCTCAACGACGAAGAGATCCGGCTGTTGGGGATGGAGAAGCTGGCAGAACAGTTCACCAAGCTGCGATGGCATCCGCCCGACGAGCGTCAGCCGCCCCCACCGGTCCGGTTCTTGCCTACGACGCTGGACCCCGTGGCTTCTATCATGGACGAGTCTCTGATGGAGCAGCTGGACGCCATCCACGCCGCAGGACCTCTAAGAAAGAAAATGAAGAGTGAGCGTGAAATCGCGGACCTGTCCCTTGCTGCGATCGCCAAGACTATGCGAGAGGAAGACGGAGTGCCTATAAAGAATAACCACTGGCATCGGAGGCAGTATCCGAACTCATTTACCGGTTTCGACTTTGTTTCGTGGCTTGTGAGAGAGTTTCGAGATGTCTCGTCGCGAGTTCAGGGTGCGGAGTGGGGAGTCAAGCTCCAAGAGCAGGGTCTTCTTGAGCATTGTAGGGGCTTTCATGGGTTTTTGGACGGGTAAGTGTGAGAGAGATGATCTTTTTGGAGCGGTAATTAAAACATGCTTTGGCAGCCACTACTTTTATAGGCTTAAAGGGGAATACTCTGTGCCTATGACACCGAAAGGATGGTTTCGACGGCACACCACGACGGAAGAGAGCAACATTCGCTCAGGACACTATCCTTCCAGCGCTGCAAAGCCCAAAGTTGGGCGCAAAGCCAAGAAGCGTCTTATTCTAAGTCAAAGCATGGTAGTCGACGTGGACGTGAACAAGGTATGTGTTTGTGTCATCACAATTCACTTAAATTGGGATGCTCACTCTTCACGCCTGATCAGCGGAGTGATCAAGCAGAATCAGTCGTGTTGCACCACGATATTATACACAACCCAGCCACTGTTTTCCACTTTGAGCTGCACTGGATCGGGACTACGGCTAGATGTATCGAAGACACACTGCGGCAGTGGAGCAGGACAATTGACCGGTACGGGCTGAGGCTGGTGGAGGCATACGTGGCTCAAATACACGACGTGCGCGACCGCAATGCGTTCCAGTCGTGCTTCCCGCTCCGGCTTGTTATCCAGCCGCCTGTCGTTCCCGACCTCGAAAGGAGAGTACCAGAGGGGACACATACTGTGCACTACTTCGAATATGCGCTCTTACGCCGGTTTGGGTTTATCCTGGACGTGGAAGCGGCGGCTTCTTATCCCGACCAGGTGGACGTTGTCTATTCTTACCGGCGCTGGCCGTACAAGTACTCGCAGTTCATCCACCGTTCTGGGGTTGCGTTCGTGCAGGTTCTCGGGGGCGCTCAGGGGTTCATTTTCTTGACGAACAGACTGATGGGTCCTGGACGGATAGGGTCGCTCAAGAGCAAGGAGAATGGGCCAGCGAGCGCTGCCGAGGAGTTGAGGATTGAGCTGCAGAATTTCTGTGCTGATCCTGACGCGTTGAACGCGTTTTATGACGAGGAGCTGGCAAGCCTGGGACATGCACCGGAAGATCCCTCCTCCTCTGGCGATATGAAAAGTGTAATCTCTAGTCCGTGTATGTATGCATATGTATGAATATATCTAAGTTGGCTATGACACGCTCTGTGCGTTAACGATAAAGTGTCGTCCGTTTTCTCGCACAGATCGTTTCTCCTTATCCCTTGAGAGAGGCTTGCGCATATCTATCGATTAATAGTCAATATCGGTAAGCACCTGTGCATATAGGCTTAAGCTCACCAAACGCATCCTCCTCATCTCTACCACCCTTGCCAATACCCAGGCTTCCGTAATATTCCCTCACTCTTCTATATACGCTGTACCCCATGCCTTCATACATCTCAATGGCGATATGATTCGCACAACGGACATAAAGGTCCACAAAGAAGCCCTTGTAGATCTCATCCGAGACCATTTCAAGCAAGTTCATCATTTTGCGTGCCAGGCCTAGCCGTCGGTATTCCGGTGCGACTGTGAGGGCTGTAACGTGACCGTGCCACTCGAGGCTGTGACCTTCTGCCTTACCAATGACTGGGCGGGATTATAGCAGTTAAATGAGCGTTCAAGATATATTAAAAGTAAATTACCGTAGCCCATTATACGGCCATTGGGTGCCTCTTCGACGCAGCATAGATCCGGCCAGCGAGAAAGGTAAGTGAGGTAAAATGCGATGCCATACTGTAGATCCATAAGGGAGTCAGCCCAAATAAGTTGTTTTGTGCATGCGACTGACGGTTTCGGTCCAGATGTCCAAATTGCTGCACAAGCGACGGATCAGCGTCGGAGAAGGATGGAGAACGGAGGAGAACATACATGTTGTTGAATTTAAAGAGATCTGAGGCGCTGAATGGACGGAGGACGCTCATGATGCACGTTTTCCGTCGGAGGAGGTGCGGGGATTTACGTGGAACGTGGCCGGAGTTCGGACCGGATCTGTTACCGCATCTGACAAAAGGCACGCCTGGCTGTTAGTTTCCTTGGCTGCGGTACGGACTTGAGAGGTATCTGCCACCAATCGCGTACGCCCATCTATGAAACGACGTCAGCGGCTCAAGAAGACTGTTATTGGTCACGTTGCTGCGATACACGTTTCCAGCTATCCTGTGTGGCCGGCGAATGACTCGGAAGGGTTCCCCTGAGGTCGTCTCGCGATGGACCACTCTCTCCAATACGAGTAACTCTGACACAGGACGCTGGTGCGCGGAGGACCTACTCAATTCCGATGATGTCATTTGTTGGCTGTAGGTTCCTCAGGCGATCCAATTGTGCTAAATGCTCTCCGCGTTTGGAAGATGCCAAATCAATCTAATCCACATCGCGATTAGCTTGCGGTGCATTGTCACCGTGATCATGCTCCAATCAAACACTACTATTACTCTTGTCCGCGGTTCATGCCGAAGACCAATTATCATACGATGCGTGCAAGAGAACGCCACCTCCTACAACTGCCTTGCGTTCTGCACGGGAATGAAGAGCCCATGGCCCTGGGCCATAGCCGAGGTATTATGATAAAGTGGAAAGAGAGAAAACGACGGTTAGCGGCATAGGGCAGCTCTAAGTCCCCTCCGGCGATTTCGCGCCGATGTAGGAGCGCTTTTAATGCTTCGTGTCACAGAATGGCGTGTACACGCGACCGCCAGGCATCGAGTGATATTGATGCATGATGTCAGACTCCAGAGGACAGCAGTATCCAAAGACGAAGCATAACGACTCCACGCCAGAGGAAGCCGGGCTGAAAAATGGCGGTGTGAGAAGAAAAGAGGAGAGAAATTCAGGGCAGAAGAGGAAGAGGAGAAAGAGAGGGCAGTGGACCGTCGAACATGACGGGATATTCCGCGGGACCAGGATAACCGAATATGGAAAAGATGGGCAAAGATGTTAGAGAATGGAATGAAAAGGAAGGACATTGAAGAGCACATCTTAGTTCCGAGGCGGACAGAGGAAATCCTTGGACCACGCCGTTGAGTGCAGAGTGTGACGGCCGATAGAGATGGCTAAAAATACACACGCGTAATGCGGATTGCGTAAGGGATTGCGCCATATATGACAGCTGCATCAAGGAGGCGAGGCTTTCCCTAAGTCCCGCCTTCTTGCGACTGGCAACGTGCAGTATTGGGCGCGCACACTTGCAGCAGCGACACGGGCATCCTCGGGCATCCAACAAGGACAAACAGAGCACACCTATCACTGCTAGGCACAAACGCTTACCTCCTCGGCAACTAGAACTTCGATCGAATATCAGCGACATCGCGGTCATCTTCGGTCATCTCCCTAATTTTGCGCACGTCGCTCGCTTTTATACAAAAAAGGCACCATGTCCCACCACATCCCGCCCCACCTCCTGCAGCAGCACCCCGCTTACCTCCATTACCCGCCGCCGCCCCCGCTCATCCACCACCACTCCTTGCCCCAGAACCATGGCATTGCGCCCCAGGATACAACCCACCAGCCTCTGCACCCGCTGCCATCTCCCACCACCCGCGCCGCCCCTCAGCCCCCCCTGCCCCACCACCATCTCCAAACCCAACCGCAGCCTCAAAAACACGTTGCTCCTCCACTCACAAACGGAACTTCCCACTCAGGGCCTCTCGTCGCGACGGGTGACTGGACAAAGGATCTCGTCCAGCTCGCCAAGACCGCTGAGCTAAAGTACGGCCCGTTTCTCCTTCCTCGCCTGCTTTGGGCACTTTGGCAGCGCGTATATATCTCCTTTTAACAGTGCGCCTCTGCCCTTCTCACAATTGCCTTTTCCGTATCCGTTTTCCAACACGCTGATTCCCACCCGTTCCATTTTTAGGAAACACGCCTTGACGCTACAGTTGCACACGGCCCACATCTTGTCCGCGCACGCCAATCTGGAGCAAAGGAGCAAAACAATACAAGACATCAGGGAGCAAAAGAACAAGTAGGCGTCGGACGCGCATGTATGTATTAACGCTAATGTCTTGTATTTATAGACTGGATAGCGAGCGTGCTCGGCTGCTTAACAGTTTACGAGAGGTGAACGGCATATCTATCATCTCTGTGTGTGTACGCGATAGCTTATGCTATTTTAGATCAACGAGGACCGGGACAAGGTAAATGTTGTACTCATTCCCTCACGAGCAGTAAATCAACGGCTTACACCGGAACCAGGCAGATCTCTTGGAAGCTTCTATCAGCAAAGAGTATGCTCTGACATCCACGCGGCGTTCAGGCTTGACAGGTACTTGTTAGGTGTGAAGACCTGCGGAGGAAGATTGAGCAGCTGGCAGAGGGCGAATATGCTGCCGCGAAAAGAGACGTGGATCGTCTGCGTCTAGAGTTGGGCCAGCCACCACTGCCGACCCTACAAGCCACTTTGGAAGAAAAGAGATCACAGTACGTCGGTTTACCTGCTCCATTAATCCGGGCCGCCCCGCCCTTTCACTCCCTGCTCGGGTAGTGCGGCGCGCCGACCCTTCCTGCTATTTCCGCACGCGAGGACGCGACTGACGATACCGCATCGTCCCCTAGGTACCTGAATGAACGACGATGGAACGGAAACGATTCGATGAGCATCAAGCGCAACGGAATGGACACATCGTCGGAGGTCAATCCAACAGGCAAACGACCACGCGGACGACCGAAGGGCAGCAAGAACCGCGCGAAGAACGTGGCCACATCAGAGGCACCGCCTGCTTCTTCGTCCTAAACTATTCCCGTCTTTTTTTTTTTTGGTTTTTTTGTCGCATAGGCTCTGACTTTTCACTCACTCATCATCCGCTTTGCAAATGCTATATCTATCACATATGCTCTCTTACTAGCGTCTTTCTTGCTTTTCCACCGCAGAGTTGGTCAGACGAACCTGCCACTGACGTTGCACGTCACGCTCACTAGGTCACAGATTGTACAACAGGCTATGTTATCCCCTCTCTATCTGTGATATGCTACAACGGGCACGCACGCCGAGTCAAGGTGCACCATGATTAGGCGATAATCTGCGGTGTGTGTGAGAGAGAGAGGATGTCCGAGATGGTGGAGGATACACACGGATGTTCTCACAACTTGACCTTGACCCGCGTATGTGGAGGGGAGGATAGTCGGTATATTATGTGTCGGTGGATAAAGGTGTTGTATATCATCCATGACTTACGCATAACAGCAGCCTGGACTGCGTGAACGCAGACGCTCGGTCTTCTCCCCGAGTGCCACCTAGTTTGGATCAATTGAGAACCCTTTTTTTCCACTTTTTCACTGCGATAACAGCTGTGTTCCCCTATCGACGTTGCCCTGTTCATTGATCGTTTCGGTTTCCCCCTCTATCACTCTCTTTTTTATATATTTTACTATCAGTTGTTTACGCTTAATATGGATGGCTAAATGCTGCAGGCGCCTATCTTGGCAACGCAACCCATACTCGACCGAAAGCTGTGGAGCGCTAGATTGGGAGATCTTTCGAGAAGCAGCCAACGTTTGCGATCACGCGCATGCAGCGATCGCGGACTCCCGTGCGTGGTGGGTTGATGCGGCTCGACGTCGGCGGTTCGACATCGGGCAAGGGAGCCATGTAAAATAAAATTAGCTGCGCGTGCTATGGGTTAAGGTAGACAGGAATGGTTTGATGTAAGGATGCAGAAATAGGTTTCCGCTGCGTTTGAATACATGCGGTTACAAGTATTTGCACAATGAACAAAAAGGCCAAGCGGCCAAGCAGGAAACGAAGCCCTGGCAGGCTGGCAAGCATAGGTTGTCGAAGCTCCCTGATGCCCACGAGTCCACGTCATTCTTGCGATTGTGGGTCAGTGTAGTTCTACCAATGGAAAAGGAAGACGAGCTACGGGCTGCTGCCACACGTGGGTGTGTGCGTGTGTATGGGTGGGTGGGTGGATGAGCCGGTGTGCAGGGGAAAGACACAATGCTGTACCCGGTAAACCGGTAAAAAGAAGTACACAAGTGTACGTGAGGGGTGAAGCCGGGTGAGGGGTGAAAGGGGCAAGACCATTCTCTCTCCCCTCCATTCCGGAACCAAACCCAGCTGGAGCAGTCTAAGTTCGCCTTCTCAGTGAGAAGATGCAAGACGTCCGGTTTCTCGAGAAAGGTTCTTGGCCCGACCCGGTCTTCTCCTTTCGGCGAACCACGGCATTGCCCCGCAAGCCGTTATCCAAAAGAGGCAAGTTCGCATCCAAATATAGACGGGCCACCATCGTCATTTTACAGCAGAGAACCCTATCCGCGCACACGCGCTGTCATACGAGTATGAACAGCAAAGGGAGGGAGGTGTGAGAGAGAGGGCGTGCTTGGCAAGGCCGCCGGTTGGCAATGCTCCATCGTGGGGCAATATAGGGTGCGCCGGTGTGGTGCGGTGCGGACGGTCACAGCAATCGATAGGAATCACATGCGGCCGGTGTGGAGAGACCGACTTTACGCTCGCGTAAACGCGCCGCAGCGGGCACGGTAGCGCTGCGCTTGGCTTGCTTATCTGAAATTTCGAAACAGCTCCAGATCTGGGCGTGGACGGCGGGCGGGTCAGGCTGATAAATGCAAGTTCCTTCATACACACGTACAGGCGGCGTGCGTCGTTGTGTGATAGATGACAGAGAAGCGCGAGAGAAGGGCGGCCAGATCGAGGGTACACGCCCAGAGCGCTTTAGGATCTTCGTGAGCGTGACACGGTAGCAAGTTCTCCACAACCAAGCCATCTGTCTGCTTGCTTTATCCAGCGCTCCATCAGAAAATCCAGAGAGAGAGCGTTCTGCAAGATGCATTCCAGATTTCGCAAAGTCATTTGCTGCCCTTCTGCCCAGGTGAATTAGAAGGAAAACTGCCATATACGAAGAAATGAAAAAGCGCTGATCGATTCCTTGCAATGGCTGAGATCTTGACAGCCAGCAAGATAACCTGATGAGTATAACGAGCGTGCGCTGAAATCTGGTAAGATGTGCAACTGTTGTGCGCTCGTCCTCTGCCTCGTTTCTGGCCAGATTGCTGAGCACTGTCAAATCTGAGGTGGTTAGTTGGAAGATCGACGTGGATAGCGCGAAATCTTGCCATGAATCGCGTTCCATCCGTTATCAGTGCGCAGGGGAAGGCGAGCTGGAGTCGGCGTGCCGTGCTAGACCGCAATCAACTCTAACCTTGGTCGTTCGGCCCATCAATGCCCGCATCGTCTGTGGACTGGAATTCCAGAACCTGGAGACGACCGGAACAATGAACCCGTGACGCACATCCGCGCTACTAGTGCGCATTGTACTATGTAGTAGAACGGTTCAATTCCATTGTTTTGCCATTGGAAGGGTCATGTATCATCATCGGCCACCGTTCACGCGAGAATTTCAGGTACCGCAGATTCCATTGTTGGTCGTAGGCGGAATCAGGGCGACCAGAGGGCGGCTCAGGGCCAAAGAAACAATGTCATCGAGAGTGGATTTGGCGCGTGGTAGGCGATAACAGCGGCATGTAGATCCGTCGCTAAGTAGAGAATTATAAGCATGTCTAACACATTAGCGATCGGTGCAAGCGAACGCTAGCGATGGACACGGTGCTTAACGTGGAACTAGCATTTGGGTTGTGGGTTGAACGGATGTGTGAAACGCACATTCGGAACAAGCGCTCATGAAGCAGTTACTACCCGACGTGGCCCTTTTTCTGTGTGGGTATGACTTGGCAACTATGATTACAATGCGGAGATGGGTAACATTGGCAAAGGCACTGCATCTGAAGCTACACTAAATTCAGGGCGGAGTGGAGTTGTTCAGATTTTCTATGAGTATGTCACGTATTGCAATTTACAGTGGGAGACTTGCAGCTTCACGGCATGACTCAGTTGGTATGGTGTGTCATTTTGGCGAAGCCGCGTAGGGTGATATTATCAAGCAAGTGGGCGGCTTAGTCAAATTGGACAATATGGACTAGATTGGGGACTGAAATGAAAAACATTATTGAGGGCCAATATTGCAATCAGAGAGCCGAATTAGGATGCAGGACGAGTAAGGCATATGGCCACGAAAGCGTCGGGCGCATCCTTACAACACAAGGCAGGTGGGACGGCGAGTTGAGTCAGAGAGGCAGAGGTCGGCCGCTGCGGACGGATGGGAAGGACAGCCGAGCCGCGGCACCGTGATGATGTCAGCCGAATTGCGAACTGAGCCAGCTCAGGAAGATCTGGCGCCGATCCGGCTGGGATTCCTGGCACAGGTTCCTCATTTGGACTCTACCCGTTTCACTGGCTGCCGCATCCCACCTATATAGCCCTCTCCTCCTCGCCATGCAATCCACCCGTCCCCCCATCCGCACTTGCCACCATGCTCGCTTCCACCCACTCCCCCGTCCATCCCGCAAGTCTATCAGACCCCGCTACTCACTCCCCTGCCATTCTCGAGCTCATCGACATCAAGATCACCCGCTCTATCATTGGTTAGTTTCTTGCTTCCATCTTATCGCCTTCCTAACTTGCTCTTCCAGAATATGTCGTCGATTCTGTGTCTGAATGTGTGGACTACGCACTCGGCCGTCCCGCTTCCTCTTCCCGAGGCCGACCGTACGCGAGGCGCCCCGAGCTTCAGAAATTCACAACTTTTGTCACAAATGTCATTACTCGCGCCGAGATCACCACTCCAACCCTCCTCGCCACCCTTGTCTACATCGACAGGGCCAGACCACATCTTCACATTGCTTTGGAGGAGTGGGCTCTGGAGCGCGTTTTCCTCGGCGCATTGATTGTGGCATCAAAGGTACGTACTCGCTTAACACAGTCAGGCTGTGGTCTGACGACCCCTTTATAGTACTTGAACGATTCCACATTAAAGAATGTTCACTGGGCCCTTTGCACAGGGGTCTTTGGCAAACGAGACATTGGCCGCATTGAGCGAGAATACCTAGATGTTCTTGACTTTGAACTCGGCATCACCGAAGACGATATTTTAAGCCACCATCAAAGCCTCATGTCTATCGCATTGGGTCTTCACCGGACGCTTTCCGAGAAGGCACACTCAAGAATCGTCAGTTCTCACCAACACCAGACCCCTTCCCCTACTTCCCGGAACCACCGTCGTCGCACACCCGTTCCAGATTTGGAACCCTCCAGCCCAGTGTCATCGTCTACATCCTCTTATTCATCCCCTCAGACCCCGTCTTCCAGCGAGTCGTCACCCGCACACGATCCTACTCGGAAGACGACAGGACTCTCACAATCTCATCCAAAGAAGTCAATACCCGCAACGACAATGGAACTCCTGCGATCTTTCCCTCTCCCAGGTTCATCACATCAGTCGCGTTCCTGGAGACAGTCGCAGTTCCCCATACATTTGTAACTCTGCTTCAAAAATTGACGTCGGCATCGTTCTCTCGCTCGACCACCGCCTCTCTTTCTATCTCTTCTTCAATCTACTTCGTTCTACATTCAATTTTCTTTCTGCTCCGTGGGCCTAATACATTTCTTTACATCTCAGCATTGGTCTCTCATTGTTTCCCTATTCTTATTACAGGCAATTGTTACTCTATGTTATCTGCAATATCTGTACTGCACATGTACCTCTATGCTACCGCTCCTAGCAATATTACCGTGAATCAGACCTTTTTTTTGCGTGTGGATCCGAGTTCGGATGATGTGTAACGTTGAGCCGACGGAAATGAATGACGTGTCACGCCACATGATCTTATCCATTGTTCCACTCCGTAACGCGGCGTATTGTTTCTGACCTCTGTCTCGATGATAAGGCCCTTAATTCACCGTTCTACTCCACAAGTCAACAAAATTTTAAGCGTGTAAATTGCGGGCCATATTGGATCCTCGAGGTCCATACCATACGACCTGTGATTTGCATGCGGCTTAACACCCGTGGTCGGCGCGGAGTTGGGAGCTAGAACGATCAATTTGGGTTACAGGTTGGGGTATCTGAGCCGTCCGGGCCTCCTATAAATTCGTGATCAGAGTACTGGGGTACATCTATCCTTATCCGCCCTTATGAGCCACAGATGGCTGATGTAGTGATGGGCGCGTAGCCTCTCTGCACTTAGGGGTAATCGGGTATGGCGTGTTCCCGCCAGACGGCGGCCTGCAGTGGCACTGTTGTGGCACGGCGTGCGACTGGAACATTGCTTTAAGCAAGGCGCCAACAACTTTTGCTTGTTCGGATCCGATAAAACAGGCCTTTTTAAAATAGATCTCTGCAGGTTTTATGAATGTTCATTGCTTTTGTCTGCCCAATCTAACGGCATCGCGCTTAAGAGGGTGGATTTTCTATTGCGCATGGATCGCGCGACTAGGGCACCATGGAATTCATTTCGTATGTATGGGTGACGAGACCGACATCAGCGGAAGCATTTGTCCAGACATTTGGCGAGTTGTTATCTTATCTTGGTGAGGAATGCAAAGAGACAGGGCTCTGTATATATAAAAATCATCCACATGGGAGCAATGTTGGTTATCCAAGTCCTCAATTGGAAATTTGATTTGTCCAGTTGAACTTGTCATAAAGAAAATTTTTGCAATGCAATACAACTCTTTGCAAGGATACGTAAGAAATGTTCTGCTAGACTGCTACTTTGGCAGCACTATCGTGGCGCATGGCGCTACTATAGCACTAACGCACAATGTTATGAAGTTGACAGGGCACGAACCAAGCCAGGATGTTGTAATGCAAATCAATGAAATGTTGTAACATGGCTGCGCACGTATTGAGTCGGCGTTGGGCGAGATGCCCGCATTGTTGTATTGTAGTTAGGACGCACACACAGCATGATTCGCCCAATCCTAGTCAGACCCTGGTTTATTCGCCGCGGTTTACACGTCCGCTGTCATTTAAGGTAAGAAAGGATTTCTCAAATTAGCATGTTCTGATGGCCCGGAAGGCACGCGCTATTCTACCGTTGCTCCCCAAAATACAAGCTGGCTGTGGGCTTGGAGACGCTCCCGGTACTACGACGGTGATAATACAGCACTAGCGCATGTTAATTAGTTCGACCGCCCAAGTGTGCCCGTAATCCGTGATTTCATTGTTCACTTGACCCGGACAGGTGCAATGCTGATCATCACGTCGAACCGTGCGGGAAAAAATCAGCATCTTTACATGATTGGGCCCGACTACTAACTTTGCATGACAGGCATGACAACGGATACGGACACGGACACGTCATCCGGCAATTGATGCGTCTCGAGTGCGCTGATAGCGCGACAGATTGACTGGGGCAGTAGGGTTCGCTGGCGCGGGAGCGTGATCCAATGCCGCCGAACTGAGTCATTTCCCGTCAGGACATGATACGACTTACGAGCTTTACGAGCTTTACGAGAAGGATTACGACGCCGCCCGGCTCTTGTCAAAGCCGTAGCGTGCGGCCGCTTTCACCGTCACCAGCAAAATGGAGCAAACTACCAATTTCGGGTCTACCATTCGTCGGACCGACTCGGGATTCAAGTTGAATTCAGGAACACATGCTGCACAGCCATCCGCACGATTGTAATTACACTGTAATTTCCAAAGTTCGGCCCATTTATCGTATGTCTTTTTAAGCACTGGCCACGTTGAGACCAGCAAGAACACGCGATTTAGGCTCTTCCGACTCATCATCAAGCGAAACACGCGATTCTTTTTCTTGGAGTAAAAGCTGTGAGCTGATTCTTTTGCGAATGCGGTTCGATCAAGGTTCTGTCTTTTTTTAATCTTGTTCTTGCAAAATCTAGTTAGGAGATGTTTTTTGCGTACGCGGCTCGTGACGCTATGATGTAAATACAGCGGAAGGGATCTGTTTCCATTACTACGTCGCGAGCTGTACGGTATGTCCGCGGAATGTATGGTTCGTCGTCTTTGAGCGCTGAGCGCTGAGCGCTCGATGCCGAATGCAGCATGGGCGGCCTCGTTTCGACCAGCCCGCCATTGTCCGCGATTGCTTCCGTCTGCCCGTCGCAGAAGCCTGCAGCCTTACTAATGTTGAGGCATCCCCGCTGTTCTATTTGAAACAATGATGTGGGCTTCAATTGCAGAGGTCCATTGATCGGCCTTGTCCTGGGGCCGAGAAGTTCGACTTCACCACGCGCTTATGGCCCGAAAAAAAAATACATATATATGTACATGATAAGGTGCGAGACGCGCCCGAGAAGCGCTCGCAGTGTTGTATCAAGTAAATCGATATTCTCATGACTATGTACGGATAACGAAATTGACCGATGTTCTTGATGCGGGGTTTCCAATGGCTGCTCGTAATCGAACCAAATCGATAGTAAGATGAAGGGTCCACGACGTTGGACAGCAGGATCGACTGCGGATACATGCGCGCTGCGCAAAAGAATTCTACTGAACATTATGCGATCCGCTGCCTTGCCGTCCAACACGATTGTCCAGGCCTTCGCACGTGGTGATTCCCATGGTTCACTTCGGTTACACAGCTCGCAGCTTTGTCAAGGGATAAGAAACGTGCAGCAACACGTGCGTCATGCCCTCATACATTGATCGGCAAGTTTTTGGCACAGAGTCGAAGCGAGGTGGGTACCACACCGAGGTCTGCAAGGCACAAGTGTTGATTATGAATATCTCCGTGTGAGATGAATTATCGTGTCGAAAAAGTTGGAAGGCTGTCAAATGTGGTCGACACAGTGTAACTGTGACGCTCGTGGGATTGGCTGCTGGAAGAAGTCCTGACATGCTGCGGCGAAGTTGCGATGTTAATGACTAGCCTTATCGTGGGTGATCAGCATGACCGTAAACTTGCAACTCTGGTCCGATAAGGTGTCGGCTACAAGATATGGGTGTGGGGTGATGAGCGTGGAGCGGCAAAACCTAAAGACGATTCCAGTGTGTCGTTACCCTGGATTCTACTGGTGGTGGAAGAACTGGGGCATGGCATAAGCCGCATGTGCCAAAAGCGTCGAATGACTGTGGATTGGGGCGTTAGCACCTTCGCTGTGTGGGGCGTTATGGTGTGACGTGACGCATGTGACTGGAGTCGAACAGCAGCAAAGACATTGCTCGAGCTCGGTTGCGATGGCCACCTCGTTCGCTGCGTACGCTTCGCAGTTTCTCCGGCAAAACAATGCCCTGGCTTCGAGCCAGACGTCCGCTCAGCCCATGTTCTACTCCTTTACCACCGATGGCAATGCCTCCCACAATGGTCATGACACAGACCTCGACGACCTTAATGACCCCCATCTGCGCTCAAGTCACGCTGCTCCAGAAGAGGATGATGATCCATATCTGCGGCTGGACGAAGAACAGGCGAGAACCATCACACACTCCGTGCCCCTCAATGCCTCATCGCACCGCTCCGAGAGTCCAGGATCACCAAGAGGTTGGCTTGCACACCTGGCATCTCCCCCAAGACCCCCACGCTCGCCATCTCCAGTTCCATCAATCCGACTCGGGCGACTCGGAGCCACCGCCTGACTTGCTCGTCCCACGTCCTTCTCGTGCGCAGCAATCTCCGTACGCGCCGCCAAACAAGCCACTTCAATCTCTCTCTCTGACAGAGTCGCTGCTTCCTCGCGATGGACACACTCGGCCGCAGGACGTGTTTTCGTTACCGGATCCACGACATACGTCCCGAGGTCGTCGGAAATTTCATGATTCAATATGGACTGTTCTATGGTGCACTGGAGTGTCACTATGTGTCTTCTTCTCCGTTCTCCTCCTCTTCTTGACCCACCAGCCTCCCGCAAAGAAACCACCTATCCATCTGCCGTACACAACCCTCTTGCATACAGTACCACTACTTACCATAATCACATTCTTGAGCGCCCTGGTTGCCTATGTGCATATCTATCTGCTACGCGTCTTCGTGCGACCGGTCATGATCGCAACATCCTTCTTTGTCCCTATCACACTATTCATCTCCGCTATCTGGGCGTTCGTTGGCAGCTTTATGTGGGACGGTAACACAGAACCAACTTGGGGAGAAACTGTAGGGTGAGTGCTATCAATTAAGCTTGGTGACAAGGCCTCTTTACTTTGATGTCATTTTTGGTTGGATAATGTTAGCTCACTACTTTCTTTCAGGCTCCGTCTATTTTCATTGATACCCCTGGTCCTGTCGATCATCACTGCCCGGCGGCTCGTCCACCTACCCGAGACGCTTCATGTAGCGTCGTCTACCTTGACTCTTACAACGCATCTTCTCATCGCCAATCCGTTTCTCCTTGCGCTATCGCCGGCCATCTTGCTTGTCATGCTGGTTGCCTCGATTCCTTTCCTTACACTCATTTTCCGTCTCTTGCTTGTCGGGCATCCTTCAAAGGATGGTTCTGTCATCGTGTGGCATGTATACGCGTGGGCAAATTGGGCCATCGCTGGCAGTGTGACTGTGTGGTTATGGAGTTGGACTGTGGCTCGAGGAATTCTGAGAATGACCTGCTCTAGCGTCATCGGCGCCTGGTACTTTGCCGAGTGAGTGGTCCTTGTGGTTATCTGACATGATAATGTGCTAATTCCGTTTTTTTTTTTTTTTTTTTTTTCCAGCCCGGATGCGCTGCCTCCACCACCCATGTCCACGCATACAATTCACGCCGCCATCGTACGTTCAACGGGGCCGTCGCTTGGTACCGTTGCGCTGTCCGCACTCTTGCTCACCATTGTTCGTATACTGTACCTTTTGACCTACCTTTTGCGTCAACTTCCGCTTTATATCCCGGCACGCGCATTTTTCGTCATCAGTGGTGTTCGTATGGTCATCAACTATCTCGAAAGTGCCACAACGACGCTTAGCAAGTATGCGTTGGTATATAGCGGCCTCACGGGAGACCCGTTTATGTATAGCGCAAGAAGAGCGAGGGCATTGACGAACAGTGTAGAGGGTAAGATTGGACGATACGGAAGAAGGAAGATCTCGTCTGAACGTAAGTGCATGTCAATCCTCCATTGGGATTGATTCTGATGTTCCGTCACTTCAGCACCTTTGGCTTTGTTGACGATCGCTCCGTTGACCATGACCCTCCCATTCGCACTCACGACTTACTTGTTCGTCGCTCACACATTGGATGCACCTGATCAAGCTTTGGGTGCCTCAGTGCTTGCTGGTGGCGTGACAGCGTTGGTTGGTTTGTTTTGCGTAGGACTGGTCAAGGATGCGTAAGTCATCACATGTTGCATACTTGGACTCCGTTTCATATTAGGTCAGGGCGGATACTCTGTACATCTGTTACTGCATTGACAAGGAATCGGGAGAACGGAAGAAGGAAGAAGTTTTCATTCTAGTGAGTGGGAACGTTTCTACTCACGAGCGTTGCTCACCACTTGTCCTAGTTTGAGTATAACCAACCTCAGAGGCCCACCGGCGTCTCACCGCAACCCCAACGCATCATACCTCAACCACCTTCAAGGTCACAGGACAGACAGCATCAACAGCCTGCGCCTCCACCCTTACCTGCACAGAACATTGATCCCCGTACTCCGACATCCGCCACACTTTTTGCACCTATTTCGGCTTCGATTCTGCAAATGCAAAGACCTGTGCCACTGTCGCCATCGGCAGCTTCCATACCAAAGTCCAGCAAACCTCCACCTAGCGTCCCTCCATTACGCACCACCGTGAAGGAGGACGTTGAAGCTGAAGAAGACATTGATCCGTTTAAACAGAGCTTTCAACCGGACGAACATTCACGCCCAGGCTCTGTGACGGCGGCGTCTCGACACTCTGCAGAGCAGCAGGGGGCGGAAAGAATGTTGACAAGTCGAGAGCTGAACATGAAAAGTATCTTTTTGAACCCTGATCTGAAGGATAGGGAGATTTCTGATACCGAGAGTGAAATGGAGGATAACGAGTTGCAGCTTCTCCCAGGGTCTGGGTTCCTGTGACCAGTGACAATGGACACTCTCCATCATAATTTATGGAACAGTGGTAGACGGGCCTTGGTTAGACGTGTTAGGGATCTAGCGTGGGGTGGCTAGAGGTAATTTTTCAATTTATGTATGTACATCTCGCTGTCTCTCTTGTCGTTTTCCCAGCCCGGTTATGTATATCCATTCCCATTTTGCAGCCCCCATTTGCATTGCATTTTTTTTTTTTTTTTTCGCGTAATCCTACAATGGCTTGTTGCGTGCTAAGTCCCCTAAGAGGGGGGTTGGTTGTATGTGTTTGTTTTTGACGGTTTAGGCAAGTCCAAGAAAACTGTTACCGTATCAGTTTGCCTTGCTCAGATCTCATAAACACTCAGTCCTAGCGCTTCACTATGGCATTTGGTGCTTTTCAAAAACGTTTCTGCTTTGTACACGTGTGCTGACTTTTGTGGCTAGGGACATCTGGAGGCCGAGGTGGATTTGGAGGACGCGGAGGTGGAAGGGGTGGACGCGGGGACCGTGGCGGAGGTAGAGGACGAGGGGGTGCAAGAGGCGGTGGAGGTGAGTCACTTTTTATGGTTCTTTGGGCGGTGAACTTGATTCTCCTGGAATGTCCAGGTGGAATGAGGGGTGCTCCGCGTGGAGGTCGCGGCGGACGCGGTGATCGGGGAGGAAGGGGAGGGGGAGGCAGAGGCGGGCGTGGAGGCCGTGGAAGGGGCGGGTCCAACGTTGTCGTGGAGCCTCACCGACACCCTGGTATTTTCATTGCCAAAGGCAAAGACCACATGCTCGTGACGAGAAATATTGTTCCTGGCGAATCTGTGTATGGGGAGAAGCGGATATCGGTGGAGGTGGGTGATGGGGCGAAGGTTGAGTACCGGGTGTGGAACCCGTTCCGTTCCAAGTTGGCGGCGGGCGTGTTGGGTGGGTTGGATGACATTTTCATCAAGCCCGGAGCCAAGGTGTTGTATCTGGGTGCTGCGAGTGGGACAAGTGTCAGTCATGTCGCGGATATTGTTGGGCCGGTGTGTGTGCTGTCCTACTCTCATGTTCCGCTCATAGATCGGTTTTGCAGGATGGTGTTGTGTATGCTGTTGAATTTTCACCGCGTTCAGGCCGTGATCTGATCAACATGGCCAAAAAGCGAACTAATGTCATACGTGGGTGTTTAAAAAGTAGTGGGATTCTGCGTCTGCTAAACGTGTGGTGCTAGCTATCGTTGAGGATGCTCGTCTGCCAAATAGATATCGGATGCTGATTTCGACAGTCGACGTGATTTTTGCAGACGTTGCTCAGCCTGATCAAGCTCGGATTGTCATCCTCAATGCCCAAAATTTCCTCCGTGATACTGGTCACGTCGTGATTTCAATAAAAGCTAGTTGCATTGACTCGACAATGCCGCCGGAGACAATATTTGCTACTGAAGTCCAAAAATTGAAAGAGGCGCAATTCAAGCCGCTGGAGCAAGTTACGCTCGAACCATATGAACGAGACCATGCGATGGTTTCTGGTGAGCCCGCTTTGCCTTGGGCTTGACTCGCAGGACTGACATGTCCGCAGCTACGTATCTACGGCACAAAAAGCCATAGTGTAGGATTTTTTGTAGGAGAATGTGTAGTGTACAGCGCAGTGAGAACGGGAATACGTGGCTGTTATGGAATGTCTTGATCGCCGCACCGTGGCTCCCTTTCGGCCCTGTATGAAACCGCCCACTGGCGCCGTTGACATCGACGACGACGACGAACACGCCTCGCTTCCCCGCTCCAGCTCCCTCTCCGACTTTGAACACGTCTCGTATCCCCCCAACCATTCTTCGCCCCAGCGTGCCCAAGCTCATCATCGCTATACGGACGATTCATACCAACTTCCCTTGCATTATCACCACCATATGAGCGCTGCCAGCACGACAGCCAACGAGGACATTGCTGCGCGCAGGCGGCTCAAAGCTCCTCTGCATGACGCTGGGTACGTCCACATACGGGAGAAAGAGATTTTAGAGGACCCCCTGTACTATGACGACGAAGGCAAGGATGTCTATTCCAAGACACACCGCCCAAGAGCTGGTCGTTTCGCCAGCGGAAGGCTTCCACAGCGGCCTCCGCCCCCTCCGACATCCCTAGTACGTGCCTCTCTCTCTCTTGCTCCAAGCGAATTTCTGCTGACATGCTCTACAGAAAGAATTCATTTACCAAAACCTCGACGACCTCCCGCCCGTCATCTACACCCTCCTCGCCTGCTATACCCGCTTCCACAAAATAGGTGCCTCCAATGTCGTCATATGGGACGAAGCCCACTTTGGCAAGTTTGCCTCGCACTACCTGAAACGCGAGTTTTACTTTGACGTGCATCCTCCTCTTGGGAAGATGATTGTCGGGTTTGTGGGGCTCCTGTCCGGCTACGACGGTAGCTTTGAATTCAAGAGCGGAGAGGCGTATCCAGACCACGTGCCGTTTGTCGCAATGAGAGTGATGTTGGCCATGTTCGGCGTCGGCATGGTGCCGTTGTCGTGGTATACGGCGGTCGAGCTTGGCATGAGCCAGTGGGCCTGTCATCTCGTTGCCCTGATGGTCCTATTTGGTGTGTCTTTCGTTAGAAAAGGAGATGGGGGCTGGGCTAATTATGAACAGACATCGGCTGGCTCGTCATCTCTCGGTTTATCCTATTGGACTCGATGTTGTTATTCTTCACGTTCCTTACCGTCTTCTGTCTGACAAAATTCCATAATCAGCAATACCAGTAAGTTTTCTCCCCTGCGGTTCCAGTTATAATCTTGAATGCATTTCCCAGGTCGTTTTCTGTAGACTGGTGGGTATGGCTCTTTTTAACTGGCTCCTCGATTGGATGCGTTACAAGGTGAGTTGGAACTTGTTATTTTATGGGCGACATTAATTCTGGGTGGCAGCGTCAAGATGATCGGCCTCTTTGTTACCGCTCTCGTCGGCTTGTACACAATTGAGGATCTTTGGGAAAAGTTCGGTGATCTCAAAATGCCAGTTGTACGCCGCCCGTTTTCGTTTTGCATATAATTCCAATCTGAGCTTGCCCTATAGCGAGATCAAGTAAAACATTGGGGTGCCCGAGTCCTGTGCCTCATCATCGTTCCAATCCTGGTGTTCATGGCCTCGTTCAAACTTCATTTCATGGTCCTCAATCACTCAGGACCTGGTGACGCGCAAATGAGCTCCCTCTTTCAGGCGAATCTTGTCGGGAATGATTTTTCCAAGAATCCGCTCGGTACGATATGCACGTACTCCGCTACTCTCTGTCTAACGTCTCCTATATAGAGGTCGCATACGGTTCCAAGGTCACGTTGAAAAACATGGGTTGGGGTGGAGGTCTGCTCCATTCACACGTGCAGGTTTATCCCGTTGGATCGGGTCAGCAGCAAGTGACGTGCTATCACTATAAAGACAACAACAATGATTGGTACATCATGCCGCGGTGGGATGAGCCCTCTTATAATCCAAACGGTCCCATCAAGCATCTTACTCATGGTGACGTTATTCGCCTTGTCCACGTACCCACTACGCGCAACCTTCATTCACATCCCGTTGTTGCACCCGTTACTAAGTTGAACTGGGAAGTCTCGGCATATGGGAACGAAACCATTGGGGATAAGCATGATTACTGGGTTGTTGAGGTGGTGGATGACATCAAACGCGGCAGGGATGTGAAGAAGCATGGTCGAGACGATACAAAGGGCCGTATCCACTCGCTAACGACGAGGTTAAGGTTCAAGCATGAGGTACTTGGATGCTATCTGAAGGCTGCGAATGCGATTCTGCCTCAGTGGGGGTTCAAGCAAGTTGAGGTGAGCTGCGATAAGGAGAACATCCTTAAAGATACGCGCACCTATTGGAACGTGGAGAGTCACTGGAACGATAGACGTGAGCTCGCGCCTGTTTTGTCAAACGGCCCTCGGCCCTGACATGTTATATCTAGTTCCTCCTGGCGATACCAAGTACTATCGTTCGCCGTTCCTACGCGATTTCTGGCATTTGAACGTGGCTATGATGACCTCTAATAACGCGCTCATCCCAGACCCGGACAAGGAAGATATCCTCGCGTCTAAACCGTTCGACTGGCCGTTCCTTCGTCTTGGGCTCAGGATGTGTGGCTGGGGCGATAATCAAATCAAGTATTATTTGCTTGGAAACCCGATTGTATGGTGGGGTGGTACAATTAGCTTGTTTGTGGGCGTGCTGGCGTTTGGATTGTACGTACTCAGGATACAGAGAAAGTACATCGACATGGAGCCAAGTGAGTTTGTCTATCATTGGTCTAGGATATATGACTGACGATACTTCCTTGCGATAGGAGAGTGGGACCATTTCCTATATGTCGGCAAGATCGCGCTCTTTGGGTGGATGCTTCATTTCGGTATGCGATTGTGCCCTTGGCCAACTCATCCTATCATCCTATTCATCGTGTTCACTGCAGTTCCGTTCTTAATCATGGGGCGCGTTACATATGTCCATCATTACGTGGGTTGAGATGTTCCTTGTCAGATCTGCAGGCTAATTTCATGTGGTTAGCTTCCAACGTTATACTTTGGGGTGCTCATGTTTGGCCACCTTCTCGACCACTTTGTCTTTTCCTCCAGGCGTCTGACGACAAGAACAAAAAGGATCGTGTTTGGTGCAGTGGCGGGCGCGGTTGTTTTGGCCTTCTGGTGGTTCAGGGGCATGGTCTTTGGTATCAATGGCCCCATCAACGAAAACTGGGGCTTGCAATGGAGAAAGGTATGTTACAGCTGTTTGCTGCATTGTGTCCCTGACGTTTGTGCAGAGCTGGAATATATACAACTAATATGCTAGATTAACTCGCTGTCGAAAAAGTGTGGGATTTCATAACGCACACCTATTGTTATCTATGGATGCATGGACCAATAGTACATTAATCAACTCATAATTTGGAATATTCTCTCATGCTGTTTGTGGTGTTTATCCATGGTAAGGTTGGATACTACATGTTCAATTCCAGGAAATTTGCTGGACGACCACCGTGCAAAGTGTGGCAGGGCAAGTAGGGCGCTCATTGAGCAATTGGGTTTTGAGTAGTCTGGCTGTGAAGCAAGAATTGACGGTCGTGAAATGATACGCGACTTTGATGTTGCATCAGCACCGATTCTCCCCTTCGTCGGTTAGAGGTATGGTAAAGTCCGTCGACCTCGATGTCACTGACAATCATCCTCTCGCACTTGAGCTGACAAGTTTGAAAACCACCATCGCTCGTCTCCAGGCATGGAATTTCCGTTGCTGCCACGTCGGATCAGTTGAGGCTGAAGCTCGTCTAACTTCTGTCATTTGAAGGATGAAGCACACACGGCCTCCATTAAACTCCAACATCACTCCTTAGATGCTGCACATACCCGCGACCATGTCTCCCATCTCGACCGAGAGAATGACGTCCTGCGAAAAGAGATCGCAGTCCTCCGGGCACATCCTCACCCTGACGCTTCGCCAGACGCCCACCCTGCCGTCTCGCAAGTTAGACAGCTCACTTTATCTTTGCGTCAGCTATCAGACAAGCTATCTCACACAGAGGAAGCGCTCCTGGCACGCACGGCGGATCTTGCGCATGCTCTGAGCAAAGCCAAAAAGGCAAAGCGCTCTGCAGATGATGCACATGAACTGGCCGCACGTATGCGCCGGCAACAAGAGGAAAAGATGGCGATAGAAAGGGAACTTTGGCTCAAACTCGACACGGCGGATGAAGAGAAAAGAATGTCTGATTTGGTCGTGAAGGAGTACGCGGACTTGGTTCGATCATTAGAACGGAAGCTGGCGGCACATTCCCAATCGACTTTGGCCGAAGATGATACCTCTGTTCCAACTGCTAGACAAAATCCCACTCCTTCTCTGGCCGAGAGCCTGGAAAAAGGAAAACTGGGCCTTCAACGACTCGTGGCAGAGTTCGCCGAGGAATCAGAACGTCTCCGAAGAGAAATAAGTCAGCTGCAAAATGACCTAGCTGAGTCCAGGACTCGGACTGGAGCTCAGAAGAAGACTGCTGAACAACACCGCCTCGAACTAGCCAAAGTGCAAACGGAACTGCAAAAACTGAAGATTGAGGATAACACTGCCGCAAAGATGGTATCAAGATACATGTAAGTCTGTTATTTAACTGTCTGCATTGTATTAACGTTCTCGTTGCAGGAAGTTTTCGCAGGCCTCAACAGACGCGCTCCAAACCGCTTTATCTACGATGAAAGCTAGGCATGCTGCTACGGTTGACACGCTGTCCACACAAGTATCCCACATGACGAGGCAATTGCAAGATGCGGAAGCGACATGCGAACGGCTTCGTGATGCGCTAGACGACTTGGGTGGTGATTATATGAAAGAGTCATACGGTCGGCGCAGGGAGGTCGCTCTACGGATCAAGTTAATTAACAGAGAGGAAAAATTGATGGAAAGCTTACGAAGGTGGATTCTTCGTGCACAAGAGGCCTTCGACAGGATAGAAGACGCGTCAGCGCAGGAGAGCCTGGCGAAGATAGTGAACGATGCGACAAACGTCCTGCTTTCAAATGATGGACCGTTGTCCCAACCGCCTTCGGCATCGTTGGCGCGCATCATTGCTGTGCAAACGGCTGCTGAAAGCATTACCAACGAGTTGCATGTCGAATCTATGAGAAGATTAGAGCTACAAAGGGCTCTGACGATTGGTCAGCATGACCAGCCTGGCGTGAACATTGACTACGGCGAAAGTGCATACCGAGAGAGTAGTACTCAATACGAAGCGTCGTCGTCGAGCGTGGCTATCCAGACCTCTAATTTGCAAGAGCCACTGCATATTTCCCCTTTGATGATTGGATCGCCCAGTATCGATCCTGAAACGTCACTCGACTTTCCGAAGAGTTATTCGGAACGTACCGACATTCTCGGTGCTCCTCGGAATGCTTCGCTGGAGGGTACATTGGCAATGAACACCGACGAAAACACTGGAAGTGAGAATCGTGAAACGGCAACGTTAACCATGGCTACAACTATTGCAGATACCCGACCCTGTCATCCGGCAGAGTCGCCCTTTACAAGTTCAATGCAGGATCATGTGGTACCTGCGTCAGCGGACGACGAACAGTTCGATGACGTGAATCGCGTTGAAAGTCGAACCGACACAAGTTTTGACGCTACGGTGACGCAAGGCCAAGGCGCAATTGCACGACAGTCACTGCCAGAAGTTGTAGTGGAACAGGCTCATGACATGCCCCAATCTTTACTTCTTTCTGCCGAAAACCAATCACGCGAAAAGTGTCACACCAGTGCAATTCCAGTTCCCGATATTTCTTCGGCACAACCAGAGACTGGGAATGATACAGAGGCACTGACTCCCCAACATCAATCAGAGAAACCCGTAGACTTGCCTTCCTCGAAGCAACAGAAGCATCCCCTCGTTACCGAGCTTAGCAAAGTCAATCATCGATACGACGACCTGCAACGCGATTTCCACGACTGTTACTTTGCGTTAGACTCATTGAAGCAGTCACTTACCACATCTTCTTCATTGGACCATCAAATTCCTTCCGGTGCTTTGAAGTTGGCTCTAGAACGGCTTACGGATTATATTGAAGATGCCCGAGTTGAGCTTGAAATACGGATAGCGGACGAATCTCTCCTGGCTCATGGTTATGAAACGTTATTATCTGTACCAGGCGCTTTGGCCTCGCCAAATTTCAGGAATCAGTCTGGTGAAGTGGCCTCGATGCCATTAGAAGTCGAACGGCAAATTGAGGCATTCGTGTTCGGAACGGAACCTAGTATACAGAAAGCGCAAGAAAGCCTGACACGTAAACTTTCAGACGTTCAACATGACATTGCGATTCTGAAACGAACCATTCATGGCCTGGAGGAAAAAACCTCTCCGGTGCAATCTGAGGAATTCGGTTTTTTGTCATCGCCCTCGTTGGGTTCTGTGCCTGCGACCGCGCCTTTACCAGGCACCCGGGCCGGGGGATGGACGTCCTGGATTCGAGCTTCATCCTCCCGTCCTTCGAGCCCTGCGCCAACGTTTGGCAGTGTCATGACCAGTCCACACTTGCATCGTTCTCCTTCTCTTAACCTGGCTAACGGCGGCCGTACTGGAAAATCCTACTCGTTCAACGGCGATGCAGGTAGCAAGGACCCGTTGGCAAGTTTGGGACTTCAAGTCCCGATGCCAGCATACGTTCCTCCGCAAGTTCCCGTCCATCCAATAGCGAGATCCAGGACGGTGTCAACGATGTACATGCTTGGTCTTGGAGCGAGAACCGCGTCTGGTTCCCGTACGCCGTTGCTCTCACCTCATAGAATAATCGAACCCAGACCCGAACTGATAGATGACGGAGACGATGATGTTGAATGAGTATGCCCCTAATCTTAAGTAATACGATACACAATAGAATGGATATAATTATTATACTAAACAAACGAAAAATGTCATTTGACATTGGCCCAACACTCCTGTCAGGATGACAGTCAAGCATAGGCTGGTGGTGGCAGTTCGTCAGATAACCCGAGCGCCCAATCCGATTGCCGCTCTGTTTGAAGGCTATCCATCTGCATCCTTAGCTGACGCAGCTGTTCACGTATGGAGACTATCTCCTGTCCCGTGTTCTCTTGTCTCCCGCTGCCGTCGTTAGATGTATGTGCTACCTGCCTAGACGTGAGATTGTTGATCTCAAGCTGGGTGGACTGGAGACGTTGGCTAATCATCGACTGACGTGCAGCGCGGAGCTCTTCTTGACTCTTGCGCAGCGGCTGATACGGCTGATGATTTCGGACCGGGACAAGTGCAGCCAAATTGTTCGCAACGTCCGTTGAGGGCGGGCGATCAGAGAAGGGCGAGAGTATGGGCGATTGACTGGAGTAGTCGGAAGTAGAATAGATTTCAGCCATGTCATCGCGAAAGCCTTCAGTTGGTCGATGGTTGCTGACGAGGTCTTGCGCCACAAGGGCTTGGTCCGCCCGCGCCTTGCGCAGATGCCGGAAGAAAAGTGTCAGAAAGACTAGTAAGATGAGGGCGATGCCTCCGAGGGCACATCCAACGATAATCCCCAGAGTGTTGGACGGTGAAGTCCGTGAGGGGGGCTCGGCTGGAATAACGCTATCAGCGCTGGGAAGGGAAGATGTAGATCGTGCACTTGTAGATTGCGCAATTGTAGACGTCGTAGAGGTTGCGTTGTCGGTTATATCGGCTCTAGATGGATGAGTCAAGGACCATAAGAAAAATCATGAGGATGCAGGGACACACGTGTAGATAGCATAGTCAAAGTTTAGGAAAACAGTGTTTGGCACGTCGCTTGTCGAGATGACGAGCTCGTGTTGTCCATTGTTCAAACCTGCCGCGTTGAACACAGTGAAATTGTACGCCAGCGGGGTTTCCATATTATTCATAAGCCTGGGCTCGTGTACGAAATTGCCAACGTGCTGCCCATCCAAGGTAAAATTGCATTGCGTGTTGGACGTTCCACCGACCGCGTCTGATTCAGGGAGGATAAAGAACACCCAGATGGCAACACCTAAAAGTTAGATCAGTTATCAACACCAACATCGGTGTGATGAGACATCCTCTACGTACCAGTGAACTGCAATGTCATGTTGACGTTCTGAAGGGCAGGATTATACGTTGCGGACGTCCATGTATGATCAAATGCGAGAGCTGGATTTGGCTGGAAGGCACAACTGGCGCACGACGTTCCTTGCCAAACCGATCCGGATGGCAGGTAAGTCGGCTTTTGGCCGGTTTCGCAGTCACCATAAGTGTCATCTATGGTTCTGTTGACGAGAACGGCGCGTGTGGTCGACGAGACCAAGAGAGATGCGGCGAAAAAATAGCAGACGCGCCAGAAGGCCCGTCTGAGCCACATGAAGGTTTCGCAGTGGGAGCTGGCGCGCAAGCAGGAAGAAACATTCTACAGCCATCTGTTGGTTAATACCACAAGCCTTTGTCCCTTGGCGCCACTGTTACGGAATGACCTTTTTTGGAAGTATTGTGTTCCACTGGTGCTATTAATATGAAGGGTATACGAAAGCGTGGTAAGGTCAGATAATTAGAATGTTAATTAAGTATACGCTGGTGGTGGCTCGTCAGACAACCCGAGCGCCCAATCTGATTGCTGCTCTGTTTGGAGATTCGCCATCTGCGCCCTCAGCTGACGTATCTCTTCACGAATGGAGACCATCTCTGGTTCTGTCTCCTCTTGTCTTCCGCTGTCGCCAGACGAGGAGGGAGGTGCCGTCTGCCTGGACGTGAGAGTGCTCATCTCAAACTGAGCAGACGGGAGATGTTGATTGATATTCATCTGACGTGCGACAAGCTCATTTCGGCTATCATGGAGCCGCACCGGGACTAGTGGGGCTGACCTCAAGTCCGTTGAAGAGGGCGAGCGGTCATAGGACAAGTTTGACACGGCTGTCGACTGACTGGAGAGATCGGAAGAGGTATAGATAGGACTTTGCAAAGGAATGTGACTCTCGGAAACGTCGTCGAAAATGCCTTGCGTTGGTTGGTGGTTGCGGGCGACGATTTTTTGGGCCATGAGGGCATGGTCTATTCGCGCCTTGCGCAAGTACCAGAACACAAGTGCAAAGGAAACTAGTAAGATGAGGGCAACGCCACCGAAGGCGCACCCAATGATAATTCCCAGATGGCTGGACGGGTGAAAGGGTTGTACAGCTGGCACGAGGCTGCCAGCGCTGACAAGAGAAGCCGTAGACTGTGCAGTTGTGGAGGTTGTGGAGGTCGCATTGTCGGGTAAATCGACTCTAGAATATAGAGTCACATCTCGTGAGAAATGTAAGAGGGGTGCAGGGACATACGTATAGATGGCATAGTCAAAATTTAGAAAAACGTTGTATGGCAGATCACTTGTCGAGATGATGAGTTCGTGTTCTGCATTCGTCAACGCCGGCGCATTGAACACGGTAACATTGTACTGCAGTGGGGTAACAATGTTGTTCAAAATCTGGGGACTGTTCACGAAACCGCCAGAGTGCTGCCCATCCAGAGTGATATTACATGCCGTGCCAGTCACTTTGTCGAACGCTCTTGCTTCGGGGAGGATGAAGAACACCCAAATAGAAACACCTCGAGTTTGGATCAGCCACCAAGTCGAGTGAAGGAAAACTTTGTTATGTACCAGTGAAGCGTAATGTAATATTGATATTTTGGAGACTCGGGTTAAACGTCGCCGCCGTCCATGTGTGATCAAATGCGAGAGTTGGGTCTGTCTGGAAGGCGCAATCGCCACACGATCCTTGCCACACCGATCCGGAAGGCAAATACGTCGGCTTTTGACCGCTCTCACTATCGCCATTAGTGTCGTCTATGGTTCTGTTGACAAGAACAGCTTGAGTGGTCGAGGAGATTAGGAGAGAAACGGCCAAAACATAGCAGGCTTGGCGGAAGCCCCGTCTTACCCGCATACACTTACGGTGGTGGGAACTTGCACAACCAGATTGAATATTCTGCAGGTTCACCTCGTATGTAAAGTACGCGTTACGCGCCGGCGCCCTTCATGCCTTGTTTGGAAACAGCTGGCATTTGACTAAATATGCTTACAAAAACTGGAATGAAGCGTCCGAAATACAAACGGATTATATAAATATTCATACGATGACATTGAAAATACAATTAAGCATAGGCAGGCTGGTGGTTCGTCAGACAACCCGAGCGCCCAATCTGATTGCCGCTCTGTTTGGAGATTCTCAATCTGCGTCCTCAGCTGACGTATCTGTGCACGCATGGTCTCCATCTCCTGCTCCGCCTCCTCCTGCCTTGCGCTGTCGCCAGACGACGACGGAGGCGGGCGCCGCGTCGACCCCCTGGTCGTGAGGTTGCTCATCTCGAGCTGCACGGACTTGAGGCGCTGGTCAATTTCCATCTGACGCACGGCACGGAGCTCGTCTTGGCTCTTTGCGCCGCGGGCATGCAGTGGCAGATAACTCCGTAACGGAAGTAACGTGCCCGAGTTGCTCACCAAGTCTGTTGAGAGCGAGCGGTCATGGATAGATGTCAGGCCCGTTACGGATTGATTGGGACACTCGGTCGGAGAATAAATAGTGCTTTGCCAAGGAAGGTGTGCAGTGACGTTGTCCGAGAAGCCATCTGTCGGTGGTCGATTTTGGAAGGCCTGAATGGGTTGGCCCATCAGGTTGCGGTCTTTTCTTGTCTTGCGCAAGCGTCGGAACAGCACCATCACCAAAAGCAGAACGATGAGGGCAAGACCACCAAAAACAGATCCAATGATAATTCCAATGCTGTTGGACGGCGACAAGTGCGCTGGAACGGCGGTACTGCTGCTTATGGCGCTAGACGACGTCGATCGTGCAGTTGTTGTAAAGGTCGCGGTATTGGGTAAATCGACTCTATATATATATATAAGATTAGCACGGGAAACGGCTTAGGGTTCTGGGACATACGTATAAATGGCATAGTCAAAGTTCAGATAAACATTGTGCGGCACATCGTTGGTCGAGATAACGAGTACATGCGGTGCGTTGCTCAACCCTGTTGCACTAAATGCAGTGGCATTATATTGCAAGTTGAGAGTACTTTCGTTGGGCACGTGCGTGAAAGTGGAGGCGTGTTGCCCATCCAGCGTAAAATTGCATTCTGTGTTCGAGGTAATGGTCGGTCCATGCTGGTTTCCATTGGCTAGGATGAAGAACACCCAGACGGAAACACCTAAATCAAGGGACAGCCGTCAACACCGACGTCGACGTGGAAGGTAAATTTCTCCCGCACCAGTGAATTGCAATGTTAT
The DNA here is from genome assembly GCA_023014455.1 of Amanita exitialis. Lineage (NCBI taxonomy): Eukaryota > Fungi > Basidiomycota > Agaricomycetes > Agaricales > Amanitaceae > Amanita > Amanita exitialis. The sequence continues at coordinate 1,352,012 of JAEBUR010000001.1, forward strand.
ATTGATATTCTGAAGCCCTGGGTTATACGTCGTAGCTGTCCACGTGCCATCAAATGCGAGGCTTGTGTCTGGCTGAATATCGCAGCCCGTACACGAAGGTCCTTGCCAAACGATCGAGTTCTGGGGTGCATATGTCGGCTTTTGCCCGGTTACACTGTCGCCATTCGTGTCATCTATTGTTCTGTTGACGAGAGCAGCTTGTGTTGTTGAGACGATGAGAAAAAAGATTAAGAAGTCAAAAACTGCACGAAAACCTCGCCTTGAGCACATGTACTTGTGTAAGGGGGAATCGCATATGTAATGGGAAAAAAAGATGCGTCACAACCATCAGATGGTGCTTCAGCGCTCGGCCCTCTCGGCAATCATTTAATCATTCCGTTCCGTGTTATCTTTAGATCAAAATACATGGCACTATACACTGACTTAAGGTATGTAAATCTTTGAATACCCTTCGACGCTACCACAAAGTCAGTATCAGACACGGAAAACACGAATATCATTACCTGCGGCGACAACAAGGACACCTGTGTTTTGCTGGGGCACTTCTAGAAGACAACACGTCCCTACAATTATCACACATTGCCAGACACCTTAAATCAAAAAGCATTCAGCAATCAATAGCGATAGAAAGAGACTGTACTTACCGGCAGGGCCAGCATATTATATCCCTTTCCTGTATTGTACATATAACACATTGACGCCTCAGCTTTTCGTCGTCGTCGTCTGCGTCCGTGTTGGTTTTGCTATCGTGCACCTTTTGAAACGCCTCCATTCGGATACGTTCAAACTCGTCCTCTCCGTCATCCAGCATTTGCGTTCCGGTCCGCATAGCATATTCTAGCCTGCGCCTCGTAAGTGGTCCACCTGAACGAGGGTATGCCATATGAGCCAGAATCATGGACGAATCCTCATCAAAATGGCTATCGATGAGATCCGAAAATAGAATCATCGCTTCTTCCTTTAACCGCTCCCAAATCGAAGATTGCTGTGCTGACTGGCTCCCGTCGTCTTCTTGCTCACTTGTCGCGTTCCTCTTGGCCAGACGAGTCCGATTCGGATTCAGACTCGTTTGAGCTGTCGCTAAAAGTGGAGTCGTCCGAGTCATCATCGCCAAGGTCGTCCCCTCGAAGAAAGCGCGCATAGAATTCATAATCTACTTCCCTTTCGTTGTCTGGCTCATCTTCAATAGTTGCAGGATACTGAAATGCAATCCTAGGCGTGATCCTCGTCTGGCTCCCTTTCTCTGTGCTGTCCGCTGTTTGATTTCGCCTGCCCCAAACTATGTTCTGCAATGCGATACGCAACCATTGGCAAGCACCCCGAAAGGTACCCCAAAATGCACGAACAAACGCTCCGAATGCGCGGATCCACCTTCTTTCGAGAGACAGCATTCGATCATGCGTTTCCCCGTTCTGCCCATTATGAAGAGCCTCTTCACTGTTTGCTCTCACATCGACGGTTCGAACTTCATTGCAATATCCTTTCAACACTTCCCTCCTCTTCTTACGTTCAACTTTTGCCAGTCGTCTCCTTACAAGCTGTTGGGTGCTGTCCGCGTTTTCCTGAACGTGTACGTATCTGGATCCTAACGCCGAGCCGGATGAGACAGCACCGAGGCGCCCTGGAGTTAGACTCTCAACGCCCATTCTACCCATCTTCACATGCCCATATTCAATATCTTCAACGACTTGCCGCCGTCGGCGGACCACTGCAGGAGGAGGAGGGGGTAAAGGCGTAGGGATGGGTGCAACTTCGTTTCCCCACCCACGAAGGCCGGTAGCCTCAAGTGTCGCAGTGCTCATGCGGAGTAGGAGTACCGCAAAATCTTCGTCCCACGGTAGGTTACGGAGAGCTGCCAACCATCCCGAAGATCGACGATCATCTGGCAATGCCAATTCAGACGTTGTTCAAAGGTAGGAGCGAGGGAACTCGCCATGATGTATTATTCCGAGACCAATGAATAGTCGTTCAATATGACCACGAACCAACAGCTGAACAATCGCATTCAAGGCGACAGTAAGTAGAATTGTCAATAGCAATGCGGTTTCAAACAAATTAGGAATGTAGTTTAGCAAAGGGTAATTTGCATTGAACTCGTTCGTCGTAAAACTGCTTGATTGCGAGTTGCTGCGGGTATTAGTTGCAGATGGAATTGAAGCTGATAGAGTAGAGGATGGTGCGTTTGGAAGGATGGTGGGACTTGGAGATACAGAGGCGTTTGAGGAGAAAAATCTGAAGTAAAGAGTAGTGTGAAAATGCATGAGTGATAGTACAGAGGTAAGTGTTGTCGGTATGAGGCGATGTGAAGAAAGACGTTTGGATATAGAGAGATAGTGGAATATTGTTAGCTATATGTGTGTTGAGTGAATGTTCTTCGCGGGGATTCGCATTCCATACCTGTAGTAGAGGAATGGCAATTGTGATGATGACGTGCTTGTCGGGCCTTGACGGCAGGTCGTCCGGCCTTCGTACGTGTGTCAAAGGAGACGAATAAATATGGAGTAGGAACGCATAACCGATCTATAAACTGTTGAGATGCATATATAGGGCAAAAATAGGACGACACACCAGATTAAAGGGCGAGGCATTCGGACTCGCGTGACTGCTCAGCGCAAATGTTGTGCTCATGCCATCCAGAGCACGGAGAAAACCTTCGACGCAGAAAGCACTCCCGACGGCACAAAAGGTGGACCAGCAGATTTCTGACATCTCTTTTTTCTCGCTCCACGCGCCTAGCCATTGTATCCACGGCCAATTCGGCATTATATCGCATGCTTGAATCACTAGTAAGCTCCATACGATGAGCATTTTTGTCAGGATACAGAGAGACGGTAGCTGCAGCGTTAATCGAGTGGTAGTGTTTGAAATATCGAGAGGGAGGACAGACGAGAAAATGGGCCTGAATAAGACATGGCGCATGAAGGCATATCGCCAGCCGATGTTCTCGCCTCTGCTGTTCAGATAACTGACAAAGTCTCGTCGATGCCTGACGGGGGTACGAGAAGGAAGAATGATGTTCTGCATCCGGTATAGCACGAACGCCACAATGAGCAGGCCGACCATATAGCCTGAAGTGAAGAATGCCCATGGAGTGGGCAAACTTGGCTGGCGAGCTTTGTCGATATACGGGTTAGGGTGGATCGTGGAGTCAGGGTCTATGGCCCAACTGGTCTCCTCCACCAAGGATGCCATGGCGCTTGACATCGAGGTCGGCGATTGGATCCCAAATGCGTTGAGGGCCTCCCTTGGCTGGCCCCTCCGGATGCGGGCGAGGATGCCGGCGGGAATGTAGTTGAGAATATGGCTCAGGTTGAGGGATAGGGTGTGGGCGTTGTTCACGTCGTGCTCCATGTTGGAGCCCGGTCCGCGACGACGGGTGGTGGGTTTGATACTGAACACGTGCACCGACTGACCCGGACTGGCAGCTTGTCTACGCGATGCTCATCGAAGAGTAGATATGATATTATGTAATTACGAATGGGTACATGTTATACTGCAGAACTTCATTCCATGTCAGAAATTTCCATGTCCGATTCTTCTGATGCTATAGAAGTGTTACATGCTAGTTCGCTTGAAACCATTCGACAAACATCTGGAAGGCCAGCAAAGAGTAGTCCATAAGGTGATACAGATGGCAGGACAGGTCGAGCTTGCATAATCGAGAGCGTTTCATCCTCCGATCCAGAAATCATTTCGGTCACTGATCGCGGGGATGCTGATGGCAAAGGGGGTGGTGATTCTGCAGGAGGCGGAGGAGCTGGCAAACTCCCATCAACCTGCGAAGGGTTCGAACCGCTAGACTCTGAAAAGGCATCGGAGAGTCCGCAGGATGGCACACAAGACGCGATGTGGGAGTCACCTGGAGGCATCCTTCCGAAAATAATAGTTTCCCAAAGGTGTTGCCTATCTGGTGTAAATGTTGAACTTCGGTCGCCCTGTGTAGGTGACACTTGTGCTTGAAAACCGTATTTCAAGACCGGGGTATACACTGGAAGAATATCTGTCTTAAAGTATGTCGGGGGATACTTTGCCCATCTCTTAGGTTCGGTGACGGGTTCAGGTGAAGGATAACTCTTTCCTTTGCCTGATGGAGGCAGTAATTCGACTTTATCCCCAAATATGAAGAATGGTTCCGTGTCGTGAAGATGAAAAGAACCACAATTCAAGATATGTTCCTTGACCAACTCTCCGGGATCTCTAACACTAAACCAACCTTTGGGATATCCCCAAAGAGCAATCTTCCTGAGATAGGTATCTTCATCACCCAAGGCCAGTTGTAACAAGCGGCTTTTGATAATCCCAGGCTCGAATTCATCGACCCATTCCAGCCTCTGCCTTTGCCACTCGGTGGCATCGATAAGTCTCTCATAACGCCCACTGTCATCATCCTTGAAGAAATTGTAATATTGGCGAGACAAGGATATTCGTGAACGATCGTGGGGCAAGGGGCAAGCTCCGACACGATGGTCCAAGGCACCACAATTAAAGCAGCCATTTGATTGGTTCTTAGACTGCAGTGGGACGTCAAGGTCATCAGCATCTCCAAGAATGAATTCGCTGCTCCGAGTGTATGTTCCGAAGGGTGTCCATCCCTTAGCATGGGAATCATAAAAGAACAATGAAGAGTACGCGTCTACTCCTTGGGTGGCTTCTGGACGGCTTGTTGTTTCCGCATTGCTTCCCAGCGGTTCAGCGCCGAGACCACGATGTCTGCCTCCCATCTGCCCTTTGCTATCTCCTTGCCTTCGAGATGCAAGGCTGGGATCCAGTAAACGTATTTCTCCTTCCACCTTTCTTGGCCCTTGTCCTGGATGTTGACAACATCCAACTGGAATGTGTGCTGAGGCAAATGCGGCCATAGTTCTTGATTGGTCTTGGCAAGAGTTTGAGTCATGCTACTCACCGAGCACCTTACTTTAGCGAGCTCCGCCTTTGCAACCTAAGTCAAAAGTTAGACGCATAATTAACGATTGATAAAGGCGTACGTTGCACAAGGAACAGTTTGGCCCGGAGAATAGAGTCAGGCGAGGTATGCGAGCGGCTGGCATGGAGTGCAGGACGGTCACGTGACGCTATAATGAGGTACCGCGTCGAATCTGTTTCCAAGTCTTCTCCGTTTCGTTGGGCGGGCGACAACAGATGCCTTGTGATGCCCATGCCCGAACCAGCGTGGCGAATAAAGAGTAATTCCTTTTTTAACCTTCATGCCTCCTTCTCACAACCTTCCAGCGCGCCCCTGCCCGTTCTATCAGCATGGTCGGTGCCTGTTTGCAGACTCCTGTAATTTCCTGCACACCGTGTCTGTGCGGCCCTCACCTGGCGTCACTATCATCCACCCCCCACGGAATCCAGACCAATCTATATCCCACAACTGCCCGAAGCCACCTATTTTAACACTCGACTCTCCCCGCCCCGCCTTTTCGCCACCGCGCTCGCCTCGTCTGTCTGGCCTGCTGCATGCCCTCAGAGATGTGATTGGCGATGATCCAGATGATGCATTCCCCAGCGCCGCTTCGGAGGAGACACCACGCGAGCACACCTAATGTAGCCATACTGGAAGAAGGGGGCCAGACTCTGGTATCGGAAGCGCAGGATTATTACGTGGTGTCAAACCCCTCTGATCAAGAAGGGGACTCGGAAGACGCCTATTCTGCCGTTGTATTCTCTGACGAAAGTGCCGTTCAGTCAAGTATTTCATCACCCTCCAATCGGGATCGCCTCTGTGGAGCAGATAATGGTGGTTCCGACCAAAATGGCACAGAAGGTGATCAACACTTTCGCAGGGATGTTCATATGCGGAATCCGAGCGACGTGCTTCCTGAACCTCGACCTGCTTCTATGGAGAAGCAAACCAATCATCGAAGATCTATGTCTGGCTTGCGCAACTGGTCATCACTGAATCGTCCATCGCATCTGCAGTTAGAATCGCTTGTGCCTCCTAAAATTGACCCCTCGGCGAAGGACACTGAGGTTGTTATTGACTCTGGCTATCACTCTGGCTATGCGGAGAGCTGGCATCCGCGTAGTCCTCTAACACTCACTCCACCGCGGACTCCCCTTCACAATTCCACTTTGAACTTGTTCGCGTCGCCTTTTGGTTCTCCATCCGTCAGGGTGCATTCACAAATTGGAATCATCAGCCGACTCAGCATGCATGCCATCGAAGATGATGCTGTCTCGGAGATCAGTTTGGACTGCACAGCCGATTGCTCAAGTCCACGTCACGAGCTCAGAGAAGCTTCTCCGAATTCTGAGCTGCCCACGACGAACAACGGCAGCGATGCAGATATTAACGTACTGCACTCAAGTTCGGATGCGACAAGCTCGGAAATGCAAAGTTCGGTTGCGTCAAGCCCGGAAATGTCAAGCTCAGGATGTATCAAGTCCGGATGCACCTGTCTCGGCCGAGTCCCTCAGCGTTCAAGTCGCTCGATAGTGCGAGACTGGACAATGAAGATGACATACCAACCTATCCTACTTCAGAAACCCTCAATACCTATAACGAGTCTCCAAAGGATGTGAAGATAGAAAATGTTTCCTTTGAGCCGGTTCATCTGGCTGCAGAATATAGAGCGGAGAACGAGACGGATGCATTGACCTGTGCCATGAATAGTGCAGAAACGGATTCCTTCGAGCCGGTTTTGGCCACAGACACCGACAGTAAACATAAAGTGGACGTGTTGACCCGTGCTGCAAATGGCACCGAAACGAATATTTCCGAAAGGTCTTTCCCTAGCGATACTTGTGACAACGTGATGGGGACATCAACCTCTGCCAACTCCAATATCCCAGATGCTCGCTCTAGATCGTCTCCCAGAAATATGGAAATGGAAGTGTTTGATCCAGTCCACTTCGCTGTAGGCAGTGGTAACATCACGGAGACGTTAGAAGTGGCAGCAGATAGCTCAGCATCTGATTCAAGGGCGACATTGAATTTGTCGGATCACGGACAATCAGGAGCCGGTACATTATTAACGGAAAATGCGCCCGCCATTTGGAAAGCATCGACAAGCACATCAACATGTTTCTATACAAGACGCAGTGGTCTCACACAGCCCTACTGCCCAGGTCGACGATAATACTGTATCGGCGTACGCAGAGGACTCGCTGATGAATACTCATTCGGACGCCGCTATGGACGCCGTGGCCGATGTCTATACAGAACACCCAACTAGCAGTGGCCATACTCCAGAGCTTGCGGAGGACGTTGGCGATGATGACAATGCGTCGAGCCAGACGACGCACAGTTCTGGCCGACTTGCCTATCTGGCAAGCCCGCCTTCCGAAAGTATTATACACCAATCGTTGTATGATATATATTCTAATGTTGCATCCCCTCCTGGAGAAGCGGAGCATTCGTCAATGCTTTTACAACTAGAGTCTTCACCATCGTTCGGGCAAGCATTTTCCGATACCTCTTCAATTAATGCTCTTCCTCAGGAGCAGGTCATTACTTTCCCCTGCAGAAGCGCAAAAATCTGTTCAAGCTTCTAATCTTTCACCAGTTGAATCTCGTTCTTTTCCAATTCAAAACCGAGGGCCAGTCATGAACTCTCCATCTCCCCGTGCAGCCAGTTCTAGGTCAAGTACATCAAGCGATGGTTTTGAGTCATCTAGAAAAGTATCGTTCGGTTGGAGAGGCTCGCAGAATATACAAGTGAGCAACTATTTAGTCTTCCGCTAATCATCGGATGCTGACTTGTTGCATAGTCTCGCTTGAGTAACCAGTCACTGTCAAGTAGATTAAGCCTCATTCAACCTGCGCGGGGGTCAAGCGACACGCTTTCAGATCGTACTTCCTCCAATGACAGACGCGCAGATTCCGCATTACCAGCCTATGGCACTGTTGGCAGCCTTAGGCCCCTTAGACTTGTAAGTATAAACATCTGCTACTATTGTTTGATGACTTTGAATTGTACAGTCTACATACCGTTCTCAGCATAGTTCATTTAAACCTTCTTGTCGCAATTCTAACGGATCTTATACCTCTCATTCTCGTGGGTGTATAGTCACTTTTGAGCGAATAGTCTTCTCATTGGACAAATGCAGGATCTGGCAATCGCGTATCTATATCATCATCTGTATCATCAGCCAAGTCACCATCCCACAATCTTTTGGTAAGTTCTGTCTCGACTGCGGAAAGGCAGGACTAAAATCGTCAAACAGCTGTCTCCTACACGCATATCCTCAATACCCGAATATATTCGCAATTCTATACTTATTCCGCAAGAGACCATTCCTTCACCTTTATCTGAGTACTCTCTGCATCTTAAAAACTTTGGCGAACCTCGTTCTGCTCCCGTTTCTCCGGACAATGCCTGGCGTCAACATGAGCCAATATCATTTGACAGAGCTCCCAGTAGTGCATCCGAGCCTGCCTTGTACCGCATAGATGAACAAGAAGATAGTCACCTTGAGGCGCCCATTATTTCTCAAGCCATACCTCGTCCATCCATTTCCCGTCGCCCTTCTGTACTGGTTCCGACTGTGCATGCAATTGCCACCCCAAAACCGACGTTGTTCTTTGCAATCGCAAGTGATAATGTTGGTGAAGTACGCAGGGTATTAGAGAGCGGACATGCAGGGCCGAATGAAGCTGTTGGACCGCAATCGGCATTGGAATTTGCCTTGACGAATGATCAGCTGACGCATAAAATGGAAATTGTTAAGCTACTCCTGGCTTATGGGGCAAATCCATCCGTTGTCAGGAAACACTCTTTGAAGCAAAAGGCCCTCGACAACGCTCCACCTAATCCGACAGCCGACTCCATACCTGCGGACCAGGAGATGGCGCCTAAATCCGTGCCCGATTCTGCATCCGATGAAACAATAATGGATGCAATCGACCCAGCTACGAGGTTTGTGCCATCTTCCGCAATTGGTATCTGCCTCTGACATGGGCCAAATATAGGTATTATGTGGAAAAAGCGGAAGCTCCCGACACTCGACGGGCGTCCGCTCTGATGCATCGGTCGTCGTTCCGAGCTTTGACCCGTGTTCGGTATGAGATTGTGGGACAAGACAGGGCGCTCCAACAGCTGTTCAAGGTTCTCAGCATCCACACGCGACACCTTTCCGCTACTCCCATTGTTGTGATACTATGCGGTGAGGACTTGGCTGCCCGAGAACTCGTATCCGGAAACTGAAGTGAATTGACCTTAGGTCCAAGTGGACATGGCAAGAGTTTGCTTGCCCGCAAGTGTGAGTTCGATTGCAAGAGCGCGTTATGAATGCGTTTCTGATTTTCCGTCCAGTCGGGTCGTTATTAGACGTACCGACGCATACGGTAAACATGACCACCCTCAAATCAACTCATGACTTGTGGAAATCTTATTCCATGAGTCCGTATGAGGTACGCGTTTTTAGCGCGATCATTGTTGCACAAGCTAAACTTCATCCAGACACCAACTACATGTACTCTTGCCGAGTTTTTGATCAACAACGAAGGGAAAAGATGTGTTGTGGTGCTCGACGTGGGTATTGTTCTTATATCTTTGAATATCCGTTTTCTAATGCTACTTGTAGGAGATTGAAAAGACTGAGGATGAGAAAGCTCTGTGGTCATTGTTAATGCCATGGGAGTTGGGCCGGTGTTCAATTGAAGCCGGGAGCCGACATGTTGATGTAAAGAATGTGGTGTGGATCGGTACATCAAACATAGGTCATGATATCATCTTCAAGTATCAAAACGCCCGAGATCGTTCACAGGAGACGTTTGGCCAAGAAGAGTACGCCGAGCTGATGGGACTGTTGCGCCCGAAAGTGTCTGAACGTCTAGGGGCAAGTACCTTTCATCAGCTTGCATCATTTCATCATCTCACCTGTACCTGACCAGGCCTCGGTCCTCTCGCGAGTCACGACAGTTTTGCCATTCGTTCCATTCACGTTCGAGGAGAAGAAAGCCATCTGTTCCGAGGCGATGTACATGCTCGCAGGCGAGGCCGTGCGGGACCTGCCACCGCAGGCAGTGGAAAAAATTATCGACGATGCGCTGGCGAGCTATTGTGGAGAGGAAGGCGCAAGATCGCTGTATAGAGCTATTTCTCGCCAGTTGGTAGATAACATATGATTTATTATGATTTATATCATCCGGGAAAATATGAAGCCACGTGTGATCATCGCTGCCAGGGTGATGACGGAGTGCAGTGAACAGATACTTGATCATTATCACGCTGTTCCACCATTCAATTGGTTATTGCAAATGCAAATCAAGGCACGAGGCGGACACAGCAAACTGTGGGGTTGAGATGTGTCCATTTCCGTTGAGTATGAGCCGTTTTGATGAGCGCTCTACTTAAACACAATGAATTAACTCGGTTTGATGATAGTCATAGTCACTGCCAGTTGGCACTGCCCCGTATTGGCCCCGCTGCTCCCCGCTACCCCCGCTTGGTCCCAACCCCTCATCCGCCTTTCTGCTATCCGCAGCTGTGGAGTTTGGCTACCTCCCGCCACTTGGCCAAATTGGGCTGAAGAAATATGGCTGTCATGTCCCTCGCCAAGCACGGATACATTTACGCCATCTTTGACTGCTGCGACGAGTGCCTTGGTCGCGAATTCGACCTCGGCCGTATCAGCGACGGAAGCGAGTCAGTCTTCGAGGCCGTCCAAGACCACAATCGCACTGTTGGCAGTCATAGGTTCCGTCGTGGTCAGTGTGTTCGTAGGTGTGTGGAATTTGGCTTTTTTCGGTCTTGTGTGTTGAACGTTAAAATTTTCTTTGAGGTTGCTTCATCTATTCCCAAGTCAAAAATTATAGAGCAAGACGGTCCAGGCACCCATCGAAGCCGTTGGCGTCGTTGTCCTTGAATCTTTCGATGGGAAGAGGCACTCAGACAAGCTCTGGGCTCAGCGCGAGAGAGGCCAATGCGACTGAGCCAAGAAGAGCAGGGCCGGCGCATGAGGTTTCCCGTGGAACAGGAAGAAAAATGGTCGCCTCAATCGCCCCCTCAACAGCAGGCCAGCCAGACGAAGGAAATGTCAGTCAAGGACGAAGAGCCGGAAGAGCCACAATATAGATTCGCGTCCCATCCATACCAGGCTGCCACTCAGGACTCGACCTCGTCGTTGCCCACTAATCCTGCAAACCAAAGTCAAGCTGACATGCGGTCGCTGGCCCTCGCGCTGCCCGTCAGCAGCCACGCGCCAGGGACTCAGGGTTCAAGTTCGTCACGCCTGACCTTTGTCGGTCATGCCGCGCGTGGAAGCCAGAGCAGTTCTGGACATGTGACATCGGAAAGCGCTGGGAAATCCGATGAGGCGATGATTCCCCCCAGTCGGCCACCACTGAAGATTTCAACTACTCCACCTGTTCAGAATCACGCATCAAATCCGAAATTATCGGAGAAAAAGAATTTGCTAGAGAGGAGATATAGCAAGTCGTTCCTGGTCCTCGACGATCGTGATTCCCCGACTTCAACCTCACATCCGGTCTCCAAACCGCCATCCTCGTTGCCAGCGATGCTCGAGCACGTCCCTGGCGGGACATCCGATCCTGGCGGATGGCCGGCACCCCCCTCTGCAAAAATGATGACAGTCGTCGCGTCGTATACACCTCGACTCCAAGATGAGCTGTCGTTGAACGTGGGAGATGTTGTGAAGCTAGTGCAGGAATATGATGACGGATGGTGCGTTGTTGAGCAAGTGGGGACGACAAATGTGGGGACTGTTCCCAAGGTGTGCTTGCACGGATGGGCTTCGACATGACGTATGTTTTTCATGTATTCCTGAAAACCATATCTATAGTCTCAGGGTTGCTTTGTTGTTGTACTTTTCTAACTTATGGAATGATGTATGTAGCGTAGTCTTACGAATGTCATGGGTACCAAACGCGACTGGGGAATTTATTTATTGGTCTGGATACGATGTTTGCATATGCCCAATATGATATATATACGTTTTGTGTATGTTGGATAAATGCATTATTGTGGATTTTACTCCTCAGGCAAAGTCACTCTACGCCTATACTTTGACTGATCCCGTAACCACTAACGGAGAAAAATGAGCACATATCACAGAAGGGCAATAACTGTAAATGTTACCTGGCGATACTGATGGAGAGATCCTATTTTCTCCCCTATCCACACTTATGAGCACTATAAAATTGCCCAAATATTGATCAATCGCACCGTAATAATCAGGAACAGGTTGAGTGGGTGTCTGGAGGCTTGCATCTACCCGGTTTTTCGCTATCCGCGCATAGAACTCGCGGTCTCGCGCGTCAATAAGGGGCAGCAAGCGACGATGGGTCATCCTCCAGACAGCGGTCCCGAGCGAGGGGCCCATAAGCCAACCGGCACCTACCAGAAAGCTCAGCGAGGATCAAATAAAAGGTTGTAACATCATTCACCTCCGCAAGCGACCGTGCAAATGCCATAGAAGAAAAAGGGATCAATGCCCTGCAGGAATCAAATGAGCATTCCGAGAAACCAGGTTTGCCAACTCACCATGATAGGTTTCAGAGCGTCTGTTTCTGGCTGCCAAAGTACACGATGCCACCTGCAAAACCAAGGATTGCGCAAGGGATAGTAACAGCCTAACACAATCAATGTGAGAAGCAGTTCTGGGCCGGCGTTCGTTGAGCCTACCGTTTGCCATATGCGCCTGTTGTGCTTGATGGCGAGGTACGCGGTCCATGAGAGGTTCTCAGCTGGCTTTAGAGTCTGTCGCAGTGGACTTTGGTCTCGTGAATTTGTAGTATTTAAACGGATTTTGACGAGCGGAACATCTTGACGGCGAAAAGAGTGTTCTGAGCAGTTGTTTTTCCATTTGAACAGCAGAGGCGCGCTCGAAGTTTGCCGTTTGAATATGCCACGTGCGGAATCCCAGTTTGGCAATGCTCTCGGACAGCATCGCACGCCGGTGACAATATAATTTACAGATGAATCGACTCTCCAATAGCTGCCATGATTGCTCCCTGTCCGTCCTGCTGTTCAAGTTGTCGAGACACCCCTCCAAGAGTTCAAAATGCCGATCCTGCATTTGCATTTTGTAATCTGATTCCCGCTGGCGTAATTAGTATGAGTATCGTCCTGGAAGATGGGGCGACGACGGCTCTTTGCGGCCATACGCATGCTGACGACGATTGGCATTCTTTCAATGGTTCTGCTCTGCTCAGTCGCCTTACCTCTATGGAAGATGTTAGCTTCTGCTGCAGCCTGGATTTTCTCATCAAGAACGAATTCATTTCGGCCACCTGTCGGTTTGATGGAGAGCAAGGCTTGATCATGAGGATGTACTTGATACCTTATGATCTTCCGAATGTCCAAGGAAGGCTACGAGTGCGGAAAGACTCTGTGTTATCGACGGCACGGCGTTATCTTTCGGTTTTATTACCGAGGATTAGATGCTGTCTTCTGGATTGGAATGGTTACAATTGCCAGTCTTGTCCGTTACTGCTTGGTATCGAAAAGGTTGGTTCTCATTTATGTATATGCAAATAATCGTTGACGCGCGCGCGCTAGGATGACCGCACGCTTGCAGAGATATACAGCGAATTGCCATCACCTGTTCCAACAATTACACCAGGATGGCAAGAGCTTGGCCGCCGCCTCCTTGACTTTTCCGATGACCTTGAAGGCCTCGGTATGAGAAGCACGTTGTTCAAGTACCAGCGCCGGTCAGTCGCAACGCTTATACACAAGGAGATGGACATGTCTGCCATACCAGATCCTCTTTATATTCCAAGAGTTGATCTACGAGGTGACATGTTTTATTTGAAACCTGGTCGGATGGAAGTACTTCACAAGACGCCAATGGTGTCCCCTGCACGTGGGGGCATTCTCTGTGAAGAGTTAGGTAAAGTAATATACTTGTGGCGGAAACTCTTACTTTAAAGCGAGATCTTACAGGTACTGGAAAAACTGTGATGATTCTGGCGCTTAGTCGTCGCTACAATCCAGGACATATCAACTCCAGAAGAGTCACTGCAGGATGATCGCCCAGTAATGACACCGGTAGCATTCCGACATTTTCCGTCAATTTTTGAGACGGCCCGAAAGCGTCTGCGGTCTGGAAAGCGGGTCAGCATGCCCATGGAACCTGGAGGTTTCCCTTCCCTTGTGGAGCTCCTTTTGCATCGTAATCGTACTTCTCCATATATTGCCACTCCCGATTTGCATACCCGCGATGGAACCAATCGATATCAATGGAGACAGGAACTGGAAGAACGATTCGAACTGACTCGGTTGGCAAGAGTTAACCAGGCAAACACGCCATTTTACTTTCATTACGAGAATGAGGAGGGCGACAATCGTGCCGCAAGAAAAGCTAGACGTGGTCCGCGCCTCATGTACCTGACGAATGCGACTCTTGTCCTCGTCCCTGCCAATCTACTGAGTCAGTGGGACCGCGAAATTGTCAAGCATTGCGAATACCCTCTCAGAGTATTGGTATTGAGAGCGGGAACTACAACTCCTTCGGCTAAATTGCTCGCGTCAAATTACGATGTACGTTTTTTAATACTGACGGGACATTGAATTGTTCTGACAACGACTGTGCAGATCATTCTCATGACTTACGCAAGTGCGTTAAACATTGCATTTCGTTTGGATAGTGCTCACTTAGTTCCATAGAATTCACGGCTGAAGCAAACCAGAAAGACATCTCCAGACTACACCCGTGGAAAGTGTGCAAGTGTCCTCCCTTTCAAGGCACCCGTGTACCCGACTGTCAGTGTAAAGCGCCAGATGTATCCCCATTCTTCCAAGTTCGGTGGAAACGTTTGGTGATTGACGAAGGTCATGTATCGTCTTCCCTATCCACCACTCTGATCCAACTCGTTCGGCTCTTAAGCGTGGAGAGGCGATGGATTGTGACAGGCACGCCCACAACAAACCTGCTTGGACTCAGTTTTGGGAACAAGACTATTAACGAGGAAGAGACCTCAAATGCATTGACCCCGCCACCCCCGTCCAGTATATCTTCTTCTCGAATGTGGAACAAGTACGATCGAGAGGATTTATGCAAGTTAGGGAATATGATCACGCACTTCGTTTCTGTTCCTCACTTTAGCGCTGACACAAGATTAATGTACAATGAAGTTACTGGGCCATTATTTGACCCTAATGGCCCGCGTCCAGGTGCAATACAGGTATTGACTCAGGTAATGCAGATGGTGATGGTCCGTCACAGGCACGTTGGAGTATCTGCATTCCCGTTGACAATCTCATGATTTTTTATTTATTAGAATTGATGATATCGAGAACGATGTTGTATTGCCACCTGTGACACATAATTCAGTACTCCTAGACCTCGGGCCCTACGCTATTAAGTCATATAATGCTATGCAAGCTTCAATTGCTATCAATGCCATAGATTCCGAACGCACTGACCAAGTATGTATTTATAAAAGCATCCACTTTTGCCTTATTAACGTGCTGACAGGATTATCTATTCCATCCAAGTGTAAATATTCCCCTAGGAGTCGTTTCTTGAGTCTAACGTGGAAGACCCCTAGAACACAGAATACCTTCAAATTGCTGTTAAGAACATGTCACAGTAAGCTCACTACCATTAAAATTTCGCAGACTTGTCACCATCTATAATCTAGGCTAATGTTATGGTCAATTGATGATTTGGAGCTTTACTATGTCGATCAATTACTTGCCGATAAAGAAGTTCACATTCAGAGAGCCATAGAAAGAAACGTATCTCAGGATGATATGAAGCTCCTGCACGCCTCGTTCCTGCACATGTGAGTTGCAATGCTGGTATGGGTCCAAAGTCACTCATGACATGCCAGTCGACATGCTGCCACTGACGAACTGTGGCGGTCTCTGCAATCCCACGAGGACATTCCTTATCACATATCTTGCATGAACCCAAAAGTATTTGAGGCATGGACGCGAAGCCCAGAAAAAGACCCAGATACACCGATGATGAATGGTCTCATGCATGCTGATCGCATCATCAAGCTGCAGGACTACGTGACTCGTCGACCTCTAGCGCACGTTAATACGATAGTTGAAGAAGGACAACGTATAGCAGAGGAAGATCGCCAACTGCGGCACCTGTTCATGGAGTCGCAAAAGAAAAAGCCAGGCAAGCGCACCAATAAACGACCCGCACAGATTCAGGACGAGCATCCGTCAGAACTGGCGGACAGTGCGGCGAAGAAAGCTCGAGCTGCAGATACATTGAAGGAAATGCGAAAGGAACTCGACGTTTCTCTCTCGCGGCTGGAACAAGAAACTGAACGACGTGAGAGGAGCACGCCTAGTCCATCAATGTCACGCCAGCCACCTCTCGACTCCTCTGGAATCCTATCCTCGTCACCGTTCGCAAATGTTCATATTGGCCATTCCGTGTCAAGCAAGATCAACTGGATCATTAATGAAGTTAAATCATGCTCTGCAACGGAAAAATTTCTTATATTCTCGAGTTCAGAACTGTCTTTGGCCCACGTCGCTGAAGCGTTGGAGCTCATCCAAGTCAAATTCTTGCGGTTTACGGCCCAGGTTGAACCTCGTTACCGCGAGCAACTGGTTTTGACGTTTGAGACATCTGAAACGTATCGCGTCTTCCTAATGGAACTGAAACACGGTGCTCGAGGCTTGTAAGCTCATTGGCTGATTTTGAGTGAATTTTCATGGAGACTTCAGTGACACAGAAATCTGGTATCGGCATCGCGCGTTATATTCTGCGAACCAGTATGGCAGGCGGACGTGGAGAGTCAAGCTATCAAGGTTAATACAGACTGTTCATCTTAACATTAGTTCTCACTGTCACTGTTATAGCGGGCGCACCGTATCGGGCAAACAAAGAAAATTACAGGTATGTTTGTTGCTGTTCAAACTGAACCCGATCAAGACGTTCGTTGACAGTAACCACACTCGCGATACGCGGCACTGCCGAGGAAAAAATGGTTGCTCGAAAGGAATTACTCAAGGGTAGTCGAGACAAAATACCCAAGCTAATCGAAGAAGCAGGAATGAGACATTTTATTCGCAGTGAGTAACCCGTCATGTAGCGTTTGCTAGCTGATTGGACGTTGCAGAATCCGAAATTTATCGAAGCCAGACCAGAATTGTTGACAAGTGTGGACGAACCGCTCGTCAAAATTAACTTGCCAACTGAAATGCATCCTCAAAACGACGCTAGTGATTCTCTACCAAGGCCGACAAAGCGAATCCGGTTCGCTATCTAGGTACTCCAGTAAACATGATTTGAGAATAACAAAACACGCTGGATGACTTTTGTTGGTTGGGACGAGCACCGGAAACTCCCAGCTCCGCATTAAAGGGAAGTAGTACCCAGCCTTCCAAATATAGACAGTACTCCTTCCGCGCCTTATCCACGCACCTACTGTAGGCACTACATTCCAACAATTTCCGAGAAAGAGTATGCACGAGGCGACAATTTTCGATGTACAGCAATTTGTCTTTCATGGGTCGGTAGTGTTATAGTTGCGGGCCGCATAGCAACTTACCTTGATTCTACCTAATCCTAATACGATGCCAATGCCCACTGTCACTCTTCCTTCTTCCCACACCGCCTTAGGCAATGTTTTGCCTCGCGCTGATATATTCATTCGGACATGAGTCAAAATGACGTGCTGCCTTGCTGATTCTCCTCCATGCTCGACATCTGCTCCTTGGAATCACTGTATCCATGCCGCTTGACAATATCCTTGGTACGTAATTGGTTAAAGAGCGGTACAAGCGACAGTCCTCATTGATCTCAGTTCATCGGCAATGTGTTCAACTTGTATCTATATGGTGTCCTGACAGTACAACTATGTTTGTCGATTGCGTGTCAATCGGGAGACCCGGTGCTGATGCTCGAAACTCAGACTTGTACTTTGTATCATTTCCCGAAGACCGGAAACTTTTCAAGGCGGTCATTTACACTGTCTACGTGATAGAAACGATTTACACTGTTCTTCTTACGTGCGATTTAGGGTACATGCTGATCGCCAGCAAAGGCCACTATGAACCTCGTCTTTCTCTGATAGCCGTCCCGGTTTGTGGAGGAATAGGTGTGTCGCATTTTGTATATAGCTTAGATATTAGCCAAACAGTTCAGTGGCATTTCTGACGCAGGCTATGTATGCTTACCGCGTCCAAATTATTGCTAAATTGAAATGGTTATCGTGGTGCATTATCGCCGTACGCTAATTCGAAAGTTTAACTTACCTACAATCTAACCGTTCTTATACATAGGGGATTGTGGCACAACTTGTGGCGATTTTAATCATGGCACCATTAGGATTTTCATTTGATCTCGTTGTCGCCGTGCGTAATGATCATTGACCTAGTTGTCCATTTCATAAAGCGATTTTTCAGGTATGGATTTCGGTCTGCCTGACGGCTGATGTGATAATCACCGCTATCATGGTTTGGTCTGTAAGTACCTAATCCGAGACTGCGAACAGTGTTATTCACTCCACTCCAAGCTTAGAAGAAATAAAATATCGTCCATGAAACTCAGATCGAAGGTGATGCGCTTGATATACCTTATCGTTGGCACTGGCGTTCTCACAGGTGTGCCTCTTTCATCTCTCCTCTATATCCATAACCACGAGTCCACCAGTCACCACGAACATTGCGACCATCATCGCATTTGCTATTCCGCCCGGTATCCCTGTGGGACCTGCAATTGTATTATCCAAAGTTTACGCCAATTCCATGATGGTTCTTGTTAACGATCGGAGACCATCTCCTCGTTCTCAGGATGACTCAGGCCGCAATACAACTTCGGAGAGGGTGGCTGTGCAACTCAGTTCGATTCGATGGACGAGCATGGGTGGGATAGCCAATTCGGCGGAGGAGCGAGGTTTGGGATACTCCGTCGCCAATAACGAGGCAGAAGATGGCAGTTCAGCACTGACGGCAGTTGAATCCCGCTCTAAATGATGTAGCTAGCACAATCGTATGAACGAGGAACTTGATAGAAAATTGTATAATATAAGGTGTCAGGGTATTTGTATGCGTTTATCATAGGCCTTCCAGTTGAAAATGTGGCAATATCATATGCTCTTCACGTGTTACGCGGAATGCGACAATCATCCCATGACCGCGTCTTTCTCAAATTTCTCCCTCTTCGGCTAAGTTACGGAGCACTTGAATAAGCAGAAACAGCAGGCGGTTGGGTTTGAATGTCCGGACAGTCATGGAAGAACAGGGGACGAATATTCTGTGGAAAAGGCCTTACGTGTAGCAATTGATTTAGGCACCTGCAATAGAGCCGGTTGGTTCTCAATCAATCAAGAGGTATGCTCGTTTGACGCTTATTGGCAGGAATTCGTGTGCCGATCGATTGTAATTCGATTGTTTACTCAAGTCACGCCTGCAATGCGTCGAAAAGCCAATCCGCGTATATCGACGAAGGCGTCCTGTGGCTATGTAAGGGATAATTATATAATTCGATGTCAAAGATCCCATATACGTGCGTAGCGCTGGAGCCTTGGACTTTCTTTTAAATGCTTCCTGGAAGGTTAGTACGATGTCGATGGTCGATGGACCTCATAATACCCGTTGGCTAAAACGAAGTCGGCCTTTGACAAATTGAGTGGCTTGTAGTTTCGCAAGGAAACATTAATCTCGGCAAATGCGATCAAAAGGTCACTAGAATGGTACGTAAGTAAGGACCGCGATCATCGACGGTAGAGCGCCAGACATCGGTGGCTAAAGCAATGCGCAGAATCTCCAACATAATGCATGACCTACTAAGCCGGGTCTGTGTATGCGAGGCAATACAGCTTCCTCCCGCACACACTCACCTTTCCATAGAAAAGACGCCAAGACACGTCAGAATAGTCGGCCACAGGAACTAGCTAAAAGCTGCATATTTCAAGGCTGCATCCGTTGTGCTTTATTGGGACGTCACGAATGTCACATGTGACAACTAGGTGTATTGAAACTCCTGGCGGTCCTTGATATGATTTTGAGGATGGATTAACAGAATTTGCAGGGATAGCTACGGACCTGAATTGTACTGTTCGTGACTTGTGTTATTATCTGAGATGTTGTGGATCCTTCTGCAACCGAAGAACACATTGTTCCGATTGAGGTTATGAACGTCGTTGACGGAGGTGAAGTCGTAATAAAACAAGCAATGGTCGTCAACGTCGACTGCATTGTCATTGCCGTTGTTCGTGTCAAAGTGGGAATAGTGGTGCATGAGGATGCCATTTTGTCGTGCAGAAAATAATAATCAAGTGCCAATGTCGACAACTGTGGGTCGTCTCCTAATGTATCGACGTGCTGGATTAGTGCACAACCAAGAGAAAGAGCAGAGACCTACGAACAAGGACGATAGATTCAGCACTGGCAGGTGGTTCCGAACCACAGGGACTCTGGTGATACGTAGTCAAGGTAGTGGAGCAGACTTCACCTTGCGAGGCGGTCGATTTTCTGGCCGGCCACGAGGTGTACCGGTTGCGCCTTGATAGACAAGAGGACCACCAGGGGTAGTCTTCCGCCGTGAATCGCAGCGAGTGCACTGCTGGATGTGGCAAGAGGGATGTAGAAATCTTCAGGTGGCGCTTCTTAGGGTCCTGCAAAGGGTCAGAGATCCTTACGTTTTTAGGCCAGGGGGATCGAAGTGGTAGGGAAAATGGGAAGCTGTGCGGTGGGCAACAGGAAAATGTGAGGAGATAGTGTGGCACAGCGCGCTGTACGCCTGACACGAGGCAGTGTTCATTAATCGCTGCATTCATGTGTAACTAATCGATAAAGAGAAGGGAGTAATGGAGATCGGTGGCAGAGTGCATGGGCAACACACTAGCGCATAAAACTCCGAATCCGCTCCGCTCTTCGAGACCTTGGTCGAGCCGTTCAAGCGATTGAAGACATTTCTCCGGCTGACATATTTTCTGTACCGCCCTTGTCCGTAGGCCCTTCTTCAGGAAGGGGCTGATGGTACCAACAAGACACTTAGATCCAGGTATGTTTCCCCGTCCATTTGATCAGATTCATTGTCGTCGTCGTCCTAGCACTATTAGAACGCGTTGCAGAGGCAGAAGCTGAGTAACCTACCACATCAAACCTTTCAACAATGCGCGCCATAGATCTGGCGTAGGGGTGGAACCGACGAATATAGGACGAACGATAAGAGGGGAGGCGGAGTGAGTACTGAGTAGTGGCGTCCTCGTACGTCGGTAGATATCGTATGCCGTTGTTGATTGTGTCGCCGTGGTATGCGATACTATCTGAGTCCATGAAGACGTGTTCTGTTCGGCAGAGAATGGGAGGGTATGTTAAGCGGAGAAAGATGGCGAAAAATTGGGATATAGGGATGGGGAATTGGCATTGTTTTTAAGGGTTTTGACTTCATAGCGCATGGATGCAGTTCATACCTTTATAGTATGTTCGCCAATTTCAAATGATCAGCTTCTCCTGCAACATCGTTCTAACCCTATCGAAAGTTCACCATCCATGAGCGAAAGTTCCTTTTCAAATCCCTCAGGCGTTGACATGGACATGTTGACATCTCGTTTGGCATCCTGAATAATGGTGACGGCAATCGATACGCGACCCGGAGATCTCGTTACCATCGCAGTGGTTGTTCGACGAAGGAAACCTCGATGCACCCGCAGAGTGCCGCAGTAAGTGCTGAGGAAATGAAGTTGACAAGAAGCTCCGTACAGAGCTTGCTCTGACAACTTGCTGCTGATCAATCCAGGTGTCTCGAGCTCAACACCACGCAAAAGAAAAGTTGAATCTATTGGCGGAAGTCTTGACCTCGTGGGGCAGAAGTCAATTTCAAACGCACGACACTCGGTCGCAGCCCGCGACCGCACGTAGGAGAACGGTCGTACATCCAAGCAGTCATTCATCAGGATCATTCAGTCATCCTGCGTTGACAACCAAACTAGTCACCACAGAAATGTTTGCGCCGACATAATCTCCCGAACATTACCCCGCCTCTACGACCATATATGGTAGTTGTGACACGACTGTCACACATCATCAGATGAGTCATTCGGCGGTTGGGAAGGGTGTTTGATAAGATTATTCACAGGCCAATTGAATGCATGTAGAATCATGATATGGCGATGGCGTCAAAACTTGCTTTTGAACCAAATAGAAGGCGAAGGCGATAGGCGCCAGCAACATCGCAATCTTTGAAATCGTCAGACAGTCTATCATCATTCTGGTCTCCCAGCGCACATCGCTCCCGTGGTGGATGGTTCGCCGCGCCGCTTTACTTTTAATGGTACTTGTTACCAATGAGAGCGAACCAAATCCATTATGCAAGGCGGACTTAGTTAGCCATATCAGCGAGAAACTTGGATCTTGATCCAAGTGGCAGTGGGCGTGGTCCTGGAGCAGTTGCAGAATATTCGACGAGCAACAAAGTGCAAGAAAGTTTCCCGTCTGACGGCGAAGAAGACGAAGACACCAAGCGCGCGGCCGCCGAATTTGAGTGTGCTTGACTTCCCAAGGACAAATGTATTCCATGACAGTTTGGTCGCATTGACGATGACGCCAAAGCTATCCAGATTACCCGTCCAGCGTCTCAACTTGCCACTTGGGCTTATATGCGAGAGACCCAGTTTGTCAACCTCCGGTTTTGAGTCGACGTGATCGCCGCCGAGAGTAGTAGCGATGCCCGCTGCACCCCAAGAACCCATGCCTCCCGCAGAGTCGGTGTGTCCGACAGAATGCGCGTCCATTTATTTCTGGAGGACCATCCGTGTGCATGACCATTCGTGTCGCCAATGTAATGGCCCATGGCGAGTCGCTTAGAACAACCGTGCCACCAGAGTCTCTGATGAGTGCGCGGTTACTTCGGTAACTGAGTTTCATATTATTGCTTCCGATTCGGGATATGTCAGGCGGCGACGTGGAAGGATGGGAGATACAGGCGAGTGCGAAGTTGTCGCTTGCTGAGTGCCGAAATTCGGTGGCCTCACGGAGTCGGAGCAGAAATTTCAAATTTATCACCCTTTCCTTCCGCCCCACTTGTACATGTTCCCTCTAATGGCCGTTGTAGCCAGCGACATTTATCTTCTACAGACCAAGTATTTGAATAAAAGCAGGAATTTCAAATTTACCATCGCTTCCTTCCGCCGCACCTGTTCTCTATAATGGCCGTGGCATCCAGCGACATTTATATTCTTCCGACCAGGTGTTTGAAACCCAAAGAAAAGGGCTTCAGATGCCGGCGAGTTCCCTCGCTCGAACACCGCCCTGCCTAGTTTTCTCTGCTTATTGCAGTTGAATCCTCATAAAAATCCCAGCGCCACCAAGTTTCAGTACGCTTATCCATTCCACCATCCTTCGCCTTCTAATATAGCTCAAAAGATATCAATTCGCCATACATGCTTTCATGAGGGAATGAGCAGAAGATCAGCAAGACATTTCCTATTTCGAACGACGACTAAACTTGGCCTAGTAAACATTCACTTCTCTCAAGAACCGCGCGGCTTCATTTCCGTGTGGCCATGCACTCACGAAAATCCTGCCTATGAACATCGATATCTCTGTTGCAATACGGTCCGCTATATCAGGATTGGCATGCCGGTGAATACACATACTATCAAGTAATAACACCCAGAGTTCACGCGCTCGGTCCGATGGAGGCTTGCAAAATTAGCTCGTACAACCATCTCACAAACCTGAACCTCGCGTTCTTTGATGCCCGGCCTGCACGGGTCTCCAGCGGCCATACTAATCGCGGAGCTTATGCTGGGCTTTCCACGTCCAGCGCCATAATATATAATACCTCCCTTATATCTTTCTTCCTTGGCTCAACCATCAACCCATTCATTAGCAACGCTCCAACTCCCCGTCCTCATCAATCATAACGGATATATACCGTGATTTCCACAGTATGAACGGAAGTCCTCATTCACTATCGGGCCATAGATGCCAAGAAGTGGCGATGGA
Source organism: Amanita exitialis (assembly GCA_023014455.1). NCBI lineage: Eukaryota > Fungi > Basidiomycota > Agaricomycetes > Agaricales > Amanitaceae > Amanita > Amanita exitialis. The sequence goes on from JAEBUR010000001.1 coordinate 1,375,846, forward strand.
TCAAGGGGATGCTGTTCTGTCCGGGGCGCCATGACGTCATAACAGAATTGGCGATATAGAAATCGAGGGTGAAGGTGATTTGAGGGAGATCGTCCGGAGTCGCGTCGCGGGTGAACATACTTGCGACAAATAGCTTGGTGATTACCTATCTTTGTAAAAAAAAAAAGAAATGCTTCTACAACCTACTCACTCACCGACCATCTTGGACTCTTTTGCCAGTATCGCCGTAGAATCAAAGCAATGGGCGTGTATGCGATATACAGAGGCGCAACCTGCAGTGAGACCATGCCTAGCCGTGCCAGTCAGTCAGCATGACTAACCACAGAAAAACCGTGGAGACGGGTTGCGCATCTTAAGACCTTACCACTCACTGCTTAATAACTTGAATAATCATTCGATCAAATGGCCATGGATTATATGTCACAGTTGAAAAGCACCGACAGTCGAGTCCCAGTTAGTAGGGTGTAACGGACATGCAGCAAAGCTGGTTCCCGTCTTAGTAAAACATACTTTCGTCAGGCACGCTGGCCAACTTGTGGTTATAATGACAACTTCTAAATACTCCTCTGTGTTTCTGACCGACTTGCAGGATACGATTTAGAGATCTCCATGGAGCATGCCATGTTAGGAATCCCCAAACATGCTTCTGTCCTATGTTACCGGGTTAGCAACATCTCGCATAGCGAACATTAGCTGTTTCGTGGATGTGAAGTTGTTTTTATAAGTTAATGGGGTATAGTATCCTTGTGTGGATCCGGTCGAAACGCTCACACGTCACACTTCTAATGGGGCACATACTAGTACGGGCGACGGCGTCGCTGCGTCTCATCAAATATAGATATCATGAATATGCATCAATAGCATCGCATTGAGAAGGTTAGGAATTCTCTTCTTTGGTAGACAGGAGGGGACTTGCTATGAACAAATTCTGCTATGAGACGCTTTTGCTGAAAGGGTGACAAGTCTTGCCCAATAGAAGGCTAGGCTGCAATTACTAATGTTAAGTAAACCATGGGCCAAGTGGGAAGATTTTTGGTCGAATCGGAACTACACTCAAGGAATCTGCCAAACTATCCTGCTTAATTGCCTATACTGCAGTCTCGAGCAGCAACAGCGAACCGTACTAGTCATCTAGACTTCACGACAACCGAACAAAGCTCGTATCAATTCCATGAGCAAAGTCCCAAACACAAATCCGCTGTCAAGTTCCTTTAACATCGCCATCACTCAGCAGGACAAGGAACACTTACATGGTCTTCCCCACACGACACAATTTTTGCCCTGTCAAATGCGATACAGAATATCCTCCCCGTATGGCCACCCGTCAAATCAGCGACCAGCGCCCCACTTCGACGGTCCCACACCTTGATGGTCCTATCATAACTCCCACTCACAACGAACCTCTCTCCGAGCGCAACGCTGCGCACCAGGTCCTTATGGTCTGCACTAGCATGAGGGAATGGTCTGCCATTCGCAGGCACTGCCTAATCCATCGGACACGTGATGGGCATGCAACACACAAGATGTCGTTGCATCCGCATTCTCTACACACCATCGTGACAGCTCTTTCGTTCCCGGGTCTTGTCCTTGAACTTGGCCGTGCGCAGAGACAAGAGCATGGACATGGACATGGGCATGGGCGTTGAGAGATTCAAGTCCAGCTCGTCTTCTTCGTCTCCGATAACGCCAGCGCCGAATACGCCCGAAAGGAACTGCGAATCAAGAGGATACGGTGCATTACTTCGGCCATCTTCTGGATCTGTCCAGCCAGCAATAGGAGCATTAGGCTCGATGTTTGGATGTACCGTTTCGAGCAGCGTGCCTTCTCGTGTCGTGGACCAACCCTGCAATGTAGTCATATCAAAGAGCCTCAAATGCTTATCAGACGAGCCAGATAGTATATAAGGTGGCTTGAAATCAATCGAAGCAATTCTACACCGCCGTTCTTAGTCGTTCTATGGTTGGAAGGAACAAGCTCACCCTCGGGAATGGTGGTCATCAAACGAGCGCAGTAGTTTACCTGTATCGGCATCCCATAGCTTGACGGAGCGGTCGCCAGATCCAGAGACGATCAGATTCTTGTAGATGGACACAGCGTTGACTGCCGCTCGATGTTGGCCCAGCACAAACTGGGGTACCAAATGCGGAAAGGAATAGGTCCGTACCGTCCGATCTAGGCGTACACGGCCGATAGTAAATATTTGCCGAGATTAAAAAAGACATAACCGACCTTTTGAACAAGTCACCATCCTCTCACTGTCAAACCTTACGCAGAGAACACTATCTTCGTGATCCGATATCACTTTGACCAACCTGTCCCTGTCTAGGTCCCACACTACGACACGTCCGTCGCTTCCTGCGCTAGTCCAAAAATCCACCGTGGGCGCATATACTTAGCACACTACTGGTGTGGATGCCACCGATGACCCGGACGACTTTGCGCGTTTCGAGATCCCATTCCCTGACTGTTTGATCGCGCGAGCCGGTAAATAGGGATTGACGACCAGAAGACGGGTACGTATAAAGTTGTAGACAGTAGATCATGTTGTGATGACCAGGTTGAGGTGATTCCCGGGTTTGGAGGTGTGAAAGGCGGTAAGAAGAGTGGAGAAAGCGGACATAGAAGAGGAGGTTAGTGAGAAAGAGGAGTTTGTAGTTGGGGGATGCATTGGTGCCGGGAGCGCCGATGAATGATGATGGGCGTTGATATATGCGCCAAGGGTTACGGCTGTGAGCACCAGACGTCGAAATGAACGACAAAGACGGGTCGCCTGCGACCAACGAAACAAAACCAGAATCAGAGACGGGGGGCAGAGAAAAATCCTCCTGGTCTGAATCGCCCATTCCTTCATCATCACCATCGTCCCATGTGTTTGAAATTTGTTCGCTCTGATACCTTGCCACAGGTAGCGGAACACGCCATTCCCAACCGCGGATACGACAGAGCCTTTTCCAAAGCGTTTGGTCGTCGGTAAGTGTCTTCCATCGCCTACAGACGAGAGAGCAGGTAAGAATGGATCTGTAAGACAGAAACGCCAGAACGTGGAGGGCAAGTTCTGCTGGAAGGGCCTGCGTCGGGTGTAAATATATATGCGCCAACCACGGCCATACGCACCCTGAGGATGTCGAATTGCAACAAGGGCGCGATGCGCCTCTGGATGGACGCTAGACGCGACCTAGGGGAGTGCGGCGAGCAGTTCGTATGCCAACTCTGACAGCCATGAGCTTGAATACGCGTAAACCCGAGAAGACGAACCTTCGCATTCGCGGGGGTTGCACAGCACGGCGAGTAGCTGGTGACTGTTCGGACACATGTGGATGCCATCACGTCTGCAGCCGCATTTGGTGACTGTTCGGACACTTCCTCAGCCGCATTCATCGGGCGGCCTGGCGCCCAGCCGTGCCGCTCGCTCGCTCGCTAACCCACTCGGCGCCCAGACTCAATGCGCGGCGTGCCGCTACCCTCGGGCCACCACCGTCGCTTGCAGAGTACGGGCAGTCCTCGGATCCTGGACCTCTTGCCGATGACATTTCTCTATTAGCCTTTCCTTCAAAGTCCTAGGAGAACAAGATGGCCATTGGTATAAAGAGTGCCTTCTTGTCTACTGGATCGCCATCACAGTGTCATGGCTACAGCCCTACTTGCAAAGATCCCTTGTCTGCTCCTGGTGACATATTGTCTCCAGATCTCCTTCACGGCGCCAACGCCTCGCGCCACCGTGCATGATGGCGCGGTCATAAAGTCATCCTGCGAGCGTATGTTGCGGTTCGTTACCGCATCGATATGCCATTGGAGAGTATGAATAACGTTTGTCCATGTACGACGCGATTCTGATCACCATGCCTTACAGCGTTCTCTGTGGGTTGCAGCTGCCGTTGAAATACTCGTCATTGTAGCAAAATCCGTTCCCGAGCTGCCCTTCTCGGACGCGATCCTCTCAGCCTTGCTTTTTGGCCACGAAGAGCACAGGATTCGCTTAACCGGTGCCGCCGCCATGGCAGTACCGTTGGGTATCATTGGCGCTGCCATTCGCGCGTGGTGTTACAGCGAACTGGGCAAACATTTCACATACGAATTGACGATTCGAAAAGACCACAACCTTATAACTACGGGACCGTACGGCGTTGTACGTCACCCAAGTTACACAGGGGTCATCATCAACATTTTCGTCATCTATCTATTACATGGGACAAAGGGATCTTGGGTACGAGAATCTGGGTTGATGGCAAATTTATTGGGAAAAGTTTTGGTGTATGGATTTGCGGCATACACGCTTATGTTCTTTATTGGACTGATGAGGAGGACAAAAGAAGAGGATAGAGAACTGAGATCGAGGTTTGGGAAGGAATGGGAGGATTGGGCAGCGAGAGTTCCTTACTCGTTGGTGCCGGGTATCATCTAAAGAGTGTAACATTAGGGCGCGGGGGATCGTGTGGGGAAGACGCATATAGCAAGTACTCTACTCTGTACATTTATCCGATGCCATTCGAATGGCATCATCCGGTCTGACTCCGAGGGATGCCACGCTTTCTTGGCGTTAGAATATTCAAGATAACGAACATCTACCACAAACATCATTAGAATTAAAGTCAATCTGCTCTCTACTGTGTTGTCATGAAATTCCTCTCCTTTATCCTCTTCCTATTTTCTTGTCTCCTTTTGACCCGCTCCGCCTTCCCTCCTGGTCCGTCCTCCAGATACACTTTGGGTTCCAGTAGCGTCCACAGCCACTCAGGATATTGATCATCCGGGAGGGCGAGCACAGGCGACTGTCCCTTCAGATAATTCACGCCAGTCAGAATGGTATCAGAAGGACATGACGACTGGGGTTTCGTTGCTGAACCTGTTTCAATACATTCGCCGTGCACAACAGTCCGAGAGAAATAAGTTAACGCACCTGCCGGAGACGTGCTCTTTTTTGCCATCGTCGAAGGCGCCGCAGGCGATGCGCTAGTGGCCTGAGCCGCGGTCTTTGTCGCGTATGATCGACATCGGGAAAGCCGCGTCGATGGTCGCAGAATTCTGAAAAAGGACATTGACCAGGGTTGTGACAGAGCGTGACAGAGGTACGCTCGATGTAAACACGACCAAATAGTAATTGACCAAGATGGAGAACGGTGATACAAAGGTGTGCCACTATCACCGAACAAACCAGCCTGATACTGATATGGATGTGCCTCTAGTCTGTAATATGCATTCCTTTCAGTGAGGAGGGAGCAGACGAGTCGGATCATGCATACTTGCAATTGTTAACCCAAGAGTACGAAACGCTAGACGAAGTTCGTCTTCGTTTAGATGCATATCACAGAGCCTGGCACAAGTGTATGCAGAGACTACAGGTACCTATATATATAATGGTCCTGAAATACGCCAACTCCACTACCTAGTCTTCCATCCGCTCTCAGCACGAACCCATCATCCACGACGTCGTACAACACATCCGAAATGCATATTCTGAGAAGTCCGTTCATGTGCCTTACGACGAGCTTCCCGTCGTTTGTATACAAAGTATGAGGTTAGCGTTCATCAACATGTCGATTCCTACGCTGAAAATGCTCTTGCTTAGGTTCATTATCCGGGTCATCCATCCTAGACGATGTTTGCACGCGGCTCTCTCAAAACCAGGACGCGTCAGAACCTCGTGTTTTTCAAGTCCACCTATATGCGTCTGATTGCCCCAACGTGATGGCTGGGGTGAAGAATATAATAACTAACCTGACCGAACGGGATGACGTGTTGGAAGTCGGTGAGTAGTGGTGTAATTTTCCTTGACCCATCCATTCATGGCTCAAAACAGTTAAACGCAAGACGTCAACGTCAGTAGCAAACTTTGATATTGAAATGCTAGTTGCTTGGTACACCGCACTTTGCGGTACCTCTAGTACGTCCGTTTTCCCGTCAGTTGAAACACGGCTTGATCCCAGCTGCAGAAAATGTTAAATACCCGCTGATAGCCATCATCATGCATAACTTTGAACAGTTTGACCCGTTTGTCATACAAGATGTATTCTACATATTCAGGTATGCCCAGTGGCATGGACCCTAGGACCCAGCTTAACCGCACTTCATAGCCAACAAGTGTCAAGGTTGCGTTCCGTATTTATACTTTCACTCTCCTCCCCGGTTTCTCCATCCTTCCTTCACTTGGCTTATCCCAAGTCAACGCTATCACTGTTGTGCATGGATACCTTTATCGCACCAACAGGCTTTCATGTCCTCGAAGAGGCCTTTCAACAAGTGGGTTGATGGTTGTAACCATTACTCTTGCTCATAATTTCATAGACTTTCTTTGACATTGCAATTTGACCCAGACATTCTGATTGGTCCAACGGCGCTAGAACAAGTCTTTCACCACATCAAACGGAATAGCATCTCGCAGGATACCTTCTTGACGGGCTTACAGGTAAGTCTCTTTGAATACACTATACTAGGTATTCTGGACTGATGATCCTCAGTTGATCTATCTCCGGCACTTCATGTTGAATCCACTCTCACTTCTGGTCTACCAAACTCCATCTATTGCATCTTCTAACATGCCCCTGCGAGACATAATCAGCAGCCGTCTTCAACCTGCCGACAATCAGACTAATGGTCGAAAGTCTCCTACAAAAAAACAGCCCAGAAATGGCAAAGACGTGTTTATCGTAGTTTCAGCGATTGACCAAGCACGAGAGGAGTTTTCGAGAAGATCACTTCATATGCGGCTTGCATTTTCCCTAGTTAAGCTGGTTTATGGGGTTGTAGAGCGCCACGAATTTGAGGATCGGATGCTTCCCCCCAAGTTCGAATTGACAGATATGATGCTAGATGTGTTGAATGGAAGCATACACCATTATGTTCAGCGCCTCGGGCGCTTTATAAGGTACGGATACTGACGGATGTGCAAGCACACTATACTCAACGTCTTTCAAGACACTTGGACGAATGTCAGCTAACGGCCCTGTTAGACCTGTTACACGAGTTGTTTGAACACCCTCCCCTGCTCAAGGACCAGAAGAAAGCTCGAGAGGAAATTGCAAACTTTTTAGCGCTCGTCATTGACAAGGTCAACCCTGTAGTGCAGATCGCTCGTGATTTGTGCGAGTGGTTGGAAGAGTACACCGAGTAAGCTGGACAGACGTATCAGGTAATTTTCATACTGACTTGTCTTTTCATCAGAGGTCTTGTACATCGTTTTGACAACCTACCATTGTGGGATGTTTGGTGTACCGGAAACGCACCGTTTCCTTCAGAGGTCAGATACCACTGGTATACCGTATCAAAAGTCACTCACTTCCCGGCAAGTCACTCAACCCCTCTACACGAGCAACCGTCATGTCGGGTCTACTAAGGCCACACGAATACGCCCGGTATCCCGAATATACTCCTGATAACACGGTACCAGAAATCTGGACACTCCCTGATATCAGTATCCTGTTCACGCGATACATGGAGAGTGGGAGGATGATCAATGTATACGACTGGTATGAGTCATTCCAGGTCGCTTTGGAGGGACAGAGGGAGCATTTAAAGGCGCAGGCTGAGGAGGAGAGGGAGGCAAAGGGGAAGCGATCGTCACCAAAGAAGCGCGGCGCAAAAGCGAAAGTGCAGGTTGAAGAGGTGGCGGCTGAGGATGCAGAGGACGATGAGCAGTGGAAGGTGCAAGTTCAGGCGAGGTTCATTCGTGCGTTGCATGAGTTGGACTATCTCGGATTCATCAAGCATACTGGGAGGAAGGTGGATCATGTAATGCGGGCGGTGTTCGATGTTGGTGATTGATTGATTTCATATCGTACTTGTTATTCCAAGTACCTGAGCCATATCGCGCACACAAGTTTTACACCAAGACAAGATACAGTTACACGAGGACAAAAAGCCAATACGTATACAGCATGCCACCTACAACCCTATCGCCGTCCTCCGTCCTGACGGAGGCCGACTGGATTCGCTGGTACCACCATCCTCACCCATGCCACGATCCAAACACTGCAGAGGAACAACCCCTCTCTCGCCTCTCAAATTCTCACACAACCCCCACCCATCATCGTATTCGGCAAGAATCCTCATCGCCTCCCCAACTCGAATCTTCAGCTCGTCCGGCATGCTCGGCTCAAAAATGCACCGCACCACGCCGATATTTGTCAGCGCGCCAGGGTGAGGGACGACCACCAAGCGGCGCAGAGTGTGTTTGGCTCAACAGGAGCGACTTGCCGCTGCTGAGCCCGTCTTGGGCGTCCTCCTCCGCGAGGTCGGACATAGACGAGAGGCGCCGGCCTGCGGCACCATTTGCGCGCTTGGAGCCCGAGTCGGGACCAGCAGACGCCAGTAGTCCAGGAATGGAAAGCAATGAAAGCGGGGGAGGCTTGACGCGCGGGATCGTTCTCGCGCCAGACGGCGGGAGAGTTCCCCCCCCGTTCGTCCCGCTACCGCCACTGGCGCTCGAACCCGCAGCTTCTCCTAATCTCTTTGCGCCCTTCTCGAGCGCATTCGGGGCGTCGGTCACCACCGTCGTCGTTGTCTCCACCACGAACGGTCTAGGCAACCACGTCCGCCTCATCCTGCCCCTTCTCTTGATGGCGCGTTTCCTATAGACCAGTATGCCAATCACCAGGATGATGGAAAGCACCGCAATCACGATACCCGCGACAGCGCCTCCGGATAGACTTTTACCCGCCATTTTTGAACTACTGCGACCAGCTGCAGTGGGGTCTCCTTGACTAGAAGGCGTGGGAGTTTGAAGGGAGGATGTTGAGTTTGCCGCGGGAGTTGGAGAAGTAGTAGAAGCTGATTCTGGAGCGGCGCTAGAAGTAGACGTTGTCAAGGACTCGTCACCAGTTCCAGTGCTAGAAATAGGGACGTCCCGTGCCGGTGGGAGGCTGGACCGTATCCGTACCATCCCCAATGCTCGTCGTCGGTATCGTTGGCTGAAGTGTGATAGCCAATGGAAGATGGGCACCCTCAAGCGACTCATCTACGCTGCGGCCTGTCGCAGAGTCGCCCAAACCAGGATCCTCGGAGCGTCTCTCGCTGACGCTCACCCTGGCGCGATGGTGAAGGGTGCCCCTCCTCCAAAGGAGGTTTCCAGTGTTGAGTTGCATTAGTCCGCTTGGGGGAAAGAGGTTAATGTACATGCTCGCTCAGAGTCGTGTCGTGTTTGAAAAAGCTCCAGGCCTTGGAATAAACTCTAGATGGAAATAGTTAGGTTCGCTCCAGGTAAACTGACAACAACGTACTGGAAGCGTCTCTGGTTCAATGATAGATCGCAGTTGCCTGGGACAGACGCCACAGAAAGTGAAAGAAGAGAACGAACCCGCGCTCGAGACGAGGAAAGGGCCAGCGTCAAGGTCGTGAGGATGGCGCGGTGTGGCGAATGGACCAAAGCGCCAGGCTCGAAACAGAGGACAAAAAGAACCGAGTAGCCCGTTGCTGTGCAACAGAAGGCCGTGCTGATGAAATGTGATAGGTGGAGCGTGTGCGTCTGTGAATAGCACTGCGCAAGAATAGGCTTTTGCGGCATAACTGGCCTAGTTTATAGGCAGAATCGTCCTACAACCGCTCCTTGTAGTCGCGACAACGCGCATGTTGTGCTGGCGACCTCAATTTGGAACAAGCCGACACTTGTTGCTAACCTACTATACTACAATGTACAATTTCAATCCTGCCTCAATCTACTTTTCTTCCTCCTTGTCGTGCGTCGGTTGGTTCTTGTGAATGCGGACAAAGTGATCCGCCTCTGGCCCAGCAGGGACTGCCTCGATCGGCCCTGGAACAGTGCCAGTTTGGGCAGGCATCAACTCCCATCGTTGCTGCCTCAATACTTCGAGATTATGCGACAGCGAACCACGACCCGCTACTGGACCGAGGAACGACGTTCCCGCAAGCGAGCCAATAATACTAAATGTGACGGTCAAATTAATCTGGGACGAGAGAAAAAGCAAGCACACACCAGCTTCCGACGAGAAGTGATAAATAGAAGCGGTATTGCGAATACCACCTAGGCGCTATAAAATCATGGGAAGGGAGGAACAGAACGTGTATGGTCAGTTTATTGTGTTCGCTGTTTCCGGATAAATGACACATGATACCCACTCCACCCAGCCATGGTCGCTTTCGCATCGGCCAACCATAAGCCTGTGAATCCTAACCACTGAACGATGAGGGCACTGATAGGTTCCATTGCCAAAGTTGGCCAAGCGACAAATATCGGTACCGCGCCCAACGCAAGTCGAGCATACCCTTTCTGGCCATCGAACCCTGCAATTTCCATTCCCCAGTGCATGGCACCTAAGAATGATAAGAATATCATCATCTGCACGGCTAAAAACAACCTACCGAGGAAAGAAAGTAGTACTGCGCCATACGTGACCTGGAAATGCAGCGCCTTGTCCAGCAGCGCCAACGCGACGTTGGGATCAATGTGGTATATTATGCCCCGTGCCGCCAGGCCGGCCTCATAGGCCACATATACAGTGGTGGCAGCAGCAATCATGTAGGGAATACCACCTATCGTACACAAATGGCACAATCAATCTTCTTATTGTCCTCTTCTGACATTTGACGTGTGCCATCATTGCACGCTCACCTGCAAGGCCCAGAACCATCATTGGCGTTGGCACGTCATACAGCACTCGCCGCGTAACCCCAAGCTGCAAATGATAATGATAACGATCTTGACATTTTTCGCATCAACTCACGAAAGATTCAGCTTCGGAAGGACCAACGTGGTTCTGGGTGACATTGCAAGCGGCTATAACTTTAGCCAGATCTGCCGCCGAGTTTCCTACTTCTTCTTTTATGTTCGTTGCGGCGTGTTCAAGGGTCTGGCTACCCGGCTTTCCAGATATGGAGCTCGCCACAGAGCGAGCGAATATCAACCCTGTGAATTTTGCCGTTGGTGCTGGGCGGGCCGACCTGAGCATCGCTGGATTCCATGATGCCCGAAGCGCAAAATTGGGTCTAATGGCTGCATTTCGCACCAGCTGGCGAGACAAGGAGATCATGTTCAAGAGCTAGAGACTTGTGGAGACACACCACTCATAATATATACAGTTTAAATGACGTCATTAATCGGCGTCATATTATTGCGATTCTATCAAACAGCAGACGTAGTCATCTACAATGCAATAGTACAGTGCCAGTCGGTTTTTTAATGTATTGTAAATAGTCACCAGCCTTAAGCGGGTGTTAAACAGCGCAGCGGCGCTAAAGGGACATGAAGAATTCGAAAGGAGACTCGAAATGTGCTCGAAGACTCGAAAACGCCGAGTTAACAATAATCGAAGATGGCATATTCAAAAAGGGTGCGCTTTAAATGATAATGTCCTGAATAACTCTAATTTTTGCCGGGGAAGAGTGGCTGGAGCCGGGTAATGACCTTGATGGTGCGGTGTTTCATGACGCTCTCGCCATCTGTGCCAAAGTAGCGATGGGTTCGGAAACTCCAGTACAATGAACTGTGATCCGTTAAGCTAAGGATTTGCATGTGCCAAGATCAAACTTACCCAACAGCCCAGTCACGAAGTCCGCTCACATACTTCTTCACCATATCATCAACTTCAGGGCCCCAAGATGGAAGCTTCTTCTCATCTTCAATAAACTTCTCCATGGTCTGCTTCCACATCTCGCCGGCATGATCAATAGCACCCTGTAGTGAGTGACCATGCTGATGCATCAAGATGTAGACAAGATTGTGGATGGCATCGCCACGGCCTTGTTCGACATTGTAAGAATAGATGTCCTGTGGCGCGGATCAACAAAAGGCTGCGGTGCAGAGAGTGAAATTCGTACATTTGACCAGCTGACCAGGTCGTTCGCGGCTTCGCCCAAAGCTTCGATTAGAGGATGCTCCGCGACGTAGTCAGGCAAATCAATGTCATGGATATATCTGTTGATTACTCCATTAGGAATCGAAAATGATAAATGCAGCAATTATGCTCACTCAATCAAAGCCCAACACGGCTTGCATGCTGCAAACAAAAAGACGGGCGTTAAAAGCTAGCCGAAAAACAAAAGTAAATGTCAACTCACCAGATGTGTCCCTCCGGCTAGCAATGTATGATTCCAAATCAGGAACTGAGTTGTCGGCACGAGTTTTGGCCTGCAGGCTGATAGCTTCAAAGAATTCTTGCATGGTCTCAATGAACCGTCTTTGGGCACCCGGACCTGCGTGCCGTATGCAACGAACCCATATGCTGCGAACGCCACATGAGTCTGCTGTGTTACCCTGAGAAAATAATGAAACACACTCTCTGGACAATTTCCCAGGGATCGGTTCTGCATCCGGCTGCCCCTTGGTTGGTTTGTAGTTTTCCGGGTACCACAGAGCATTCATGACGACGTTGCCCAACTCGTCCGCCTCGCGTATTAACATGCCGTCGCTGATATTGTCACTAATAACAAGGCACGCCAATCACACGTGTCAGCACCTTCTAATGCGTAGTTCGAGGAATCACTCACAGATGAAACAAGTAATTTATGTAATCGGCAATCACCCGTAATCGGTCTTTGGGCCCAGTCGTGTAGCTGTATGCGGCCAACACGCCTCCTTGTAGGCCGTACATGGCGTTGCGCTGTCTCAAATTGAGGTTGGGGCAAAGAGTGTCGAGCCATTCCGCGGATTCCTTCGCGACATCGTCACCATGGGGATGATACTGGAGAGGGAATTTGCAGAGCGAGACAAGGTCGGGAAGAATAAAAGTGGCACTCGTCTCCTCGCCCTTCTCGGAGACGGTGGTTTCCTGGTTGTCTGAAGACTTCTCTGAAACAACCTGGGAAGGCGATATCGGCCTGATATTCGAGCAAAGACAATGAATATACATACCTGTGCATTCTCGGGGGTCCGACCAAAGAGACAAGTCTGAAATACGAAGTTGAGTGAGCGTTGAAGCGTGTATAGAGAGAAAAAATTACGTTGAAAAATTGGGCAATCCATGTAATCAAGGGAAAGTGGAGAAGGAGGACTGAGCGCCTGAAGACGTCGCCAATTTTTCTGAACAGAGGAAGGTGCATGAGATCCATGTTTCTCGATGTGCGGGTGTGCGGGTCTGTGTTATGGAACTCGTGCTTGACAGGACCTTTTATACGCGCACCGATCGTGTGCGGGAAAAACGCAAACGGATGCGGACGACAATAGAACTGCATGTGTCCTGTGCCGAATCCAAACGGGCGACCAAGTGCGCCCATCCTAACGAAACGGAGATGGTCACATCAGCGTAAAAACAATAGTTTAAACCATTATTCTCACATATCCCCATCCATTTACGGTGTAATCACCGGAAGGTCTGTGGCCCATTCTCAATCTGACTTGCTATAGACACCGACGAGTCAGAATCCTGCAGTTTGGCTTTACATTGGAGACGATTCGTGACCATTAACGCGTGCATCCCTGTACGACTTGTGCCTTCACGCATAACGGCATAGCGTAATTCATCCCAGACTCGCGGTGACATTAAGCTGATAGTAGGTTCGGTTCAGATTGGACTGGGCCATAATTTGCCTTGAAACGCGTTGATCAGCGGTGCCTAGCACTTGGCAAGGTACCTCCTACAAAACAACAGGACACGTGATAACACGTACTTTCGAGGGCCGTCGTGCCAGCAAGAGAGGGCTAAAGTCAATTGTTTTTGTTTTTTGACGATTGAGAAATTAAGTGGTCTGATTACCGTCGAGGCTAAAGGCCATCCGGATAAATTTCCCAGGGACGTATCAGTAATTTAGGTGGCCACGAATGGTAATGTAACTGACTATGGCAAGCGGAATCGCTGCAGGCTACATTGCATCGATAGTACCCACGTGACTCCGTTTTAGAGTTGACCGCGTTGCGGTGGACAAACTCGCCCGAAGTCGATCTGTAGCGTGCACCGATGCACCAAAATCGATTTATGTTTGATATGGACCCCTCGAGCTGGCCGGATTTCCGATCTCGAAATAGATGCGTTTCGTCCTGCGTATGAAACACGCCGCCGCGCCAAACATGCATACATGCGTCAGAGCCACTCGATGGCCAAGTATCTACTAGAGCAGGGCCCAGTGAAAATTTCTCCATGCAAAGAAAACAAGAAAATTGGGTAATATGAGAAGTTATTGTTCTGAACAATGACCATATGGGTCAATCAACTCGCGAGATATCTAAGTAATCAGTTGAAGACTTGCCTGGGATGACGTGCTGTCTTCTCTAAGGGGGTTTATTAGCTACCGGGCACGGTAGATGTGGGTTCGGGGGAGGGCAACTTATGACTAGCCGAAATCAGGACAGCCAGACAATTGAAAGAAAGCAAGGGCTCGCAATCAACAACGTCATGAGCATCAAGAAGGGTGAGATTAGATCGATGCTGCATGAACAATTGACGAGTGCTGCATTCAACGCTCACCAGTGCTCACCGACGAGTCGACGACTGGTGAGGGGCGTGCTCAGAAACGTGTGGAAGGTTCCAGTCAACAGACGCAGCAAATAAAGCAGTCACGCCCGCCTGCCATCCCACACACATCTCTCAATCAAAATGGCTGCCGTCCCCACTCCCATGGCTCTTTCCACCGCTAACTGGCACTGGAAGAACAAAAACGTCACTCGCTGGGCAAAGGACTGGTTCGAGCGCGAGCTGGTCACAATTTCCCTCACTGGCGACAACCGCCACGTCGTCTCCGTATCAGCCGTTACAGATGTAGCTGGCGACGTCGAACTTGGCCAGAGAAAGTCAAAGTTCGTTACCATGATTGGGAATCCCGAACATTTAGGCCTGACTCCACGCGATGCAGATTGATTACCATCTACGACACAAAAATTTCTTTAACGTGGACAGGAACGACCAGCGAAGGAACCGAAGTCAAGGGTTCTCTCACCATTCCCGAGGTGTCGCATGAGATTACTCTCGATGGGCTCTCCGATTACACCGTAGGTCTCCCTCCACTGTTTCATGACGCATTGTTTCATCCGTCCCTTGTTAGTACAACTGGACGCTCTCGACGGCGTCAACACCGGAGGCAGAGGCTGTGTTCGCGCTCGCCAAATCCCGTTTGCCAGCCGCACTAGAAGCAAAGTTCGCCGAGTTCCCCAAAGCATTGATCGATGCCCATGGCAGAGACTTGACTGTGAGCACCGAACCCAGCCGCGCCGCGACACCGTCGTCGGGCAACAAGGAGTCTAACATTCTTGCGACTACGTTCAAGAAGTCGACCGATGCCACGAAACAGTTCATGCCAGCACCGAAAGACGTGGCCATCAGCACTGAGACTGTCGAGGTTGAAGCCACCTTCCAAGCTTCTGCTGACGACCTATTTTTGCTGTTCACAGACGAGAAGAGAATCCCTGCTTGGTCTCGCGCTCCTGCACAGGTAGGCCATGTCGGTCTTCAGGCACAAGCAGGCGTATGACGCGTCTCCAGTCAAGTCCAGAACCTGGGGCTGCATACTCTCTGTTCAACGGGGGTGTCAAGGGCAAATATCTTTCACTGAAGAAAGGCGAACAGATTGTCCAAACATGGGCACTGCAGTCTCCCACATGGCCAGAGGGTAGGTTATGCCGGTCCACGCACGATATGCCATTGACGCCATGTTGCATCCAGGACACTCGGCCACGTTAACCACGACCTTCCAACAATCTTCTGATTCAACAAAGGTCGTCTTTGCACTGGATGGCGTGCCCGTCGGCATGCAGTATGAGATCAGACGTAACCTCGAAGGATACTAGTCAGCCTGCATTCCTCTACTCGGCTCTTGCATATACTCATCCCTTCCCTATAGCATTCACGGCTTGAGATCAATCGGGTACGTGCAGCTTGTCCTGTCAGATCCCGTACATCCAAAATCCAAGGGATTCGAGAATCCTACTATTGCCAAACAGGGTAATAGCAGATCATACATCACTGCTATCGTTATAGCTGCTGCAGTGCTGGCAGCCTCGTTCTCGATACCCTACCTTTCCTCTTCTCCTCTCTCCTCAAAATAACTTATACTTATGTTCCCACTTTACTAATACCTTCTTCGTTTCCTGCTCTTTCGCCCCCTCAGGTTGGGATCTGAACTGTGATCATGATTCCGAGGCATCACATACCGCACACGTCAGACCAACCACTCACCACACATTCACATCACCCGTATCTTCCACTTCCGTTGTCGTTTAAGGGATGAAGGCATAGATAGAAGGAGAAATATAAGAGAAGCATTTTTCAATTACCTTTTTATCGAGCGCGTGATTTACGTGAGTTTAGTATGAGTTCCACGCTGCAGATTCGTGTTTACGGGGGGCGTGCGGTTCCCCTCAGTCACAACATTTATACATTCATTAGCTTTGCCTTGGCTACGGTGGATCTGTGGAGTATATGGTCACGGCCGACCCTGCTCTGCGCAGTAGTGCGAGTGTCAATTTCCGAATAGATCGGGCTGCATAGGTCGTGGATATCTCCTCTTCTGGAAGAGGCCGAGAGAGGTGTTATGTCGACACCACGGAAGACGAAGCAGACCATGAATCAAGCGAGTTGTCGTCTCTTGGAACGTCGTAGAAGACGCCGCTTACGCGAGTCCTTGTTTTTCACATTCCCTGGGGTCAATTCTTCGATCTTGACACGTTTGTTCTGGCCTGCTGTTGAACTGGGCGAGCTGGCATTTCACTTTACATCGCAAGATCGTCGTGTGCAGGCTGGCAACCCCCTTTATTTCGAACCAGTTGAATGTAAAACCATCTCAGTTCATGAAACTCGTTACTCTTACGTAGAGGAATGACCGAGCAGAAAGCGAACTCCCCGTCTTACGATGCAGTGCTTGGTCAACGCACAGCCGTCTCCGCTATGCTTACTACACCGTTTGCACGTCATTCACATCACTTGAGAGCTGCCCATGATGCGTCGTGGCTTGATGACTTCCGGGATGCTGGAGACTTATAGCAACACCATAACAGTCTCGGGGACACTGACTTAAAGGTTCATAGCTATGCACTGACACAAGGGTACAGCCTTCTAAGCAGTGAAACGTCTTTGGACGTATTGAAGCTGTGCTACTGCGAGGCACATCTGGCGGACCAACTCTACTCAGGGCAAGTTTGAAAAAACGGGTCTCATCGGCGGGTGTTACTTGGGGTCGTCCTACCCGCAACTTCGAAACTAGATAACGCAGGATCCGAATGGTGAACAACATTCTTTGTCAACCAAAACAGGTCACTCCGAATCGCTCGGGAGGAGGTCAGGTCCTGGACCTATTCTGCGGTGAACCATATCGTCACCGTTCACACTATAAATAGACTCTCCGACAAAACCGTCGCCACAATCTCCAGGACGCCTAAATATTTCAACAACGCCACAATTGACGAAGTCCACGACGCTCGCTATTGTCTCTGAGGCTGGAGACCAGAATGATTGACAGATAAGGTGTGCTCGCGTATCATGCCCAGCCCTGTGTGATGCAGGTTCACTACATGTACGTAATGCGACCTTTAAACGGCGGGCTGCGGTGATTGGCTGGTCAATACAACAACCTTCCATACTTACTTCCTTAGTTGCGACTTTTTGCGAATCCGATGCGCGTTTTGTGTTTCCCGAATACCGCCAATCCATCTCTCTGCTGTTTTCAAGATCAGCTAAGTGCGTCGAATCTGGACGCGGAAAAACTCCATATTTCCAACGCACTTCAAAAGAAGTGATACACAATTAGTGCGCGTGGCGCAGCGTGAGGGGGCCCAAGCTCCCCCCCCCCCCCAATAGCTTGTCCAATGGTACAGGTCGAAGCGCTAGTTTTCCCCATGGGGAGCTGCCGGACGCTATTTTCAACATGAATTCACCTCGCTTGGCGACCGCCAGGATCGCTAAGCGGCAATCAGTGGGGGCATGGGAGTAGTCAGCATGGAACCATCAAAATGTCCATACCCAGCTCAATATGCGTTATTCCATGTATGTAACAGGTGTTGCCTTATCGTGTTGAGGATTCCACAATTGTATGCCATCTAGGCTGGTCCAGTCAACATCAGCGGGTGTGGGTTTTAAATAGTACAATGAATTGTCATTTACGAGTCTTGGTAGGTCTCTATTACCGCCCAGACCTGGTTTACGAAGAGCGCCCAATGTCCCTGTAATACGCCTGACTTTACGCCATGGTGGATTGCCGCACGACGCGTTAGATGCACTTGTGTTGACAAAACGTGATCAGACAGACGCAAATGTCTCGTTCGACCCAGCTTCTCGACGCCGACCTCTCATCAACTTGCCAACATCGACGCACCCTCGACCTAGACGTACCCCCGATTTTGACACGCCTCTGATTTTTACTTCTTTCGTATTACCGGGTCCACTATCCCAATCAAGGACAGCCAACATCAAAGTGTTATGTTGGCGATCTGGAGGAACATTTTCCCTTGGGAGCAGCTCGCTCAGAGTTGACATCTTTCAAGTACACCCATGTAACAACCGCTTTGGGCACATTGGTCTCCGAACTTCTTCGACCTTATGTAGTATGCTACCTGGCTGCGAGAGGAATAGTGTCCCTTGGGAGCGCGTTCTTTATCCTTTCTTCCTGTGTCATCGTGGACGATGGCACGCTCTTCTCTACTTCTTTGTCGGGTGGGCATGAAGACGTAATCCTGGACGGTATAAGATATGGTACGTGATGGCTTCCATCAATAATTTACTTTTCTAACATGTTTTCCAGTGGCGGACTCTCGCGGAAGAACAAGACGAACGAAGGATTATTGCGAATATGGGTAGGATCGTGGGACGTTGATGGTTTGGTCTGTATGGGGATGATCCTTGTGGGAGTTGTCGAGTGAGTCGGAATTTGGGTAGGCTGGCGTGTACTAGGTTGGGCAGGAGGATGATAACTACTATCTCACGAGCTTCATTCAACTGAACGTTTGTTTTGCTTCAATCATCCACATGCGTTAACAAAGTACGCTCTCGAGGGTCGTCAATGTGCAAGAAGTCTTGAAGTGAATGACATCCTTCTTGATTCAGCGGGAAGGATCAGAGGTGCTTCGGACTCTTCAACAAGCCCGCGTACTTGGGGAAGTGCGGGGGCCGTTGACGTCTGCTGAGAACCTTACGCTCTGAAGAGATATATATTTGGGGCTTTGTATGGAATCCAGGATTCCATGGCAGCAACTTCAAAATCTGGAGTTATATGATTTTACGCCAATACCAGTCCTGCGGGATTGCTCAATGAAAAAGACCCTGGACAACAATCTTCTTCCTCCTCGTGGCAGCGCCTTGCATTCTTTGCTATTTGTGCGAGCTGATGTTGGACATCTTTTGATGAAAGACGCAGCACAGATGTTCTGCTCACCGGATTGTCCATCGATGGAGGATGCCTGGAAACGCTCCCTTCAGCTGGTGCGGGGTGCACCAATAACATGAAAACTTAATCTGGCGCTGCTCAGTAGGCGCAAGACTTATTACACCTATCGCCCGATGAACCCGGCAGAAGTGGAGGATCTCTTCAGCTCTTCACGATCGATCCAGTACCCGGAACCAAACTCGGCAATCAGCTGTTGGCATCTGGCGCGATCCCACTCTATCTGCGGAGGTGAGTCGATATAGAAGTTCTGTAGAATGATGGCGTGCGGTATGAAATCGTCATCAACAAGAGTGACAACAATGTGAAGATTGCGTCATTCTAGTGTATTGAGATTGTGAGTTGGGGAAAAGGCTGTCAGCGATCCGCCGGATGGGCACCAATTTGCGCGTGGGTGGTTTGATTTCGACGATCTGTCCTTTTCCTTAAGTTTCCCTTCCACTCAACCACTGCCTTTCTCGAGGAGAAGCCTCCATATCCACCTCTAATTCGAATTAAATTTTTATCGCGTTTACTTGGTCAACCCCCACGGTTCGTGTGTCATTAAGAGGCTTCCGATTAGATGAGCCAGGATGATAATTTGTCACTCTTTCCTACCGCAAAAGCTATCGCGTATCATGCTGAGGTGGCGAGATCAGTCACACCACAGCCACGATTTCGATCAAATACAGCGGTGCAATCCATCTGCTGCCCGAATGTCCTCATCCGATCTATCTACCGATGGCAATGTCGACAATTCAAGCTATTCAAATACGGAAAGGCTCGAGAATACCGATTCCCTTTCCGAGGCGCAGAAAAATCCAGGTAATCTTGACGCACACTGCAATCAACTGCCAGACGACGTCCTTCGCGACATATTCATCCTTTTATCCGACTCGCACTCCATTTCGATACCACTTCCCCCCGGACGATATCCAATGCAATACGTGTTATCCCACGTATGCTCAACGTGGCGTGGTATCGTGTTGAACATCCCACAGTTATGGAGCAGCGTCAGTCTGTGTTGTCCAACCAAGGATGCCGTTAGGATTGCACATCAGTGGCTTTCACGTGCAGGGGATTACCGACTTGAGGTAACTTTCGACATCAACTTGTATCCATATCAAGCGAATAGCACATCGAGCAGGATACGTTACGAAGGAGACTCTAGGGAGGAGGGCGGATCTGGGCAACAATATGGCGCCGTGACGCAAGGAAATCTACCAGTGTGTAATCCGGGGGAAGAGAGCTACTCGGAGGAACTGGTAAAGATCATGTCTACGATGCCCAATCTGGATGGGAGGAAGTTGCAAGCTCAAATTGATGCTACTTATGATTTACTCTCTTCCTTCCGGATCTCAACTCTTAGCATCATTCTCGATTCAGTGGCGAGCATAGAACATGCTCTCATATTCTTCAAACCCGAGAACGTCAAGAGATGCGCGGCGCTATTGACGTCTGTTGAAAGCCTTCACATTTTGGGCTATCATCCGGCTTATGGGACATCCTCGTCGACACCATTCATCGTAGATGCCGTATTCCCCAACCTTAAACGCCTGAAATTGTGTATAGGGATTATGACGCGTTACGAGCTCGGGATTCCATGGTACCAACTTGAACATCTGGATTTTGGCAAATGCCGTATTTGCGTCTCATGGGCATTGACGGTTTTACGCCAATGCCAGTCCTTGCAGGAATGTTCGATTATTTTGGATTTGGACGAAAATACGACTACATTTACGACCACATTCCCGCCTGTGGCGGAGCCTTGCGTTCTTGCGCGTTTGCGCGAGTTGGAGTTGGGGGTTTGGTTATTGGATGACAGCGCGACAAATTTACTGCGTGCACTCGATTGTCCTGTACTGGAAGTGCTGGAAGTCTCACCCGGGAACTCTCCCTCGAGTTGGCCATTGGTGCCGGACAAATCGATAACAAAAGGTCTTAATCTAGCGCGGCTCAGCACGCTCGAGATCAATGACACTTTCTGCTCGTTCAATCCGGCAGCGCTGGAGGATCTCATGAAGAGTACTATGTCTTTACGATCTCTCCGGCTCCCTAAAGCCTATCTTGATGATCAGCTGTTTGATAAAGTAGCATTTGGCAAAGTCGTACCGAAGCTGCGACGCTTGATCATCAACGATCTTGGAGATATAGAGAAGTTCTGTCGGATGGCAGAGTTGCGACACGAAGTCGCCAGTGCGTGTGGTAGCGATGTCAAACCAGCGGTTTCACCGTTCGAGTTTATCAAGTTTTCGTCTTTTCAAAAGCGTGAAGAGTACGAGGAAAGATTGTCGGCGCTCCGACGTAAGGGAACCGAATTTTCTGCGAGCGGTATATTGATCCAGATGAGATGATGACATTCGAGCTTGCTGTACGTGAGCCCTCACTTGCTATTTTTAGTATCCTAAACTTTTTTTATCGGTGAAATGAAGGACATTTTAAAGGCCTTGTTGATCGGCGAGACTTGAAGAAAATGAACACCATAGCATTGTAAAAATACAATTTAACTATAAAAAAAAATAAACATCTGTTTGAGGGAACTTTTGTTAGAGAATATCGTTCTATTTCCTCGGCGCAGATAAATCCAAGTAATCTCGATTATTTAAAATTCAGAAGAGGGGTCCGACTCGGATTCCATTACGATACCGCTCTGCCGCAAACGATATCCAATGCAGTACGCACGGAACGCCGTGGGACCACAGAGGTGTTTTGGCGTATTTGTATCCAATTTGCCAAAAGTCGTTCGAACTTTGCGAACGCAGCCCATCGCCTCTCCCTCGCCCTTTTACCCCTTGCGCTCGTCTGTATTTGGTCCTTTACTGTCTTATGACAAATAACTAAGACACAGCAGATAGTAATGGCAGCAGCAGCCGGTCCCATAGCTCCTGAGGAAATCCGTGCCGAAAGCTATGTCGGTTTCGACACCATCACGCAGCAAATTGAGCACAAGCTCCTCAAGCGCGGGTTCCAATTCAATGTCATTCTTGTCGGTGCGTAGTTTTTCTCCCATTTTTCGCGTTGGTATGTATGCTCACATTTTCATGGTTGTAGGGCAAACTGGTCTTGGAAAGTCGACCTTGATCAACACCATTTTCGCCTCCCACCTTATCGACTCAAAGGGCCGGCTCGTGGCGAATGAGCCAGTTCGACAGACCACGGAGATTCAGGCTGTATCACATGGTTTGTGGCTTGTTTCAACTGAAGTTGCAGACAATTGATGGAGGCGATGAACAGTCATTGTCGAGAACGGCGTCAAGTTGAGGCTAAATATCGTTGACACACCTGGATACGGAGACCAGATCAACAACGAGGGATGGTGCGTTTTTAAGCTTTGCCTGTTTGTATAGGGTGTCTTACATACCAACCAGCTGGGATCCTATTATTAGATACATCAAGGACCAACACAGTAACTACCTGCGAAAGGAATTGACAGCGATACGCGACCGCTACATCCAGGACACGCGTATTCACTGCTGTCTCTACTTCATCAACCCTACTGGGCACGGGTTACGTCCTGTTGATGTTATTGTCATGAAGAAGCTGAGCGAGGTTGTCAACGTGGTCCCTGTCATCGCCAAGTCGGATAGTTTGACTACCGAGGAAAGGCTGGTTTTCAAGGCAAAGGTGAGGAGGTATACACCGTGCGGGAATATGGCTTATGCTGTGACAGATTAGAGAGGAGCTCATATACCACAATATTCGTTTGTATCCTTTCGACACGGATGAAGATGACCAGGAGGAAGTCCAGCTGAATGCTTCTATCCGGGTAGGTAGCGTCTCTGTTTCAGACCAGCTAGCAAAGAAGCTAACGTGACCAGGACATTATTCCATTCGCAATTGTTGGCTCGGAGAATAACGTCATCATTGAAGGCAGGTCTGTCCGTGGGCGTAAAAACCGATGGGGCGTTGTCAACGTCGAGGACCCGGGCCACTGCGAATTTGTGCATCTGCGGAACTTTTTGACAAGAACGCACCTACAGGGCCTGATTGAGACGACTGCGCAGATCCACTATGAGGCGTTCCGGTCGAAGCAGCTTATTGCGTTGAAAGAGGGAGCTAACCTGCGCCCTCAGCAGGGGCAGCAGTGATGAGAGGTGGAATGGATACCCAGCATTTGATTGTTTCGTTTGTAGTGATTTTCTTGTGGCACGCTCTTTACCGTACAGTAATACACGTTGCGTAAGCTTGGCGCATCTTGTCTATTCTTAGCCGTCCCTTTCCTCAGCCCATGTTCGTCTGCCTCCTAATTCTCTGATTCCGCCCATGCCTCTCTCTAACTGGGGCAGCTGGTATGCGAAACTCGCTGCATTCAACGTAGAGGACCTGTTCGTCAAGCGGAAGGAGCCTGGTCCACCAAGAACAGTGTATGTCAACCAGGACCTGCCCGCTGACTACATCGACGGCAAAGGCCGCGTCAGACCAGAGCATGTCTATGCGACCAACCAGGTCATCACGTCCAAATATACAATCATCACATTCTTGCCGAGGAATCTCCTCGAACAGTTCAGGCGCATAGCAAATGTGTGAGTTGGGGCTGCCAAGACATAGACGAAACCATGGCGGCTGACGCGCCCCTAGATTTTTCTTGGGTATTGCAATTCTCCAGTTTAATAGCAAGTTTTCAACCATCTCTCCTGGCCTTGTGATTCTCCCGCTCTTAATCGTACTCGCTATTACGGCTGCAAAGGACGCCTATGAGGACGTGAAGCGGCACCAGTCTGACAGGCGGGTGAATCATTCGACCGTTCGTGTTCTGTCCGGCGGGAATTGGGTCAATCCGAACGCGAATGGAGGGAAGGCCAGGACATTTGTGAGAGGGATCATTCCTCGGGGTAAAAAGCCCAAAGTGGTCAAGTTGGATGAATCGCCCAAGACCGGGCCTGCACCACATGGATCAGGGGCAGAACAGGCGCATGAACCAGAACGAAATGAACAGCAGACTCAACGTCGTGCTAGTACGGATTCGACGATATCATTCGATGACACGCCCGAGTCGTCTGATGATGCGCTGCATATGCCTCATCTTTTCGGCCACCACGACTTTAACACGCGCCCGCATTGGAAAAAGACTCTTTGGGAAGATGTGGGTGTGGGTGATTTTGTCAAGATTATGAATAACGAGGCGTTGCCTGCCGATATCCTCATCTGTGCTACGTCCGAGGATGATAATGTGGCATTTGTCGAGACGAAGAATCTGGACGGGGAGACGAACCTCAAGTCTCGTCATGCTGTGCCATCTTTGACCCATATCCGCTCCGCTGCCGACTGCGCCGATAGGCATAATGCGTTCGGTATCGAGTGTGACCGGCCCGATACGAACATGTTCAAACTGAATGCGACGGTGAGGCGTGGCAAGGATGCAGCCCCCGTAGATATGCAGATGACGCTGTTGCGAGGGACTGTTCTGAGAAACACAGAATGGGTAATCGGGGTGGTGTTGTATACGGGCGAGGACACGAAGGTTATCCTCAACTCGGGTGGTACGCCGAGTAAGAGAAGTAAAGTTGAGAGGCAGATGAATCCCCAAGTGTAAGTGGCAATTTTTAGTGGCTTGGATAAGGGTGCTAAAGGTTTAATAGGTTCATCAATCTCATTCTTCTTGCGTTAATGGCTGCCGCGTGTGCCATCGCGGATTCTGTTCTTGAGCATCGCGATTATCGGGAACAGGCTCCGTGGCTCTATGGCGACAACACATCCGGAGATAACCCGTCTATAAACGGCCTCGTCACGTTTGCTTTTGCTTTAATCACGTACGTCGCGACTTTCTTTCCATATTTGTACTCAACAACGTTTTTTCCCCAGTTTTCAGAATATCGTGCCCATCTCGCTTTACATATCCATCGAGTTTGTTCGAACATGTCAAGCTGCATTTATCTACTTTGATAAGGAGATATACTATGAAAAAACCCAACAGCCAACACTAGCCAGATCTTGGAACCTGTCGGATGATCTAGGTCAAATAGAGTACATATTCTCCGATAAGACGGGGACGTTGACCCAAGTACGTTGCTCTGTTTGCTGATCACAAGGATATTATTCAGCTCTGTTGCAGAATCTGATGGTTTTCCACAAGTGCACGATTGCGGGGAGAATTTACAGTGGCGATTTGGAAGAAGATAGACCGGGAGAAGACGAGATTATGGTTGTTCCCCGTATCACAGACGAGTCACCGACGAACTCCGATAGCAAAGAAGCCCCGTCGTCAAGCACAGATCTATCCATCACGGCCGTGGGCTCTCCTCCACCTGCACCTCCTTTCAACAGCATCCAGCAACAGGATACGGAGAATACCTGGCCAGACGATCAAAAAGTGGCGGATCCACTTGAAGCACAGGCTGTGCAAACCTCCGACCGCGTCATGAATCACTTTAGAGACGCTAGGCTTTCCGCGGACTTGGCAGAAGCTGCTGCCATTTCTCATTCGGGGACCCACGATCCAGAGATGGCTGCACATGCACGGGCGCTGAATGGATTTTTCAACGTATTGGCATTGTGTCATACCGTCTTGGCATCTGTCGATCCCGAGACGGGTGCACTGGAGTATAAAGCTCAGTCTCCTGATGAAGCTGCGCTCGTTCAAGCAGCAGCGGATGTCGGGTTCGTCTTTCGCGGTCGAGACCGAGAGACAATGCTCCTTCAAACACCGTTCAGCGATGGTCAAATCGAGCGATACGAGCTTTTGAATATCCTCGAGTTTACCAGTGCTCGGAAGAAGATGAGCGTTGTTTTAAGAAAGATGGAAGGAGACGATCGGAGGATTTTACTGTTGTGCAAGGGTGCCGATAACGTGATTTTTGAGAGGCTGAAGACGAGCGGGCAAGAGGATCTGAAGAGTACGACGGAGAGGCATCTGGCAGAATTTGCCTCCGAGGGGTTGCGGACGTTGACGTTGGCTTATAAAGTTATTGGGGGTGAGTTTTCAGTTTAGCGACGCGAATATGTTGATAGATGTCGGATACTGACGGACCTCCAGAGGAAGAATACAAGTCCTGGGCTGAACGGTACAGTGCCGCTACCGTTGCCGTGGAAGATCGTGAAGCGCAAATGGAGGCTATCGCTGACGAACTGGAGCGAGACCTCAGGTTGCTAGGTGCCACAGCAATCGAAGACAAGCTGCAGGATGGTGTGCCGGAGACGATTGCTGATCTAAAGAAGGCCGGGATCAAAGTCTGGGTCGCGACAGGTGATAAGCTAGAAACTGCCATCGGTAAGTTAGAGTTACACAGAGTTCGACCGCCACTGAACGCGTGTCTTAGCCATTGGGCATAGTACAAATCTGATCGGTCGTGATTCAAACATCATTGTCATTCGTGGTGTTAATGACAATGTGAGACCTGTCTATCAGCAGATGGTACGCGCTGCGGAGGAGTTTTTCCCGGAAAGTGGGATGCTGGCAGATGAGTATGTCGCTGGGCTTGCTGTTGTGGCCAGACCAAGCTCTAGAGCGTCTTCTGAGAAGGACAGAGAAAGGCGATATTCACTGCAGAGGATCGAGTCAACTATCTCGTCCATTGTAGGTGCCAATAATGGTGACAGGCCCGGTGGGTTTGTTCTTGTTATTGATGGAGGTGGATTGAGCCATGTGAGTGCTCTTCTACACTTTTGGGTTGCTCAGGGGCGAAATTTTTGTCAGGCTCTCGCGGACGACCGGGGCAAGCGACTTCTGCTCCGCCTCTCAATGGAGTGTGAGGGCGTGATATGTTGTCGTGTATCGCCTTTGCAGAAGGCGTTGATTGTCAAGCTGGTCAAAGATAACTTGAGGGCAATGACACTGGCCATCGGTGATGGTGCCAATGATGTGAGCATGATCCAGGTCAGTGACGTGGGCATGCGAGATAGTTAGAAATTATACATGACTCACGCATTGATCAGGCTGCTGACGTGGGCGTTGGTATTGCGGGGGAAGAAGGACTGCAGGCTGTCAATTCTTCGGACTATGCTATCGCGCAGGTATGAATGTGGTGTGTATGGTGAGATGGGCATGCTGACGATGTGACGGTAGTTCCGATTCCTCAAGCGTCTGCTACTTGTCCATGGCCACTGGTCCTATGCGCGTAACGGAAATATGTGAGCGTCTGAGACTATTTTTGTGCGCGTCCATCAGTATAACTCCTGTCACAGGATCTTAAACTTTTTCTACAAAAACATTGTCTGTATAGGCGTGCTGTGGTGGTTCCAGATCTACGCCGCGTGGAGTTCGACTTAGTAAGTCTTGTTTCCTTGTCCTCTTACCGATCCCTTACATTGTCTGTTAGCGTCTTTGAATATACGTATCTTATCTTCTGGAACTCGTTTTGGACATTTGCACCGGTCATTGCTATAGGATTATTTGATCGTATAGTCGGTACGCTATCACTGTTCCTATCGTTGTAATCCTGCTCATGGAATTTTTTTTAGATGACAAGGCGCTCATGACTCTTCCCCAGTTGTATCGGTACGGACGGGAAGGCCACTGGTTTGGATTAAAGTGGTTTACCTTGTATATGATTGACGGACTGGTTCAGGCAAGTGTGATATTGTTCGCGTAGAGCCCTGCTAATTGGTCACTTGCAGAGCGTTGTCATATATTTCCTGATCGCATACACCTACATTACTACGACCTCTCGTGAGGATGGCTGGGACGGGTATTTGTACGAGTTCTCCACAGTAAGCAACGTCACTTTGATGCACCATTCTTCATACCCGACAACTGTTTTCAGACAATGGTTTTTGCTAGCGTTATAGCTGCAAACTTGTTCAACGGGCTCAATACAAACGTATGGACAATTTGGGTGTTCTTTGCCGTATTCATCGGCATCGTCATTTTGTTCGTGTATACAGTAAGTGTTAGAATCAACCATTAGTGTTGCAACTTCTCATCTGGGCTTAGGCAATCTACAACCTCATCTCACCTGGCTGGTTTTCCACTCCCATATACGGAAACAACATTTTCTTGTTCCACTCCGCGTATTTTTGGCTATGCCTTCCTTTGGTAGTATGCATTGCCCTTCTCCCTCGCTATTTGCTCAAGGCGTGGAAGTTTGGATTTGCACCTGATGACTTTGACATCATGCGATACATTCACAAGAAACATCCTTCGGAGGCGACCCTTAATTATCATCTTCCTCTTAAAACTCTTCCACGCTCTGTATCTGTTGGATCCCGTATCGATTCACCAAAGGTGACACCGTCGCATAGTGTTACCTCCCTACGTGCTCGACCGTCCATGGACATGAGGATGGCGAGCCAGACGGACATGTCGACCGGCGAGCGATCAATTCATCGAGGATTCGACTTCTCGACGGAAGAGAATAGTGTTGCAATACGGCGCATGCAAACAAATTTGTCAGAGGGGCGCAGATCTCGGCGAAAGCTATCCCACGTGCTTTCTCGTGGTTTCTTGAAACGGAAGCCAGCGCCGTCTGAGGAAGGGAAGAAGTGAGCATCTCAATACACGGATCAATTATCTTGGATAGAAGGGACACATATCGCATGCCTTGGCTTATCCTCTCTCTTTTCACTCATTTACGATCTAATCTGCAACATTTCTCCCTCCCTCTTCTCAATCGCATTGACCAACCCACGTCGTCCACCCTGTACCCTCGCGGCCTAGTGTATCAAGTATCATTATTATTATTCTCACGTTCCTTGCCTTTTCTACCTTCACGACTCTCTCATGCATCGTACTCGCGTATTTTATCTAGGGTTTACTCAAATAATGTACAGGGAATTCTATTAGCACAAATACAGATTGCAAAACACGTGCATGCATATAGGCTTTGGCGTTTCAAAGATACATAAACGGGCAATTTGGCGCTTCAACCAACAGCAACTGCTGTTAAAGCCCAGAATACAGCTAAGTTTAAGGCCGCACCCCGACAACACCAATATGGTATGTTTCAATATCCGTCTCGATTGACGCTCCTACTCCTCTTCCAGATACTCACATCTATCAAGCGCCCGAGTCATCTTTTTTCTCTCACCTGGCCCTCTGACTATATAAACCCCCGCCATGCTGTCTAACTCACAAACCTCCACCCCGCTCCTCGATGCCGCACTTTTGCGAGGACCTGCACCCACGCAGTTCCTTTGCAGCCACAGGCCAAGCTGTTGCGAGCGCTTCACTTCCGATCTATTACTCGACTGACGTCCACATCGATCATAGTCTTTGCATCGCCTATTACCATTCTAGACACTCTCCATTTAGGAAGTTGCCAGTGGAGATCGTCCGCGAGATCTTCTCGTTCGCGTGTGGCACGGGACTTTTAGCTCCCTATCAACGTACTCGGGAGCCTCCTCGACGTACTTTACAACTCGTTTGCAAAGACTGGCGACAAACCGTGGTCAACTTCGCGTCGTTATGGGATGACCTTGACTTGAGGATTATGCTCTTAGAGCATGGACCATACGATTCTGGAGTCTCGCTCACTGTCATTGATGCGTTGCTTTATCGTTCGAGGTCATGGTTCCGCTACGCTGGAAATTCTCCCGTGTCCTTGCATCTACTAATAGCTTGGTGCGATGAGGTAGCTGAAGTTCGCAGACGAGTCTTCAGCTTCCTTTCTGCCTACTCATTCAAACAGCTAGCTGTCATTTCCCCTTTCCCGCTAATCCTAGATCTAGATGCGTCGCTTGATGCATCGTTGTCTCGCGTCGAGACTCTCTCTTTGATGGCGCCAACATGGCTGCCTCTTCCGATACAACTATTTACTAACCGATTCCAATTTTCGGCCCTCAAATCCCTGGCACTTGCGGTGGACGTTGACAAGTATCTATTGTCCGCCTTTCCGTGGCATCAGTTGGATCGACTACTCCTCGGCACAGTAAGACGATCCGACTCACTAGCAGGGATACTGTGCCAATGTAAATCGCTTGTCGACTGCACGATTTACGTTGAGCAGGACGACACATCCTTCATCCCGCTTCAGGACATTGTTCTCCCACAGTTGCACTATTTATCCATTATCAGCGACATTGTGGGTCCTATAACCGATGCCATCCTTCACTGTGTTGTCGTACCAAACCTGGAGTCCCTCAGCATTTCGGGCGAGCGCGGCAGTTCTCCTCTCACTTTGTACGCAATAGAAGCGATGGCACGACGCTCTGGCTTCGGAGATAGGCTTCGGAGGCTCGTATTAAGGAATATTTCTGTGGACCTTGGTCGATTGCTTCGATTTATGCCGTCCTTGAACATCGCAAAGGTATCCGGTACCATCGACGACGAGGATATGTTACATGTCGCAGATGGATCACTTGGACCTCGATTGGCGCACATAAGTCTTGCAGGATACGACTTGAAACTAGATGCTTTGTTGGACATGGTTGAACAAAGGCAGATAAATGCGAGTAAGAAAGGATCATCGATTGCGTCGCTCGTTACCGCATCTTTCCTTTTCCATCAGTGCCAAATGGGCAGGCTCACCGATGAGCATTACGAACGCGCAGCGAATCTCGAGGATGAATTTAATTTCGAAATAGGATTTGACACGTTTGGAGAGGAGGGCGAAGAAGTAGATGAGGTAATGGAGGACGACAGTGCATGGTGGATTTGACTCGGACAATCTGGGATAGTGTACTCTTAAGGGACATGCTCTAAAGCTCATCATGCATCTTACTACCGCATCCGAGTATATTCGATTACAAGAAGCCCACAAGACGAATTTGAACAGTAGAACACGGGTCTGCGAAGAAACGGTTTGACGTATAGTCTGCATGTGGGACAAGAGCGAATTGACATTCACCATGCCTCTGCAACAATGGCAATGCGCGGAGTAAGCATGGCAATTTCGCTCCAATTGAATAATTTAGATTCTCGGGCTATGCAGCCCTCTTGCCATTGGGACTGTCACGATCAGCAGCGCTAACCCGGATGTGCCAAAGCCGCTAGACACCAGAGCCAGAGTAAAGCAGAGAATACGCACTCATGCGGGAGCAAAGTGGAGGGGGCTGTGGCGAGCTCGGACAACGGGTCGTCAAGACTCAAAGATAGCAAAAATGAGATCCAGCCATCAACGGGATCGCAACGCTTCCACCATGGAGAAGACCAAGGGATGCCGTTTCTGCCGTACGACTCGAACACCTCTCACCGGCGCCCACATCATGTGTAAGTGCGTCCGATACTCTCACCGATTTCATCTTTACATAGTCTATGCGGTATGCGTAACAACTACTGCCGAATCATTCACTTCTTAAAGAAAAACCCGTCGGTGTCTAAGTAGCAGTACCATCACACCAGGCGAGTAAACCAGTTTATGTAGCCGAATAACCCCTCAGGGCCCTATACGTATGCCGAGGGCAAGGGCAAGGGGGGAGGAGCGGGTGGAGCAAGGCTCAGGCTGCAAACTACGCGCGTCGATGCTCGTGTGGTTGACCGAGCAAGAAGGATAGGGAGAGCGTGCCGTGCAAATGAATGCACTGTTATGTAAGGGGAGCGCGAGATCTCGCCCATGTACGGGTGACTTTGTAAATAGTTGCGTTTACGGGTGACGGAGATGATGTCTCTTTAATAGTAAGCGTCAAGAAACTTAACTACTGTACACGCGGACGACTTTCGTCCCGAAGATTTCGGACTATTTTGTACGAGTAGCAGCCTGCGGCCCTAACAAATATACATTTCTATTCGGAAAAAACGATCATACGGCTGTGAGGGCGGGCGCCCAAACTCGTGACTCTCCAGCGCGTCGGACAAAGAAGAAACGCGTTGCTTAGTCCGAACTTAGCAAGTCAATTAAGTCACGCATGAGCTGAAACGACGTTGAAATACTGCAAAAATTCCACGCTGCCTCTAAACCTGGAGCATCATTGTGGCTCTGGACGTAGAGGGTAGAGGGTCCAAGGGGTGCATATAATCTCCGCGATTGGTATGGTCGCTGTGGATTCGTGCAGGCGCGGCATGTGAAGAACATATTCATATTTGGGAGACCCCGATTTTGCAGGCCTCGGACTGGGCGCATAAACTCTGAAGCGTTATCACTTGATGGTTCACCGGCACGCTAAGCTTGAAATACCGGACCGGTTCATGATAGAGATGTTCCCGGCATGATTTCCACATTTTTGTTTGCGGGTGCATGGCCACTACGGAAATGAAGCCCGTTGCGATTGATTTAGAAAAGTGGAGGCTAACTAGGCCAAGCTTAGTATGGTGTTCGAAATAGGAAATGTTTTGCAGATCTTCTGCTCATTCCTATCGTGGACAGTATTCACATTAATATCCCCCACATTACATTAGAGAGGGTGAAGCATAAATGAAGGCACTGAAATTTGCCACTAGGTGTTTTATGGATATTCGACTGCGATCAGCGATGGATTTTAAAATCTGGCCGAGCGGCTGGTGGTGCTGGAGCGAGGAAGCTCGCTGGCACTCGAATCCTTTTTCTTTGTTTTCAAATACTTGCTCTGAAGAATATTGGATATAACGACCATTAGAGAGAACATGAGAAATTTGAAATTTCCGCTCCGTGCATTTCAGCAAGCAACGACCTGCGTTACCTCGCACCCATGCTGTATCTTCCACTAGACTTCTATTTCTCCGTGTCGATACCTAACACCTCCAGAGTCATGCACAAGCAAATATGGAGCTCAGTTACTGAACTAACCGCAACATTTCTGTGGAACTATGCACTCTCTTGGCTCCTGATCAGATGGCACGGTTGCTACTTCTCAAAATCCTACAAGCGGCTCGCCTGTGCTGCTACGATGAAGGAGAGGCTGACTTGTGAAATTGGCGAACATACTGTGTTATTACGTTTTCTTTTCTCGTGTCCTTGGTTGCAACAATATATCGTGGGAAATCATTTCCTGCTTATCATCTTATTATTAATTTTATGGAGTTCGCTACCTTTTTCCCTACTTTTATGATTGACTGCTTGAGACCACGAATGGTACCCGGTGGTGCATCGTTGACTGATTTTGGCTTTGCAACGATAGGTAATCACCTATTTGTCGCAACTATGTTCACCTGCGCGACTCCAGACGATCTTCCTCAAAACATCTTCATCCTCAATCTTTATATCGCCAATTCTGTCGTGACCTCCCGGACAGAATAGTTTCCCCTTGATCATAGTCACTTCTATCGCAAAGAGGACTTCGTCGTAGCCGTAGAAGACGAAAAGGTTATCACTGCTTAACGTCGCCGCATGATTGGCCGCGTAAATGCTACAGACATACTGTAAAAATCATAGTATGTATCCGTTATGATTGGCGAGGAGAGTTGGAGCGTTGCTGATGAATCGGTCACTTGATGGGTGATCCGAGGAAGACGGAGATAAGGGAGGTATGATGCATTATGGCGCTGGACGTGAAGGCCAGGGGGCACATAAGCTCCGCGGTTGGTATGACCGCTGGGGATTTGTAGGCTGGGCATATAAAGAACGTGGAGTTTGAGTTTGGGAGATGGTTGTACGAGCTGATTTGCAAGCCTCTATCGGACCAAGCGCGTCAACTCTGGGCGTTATTACTTGATAGTCTGGTTGTATATTCACCGGCATGTCAGTCTTGATATACCGCACCGTATTGCATTAGAGATGTTCCTGGCAGGACTTCAGTGGATGTATGGTCACTGCGGAGATGAAGTCGCTGCGGAGAAAAGTGAATGTTTACTAGGCTAAGTTTAGTCGTCGTTCGAAATAGGAAATGTTTTGATGATCTTCTGCTCATTCTCATCATGAAAGTATGTATGGCGAATTGATATCTCCTGAGCATTATGAGAAGGCGAAGGAAGGGTGGAACAGATGAGCGTACTGAAATTTTGGTGCCACTGGGGTTTTTATGGGATTCGACTGTGATCAGCAGAGAGAATTAGGCGGAGTGGCTTGTGGTTTTCGAGCGAGGGAATTCGCCGGCACTTGAATCCCTTTTCTTTCGGTTTCGAACAATTGGTCGGAAGAATATAAATGTCGCTGGATGCAACGGCCATTATAAAGAACATGTGCGGCGGAAGGAAGTGATGGTCAAATTTCTGCTCTTCTCCATTTTAAAATGCTTGGTCTGGAGAAGATAAAGTCGCTGGATGCAACGGCCATTAGAGGGAACATGTGCGGCGGATCCGGAAGGAGGAGATGATAAATTTGAAATTTCTGCTCCGACTGAGGCCACCGAATTTCGGCACGCTCAGCAAGCGACAACTTCGCACTCGCCTGTATCTCCCATCCTTCCACGTCAACGCCTGGCATATCCGACAATGATATGAAACTCAGTCACTGAAGTAACCGCAGTGCGCACTCAATCAGAGACTCTGGTGGCACGGTTGTTCTCACAAGCTACTCGCCATGGGCCGCTACAGTGGCGACATGGATGGTCTTCCAGAAATCAATGCGCATTCGGTCGGATCCACCAACTCTACAGGAGGCATGGGTCCCTGGGACGCAGCAGGCATTGCTACTACCCTCGGCGACATGATCGTCGACTCAAAACTGGGGCGCTTTTCACTAGGTCGACAAAATGGGTCTCCCGCATATAAGTCTAAGCGGCAGGTTGAGATGCTGAATGGATAGCTTTCGCGTCGTGACCAAACTGTCATGGAATACATTTGTTCTTGAAAGTCAAGCACACTCAAGTTCGGCGGCCGGCACACTTGGTAATCTTCGTCTGCTTCGCCACCAGACGGGATACTATCTTGCGCTTGGTAGCTTGTCGAAGATTCTGAAAATGCTCCAGGACCACGTCCAATGCCACTTGGATCTTGATTCAAGCGTCTCGCTGATATGGCTATCTAGTTGCACCAGCACGTCTTGCATAATATAGGTTTTCGAAGATTGCGATGTTGTTGGCGCTGCCTATTGCCTTCGTCTCCTATTTGGTTCAACAGAAGGTAGCATTTTGACGCCATGGCAATCGCCATGTCAGGCTACATGCATTCAATTGGCCTGTGAATAATGCAGTGATGCCTTATCAAACGCTCTTCCCCCACTGGCAACAGAACCGCTGAATGACTCATCCGTTATACGTGACAGTTGTGTCACGACTACCATATATGGTCGTAGAGGCGCGCAAACGTTGTCAATGCAGGATGTCCTGTATGACTGAATGCTGCAGATGAATGGTTGCTTGCATGTATGACCGTTCTCTTACGTGCGGTTGCGGGCTGCGACCAAGTGTCGTGCCTTTGAAATCAACTTTTGCTCCTACGGGACGAGGTCAAGGCTCCCGCCAACAGATTCAAATTTTCTCTTGCATGGTGTTGAGCCCGAGACACCCGGATTGATCAGCAGCAAGCGTCAGAGCAAGCTCTATGCACGCGGCTTCAACCTCACCCCCTCTGCACTCACTGCAACACTCCACTTAGGAGTGGGTGGTGCAGACCGTGATATCAGAATATCGAGGTTTCCTTTGTCGAAAAACCACTTCGATGGTAAGGAGATCTCTGGGTCGTATATCGACTGCCATCACCATTATTCAGGATGCTAAACGAGATGTCAACACGTCGACGCCTAAGGGATTTGAAAAAAGATTCGCTCATGGATTGTGAACTTTCGGTGCGGTCGTGACGATGTTGCGGAGTAGCTGATCATTTGAAATTGGCGAACATGCTATAAAGGTATAGGCTGCGTCCATGCGCTATAAAGTCAAAACAATGCCAATTCCCCATCCCTAATCCCCAAAATTTCGCCATCTTTCTCCGCTTAACATACACTCCCGTTCTCTGCTGAACAGGACACGTCTTCATGGACCCGGATAGTATCGCATACCACGGCGACACAATCAACAATTGTATGCGATATCTACCGACGTATGAGGACGCCACTACTCAGTACTCACTCCGCCTCCCCTCTTATCGTTCGTCCTATATTCGTCGGTTCCACCCCTACGCCAGATCTATGGCGCGCATTGTTGAAAGGTTTTATATAGTAGGTTACTCAGCTTCTGCCTCTGCAACGCGTTCTAAGAGTGCAAGGATGATGATAACAATGAATCCGATCAAATGGACGGGGAATCACTCCTGGATCTAAGTGTCTTGGAAGATCCGGCCTTGTTGGTGCCATTAGTCCCTTCAGAAGAGGGGCCTACGGACAAGGCAGAAGACCTGTCAGTCGGAGAAAGGTCTTCAATTGCCTGAGCGGCTCGACCAAGGTCTCGAAGAGCGCTTGTGTTGTGATTAAATTGTTCGTGCTTGCATATCCTTGCGCTAACTAAGCTTAACTTGGACTAGGTGATCTCCACTAGTCATTAGTTACACATGAATCGATTAATGATAAACTAATTAAAGAGACTGCCTCGTACCTGAGTTTGTCCCGCACAACCACGTGTCGGCTTCGAGATCTCTTCATCTTCTCACTCGCTTTCTCGACAAGTCAAAAAGCCAAAACGGTAGCTAGAACCATGATTCATGGATCGTGTCTGGGATGCAGAGTCCACGATATTCACATCAACAAACGCTCAACGATCGGCTTACCTAACGGAGGAAGGGTCCGCCACGCTATCTCCTAATTCGTTCTCTTGCGGCCGTCGCCACTCGTAAGGATCACGAGATCGTCCTTGTTGTCTCCCTGCTCTTTCTCTTGGTTTGTGAGCTTATCCAGCGCGTCGATACATTAGAAGACGACCTACATTTGTCAACGCAGGCACTTGATTATATTTTCTACACGACAAATGGCATCCTCATCCACGTCTATTCCCACTTTGACACGCAAAATGGCAGTGACAATGCAGTCGACCTTGGCGATCGTTTCTTGTTCTGCTACGACTTCACCTCCGTCAACGACGTTCATAACCTCAAACGGAACAACGTTTCTTCGGTCGAACCCCAAACGCGCGATCCTCAACTTTGCCAATTTGGTCTAGTCGGACTCCGTATCACCACCTCCTTCTACTGGTCATACCGTTCATGCAGAGAAAAGACAACAACTCTACCAGAGGCGGAGCAGAGCGAAATTTGAAATTATAAACACACTTCTAGGAAGGAAACCAGGCTAATTATGTTTTCGTGGAAAAGAAATCCTCTGTTTCAAATTTGGCTGGACCAACCACATTTATAGTGTAGTAGAAAATACATTTTTATGCTTTGGTATGGTTGCAAAGCGTCTTGCGGCATGGGATGCAAGCGTTCAAATGTTCACTTCGCACCCTCGGACGTGGCACGGCCGACATCTGATCTAATCCTACATGGATTGAACCCCACGTTCTTCGCACAGCGTGATCACTTTCGCTTTTGCGAACAATGATACATGAGGCATGTCCCCAGCTATCTCGAACTTCTGTAGTCTCTCGTAACCACAATTTCCAGTCGCTCTATTGACGGTCCGGGACGAAATCAGATCAAACAACAGGTCCATATCGTCGTCAGAAGCGTCATCAAGATTGCGAAGAAACAACGATATCAATTGACACGCTAGTGGTTCTTCTGCAGGATTAGTCGGTATGATGAGTTGCTTGAAGAGATTCCCTGGTTTGATTATGTCGAAAAGATTCAAATAGGCAACTCGGGGTGTATGCCTGATGATTTCTATGACCGTAGATGCCTGGGTTGATAATATGCAAAGACGCAAAATTTTCAAGGCGCAGCAGGACCTGTGTAGAAAGGACAATACGATATCGGGGGAGTCAAATGTGCTGGCATCCTCATAATCGATTAACAAGTCTTCCATTGCGGGTGCTTGCATGAAACGCAACCAACCAGGCGTGCAACTCAACGTTGTCAGGCTAGGAAGGAAAATAGTACTGGTAGGAATGGCATCATTGTATGTGCAATCTAACTCGAGGCGTTCCAATTTCGTCATCTGTGGCAGAATGATAACGAATTCAGAAGCCCTAGATCCCAGCCTCCACACTTCAACGGCCTTTAAATTCAACCAGTTAAACTTCCAATTGGCAGGGTCTGGAATACAGACGTCGTTCAAGGACGGGGCATTTTGAAATACGTCGTATAGGAAATCAGGAATGCCTTCATATGAACTTTGCCGTGACAGAATAAGCTCCTGCAAGAGGGGAAGACGATCCCTTGCACGAACCAAGGGCAACATATCTTGGGCGCTAATATTGAATGACGCCTTCTTCCAACGCATTGATTCGTCAACCAGCATTTCCATTATCTGGCGTAATCGGTCTGCTACTTTTTGATGGTCTCGAACGTGAGGGTATAACGAAACATTGAAAGAAAACGGAGCTGCCGGATCGCGTTCCAAGAAGAAGCGGGCAACCCTGATTGTGTGTTCAGCATTCTCCAAATCCAAATTTATCCATATACTGGACCAAAATTCGATGGTCATGGATAGGAACATGTATCTCCATGTTGAGCAGATATGACCAAGAAACCATGGAAATTGCGCCGGCCGTTGTGTTAAAAGCGTCGTCGCAAATATAGCAAAGATTTGCTGGATGATTTCGTTCGGGAGTTCTGATGGGTTTCGAAGTGCCGTATGGGTTGAGGCTAGATGCGACATGCGTTGTTGCGTGGTCCATCAATCTATGCCTTTGTGCTCTGCATCACGTGCCCACTGCGTTTCTAATTTCTAAGTCAGACTAAATGAACTAGCGCACCGATTCCGCTGACAATTAAGCGTTCCTTAGACGAGGATGTCGAATACTGATTAGTTTGAATACACATTTATTTTCACCAAACACTGAGTGTTGAGTCATTTCCGGGAATTGAGTATCGAGTTGCGAGTTTGCTCTCACTCTTGTTTTCGACGGTCATCGATTGTCTGATTTTGACGGCAGACCTTGTCGCCAATGACTGACCGTGAAGGCCCGACATTCCTTAAATACTGGACTGGTCGAGGCTGAGTGGCATACTACATCCTTGGGAATGAAGCTGGCTACAACTCATCTTAAGTTTCGGTTGCGTCAAATTCAAACTCTCACATCCAACAACGACATAAGCCCTTAATTTTAAATCCCATTATACATCAAAGCAATGCGTTTTTTACATCAGAATTCTGTAGCTAAACAAACGGTTCAAATGGTCACCGACGTCGGGTGCGTTAAAAAACCCCTCGGGCTTTAGGGGGAAAAAGCTACCGACGTAGGACTTGAAAGCTATCTACAAAAAAGCAAGAAAAGGAAACCAGTCGTTCTTGCGGTCGAGACCTTTATCTATAAATTAAAGCTTGTCAATCACCCTCGTCACCATACAAGGAAAATAAAACTCACTCGTTCCAGTCGTTCGTCGTCCAGCTCCTTGACGGTTTTCCCAAGTCTGGGGAGACAGGTGCCAGCTCATCAGACGCCACGCTTCTGAAAGCTTCATCACAAGACAGAAAGTGACAAGGTTCCCACCCTGCTCGGCCTCATACTAGGCGTCCTCCCCGGCGGCTTCATCGGACAACGAGTTCCAAACGCAATGACTTGGTCAGGGTCCACGTCCTTTGCCCGCTGCCTCGCCATTCCTGTCTTGAACCCCAGCAACGTCAGGCTTCGAGAGCTTACACACAGAACTTGACCAGGGTTCCATATTTGTCACCCGCGCTGCCACAACGCCGTGATTTGACAAGTCGCGTCAACTTGGGTATAACCCCCAATGCTTCGACTGTGGCGCTTTGAAACCGGTTAGTAATGCCCATCGTATTAAACACTTGACTTACATAAAACAGTCGGTTCATCACTAGATCCGGGGCGGGTGTCGTGTTCTTCCGTAGAAGCGTAAAAGAGTAACAAGGGCCGAACCTAGAGAAAGAAAATAACGTCAGCCACTTGAAAACGAAAAGAAAAACAGAAAACAAATCCTATTGGGCATTGCTGCCCGGGCCCCTTAGGGGCGGAGGTGAGCTTGAAGGATTGGCCCGCCAAATAGACGAGCCTTTCCTCCTTTCACGGCGTTTGAAGATCTCAAGACCAGCAAGTTTGTTGATCGTCCTTACGCGCTTAAGAGAAGAAGTTTCAGACTCAGCGAGCACAATCGAGTTGTCTCCAGAGCTGTTGTCATCAGAGAGAGCTTCTTGAGGCGCAGGATCTTCCAGTTTGTTGATAGTCCTAGTGAGCTGAAGAGACACAGGCTGAGATTGTTTGACAAGGACAAGATCCTCTCGAGCGGGACACATTTTCGTGCCTTCAAGTATAGCCATAGCGTCGACTCTGTTGAGAAACCTACCGTACTGAAGAGACGACCAAGACCACCAGTCAAAGACCGGATCCTCTGTGAGGGGACGAGGTTTTCCTGCCTTCAAGTATACCAAGAGTTTCCAACCTGTCGAGAGTCCTGATGTGCTTAAGGAGCGCAGCCTGGTCAGCGAGGACGAGATTCTCCTGGGTGAAACGAGCTCTTCTGCGTTTGTATGGCACTGGCGACGTGGCGACCGGAGCACCCCCGGCGGGGTTGATGACCTGGACGTCCAAGGCGGCCTTTAAATTGCCAGCAGCAATGTGAAGGGGGCGGGTAGGAATGGTGAAGGTGGGTGTGACGAGAGGACGACGACCAGCGTCGGAGGAGGAGCAGGAGGGGGATAAGGCAGCGCAGGACATAGTATCATGCATGGTGTGTAGGATGTGGTTAACTGGAAAGAGGAGTGAGCCACGCGCGGGCGATATATAGATTATTTCGACTGTCAGCCACCTTGGTCATGATTGGCCTACCTGTTTTGGCAGCGGTGCCGCTTCAATCGGAACCAGTACCTCACAAAATCACGCATATTCAGCCTGGTTTCCTTCCAAATGTGCCTAGAATTTCAAAAAATGCTCTGCTCCGCCAGAGGTGGAGTATGGAGTCCAGAGCAGGATCGCGCTTGGGTTTGGGGGAATGCGTTATTGAGGATGTGGTCCTCTGCGAAGATATTATCCTAGTTCTGCTTGCGCTTCCTACTGGACATGGACTCAATATGCCAACAATCTTTCAGTAAAAGAATAAGATACCACCTGAGCAGCACGATGGCAGCCATCCACAGGTCTCCAAAATCTAATGACGTAGTGCTTGCAGTCTACTCGTCGACGTCTTCCGTTAGCTGCTGTCGATGATGACATAGAAGTTATTGTGGTCAATGATGGCGATGAGGACAATGAGCTTGAAGTGGTCGTAATCAATTGCTGCTCGGACCAACCACATTTATATTGCAGTACAATACATTTCCATCACTTTACGGAATGCCATGCCAGACAAAGAAAGTATGAAATACAGAGTCTCAGTGCACTGGGAATTCTACAGGCTTTGGTATGAACTGAAAGAAGCTAGTGGTTACCTGAGCTTTGCAAAACACCATTCTCCGGCCTACCCACTGACATCCTGCGGCATAGGATACGTTCGGACGTGGCCGAGGCCGACTTCTGATCTAATCCTCGACATATTGAACCCCGCGCTGTTCGCACAGCCCAATTATGTTCGCTTAAGTTCTGTAGTTTCTTGTAACCATAATTGTCCAGTCGCTCTATTGACGGTCCGGGACGAAATCAGATCGGACAACAGATCCATATCGTCATCAGAAGCTTCATCAAGATCGCCGAAAAACAACGATAGCAAGTGACGCGCTAGCGGTTCTTGTGCAGGATTAGTCGGTATGATGAGCTGGGCGAAGACATTCCCTGGTTTGACTGTGTCCCAAAGCTTCAAATAGGCAATTCGGGGTGTATGCCTGATGATTTCTATGACTGTGGATGCCTGGGCTGAAAATATACCAAGACACATAATTTTCGAGGCGCAGCAGGACCTGCGTAGAAAGGATAATACAATGTCGGGGGAGTAAGATGTGCTGGCAGAATAATCAATTAACAGGTCTTCCATTGCGGGTGCTTGCATGAAATGCAACCAACCAAGCATGCAACGCAACGTCGTCAGGCTAGGAAGGACAATAGTACTGGAAGGAATGGCATCACTGCATAAGCAGTGTAACTCAAGGCGTTCCAATTTCATCATCCGTGGCAGGATGGCGACGAATTCAGAAGCCCTAGATCCCAGCGTGTCCACATCAACGGCCTTTAAATCCAACCAGTTAAACTTCCAATTGGCAAGGTTTTGAATACCGACGACGTTCAAGGACGGGGCATTTTGAAATACGTCGTACAGCAAATCAGGAATGCCTTCATATGAACTTTGCGACAGAATAAGCTCCTGTAAGAGGGGATGACGATCCTTTGCACGAATTAACGGCAAAATATCTTCTGGGGCCCTAAGATTGAACGCCGCCTTTTCCCAACGCATCGATTCGTCAACCAGCATTTCCATTATCTGGCGTAATCGATCTGCTACTTTTAGATGGTTTTGAACGTGACGGCATAACGAAATATTGAAAGAGAACGGAGTTGCCGGGTCGCGTTCCAAGAAGAAGCGAACGATATTGATTACGCGTTCAGCATTCTCCAAATCCAAATTTATCCATATACTGGACCAAAATTCGGTGGTCATGGATAGGAACATGTATCTCCATATTGAGCAGATGTGGCCAAGAAACCATGGAAATTGCGCCGGCTGTTGTGTTAAAAGCGTCGTCGCAAATATAGCGAAGATCTGCTGGATGATTTCGTTCGGGAGTTCCGGTAGGTTTCGAAGTGCCGTATGGCTTGAGGCTAGAGGCGACTGTTGTGGCATGCGTTGTTGCGTGGACCAGTGTGGTCAATCTATTTGACGTAATGACGTCGTGCTCGCTGCGTTTCTAACCAACAATGCTTGTTGACTCCGGGGGTAATGGTAGTGGGGCCCTCTGCACGCATGCGACGTGTCCTCACCTTTCCTAATTACGGATCCAGACGAAAACGTTGACCGAAGATTACCAATCTAAAGATGATCACCGTGGATTCCAGATTCACCGACGTCAATCCTTCCGTCTGAGAA
This sequence comes from Amanita exitialis, assembly GCA_023014455.1. Classification (NCBI taxonomy): domain Eukaryota; kingdom Fungi; phylum Basidiomycota; class Agaricomycetes; order Agaricales; family Amanitaceae; genus Amanita; species Amanita exitialis. The sequence goes on from JAEBUR010000001.1 coordinate 1,418,742, forward strand.
TTCTACCTTCATGATTTCTGAGATTTTGCGTTCATCAATGCTGACTTCACATAGGTTAGCGAAGGTTCAGTAGGACAGAGATGGGTTTGTGAATATGGTAGTCTGCGACAAATTAATTAGTACGACAAAGGTATTATTTAATGGCCGACTAGCTCAGTTGGTTAGAGCGTCGTGCTAATAACGCGAAGGTCTTGGGTTCGACCCCCACGTTGGCCAACATACTTTTTTCCCTTCCCTTCCCTGGCCATCAATAGATCTATCAGTCCTCGCTCAAGTTCGCCGCCTCATATCAGGACATGAACTCCCCTATAGAACCTGGTTCACCCACGTTCTCGACGCCGTCCTCAGAATCCCCACCACCCGAAGAACCCAACTTGCAACCATCTCAAAACACCGCCCAATTATCTCAGCTCATAACCCAAGTCGCGGCGGGCCTCTCCAGCAGCGGTAATCCTACTAGTCCAACTGTCGCTGCTGGCCCAAGCGCAAGCGGTGGTCACCATGGTTCCGTAGGCGTGCCATCCAGCAAGCGCCGGCAGCCGCACGGGGCTTATGCTCGTGATCGAGACGCGAAGTCTCGAAGGCGCGAGCCACGAGCTGGTGGCGTTTGGGAATCTCAGGGAGGAAAAGAAGGTGGAAGAAAGGATAAGGATGAATTTGTTGATACGCATATCGCTGAGAACCTCAGGAAAGGTACTTCATTTATGTTGACTGACATTTTGTCCGCGATCTGATATTGTAACCGTCGACCTTAGAAATCGGCGATCCTTTCCTCGAAATCGAGTCTTAATACCCTCGGTCATTGTCACATCTGCGTGGACTAAATCTTCCAAACTTTCGTATGATCCCCATTCCCTATCAGTTCAAAACCCCCCCAATAGCATGTAGATTAGCTGTGGATGTTAATGATACAACATGCACCGATAAATTACACGTGATAATTAAAGTACACAAGCAACGTGTCGGGTGTCCGTAATGCATTTCGTTATTCATTCGACCTCCGATTTTCAGAGCCATTTTTCTTGCGCAGTCCCCGCCGTAGCGAGAACACATGCGATAGTGCCTCTTTCGCTTTTTTCGAGGATGCGGACGTTGGACGTTTATTTAGTCCTCTTTGTTGTTGGTGCTCTGATAATTGGGTCTGCATACGTCGGATGGCGACAGCCGCCCTCTTCCGAGGCAAAGTCGAATCCACGGTCTTGTGACACGAGCCCAGTGGCCATGTCAGTTCGACTCGCTAGTCGTAAATCTTGCGTCCGCCCTATGTCCACGGACGAACGGGAAATAGGTGTTCGCAACAGTGGGCTGCTTGAGTCTTTCCAACCCTCCTTTGGCCCGTGATAGGTCAAGATTGGGATTTTGCTTTCGCAAGATGCGTATAATGTCGATGTCATCAGGGGCGAAGTAGATCTTGAGTGCTTTTGCGATGAGGCGAGGCGTAAGTGCGAGTATAACAGTGAGCGGCAATACGAGCCAGAAATAAGCAGACGTGAAGATGAAATCATTGATGCCATAGAGGAGAGTAGATGCGTAGGAAGGAGGGATAGTTGAATAAATAGCCTACAATACGTTGAGCGTTGGCTCGTCAAGGTTTTCTTATCACGTACCGTGAAGCACCAAATCAAGATGATACCGAACAAGATGCAGAGGACCAACCAGATCGTTATTGCCGTTGATGTTAGGCCGGCAAAAGCATTGGCAGCTATGACTGCCGCAAATGCCATAGGCTGAAACATGAGATCAGCCATCGCGATTCCATTGCTCGTATCACACAAACCGTTGAGAATTCGTCAGTGAAAACGTTCCATCCATCTCTGCGAGCCGATGTTGACCAGGCGTAGGTATAGAATATGAAGAAAAATATGAGCGCTGTCTTCATAACAAACGACTGTTAAATTTTTGACTGGAGATACAGAAATGATGACGCCTACCTGGACGACACCTTCAAACATGTAAACGAAAAAATCTTTTAGACTAAACCAATAGCGCTCTCGGCCATATCTGTAGAGCTCAGGGAGTTCCATCAATACATCGTCATCTTTGACAAGTGTAAGCGGACTCTAAATTTCATCAATGCAGTCAGACACTCACCAATGATTCGGTCGAAAATACCAATGCCAAGGACCGGAAGTATCGTCCATAGAGAATTCCAAAAAAGAATGTATATATAATCATAAACGCTGGAACGTGGGCGTGAACACTCAACGCCTATAAATGGGCGATGAACTTACAATGAACCGCTCCAGCCATTATAGATCTGCCACCAGAATAAAACACCAACAGCCATCATATTCTTATAGAAGAAGTTTAAAACCCTGTCCAGTTGTTAGTGGTTATGGTCGAAACGAACATTACTATACTGTACTGACATTGTCCCGTTTCGTGCGTAAGACCAATGACCGTGAACGAACAAAAGCCTAGTCAAAAACCGAAACTTCATACACGATAAGGATGTGAACAGCAGGAATGATAATTAGTACGCACTTGCGCTATTGCATAGTCTGACGAGTTGACGGCTTGTAAGCCCTCTTCGCCTGATATGCCGACGCCGACGTCTGCAGCCTAGTATGTCAATTAGTTAACAAGATATTGTCTTGGATATAAAAATATTTACTTGAATCATGCTAACATCATTAGCACCGTCACCGATAGCCAATGTCATAGCTTTCAGTCCATCTTTGACAAGCTTGACAATGAGGGCCTTCTGCAGGGGTGAAACTCGGCAACATATGACGCCATCGCACTTGATACCCAAGTGCAATAGCATGTCCTTGTTCTCCATCGTTGCAAAGGCCTAGAGCAAAAGGATAAATGATGACTAAGCACTTGGGCGTGGCTATTCACCTCGAGAAGGGCAGCGCCGTCAATAACCAACACGAAACCACCAGCACGCTCGCCATTATCGGCTCCGACGATATCTGTTACACCAGTGTTGATCCTTTGTAATGGGATACCGCCCTTCCCAGCTTCGACATCTCCTGCACTGGGAATAAAAGCAGCCAGCTTCGCTTCTTCGTGTTCAGGGAAATACCGAGCCAATGCTAACAACATCTGGTCTTGAACACTTCGGCGAGTACCTCCGCGGATGATGATAATGTTTGCGTCGCTGGATATCAGATTAGTGCTTCGTCCAATAGCTACGCGCTTCAGCAATGAGATAACATTGACCATGGAAACCAATCACCTATTGCGGTCTCTAGCTTGTCACCCGTTGCAACCCAAACTTTAATTCCAGCTCGCTTCAAGTCCGCAATAGCTTCAGGCACACCTTCTTGCAGACGATCTTCGATGGCGGTGGCGCCTAGTAATCTTAAATCACGTTCAATCTCATCGCATACAGCCTCAACTTTGACCTCTCGGTCGTCGAGTTCCGCATTAGCTTCTAGGTAGCGTTTGTTCCACGTTGCGTAGTCTTCCTCTAATACATAGTGTTATAACAGGAAATCAAGACACAGAAACGTAGCGCACCTCGAATTACTTTGTATGCTAATGTTAACGTTCTAAGGCCCTCGTTTGCGAATTCTCGTAGATGTTGATCCGTTATGCCCTTCAGCTCATCCATACCTGGTCGTAGTCTGTCAAAGATGATGTTGTCCGCTCCTTTGCTTAAAAGGAAGATTCTTGAGTCATCTGTAGCCTTCTTGAGAATGACACTCATGCGCTTCCGCGCGCTGGTGAAATCCAAGATATTCAGCAACTCGTACTTCTCTTCTTCCTGTGAGAAGGGTGTGCGTAATTTCAAAATGTCCCGATCTCTGCCCAGGAAAATGAATCCGACATCGGCTGCAGCTTGGACCAAAGCGGCTTCATCGGGTGACTGGGCCTTGTACGTTATATGACCCGTCTCAGGGTTTACATCCGTCAGCACGGAATGACAGAGCGAAAGGACAGTGAAGAAAGCCGTTCAACATGCGAGCATGGGTAGCGAACTCTGACGTTTCGTCGGTGGCTACGGCCTTTTCCAGGTCATCTAGCAACTCGGCGTCATGGAAGTGCGGCTTGCTATCATCCGATTGGTCTGAGCGAGACGACAACAAACCACTGGAGCCACGTGCTGTGCTATCTCCAGATAGCTGTTTAGTCAAGTTGAAGTTGACTCCAGGATCAGCAACAGCGATCGTCTTGAGGGTATCAATCTGTTCATCCCTATCCTCGCTATAATCATCTCCCCGGTATGCTTTCCCGCCAATTGAACATTGTCTAAACACCATGGAGTTCTGTGAAAGAAAAATTATCAGTTCATCCAGTCAAGTAAATATGATTCGGTCAAACCTGTGTCAGGGTACCTGTCTTGTCCGAGAAGACATATTCAATCTGGCCAAGATCGTCAGACAGATTCCAACTACGGGCGATGGTAGGCTGATCTGTCTTCTGATACCAGATGTTTGGGTCCAAATAGATAAAGGCAGCTTGTACTACCCGGACAAACTCAATGGATATATACAAGGAGATGGGTACAATATCCTGGAACCTGCGCAAATCTTCAGTCGAAGCAAAATGAATGAAAGCGGGCAGCATACGTGAGAATAGCATAAAAGAACGTGATCAATCCATTGATCTGTGGATTGTTATCGTTCTGGTTATCATCGTAAAGCCAGGGGGCACCCTTTGGGTATAGGCGCTGCTCGAGCACAGCATCGACTATAGCGCACACTAACGCCATGAGCGCCATGAGACCGAGATTGAGGAATCTGAAGAAGTTTGAGCGATCGGACTAAACGATAGGTTCATTATACGTACACTTGCGGATTCATTTCCCTCTCTACCCGACTGCGCTTACTGGGAGTATTTCCCGAGTTCAAAACGATCTTGGTATCCAGTCCGGTAAACAAGACAATCCCGATAAGCCAATTCGTGTTCCGCAATACTGTGCCACGCAATAGGGTCGTGGATATATCGACGGGCGTTTTTTCGCCATCGCGCTCAACATTGGCATTGAACCTGTACAAGTCCGTGTCCGGGCGATCACAGTTAATCTGGAAGGGAACGGCATTCACGCAATCCGCGGCAGTCCGTAAATGAACGAGGGGAGGCACAGCATGTCGCGACTTGAGATTTGTCTCCCCATCTAAATTCTTCGTTTCCACGAAGGCCACATCCTCTTCTTCCGATGTAGAACAGATCATCATATCCGCGGGCAGGAAATCGCCGTCTTCTAGTCTCACAAAGTCGCCAACACGAACATCTTCCCATAAGACCCTTTTCCAATGTGGGCGCGCGGTCTTATCGTCTATGATACCGGCGTATTGTTCATACTTGTCGTCAAATTGGACGTCATTAAGCTGATACCCATGTGCCTTCTTTCCCTTCTTTCCTTTCTTTGGGGAGGCAGAGAGACCATTGCCAAGCAGGCCTTTGATGAAGGTCTTGCTCTTTGGTTTCATCGCATTCGGGTTCGTCCATCCCCCAGCCCACGAGGACCCAGACGGTACTTTGGTTGATCCTACTATCCGCCTGATGCCGCTTGAAATCCTCATATCCATCCTTCAGGGCAGTCACAGCCACAATGAATGCCAGGGGTAAAATGGCGACTCCTGGAGCGATGGTTGAGAATACATGGAAAAACTGGATGATAGCGATAGCAAGGAAGAACCTGAGCATTGGAACTGTGGTCAGGGATGAGGGATACCGAATGATAATGAGGCAAACGTACAAATTCGCGATTCGTCTAAACTGCTCTAACAGATTCCTTGGTATAAACGTGATGAGGTTATACTTGGAAGTGATGACCTGGTTCGGGGTATAGACATATTCAGGTATTGGCCGTCCCCTCTTGTCAATGTATCCTGGCGGAAGAGTTGGGCGGTTTACGAAGACGGTTCTCGGCCGGCCGGCAGGTCGTTTGCGTGAGAAGAGCGAAGCAACGTTAAATGTTGCGAAGGACTTGAGTAGTCCATTAAGACCTGACTTTGAAAGGGCCATGGCCGCCATCCTTCAAAGGACGGAAAGGGAGGGCGAGAGAGGGCGAGAGGACGGAGCGGAGGAAGGCAAGGCAGTGTGCGCTAAGCATTCTTGGGTTTTGGATATCAATCTATCACCCGTGTTCCCAACAGATGCTTTTTTTGGACGCGGGCGGCTGGGATGATTCAGCACGAATTATGTTCAAAGACTAAAACGGCTGACGAACTCATGCTCTGCCATCGCATCAGCCATCCGATCATGCGCCCGACTTGCGTTGCTCCTGCGCCGCACCGTCGCCCGCATAAATCGGGTGCCGAGCGTGACGCACATGCGTTCACATGCCGAAGGATATAACATCAGGGCCGCACGCTTACCCGAGGTCGATGACAATCACAACCGTTTGATATCCATTATCTCTATAGTCTACATGTTGCCAGGTCTTGTATACAAAGCGACGTGCAAATCTCTAAACTATCTTTTCACCCTTTCGATGGCGTGTCCACCGCGCAAACCGCGGCACGCGGCACTGTCGGCCGATCCACTGGGCTCTGATCCAAAGTACCCGACAAATAGGAAGGCAGCTCATCCTCTGCGTGTGTCTTCTTCCGTCGCTTTTTTCTCGGCGCAGTTCCATCCAGGCTGTTAGGTGTAGGTGTACAATCGCCTCGGTCAAATTCCCGATCATCATCATTAGCACACCCCTGTTCACGGAGATCCGGTTGGATAGGCAGCGCCTTTCGCTTGCGATTGGTCCCGGTCCCTGGTGTCTTGCGCTTCTCCTTCGGAGGCGCATTGATATCAATGACATGACAAATCTCCACATTTGCCCCTGCCCTCAAAAGAGAATCAAACCACAACTATATATATGCCATCGTCAACTTCTCTGTGAAATCCAATGAACACTCTTACCTTTTGATTCTCTTGAGGTCGGTCGCCAGGACCTTTGACCTCTACAAACTTGCACATGCGTTCTTCAGCCTTCCAGACGACGAGATCAGGGACCCCGCTGCATCTACCACCATAGTCCTCGCAGAACAGCCGACAGATGAGTGCCAATGCGTGACCGCCAAGACACTAATTGTCATTCAGCAAATAGATAATGCTGGAAACTTGAAGACTCGCATCAACAATCTCCACAAGATCGGCAGACTCGCACATGTCCCATCGCAACCCAACACACATTGTTTGCTTCTCCCGATGCTGATCGTCGTGCCGCAGCAGTATCTCCCTAGCGTTCCCGTTGCGTATCTCCTCTAGCCTTGCTTCAATCATGTCCTTACGAGCATAGTAGAAAGTGTCCTCCGCGAGGTCTAATGGTGCAGTTTGATAAGGCGTTTCAAAAGCGCCCGGGATATCCGCAAAGATGATATCCCAGAACAACAACGAGAAGATCGTTGTCAGTATCCGCGTTTCAGCGTGAAATCTACCAGCAAACGGTCAGTACGCTGTATGGGATCACCACAAAAAGTACTCACCCTCTGAAAGCCTAGGGTCTCATAATGCTGAAGGGCACGTATCTCGACATAGACCTCTTCGTTGTCTCTGCCGACCCATAACGACTTGCCCTTCCAGCTCGGAATTTTTGACTTTTATATAGAGATCACAGAATGAGTTCATCAACACTGTCGGTTCAAGAATATATATTCACCTTCTCTTGGCCATGCTCTTCCTCCTCTTCCTTGACGGCATCCTCCTCCTTCAGTTCCCCTTCATTCTTCTTTGGTGTCAAGTACACGTACAGCCCGCAGCCCTTTGACCGTCGCATTTTGGCCACCACGGTCTATCGGCGTACTGTCTGACCTTTTGATTGCTCTCACTGCCCTGACGAACACTTTCTGTGGTTGCTTCAATTCTCCCTCGCATTGGCTGCGCGCTTCCTCTGGTATGTGCAGCGTCTTCTCCAACCGCTGCAGTCGACGAAAGAGACCAGGCCGCCAGACTGGATCCAGTTAGCTCTGCTCTCCTACATATCGTATCGTATAGGGCCACACCTATACCGGTATCCTCGTCCAACAAAGCCTCTTTTATGCCATCCATTGCTTGCCGAAGAACATCCTCGTCGCGTTGCCTCTCATCCACTTTGCACAGGTACATGGTTTGAATTATGGCGCGCCTCTCGTACCATTTTGCACGCGAACCCCGACGATAGAATGTTTGTCCTAACAGAGCCTGTAATATATCATATTCTGACTGATACTCTTTTAGTGTAGCGAGCGCGCGCAGGGCATAGTGGAGCATTCGTGTGTAAGTGTAACCTTGATGGTGCAAAAGGAGTTAAAATTTATTGCCTAAATGAAATCACCTACCAGGATCAAATCGCTCCAAGCCAGGTTTCCGATCCGACCATCCTTCTCTCGTCTTAGCTTCGATGAACATCTTCCAATTTGGATAAATCTTCTCATGTAAGAGTTCCTTCACTCTCCTAGCTTTTCGAATGTTTGCTTCCTCTTCCTCTACATGTGTCACTTCAGGCAACGCAAAAACGTCAATTTGATCTACCACTTCGTCCTTCACACCAGAGCCAGAGGTCGGTGGGTCTTTGGGGGTTTTGAACTGTGCTTTAGGGGTACGCAAGATCTGACCAACGGGAGTTGCAGGCGCAACCGACTCGGCGAGCGATCCAGGCGTTTTCGGTTCTCTGTCCTTCTCCGGCAACTTGTTTATGACTTTCTCCAAGTGTGCCTCCAGCTCTAGCGCCTCTTCGTAAGCCAATAGGTCTTCTCGTGTTGGCCATATGGAATTGTCACGTTTATATTTGTACTGCGGATAGGTACGCTTCTTGAACGACGTAAGAAGGGCGGGTAACAAAAGCGATGTTGGTTGTTCGGTACACCGGAAACAGATAAGATGCAATCGTCGCACAAGGCGATAAAAGTCTCCGTTGATTCTGACGCACTTGCCTAACGGAGGAGTCGTGAGATAGGTGCGTTCAAAGCGTTGTACACGCACCTAAAATTTTCAGTACCATCTGAACAAGCCTCTGTTCTTGGTTTCTAGGCATCGCCTTCTCTTTTCCCTTGAGAGACGGCTTTACATCAAGCGTCATTTGGCGCATACCCAGCTCAGGAGCTTTCCGTGGCTTCTTGTTCGCTGGGCTCACAGGGAAATCGAGCACAGCCTGCGTCGCCGCATTGGCCAACAACGCTCGTATCATCTCTGATTTCTACATCGCACGATTGGCGGTGCATCGAAAGGAGCAGGAGAGCTGACGCACAGTGGGCCTGCTTGGCCTGCTTTTAGTTGCTTTCACGAGATCTTTGAGCTGCTTGACAGAGAGTCGATCCAGGAGATCGTTCATGTCCATAGTGCTTTCGTCATAGCAGAACGAATCCAATCGCACTTCTTGCAAGTTCTCCTGGAATAATTGACTGGAAATGGGCAAGTCACTATCTGACAATGTTGAACTCTTCCGAGTGCCCGAGGGTCCTGCCTCCGCGTCGCAGCTCTGCGAAATTGATATTTTGACATCCTCGTCCGGACCAATGATCAACTCGAAGGCCTCTTTTACTTCACTCTTCATGCCAGAATCCGCGTTCACGTTCATTTCTTCGCCCGTGCCGTTCATGATTTCATACCATGGTCGACACAGGTCCGTTATTGCACGAACAAGTCCAACTTCCCCAACTTCCTTTTTGTAGCTCTCCAGTGACGACAGCGCGTGCCATTGATCAGGTTTCCGTAGGACCAGCCGCACGAGACAGTAACGCGCGTTGTCTGCACGTACGATGAAACTCGTCATTCACACGTGTGGGGAATATGACACGTAGCACATACAACAATAGCATTTGAACGTAGCAAACACGTCCCATTCGTTTTGTGACAGTAGATGGGACTCGTGTTCATATACCGTGTTTACCATGTCTGGCACAACCCCCTCAAGCGTTAGACATTCGCGTCACAGAAGAGGGGAGCGAAACTCACCTTCAAACAGCTGCAAGTATAACGACGGCTTCCTGCAACCATACTCCATCTCCCTCGGAAAATCATCGATCTTGTCCAGCACTGCGTTATACTCTTCTTCAGTCAAGATTTCCCCTCCATAGATCAGTTGTCCCACGCGCCGATTGTCCAAATAGGAATCCATTGCAAATCAAAGATAACACATAGATATAGCCGATTCAAGTTGGAAGAGTGGGATAGAATGTCAGTTCTGCGAACGCGGGTGTGACGCGTGTCACGGGCGCTATCACACGACGTCTGTCAGTCGCTTCTTCGCTTCTTCTTGGAACGCAATCCGGCTTCTCTTTCAATATTTCGTTACACCTTCACGATCGACAAGTAGAAGATCGATTACTGGTCGACGAGTCGATCCTCGTTCGATATTAGTGCCCCACATATGTTGCCGTTGATTCGTACAAGAGCTTACTCTGTTACGACGTTCATTTAACGGCATTCCTGATATGGTAGGCGACGTATTTCAAAGCGCCACGTTGCGAATACAGTGATGCACTACTGTTCTTCCAAACCTGACTTTGTTGACTAAGCGCCCGCAATGCAATGTTAATCGATTATGACTCACCTCAGTCCAGGCATCCACAGTCATAGAAATCATCGAATCGCCTATTTGAATCTTTGGGATACAGTCTAATCAAATTAGGCAATGTCTTCAGGCAATTCATCATACCGATCATTCCTGTACAAGAACCACGAGCGTATCATCTGCTATCGTTGCTTTTAGGCGACCTTCAGGATGTTTCTGACGATCTGATTTCGTCCCGGACTGGCAATTGTGGTTACAGATGTTGGAGTTAACTGGGTGCGTACATCGTGTGCCATTGGTCGCGTGATCGCGCTGCGCGAAGAGCGCGGGGTTCACTACGTCGAGAATTAGATCAGATGTCGGCTACTACCACGTCCGAACGTGCGAAGGGAACGTTTGTATCGTATGCCACAAGCCGCGAGCGGGTAGGAAAGAGTGACGTTTGTTGACGTGTCTACGAGGTGCTGCGCTCAATTTTAAATGGACTAAGAACCGAACACAATTCGTTCAAGGCGGCATCCTTGGTATTGGATGACACCACTGGTCCTTCCCACAAGAATTGCACATATGACCGTTGCGAAATCTCTGTTGTCAACTTCACGAGCGTCGTCCAGCTTCATCGACTCAGCTGTGATAAATATTGCAAAAAGAAAGAGTCGTCAATTCATCTTCTTGACCAAGCAGCAAATGAAAACGGCGGGTGATTGATGGCGCGCTCTGTCCCCTGGAATCCGGAGAATGATACACGGCCATTTCTCACGTTTGGTCTCTTGGGGGGGGAGCACGAGAGCTTGAGCTTGAAAGCCTCGTCAGGGGAGGGGGCGCATGATAATCCTAATTCAGCAAGACAATAGACACCCGCGCATGTAGTGGTACGAAATGTAACCAAGGTTATTTTTTTTATTTAAAAAAGTACATACTACTAACCGATTAGTTGGAACGAAGCGCCAAGGCCATTAATCGTATGCATGACTACTACTCGGCCGCGTGCATGGTTGTGCACAACCTGTGTCGGAGTGGATGGGGACTAAGTTTGCTCGAGGACACCAGTGCCAAGGGTATACGTACCTCATTACTGATTTTTGGTCCATGATTCTGGGGCAACGAGATGAAGTACGGAAGATCACGAATGACATCCTCCGACGCACATACATCTTTGTCCTTATCCGCTATCTGCTAAGGCGTATAAAAATAGGACATTGAACCTTCTTTCTCTTTTTTTTGCGTAGAAAGGTGGCATAGTACATCGGACCTTGCATAGCATATCGTCCGATCAGCGCGCTACCTCAATCTGCAACAGGGTGGACAGCTTTAGAACTGACAAGATAGAAACAGGTGGATATGCTCTTCAGAGTCTCCACGATACTGAAATATCTAGATAATACTATTTTATCTCATACTGGGACAGCGTCCTTGTACATCATCGACAGCAATCCGCTTTATAAAGTAGAAAGTGTCAACCAACTCTCGACTCCCCTCGGCCCGAGATTCACTTCTTGGGGATCCTGAACATGAACATGTCTGTTATCGGAGCTTCCCGATACGGCATTACATGATCAGGTGCATCATGTCCCAGAAAAAAATGGTGAAGTTCGATTGATTGGAGGCAAGCACCCCATGTACTAATTATACTACCGTCATGTCGTCAGAAGTAAGACTAGCAATCGAGGATAAGTATTGGGTCTGTGGAGATAGATTCTGTGCCACAGAAGGCGCGCGATAGATGCAGATGGCGAAACGTAGGGCTGAGAGGTGAAACGTTGGGTTCGGGTGAGGAAAGTGGAGGGCGTCATGGATGAAAACAAGGGTCGGTGGGAGGCGAGAAAATGGGCGCAGGTGACCAAATGGTGATGCATGATAAATGGTAGGAATCAAGTTAACGACGTGCACTTCAAAATATAAGCTCACGTCCCACCTGTATCTGGATCAACCGCGACGACAAAGCAATGAGCAACATCATGTTAATCAGTTCCTGGGACCGGCAAGCAAAGGACCCCGCATCGTAGGGACGTGTACCGCCCAATGTCTTGGGTGCCAATAGCCTTCGGGAACGAGGCAGCGGTCGAGGAACACAGCTTAACCGATCTAGGTCCGACTTTTCTTTCCTTTTTTGTCGCTTATTTAGGAACGTTTTGTATTGATGTGTACTACGAGCCAGATAAAATGTTAAAAAACCGGAATGCACGCTTGTGAAACGGGGACTAATCAAAACGTTTTCTGCCATATAGGGTAACTCACCCTCCACATCAGGAGCATGTTATCGGAACAGCATGTAAAGTAGCACATGATCCTGCTCGAATATGGGCGCCGGGAATAATCAATTGGGTGACAATGGATGAGGGAAAGAATGGTATGTGATCTGCTGTCTAAATTTGTTCACGATATCCCAGCACATATACTTGGCGCCTAAAATCAAGGCATATAAGAATCTTAACAACTGTGACAGGGCCAGTGTTTCTTTAGATAAAAGCACGCCATCAGCGATCGACTCACCATGTCATCCACAACCATTGCTTCAGCCGACAACGAGTCCGTCATCATTGCCCCTCCCATGCAAAGCATGAGCATGAATTCACTACGGATTCAAGACGTACCAAGTAGCAATCTGCGCCAGTCCAACACGTCGGTCCCCGCCGACATCCGACGGTACATGTGGAGGTGTTGGAAGTGCCTCGAACTGGTCTGTACCCTCCCATGTACCTGCTTCACACTAGGCATCCCATCATTGCATCGCTCATTCGCTACGAGGGAATCTGGGCTGGGCAAGTCCACCAATCGTCCTACACGCCAGTGTATTGACAACTTTTTCGCACGTCTTAGGCCTCCCAGCCACTATAACCGTGTGGAAGATCATCCGAAGCTTCGCGTCTCTTTTGGTCGTGTAAGCCCCGCCCGTTGACCCAAACTGTCCACTTGGGCAGCACTATTACTCACCTTCTGCGTCGTTAGTGCGATGATAGCGGCAATATTTAAACAGGCCATCCAAGTGAGTGAAGCCGCGCGGCTCCTTATATACACGGCATTGGTTCAGGCCGCCCTGGGCCTAGTATACTCCAACATCCTCATGATCTATTTCTCCGCCCATAACAGGGTATGTCTTCCACATGTCAGATATATTGCTCGGAAAATAACGCGATGATACATACCAGCACGATCACGGTCCAGTTGACGTTGAACGACTAAGATTCCTTTTCTGGAGCATATGGGATCTCTTTTCGACCCCGGTGATATGGACAACATGGTAACCCAGCACAACTGTTGGAGGTTCAATACTTGATTGAATTTTTTCGTTTGGCCAGGAGCACGATCACGCTGGTCATCGCATCGCTCATCGAGGTCATCCACCTTGGCACTCTGGAGGCCAACCCCAGTCAGGGCGTCTGCTCAAACTCGAGTTCTGCATACGTCGTCTCGTCGCTGTCCATTGGCGTATCTGCCTTTTCATTCACATTATTCATGCTTCATCTTCGGCATTTATCACTTACATTTAGTCAAACCATTCGGATGCATGGGCCGTAGCTTAAATGTCTTCAGAATAAATGCGGTTGGAAACGGGGATTCAAGTGGCAGCTGGATACCAAATTTGACGATCGACTCGATCGTTGATAGCTTGATCGATCAGTGACGCGGGTGTCACAAAAGTGTAAAGTGACGCGGGAATACGAAACGTAAGGCGTGATGCACAACATATGGCGGCGATAAGGATCGAATAAACGGAAACTAGTCTAGGGATGTAAGAGTACGTTATATGGCCAAAAAATTGCTTTAAAACGTCTGCAAGAGAAGGAAAACGGGGAAAAGAAAGAAGACAGAAAGGAAGGGAAATACGTGTCTAGCGTATCGTCATAAGTCTATGCTTGATGTATTTACTGTGATTGTCATTGGTGATACTCCTCATTTTACGCACCCGCCCACACGCGTGGTCCATTCGCTCTGTTTTAAACCGAAACGAACGGGGCCCCTGGCCTATTTTCCATCCTCAGAAACCCAACCTCGCGCCAAGCACTGAATCAGCAAACAGGGGAGAGAGGATAAGAGTAAACCGAATTTAAGAAAAACGAATAAAGATTAAAGATTACTATGCATTGAACAAGAAAGGATATGTGCAAGGGAATCTGAACCTGAGAGATAAGATACACAGTTCTTGCCCATCCCGTTTGCAAATGTTAATCCTATTCTTGCTCAAAATAGGTGACGGAGCCGATGGGAATGCTGGACAAGAGATGAACGGATCAGTGCCGTGCGAACTTGGTATATGAGGATGCGAGATGAGGAAACGAGTTCGACAAAAAAGGCAAGGGGACGCGAAGAGATGTGAGAAGAATGTCAGCTATTGGAGAGCGGGTGTCTCCTGATACAGGGGGCTGGGAACAGGTGTTGGCACCCTCGATGGCACTCTTGATGGCACCCTCGACGAGAATGGCGATCCATATGGTGCATCATAATATCTCACCGTATCCAGCGTTTCCCCAAATCCTCCCTCGTGTCCTGGTCCGTACACTGTTCCATTTGACCCTAGCACAGCGTCGTTCCCTGCCAGTCCGAGTGCACTTGCCATTGCGCGCGGGCTTGAGGCGATGCCTAAGCGCTTGTTTTTTCTCGCAAATTGGCTGGATAAAGGCAAGTCCGAGAGACGGGGCGAGTTTGTCAATGGCGATGTCTTTCCACTCCCACTTGTATCGCTCAGAATGAGGATCGGACCGCCTTTGTCTCCGGACAAGTCGCCGATTCCAACGCTCTTGGGCAACGGTGGCTGGTTATACATCCATGTGGCGACGAGGACGGTTGTGGCACCGATACAGAATGACGGGGTTATCCGGAAGTCGAAGAGCACAACTGAAGCCAGGAAAGAAAGGACGATGGATAAACTGGTTGCGAAGCCTTTGAGAATGTTATCAGAGTACTTGATGACAACAGCAGTAACGAGGCCTCCAAGGACTTGGATAGAAACGGTTGCCCATGCCCAAAAGCCAAAATTACGAAGGATATTAGATAGGGAGCCAATAGAGTCTTCATGCGCCGGGTAGAATATAATAGGAAGGAGAGCGGGAATAAGAGAGAAGAGGGATAATTGGACGTTGCGGACCCACAGGTCAGCTTTCGAATTTTTGAGCACCATTTCAAAGTAGACACCAGCGAGACCGGACGTGAAGCAGGCAGCTGTCACCGCTCCAAAGCCCTTTAGGGGATTCATCACATGGGCGTGATAGTCGTGTGCGCTCCCAACACTGGGACTCTTAGACATGGGCCGTCCGACGGAGGTCTGGAGTTGCACGATTCCTACACCAATTGCCAAGCAGAAGAGGGATAGCCATTTCGTTCCGCCCAACTTTCTCCGAAGAAGCGCGACGGAAAAGGCCGCTGTGGTCAAAATTTTCATCTGGTACGATACCTGGAACGTGGCCACGGGAAGGTTGCTGATTGCCACAAACTGCAACGAGTTTTGGATGACGTAGAGGATGGCCGGGATCGAAAGTTTCCAACAGTCCGGACTGAAGATGTCGCTCCACACCTGCCGGAGACGCCAAGGCAATGACCTGAAGTAACCCAACAACGATCTTTTTTGCAACTGCATGTCTGCATTCTCCTTTACCCGCGTCAAGGCGGTGATAAAGGATATCGAGCCCTTGAGCAGTTCGCATATGAGGATGGCAGAGGCTGGGGAATAGGCAAGCGCGGGAGGGGTCGAAACGCGGGAATGGTGCATGACGATGGATAAAGCAGCGTTTTGCACGGCCAGCGTTACCAAGCTTTGCAGAGATATAAATGACATGACAGGGCGGACGACATTGACAACTTACGAAACATATTTGAGCGGCAATCCGAAGATGGTGGGCACCGTTGGGGTGTCGAGCGATTGAAGCGCCCCGTTGAGGGCCGACGGGTTCAGCGGCATGGATTTGTCTGGGTAGTTGAATTGGGCAGAGGGACTGGAAGGAGAGAGCAGCGGAGTGCAGCAAGGTGAGACGACAGTACTTGAGGACGCTGTTGAGGGAGTGCGGGCAGGGAGGGGGCGGTGGTACATATCAGGTGAGGAGAGAGAAGCAGGTGAAGGCTGACACTGTGGAGCTGGCGGGTATTCGTTGCAAATGCTGGTTGTTGAGGCAACTGGAGGATGGTAAGCGGAGAGCCTGTCGCAGCGAGACGGACCGACCTTGATAGATAGAAATAGAGAAATAGGAATATTATATGGACGAGCAGGACATGCACGGTCGTGGTTGAAGCTGCGAAGCAAAATAAAGGGATCCACTGCTTATGTTATCACAGCCGCTAATCTATCTACCGTTGCCCGTGCTTTCCGCAGCCTCCAATGACTCTTTCAAGGCCTACGTGCTGTCCGCGCACGCTACTATCCACTCAGGGCCTGGCTATGTGCTGTCGCCGCCTCTGCCGCAGGCGCACTGCTTGCCCATGCCAAGAAAATCCCATCACGAACATGCCTAAAGGAGACAACGGCCATGTGTAAGTGCTTGGCGTCATCAGCGGCACGTGGCGGCTTCCTCAGGCTCGCCTTTTTCTCGCAATCCACTCCACCCACCCGCTGCGCAGATGCCCGCCGTAGCAGGATCTCATGAATGAGACGGGGTGTGTGCTTTTACCAGGGTTATCTTCATCGGACAACCGCCACTTGCACGAAAGGAAAGAGATCAACTCACATTGTTAACTAGTACTTCTATTTACATGAGCCAAAAATGTCAGAAACCTCCAGGTGATCCTGCGTCCTGGCTCCTCGACCAGTGGGAGAAGCAATCAGCAAAGATTGTTTTTGAGAATCATAGATGTCTCTCTTCGACGTTTGTCTGGACCATCCTTCCCTGGCTTGTGCTCCTTCGAGACGGAGGAGGGACGGCAATTTGACGTCGGTGGTTGTCGGACACGCAACATGGCGCAACTTTATATATTGATGCCGGTCGGAGTTTGAACGCGCCGCCCGAAATTGCAATTTCGCAAGTTTAGTTTGCATCGACGGCGCTATCAAGCAATGTCCTCTGCCGCCACCGCCGTCACCACAGCGGTGGTAAAATCAGTCCCGCCCGCGTCACCCTTTGCTGAACTCTTGCGCCGGTCGCGGTTTGCGTCGTATGACCCCGCCATCCGTCAAACATACTCGTCGCCTGCCGCTCACGCACATCGGGGAGACTGGGGACTGAAGCGTCCAATATCTCTGCGCAGACGGAATGCATTCATATCACTTTCATCTTTCGAGTCTCCAGCCCATTTCACAGAGTGGAATCATGCAGAGAACCAAGTCCGGTTCATCCGACGTGTCGAAGAAATGGGTGTTGCTCCTCGGATGCATGAGAAATCAGATTGGTTCAAGG
Source organism: Amanita exitialis (assembly GCA_023014455.1). NCBI lineage: Eukaryota > Fungi > Basidiomycota > Agaricomycetes > Agaricales > Amanitaceae > Amanita > Amanita exitialis. Next base: position 1,436,445 of record JAEBUR010000001.1, read on the forward strand.
GCTTAGGCAAGGCCCAGACAGATTGGTTAGCCGACTCTGACTTTTGCCCCGGCGAGACCCACGTCCTCAAGCTCGGCGACGGGAAGTACACACCCGTTGACGCAGACCTCCCCACCTTTGGTAACAGAGGGCAAGGTCAATACGGCGCCAATCGTCCTCATCAGAAGTTGAATACACCCCCTGGCATGCATCGCATTCCCAATTTCCAGGACATGACTCCCAAGAAATTCGAAGAGTTTCTCAGCAAGCTTCGCGTCCCTGCGACCACAATTCCAACAGTACCTACGAACACATGGCAAGTCTCAGTCGCTCTTGGAACTCGCGCAAAACGGCTGCAGCGACGACCACATTCAGTTCCTCCTTCACCACACCACGCAAGAATACGAGGACAAGAACAACCGCAACATCGAACAACAACCACATCCTAGTGCCGGCCTCATGTACGCCCGCCCTACTAAACTCATCTCGCGCATCATAACCAATTACCAACCCTGGCATCGTCCTCCAATCTGCAGAGAAAGACGACAGGTTCGGTACCTACGAGCGAGCGAACCAGTCGTTCGTTGTCAGCTTCGGGGGCATCGCCGCCGTCGTCTCCAAAAAACACGCCGGAGGCAAGACGCCTCTCTTTGAACCCACTACCGAACAGGGGATCGACCGATCCAAACTGGATGGCTCAGTCGGATACATGAAAGCCCGAACGATTGACCTGAAGGAAGTTCCCCGCGTCATCGGGTACCGACCAAGGGGCATTAAATCCGTCAAACTTGGGGTCCAAGTCGTCGTCAAGTCGTCACATCACGATTTTGGTCTCGAAAATCCGTACGAGCCAGGGACACCTGATTACATTGCGACGGAGCCAAAGGGGATGCAGTCCAGACCTCAAGATTGGAACAGGAGGCCGGCCAATCAGGTTGGTCAATGGCAAAAGCCCCGAAATCCAACCGCTACGGTTGCGCACGCAAGCGAAAAGTCTAATAAATAATTTGCAAAGTATGCTATCCAACATCGACGACAGCAGTGACGCTAAGGAGGATAAGTAGGATGTGGTTGCGCATGGCGGTTACCGGAGGTGTGTTGTTCGGGAACAAGGCAAGGTGTCATTGATGTCGACTATTCACAACGTTGTAGAGCATTCTGTACGATGCATTTGCGAGCAATGAATACGGTCCCGAAGGGTTTTCTTGCAATCTTGAATGTGGGGGATCACCATAGAGTGTCTGAAACGTCGCTACAATACCATATGGAGTGCCATCACCACACAGTATGTAGAGTACACAAGTCCCAAGAAGATCCGGTCGCATGGAAAACGCAACAATTACAGGTGTGAATGATCGATGCCGCGGAGTCAAAAAGAAATACCCACGATCGCACTTGATCTTATTGGTTTCCTAATCTACACCTCAGGGTGGCTGCGTTGACATGTTCCTCGACCCTGGTGCATGATACGAATAAATCTGCGGGTGTCGTGCAGATTCACCATTTGTCGATTATCATTTGAGGTCACGAACCAAAATAGAATTTAAGAGAGGGACTATGGGCTGTAACGATCTTACGATCCTCGGTCTGTCGGGCAGCGTGGGAGGCCATAGCGAAGAAAGACGAAAGACTGCAACTTGCACTGATGCCAGCACTTCGGCCAGTCACACATGGTCACAATACATACTCTCACCCAGCCATCAACGGGATTTCATTCTCCGCTTCTTGTGCCACACTTGCCGTCGTCCGTCGAGAAAGAATATGTTTATTAGAAGAAATTAGATTTACGATATTGTAACTTAAAGCGATAATTCTCCCCGGGGAAAACATTTTCCCGCATATTTGAAAAGCATGCGCACGGAGATCCGGGGGTGATACAGCATGGCCGATTCTGACTGGAGGTTGCACCACCCCACCAGAGTGCTCTCCTGCTCAAATTTGAGGAGTCGCTGTGTTTCTAAGTGCTTCTGCTTCGGTACATATCGAGCAGCCATTCACTGAGTTTCCAAGGAAAACTATATTTAAAAACAGTACGTACATTCTTCTTCTTCACAGCGTCTCGGATGCTCTTGAATTCTCTGCTCACCAAGCCATCTATTGCCTCCTGCATGTGGTTCTCATATTCCAGATCTGTGCTGGATGCCAGTTTTCCTCATTTGGAGGGCTCTGCAGGCATGGCAAGCACTGCGACACCAAAGATTGAAACGTGTCCAGACGCGATATGCCAATATTAATAGACAACGTTTAGACTCCGCTCACGGCCGCAGCGGCAGAGCGTGACACAATGTTCCCTACCTTCAAAAATAACTGATTGCTCGAAATGTCAAAACCAGCCCGATGATGGATATCTTTAGTCAAGACTCAAAGTGGAAGTGCCGGTGAGTGGACAAAGTGCCGGTGAGTGGACAAAGTGCCGGTGAGTGTTGGACCCTGAACCCGGACGAAGTAACCGTGAGGGATAGTATAAGAATGTCACCTCACGAAGTACCGGCTCAGCTTCATGTCGTCCTCTGCTAATCTCCAATGGTCCTTTTCGTTCTTCATATCCCTCAGGCCAATTTCGTCCTTGACGCTGGGTTTACCGCCGTTTTACGAATCACTCGCAACCGTAGACGTTGCGCTGCGTAAGTATATCAATCATGTCATCTGACAATTATATTTAGGGTTTCTACTTAGCTTTAGAGACTATAAGCTCCGTCTCCAACCAAGTGTGGAAGGTTACTAGCGTCCTGCTTGGGTTCGTAAGATCAACAATCTCGGTCTACCACGTTTGCTAAAACACCACACACACACACACACACAGGGTGCTCATCGCTGCACTGTTTAAGCCATCTACGCAAGACAATCTCTTGTTCTGGTTCCTCGTATCAGTTTCCATGGTACAGGCAGTAATGGGCATGGTTTGCTCAACAATCCTTATTGCCTTTTCTCTAGGTCATCGTGAAGTTTGTCTTTTTTTTACATTATGCTTGCCGATTCTATAAACTAATATGCCCACCAAGCATCATCACCTCTCCGCTGACGTGGCTACATTGCATTATCTTTGTTGGACAGCTTGGGATTTATTTTCTTTCCCGGCTGTATGCACGACGTGGTGCGGTGATTGCGCCTCAATGGATTGCATCAAATTCTAATGCAGACATTTAGGAGCACCATAACGTTCGTTGTTGCTTTGATCAGTGACACCGTGCACCCTATCACCACCGGGAACAATACAACTGGACGAGCAGGCCATTTCACGGCTGCAAAGGTTGCACTGTTGTTGGTGATCTGCTTTGCTGCGCTGCGCTTCGGCTTCTTCGTGCTCCATATTCGACGAGTCTCTAACATTCTTGGCCGAGCCACTGCCGAAGCGTAAGCGAAGAACATGTCTAGAATAAAACCTGTCTTATCAAGTTAATGTATTGTCGTGTAGGTCTCCGCCATCAGCAGAGAGGGGAAAAACTCGCATTTATTAAACTCATTTGCCTGACAAGTGTATCCAGCTTCTTTGAATCGTTAGCGCAGTTCGTTGTCCTGCCGTCGACTTTGACAGAGGAAACAGATCGTTCCGCTCGATCGATGCTGGCAGCGCGAGTGTGGTTTCCAAAAGTAGATTTACGCTGTCATGAGTCAATAAGGATGAATTTGCGATTGATATCGTCATCATTCCCGGGGTATCAAATAACTCAATGAAAGAGAGCACGGACAGCAGTGGCAATTGAACAAGAGAATTGCGTTGATGCTATGAACACCCCCGAATGGCAGGTTGATCAAATATTCGGTGGCGCGTGCACTTCTGTCAAAGGCAGTGCCAGTTTCTAGAAATCCCCAGAACAACTTACACAGCCATACATATGAGGAAATTTTGAAGACGATGCCTTTCATTGTAACGTTCAGGTTGAAATAGCGGTGCCTCGATACACCGGGATCCAGAAGATATTTTGCAATTCAAATATTACTAGACAAGCGTCAGCTGACGCCGGCCGCGACCTTGCTTGCCGGTTTCTTGTTCAATCGTACGGTAGAATAGATGGAAACAGACATCAGAAAAAGGTTGTGTGAACGATATTGATATCGGTCGCTACGAATGAAATTTAACTGAACAGGGGTGGTGTCGTTTCAATCGTGTCAGTCCAAACATTACTTACTGAGAAAGCATGATGAATATTTGCTCAGAGAGGATAAACGTCTGGACGCCTGGACAGGCTCACTACGGATTGGTGGAACGAATTAAAATGCAATGAAGAGGCATGAGCATTGATAAATCATACAAGAGCTTTGCACGCACATTCAGATATATGAATTTAATGACATGCGAAACTGAGTAGGACGAAATACGACCACGGACACGAGCATCGATAACTCATACAGGAGCTTTGTATGCAAACACGGTCACAAGTGAACTAAGGGCCGAGAAGAGGTGGAGCGGTGAGATAAGATGGGATGCAGAGCATGGTCTCCGAACGCCTTGTCCGTCAACTCGTTGTGCGCTTTTGACGAGAATGGGGATACAGGGAAGAAACCATCATACGTGGAGAGCTGCACACTTCGGACACAGCGTTCAGTGTAGAACTGGTTGCATGATGATGGAGCCACTACCATATTCTACGTGTGTCTTCTCCGACAGCATCTCGAATTTATTCACCTGTGAAAAAGACATCCACGGGCGTCACATAGAAGAAAGCATGGGAGGCGCACTATTATCTCAGGAATCAAGGTACCTTTCCTGCCAGTAGAAAGTTTCCTCTAAATTATGAGCAGTCATTGATGTGGATGATCGATATGAATCAACAAGGCAGAGGTATGAATCGTTCAGATGACATGACGATGGTGCAATACGTGGCTTTATAATTAATAAGTTCGTATAAGTACACGTGGACAACTCGAACCTTCAATTGCATCGATAATTGATATTGTCATTGCGACGCACGCCATCCACCAGATCCTCATCACCCGCCGCACATGCGACCGCACAGAATGGACGTTCTGATACATATGGCCGTTGTACAAGGGCTTAAGCAAGGTCAAAGTAGAATGGCTAGTCAACTCTGACTTTCTTCCCGGTCCCTTCAGTCATCTCTGCCCCACCCTAGGAGGAGTCACGTTCTCAAGTCACTTCCGGTCTTGTAATTAAATTGAGGGAGTACTTGGGGATATGATCTGCGGTTCTGGACCAGTGAAGTCCATGTGGATTAGGCCGATTAGCACCGCAATCGTCTCCAGAACCCCACAAACAGAAATCGTCGGTTCCGTGAAACAAATGAACTAAAAAGAAGTGAACACTAACCCTACGCATGGCTTCAAAGAACTCATGGCATGAGCAGCTCAACAAGTTATCCCGTCGTCATTCTTGTAATGTCAAGGCCAAGATTTACATCCAGTTTCTCATCTTTTTGGGTGGAGGCTTGGCCGCGAGTGGCTGCAAAAAGGGTCAAAGTCTTCGACCCTTTTCGCAGCCACTCGCAAAGTTATAAGGGCAGCCCTCATCGTTGTTTGCTTTGCCATAATCTTACCAACAGAACACATGATTACCCGTGTTCCGTGGCTTGTGTACATCGTCGCCAGTGTTGTCCTCAAGTCCTACGCCTCATATCATGCGGTGGACAGTCGGCAAACTGTTATAAGAGGCAACTTGCCCGCCTCGTCATGTCAAGGCACTGTTCATTTTCCTCTAAGACGTACGTCTTATTAATCCTTGCTCTGTGCTACGCAGGTGTTTCTTGGGCACAGTCTAGTATCGACTCTTACTATGCTTCTGAGTCGCCTATTGCCAAGGCTGGGTTGCTAGCGAACATTGGCCCCTCAGGTTCGAAGTCTTCGGGGGCTAGTTCCGGTATTGTCATAGCGTCCCCATCGACATTAAATCCCAACTACCTATATACTTGGACTCGAGATTCCGCGCTGACTCTGAAGGTTATCATTGACCAGTAGGTTGATTGAATAATACTGCGCTCACAGTTCAATTGTCTGTAAAGATATACGCTCGGTCTCGATACGAGCTTGAGGCCGAACATTGACAATTATGCTGGGGCTCAGAGCATTTTACAGCAAGTTGCGAATCCCTCGGGTGACATCAATACTGGCGGCCTGGGAGAGCCGAAGTTCTATATTAACGAGACGGCGTTTATGGGGCCATGGGGGTAATCATAAGTGCCTTCTCCCATTCTCTCTTTACTGAACCTCCCTTACTAGACGTCCTCAAAGGGGTACGCATGACCTGACACCCATTGTATCAAATTTTGACTTCACTTAGATGGACCCGCTCTGCGTGCTACGGCACTCATCACATGGGCCAATTACCTCCTTTCAAACAAGAATTCCTCTTACGTGACCGGAACCCTCTGGCCCATTATCCAATTAGACCTCGACTATGTCGCGAAGTACTGGAATGAAACAACGTATGATCTGTGGGAAGAAATCAATTCATCATCATTTTTCACTACGGCTGTTCAACATCGTGCCCTCCGTGAGGGCGTCAGCCTTGCACGTGGCATTGGTCAGGATTCAAGTACTTACAGTGCCCAAGCAGGAAATGTTCTCTGCTTCCTACAGGTCAGCAGAACCCACGCGTTGATCGCATACTCATCTCGTCTCGCAGAGCTACTGGAATAGACAGGGAGGATACATCACTGCCAACACCGGAGGAGGTCGATCCGGAATAGATGCCAACACCATACTCGCAAGCATTCACACATTCGATGCGTCTGCTGGTTGTGATGCGACAACATTCCAGCCCTGTTCAGACAAGGCATTATCCAACCTCAAGGTTTATGTCGACTCGTTTAGGAGTATCTATGGCGTCAACTCTGGTATTGCTTCTAACCAGGGCGCTGCCACTGGTAGATATCCCGAGGATGTCTATTACAACGGAAATGTGAGTTTACGGTGTTCGATAGGTTAATAATGTCAACTAATGATATATAATATAGCCTTGGTACCTTGCCACGCTCGCCGTTGCTCAGCAGTTATATGATTCGCTGATAGTATGGGACAGTGAAGGATTGATAACAGTTACCCCAATCTCTCAGCCGTTCTTCTCAACTTTCGTATCGGGCATATCTATCGGAACATACTCCTCCAGTTCTTCAACCTTCAATTCTCTTATCAATTCCATCAAGTCCTTTGCAGATAGCTTCGTCGCCATTGTCGCCAAGTACACGCCATCCGGCGGAGAACTATATGAGCAATACGACAGATACACAGGTGTGCCGACTAGTGCCATCGACTTGACATGGAGCTTTGCTTCATTGTTGACGTCGGATATGGCGAGGAACGGCGTTGTCACCGCTAGCTGGAATGCTTCTGATTTGACTGTGCCTTCGCAATGCTCCACTGGTCCCGACCCTATCCCATTCACGTTCAACGAATATGCTACCACACAGTATGGAGGTCAGTGAACTTTAATTCAAGAAGGTTCCTGAACTGGAGGTTCATTTATCGGGTAGAAAACATTTTCGTTACTGGTAATCTAAGGGAACTGGGAAATTGGTCTCCCAGTAGCGCTATTCCGCTAAACGCCAATGCCTATCCGACTTGGAGCGGTAAGTACACACATAATTGAACATGATCATCTGATGGATGCGTTCAGTGACCGTCAATCTACCCTCGAATACCATATTCCAGTACAAGTACATTCGCATCTACAACGGCGCAGTTACGTGGGAGAGCGAACCAAACAGGCAGGCAACAACACCTGCATCTGGTAGCTATGCTGAAAATGATTTCTGGCGATAACGGTTTAGATAGAGGTCTTGTATTCTGAGAAAGAAGTTTCATGTTATGATGCCTATCGTCTGTAATATCAATGTGATCGCGTTTGTACTACCAGGCAGGATAAATTGTGTGCTGCCATGGTATATATGGACGAAACATCGCATTACACAATCGCGGTGATGTTCATCAATGATAGAACCGACGGGGAATTCTTCAACGCCGTTGACCATGACTGGAGCGGGGCGGGGCTTAACGCAACTGGAAAAAAAAAAGAAGAGTCAGAACCATGACGATGTGAAGCAGATGGGACACGTGAAAGGTTTTGGAATGGCAATCAAGGCTGTTGAAAATTCCTGATGGGCTGCAGTAATCTGGACACGATACTGTGCATTCATGCATTCGTTTGCGCCATCTATTTCTGGATGAAAGGCACCAGATGTCTTGATACCGACACCGGTTCGGATTGTGGAACGTACGCCGAAAGCTTGCACCAGCCAACTTCGGTGGGCTTCGGCTCTCTTGAGTGGGTGGACTGAGTACTTAGATTTGGACCAAGCGTGGGGCTATAAACTACAGGCCATGCGTAGCATGCGTGCTGAACGTGTTGCGTAACGCCACCGAGATACTAATGGATCGACACTAGCTGATAACGTCAATGAAAACGTTGGCTGTCAATCGCGATAAGGACATTCGATTGCTGAGCCTTAAGCTTCATATATTAACAGGACGCGCGATTGCTGAGCGCTGAGCGCTGAGCCTAAAGCTTCTCACATTTAACAGGCAGTGCAGGAAGTTGCCACGCATGCCTACAGACCTCCGTCCCTGCTAGACTTCGCATATAGAAAACTTCGAACAGCGCTGTTCTTTTTGACGTAGAAGCTGTAGGCGGCGTAAGCTCGTCATTCTTCGCCTGGAGTTCGGATAATTGGTCTGGTGTTTAATGATCCGTCATTGCCGACTAATTATCACGCACGCAAGGATGGAACTAAGTTGCATTATTGATGGAACCACTACAATGTCCTACGGCGATTTAACGAGAGCGCGAAGAGCCTTTTCGATATCTCCTTCATGTTCTACAAGTATCTTCTCCGCTTTGTGCCTCGGTATCTCAAATTCATTTACCTGTGAAAGAGATGTGCGCAGTAAGTCGCAAGAAAGACTGGCTACATAAGAAGCGCACTATTATCTCAACATCCTCTTTCTTCACAAAGCTAGGTAGCACTTCTTTCTGAGGCTTTGGAGGTGGCTTTTCAAGAAACCCTCCTTGTCGGAAAGCTTCCTCTAGCTTCCCTTTTGAATATGAGAAGCCGTCAATAAACTGATAAGACAAAATCAATGTGGCAGATGTGCGATAAGATTATTGCAGCCAGGAAATAAAAACACCCTGGATATGGATCAGAAAGCCAGAGAAATTGAGTGCCTAACGTACATTCGCAATGACCTCTGGTTCAGGGCGCCCATTGCTGTGCGACATGGTGTAACCTTGGGCGACAAATACATGCAAACTTTGTACCCCTGTCAACAGAGCTCTGTTGTCCCGTAGCTTGAAGACTATCTGCAGACCTGGCCTTCCTACATTACTGTCGGCTTCAAAAACTCATACTATCTAATCACTACTCCGAATGGCTAGCATCTTTTGAAAGGTGATGCACACACTCATCGTATGCGATTACCCGTAAAGAAGGTCAGCTCGTGTTCCGAAACGAAGATGGTTTTAGTGTTCTAGAATGCAAACAGGGAACAATGATCGCATAGATATCGCGAAGTGGTACGTGTTTGATTTGTGCCGTCAAGGAACATAGGACATTCATACATTAATTCGGGAAAGGATTGAGCAAGGGAGCTGAATCATCCGTTCGCGTCTAACACAGGGAATTGATTTCAATCTTCATAGCTACTTGCAAAAGCATCTGACAACAGGTAGAGAACAGAAAGGGAAACAACGAAAACCGCAAGATCACGCGCATTGTAGATCATGGAGTTCATGCGGCGCGATCAAGGTTCTGGGATAGACGCCGCAAATGAAGCATGAAGAAGACGAAAAACGTCACAGCCATGCAGATCAGCATGGACAATATGACTTGCGCAGCGATGCAGTTATTTTGCGTCGTGCCCTCGCTGGGGTTTTGTACTGTATTTGGACGGACGATATCAACAATCAAAGCGACGATGAATGTCACGGTGCTCCTATTAAATGGAGTCAGATCTCTTGCTCATTTTGAGCTCGTCGTCTTACCATGCCGTCCATATGGCTGGGAACGAGAAAAGGTCCCAAACGGTCCAGATCAAAAATTGCAGTTTTGCAACATCAACAGGGCGATGCTCGTGCTTGTGGATCATATCAGCATCTTCCAGCTCGCTTTTATAAGACGAGGAACAAACCTCACGGTGGTCCACAAAAAAGATGATGAGGATAGTAGAGCAGACCAAGCCCATGACAGCCTGGATTATCGACGACGATACAAAGAACCAGAGTACAACATTGGCTTGTGCAGATGCTTTGAACAGCGTTGCTACTAGTGCCCTACAATTGTATAGAGGCGTTAATCAAAATTGGATTTCGTTTCCGCAAGTCATGATCACCGACGCGAGTAAAATAGCATTAAAGGTGCGCAATGCTTCCCACACAGCAATAGCAGCCTTGACACCTAACAAATGTGGTTGAGACGGATTTTATACGGGACTAGGTAGCGATGGACTCGCCGTGCCCAATTTTTTGGGTGGCAAATGAAGCATGAAATGCCGGGATTCCTAGTGTGAAGGCGGCAGAAAGATTCATTTTGGATGAGCAGCGGCTGGAAAGATGGATGTCGTGGGCATCGCTGGTTTATGTAGTTGATTCCCTGGCGAAAGTAGCACGTGCACGAAGGTGTTCTTGACATTATGTAAGCACCAGGGAGTAGTCGGCAGAAAGATTCATTTTGGATAAACTATGAACAGCGGCTGTAAAGATGGATGTCGTGGGCATCCCCCGGCGAAACTACCACGAAGGTGTTTTTGACGTTATGTAAGCACCAGGAAGTTGTCAATCCTGGATTGCCGGCAAAAACGCGGAAAATTAAATCGAACCAAACTCAGACAGGTTTGCCAAGTCAATCCAGCCCCGTGCTGGGAGAATTTCAGGTCCGTAATGATTCTCAACAGCAAAGTTACTGTATTGACAATGACACTCTGAGGGTTGATACGTTATATGATACGTTGGTCCACTATGCTCAATCCGCGGCGACCGTTGAAAACAATGACAAAGCACATACACGTCAGATCAGGTCAAGTACTTACAAAGCAGCGGCAAGGACCCGTTTTCCACAGCTGAGGTAATCGTAATTGAATGCCTGAAGTAGCCCTTACGGTGTGAATGGGATGAACGTTTGATGCCGGTTCCGCTGCCAAGGTAGCCTAGTGGCTGCCGAAATTGATCGTTGGCTGGTCTCAGGGACCATTCGTAAGCCGCTTGATGTCGCTTCTGGCAGGTTTGAGGGAAGGTTTGTTGGGGCCGCTAAATGGAACCTTTCTCAAGTGTTTCAGTGCAACCTTTCTTAAGCGTTGCTCAATGGTTCCTGAGTGCCCACTGCAACATTTCTCTAAGGTTGCAGAGATAGCTGCTGGAAATGATTTGACAGTACTTGCCAAGGCCCCTGACATCAATTGGGAGGCTCGGAACGAAAGAACGCATACATAGGATGGAACGCAAATGTGTTCTTATATCAACTCATATGTGTTCTTATATCAACTCATATGGAAGTAGTCTAAATTTGGAGTGGCAGAGCATCCCAATCGGTGGGCTTAAAATAGATCTATGACGATGGTGTACTCGTGCTTAGCAATATACGCCGATACGAGAATTAGTTTATAGTATACAAGCTTCAGGGGACCCACCTACGGTCGGGTCGCTCGCGTTGCTCGGACCCAACCTCCGGCTTGCCCCTTCAGCTTGCCGGGGGCGCAGCCCCCGGACCCCCGCTAAATCCCACTACTTAATTCAATGTTAAATCCCAGTTCCAAGTGTGATGCTTAATCCCAGTTCCAAGTGTGATGCTTAATCCCAGTTCCAAGTGTGATGCTTAATCCCAGTTCCAAGTGTGATGCTTAATCCCAGTTCCAAGTGTGATGCTTAATCCCAGTTCCAAGTGTGATGCTTAATCCCAGTTCCAAGTGTGATGCTTAATCCCAGTTCCAAGTGTGATGCTTAATCCCAGTTCAGAGTGATATGCTGAATCCCAGTCACCCCCCACCCCAATGGCCTAGCGGCCATTGGGGTGGGGGGTGATTTTGTTGCCAGGTTTTATGTGATATCCCAGTTCAAAGTTATATGCTTCATCCCAGTCACCCCCCACCCCAATGGCCTAGCAGCCATTGGGGTGGGGGGTGACTTTGTTGCCAGGTTTTATGTGATATCCCAGTTCAAAGTTATATGCTTTATCCCAGTCACCCCCCACCCCAATGGCCTAGCGGCCATTGGGGTGGGGGGTGACTTTGTTGCCAGGTTTTATGTGATATCCCAGTTCAAAGTTATATGCTTTATCCCAGTCACCCCCCACCCCAATGGCCTAGCGGCCATTGGGGTGGGGGGTGACTTTGTTGCCAGGTTTTATGTGATATCCCAGTTCACAATTTCATGCTCTAATATTATGTAGCTACCAAGTTACAAATTTAATCCTCGTAATATCTCATTATATACTATGTTAGTTACTTTTTTCCTTTCATTATTCTCTGGCAATAATACTTTTATTCTCCTTCCAGATGTGCACCTTGACAATGCAACATACATCTGCCCATGTGAGAATACATCTGTTTCCAGATTTAGCCCCACAATTTTCACAGACTGCCCTTGAGACTTGTTGATTGTCATAGCAAAAGCAAGTCTAATTGGAAATTGTCTTCTTTTTAGTGGAATGGGCAGGTTCTCTGCTGATGGCTGAAGCGTTATCCTTGGAATTAATGCAACCTTCCCAGCAAATCTCTCATCTCCAGAAATGATCTCACATTTAACCACTCTGTTCTTGATGTCTCTGACCATCATTCTGGTCCCATTGCACAGTCCTCTAGCTGGATCAAGATTTCTGAGAAGCATTGCTGGACTTCCTATTTTCAATGCCAACTTGGACAATGGCAGTCCACTGGCATTCAAGGAGTTTAGGTATTCCACAGGATAAGGCTGGTATCCATCCTGAGCCTCATGTTCCAAATCAATTGAATCTGCACTGTGCAGAACTTTTTCTATGCCTGGCATCATGTCAAGGATCACCTTGTTGATCTCATCCACATCATAATTTTTGCAGCACAGTATAGTTCTGTCCAAGAAATATTGATTTGGTTTGTTGCCCAGATGAATGTCAGGATAGGCATGGTGAATCAAGGTCTCCATGGTGCTTGGATTGCAGCACATGTGTTCTGGAATTTGCACTTTTCCATCATCATCCAAGTTAGTCCCTGCTCCAATCTCCAATAACCAAGCTGCATGTGCTTCACTGTCAGGAGTTCTCTCCAACCTCATATTATGAGTCAAATAATGTAACTCCACACCCCTCCAAATATCACTTCTGGCAATAGATGCTGCCACTGTCTCCTGTCTCAAGGCTCTTGGCACCACTGGCAAAGTTTGTCGAAAGTCCCCTCCAAACAACACTGTTATTCCACCAAATGCCACATCTCTCCTGTTGAGGAGATCCCTCAGGAGTCTATCCACAGATGCAATAGCATTCTTGTGTTGCATGGGTACCTCATCCCAAATGATTATCTTGGTATGTTCCAACACCTGCCAGTCCCATGTCAGAGTTCACATTTCAATAACTACAGGTAGAGTTCATCATACCTGATGCATCTTGGAATTTCTTTTGACTCCTGCTATGGATGTTTCTGTCACAGGAATGGGAATCTTGAAAGTGGAATGAGCTGTCCTTCCACCTTGCAGCAACAGGGAAGCAATTCCAGATGAGGCCACACACAGGGCTACCTGATTCTGAGATCTGATAGCTGCTGCAATGGTGTTGCAGACAAATGTTTTGCCACACCCTCCAGCACTGTGGACAAACAAAACCTTTCCTCTGTTATTGTTGACAGAGTCCATGGCAACATTAAAGACATTTCTCTGCTCCTCATTGAACCTGCCTACATTCAGAGTCACATATTCTGCTTGCTGTACTGGGTCATACTCCAATTGCTGTGCCAACAGGAAATTGTCCCTGATGTCCTCCCAGGCTTGACCATCAACAGGCCCTTGAGGCAATGGCATGGGTGGAAAGTCTGTCAGTGTCTTTCCAGACCTCATGAGGATCTTGTTGAGCAAGTGCAACCCATAGTCATGGATCTTGGCATCCTCAAACTGATGATCCTGATACTGAGGCAGTCTCTGAAGCCTTCTTCTCAAGTCATCACAAATGAAATGCTTGTATCTGTCCCACAGGATTTCAGGAGACACTGGAAAACAACTGAGAAGAATCACTGCAAATAGTGATCTCAGAGCAGAGCCAGTCTGCATCTGTGAAGCCTCTCTGAGACATTGATCCCATTCTCTGTCATCCTCAAGCAAACCTCTTGCATAACAGGCCTCTTTGTAAGTGGGGTAGAGATGGTGATTGACCTCCCTCAACTGTTCAAAGGATTGTGCCCCAGCAACCACTGTAAGGAGCAATCTCAGGTAAAATCTTTCTCCCTGAGATGGAGAAGCAAAGTACATCCTACCAATGGCTGGAGGATGTCTGCCAGTCCTGGCTCTCCATTCATGACTCTTCTTGACATACCAATACTTTTTGGGAAAGTCTTGGTACAGCACTGTTCTTGCAGCAGGATCAGTCCTGTTCATCTCAAACCAAGCAGTCAGAGGGGTGTGCCTCAGTTCTCCCCTTGCAACAACCTCATTCAGCATGTCATCTGCATTGTAGTAGACCAAGTGCTGATCCTTCTCATGGACAGGCAACCTTGTCACAGATGGAAGCTCCTTGTGCATGTTAAACTCAAAGATATGCCAACATGACTCTGCAGCAGAGATGTATCTTGAATCAAGATACTCCTTGATCTCATTCCTCTCCTGACCTCTGCCAATCTCCAGAGTGGTCCTGTCATGTCCCTTGTAGATGTACTTGTGGATGTACTTGACTGCTTGGACAGAAGCACAAACCTCCACATTGATATGGCAGTTGTACTTTGCAGACAAATAGGGATTGTAAGGAACAACATTCCTGTTGTCATATCTATTGCCATGCTTTTCAAAAAAGCTTCCATTATCTGGCCTAGCATACTTGGGATAGCCATCTTCACCAAAATAGGTGGTAGGACGAAATTCCTTGGGGAATTGCTTGGAACACCTCCCATTAACCATGCATTTGGCATGAGGCTTCTCAGTACCACATGGACCATGAACCATGTTCTTGGTAATAACCTCATAAAGAGTTGGCTGAGTGAGTTGATCTGGTATCTGAGCAGAGACAATGGAATCAACATCTGCTGCATTTCTGATCTTGTCCTCTCCATGAAGGAACACCAACAGGTGCATGTGAGGAAGGCCCCTCTTCTGAAACTCAATGGTATACACCATTGCCACAGTTCTCCCAAAGAGTCCCTTTTGAATCTCCTTGTAAAGGGCAGCTCTTTTCCCCTCAAACACCCTTGACATGATGTCAGGCCTATCAGATGCAGTCTGAGGACTGCCATGGGGTCCAGCTTCTGTCAACAGTGCCTCCTTCACCTCTGGCCAATTTGGGTTGGCTGTCATTGTGATGAAAAGGTCAGGCCTTTGAAACTCCCTACAAATAGCCATGGAATCCTGGAACAGTTGTAACATATGCCTTTCACTTCCAATGTGAGTTGAAGGCAGGATCACCCTTTGACCCCTGTTTCCCATGGCAGCATTGCCATCTCTGTTGTCACCTTGAGCAGCATCTCTGAGTCCCTGATAGACATCAGCTCTCAGCTCTCTTTGATGAGTCCTGGCCCAGTTCAAGCCACTCTGCTCAACAGAAGCCCATCCATCCACAATGTACTGTTGAAACAGCTTCCCAGCTCTGAAAAGTGGAGGCTGTTGGTCTGGTCTGACATGGAGCCTGTATGCATAGTAGCATCTCTGAGTCACTTTAGCAGCTCTAGCTCTACCATTAGCCCTAGGTTGAGTTGGGATGTTCATATGCCACCCATCCTCACCATGTGGAAAGAGCAACACATAGTGCAATGGGGAGTAGGCAGGGTTCAAATGACTAAACTGACGCAATCCACCACCTTGAAGGCGCAACACAATGTCTCTGTGTTCAGAGACCTCCTCTGAACCATCTCCTGGAATGACTGCTGCAATCTCATCAGCAGTTGGCAAATTGTATCTCCTTGCATCCTGACTCCTGTCCATGCGTAACAGCACTTGAATATCCTGCCTCTGATTGGCAGGAGTTTCAGCCATAATTTGGTAGGCTGACTTGTAGAGAGCAACATAAGGATTGGTTTGAAGGATCATGGCTTGCAACTCTGACATGATGGCAGGCTCCAGCTGTGGGTTATTGGCCATCCTCAGATTAATCTGCATTTCAGCATCATCATGGATGTAAATCTGAGCATAGCGCTCTGGCTGATTTTCTGCAGGGACCAAGGCACCTGAATGGTGATGCAATTCACCCTGAATGCGAAATGAGTATGGCCCAGGGGCATTGGTGACAGCATGGTCAATCTTGACACCCAAAGAAGTGAAAGCAAAGGCAGCATTGTACTGCCTGATACCCTTTTTGAATCTTTTGGAATAGGGAGAGAGGCCAGATAGCAGGTCTCTGAGAACTCTTGGGGCCTCTCTGAGTGGAGGCAACTGAATTTGGCCTTGCAAACAGCACATGCCAAACTTGAGATTCCTGGCAGTTGAAGATGATAGCTTCTCAAAATCCCAATGCAAGGCATTACAGTGAGAGCAAGTGATATTCATGTGACCCAGGCTATGAGTTTCATCTTGCTGAAGGTCTACATAAGGTCTCCTGCCTCTTGGTAGATCTCTGGGATTTCTTGCAGGATGATCCTCAGGAATGTCATCCTGTGGGTGCTGCATTTCTCTTCTGACCTCATTCTCAAATCTCCTGTTCTCTCCATAGACATCAGCCTCTTGCTGTTGTTGCTGCTGATTGACATCCAAAGCCAAAGCCTGAGCTATGGTCTCATCCAGTCTTTGCCAGTCCTCAAGATCCAAATCATCAAAGTCAAAGTCATTGACATCAAGCTCCAACTCTCTGTCATGCTCTTCTCTCCATTGATTATGAATGAGATTTCTTCTTTGAGCATTATTTGCAGTCAAGGGATCATCTATGTATTCAATACCAAGAGCATCACGAAATAGCTCCTCCATCTCAAGTTGTCTCTGAGCCTCAGCTTGTCTTTGGAGCTCATCCAAATCTCTCTGCCTTTGCAGCTCAACCTCCAGGTCTCTCTGTCTCTGCTCCTCAAAGAACTGAGCCTGTGCCAGTTGTCTTTGGTGTTCAGCCTCCAGATCTCTCAGCCTCTGCTCCTCAAGCATCTGAGCCTGGGCAAGCTGTCTTTGCTGCTCTCCCAATAGCCTTTGTCTATGCTCTTCAAGCATCCTGGCATTTTCCATCTCTCTATTCTCCCTCTCCCTTTGCTCCTGCAGCTGTTGCAAAAGCTCAGCCTGTCTCTGTCTAGCCTGTTCAGCTTGCAAGGCTTGCACTCTTAGCCTCTCATGCACCTGAGCAACCAACACACTCTGCCTATGAGTTTCCACTTGCTCTCTGTGAGCAATTTGTCCTCTGTGGATATTTTGTAGGTTGATATTGGCCTGAGGCCCAGACAAAATGGCACTTGGTTCAGGTCTGCCCCTCCCTCTTCTAGCTGGCTTAGCAGGGATAGGAGGCAACTGAGCAGCCATAGCTCTCCACCCAAGAACAGGTCTACTTTGAATCCCAGCAATCCCAGTAATATCAACAGGAGCTGGCCCAGCAGCCACACCTCCAAATAATCCAGGGCCAGCCAAAGGAGCCATCACAGGTATAGGGAATTGTCTAGGAGCATCAATATGCTCAGGTATCTGGACTTGTGGAATCTGAGCTGCCAGAGCTGCTCCAAAATTGGGCTGCTCAACAATCCCCTGAGGTAAAATAGGCTGTCTGAGAAGCCTGGCCTGCCTTCTTCTGTCATCAGGATCAGTCATATTCTCTATCTGATGCATCCTAGATGCAGCTCGTGTATTTTGACGCTCATCTTCAGGAGTAGTAGGCCTAGACCTATATATACATATATACAATACAACACATGAAATGAAAAAACTCTGATAAGCAAAATAAGGTGGTTGAAAGCTCTCACATAGTTATAGAATAGAATAGAATATATTTGACTGGAGGGGTAAAAGAGATTTATCAATGTTTTGGATGAATTTTCACTATCATGACTCACTTTCTCAGAAAATAATAATAATGTGTTGGTGATGTTGATGAGAACAATCAGGTTACTAAGAGCCATATCATCAGTTCCATCAGTTATAAATAAATTATCAGAGTAACATACATGGATCCCAAATGTGTACAGTCTTGTTATTATATATTATTATGGATTTACTTTCAGATAATAAAATCACTCACTTGTTCAGTCAGGAAACACAATGAACTGTCAAAGTTGAGTACAAAATCAACCCAGTATGTTTACTAAAAAACCATAATCAGTTCTATCTGTTATGAAAAAAGTAAACTGACTCTACAATGGATCCAAAATAGATGCAATTGCTATGTCAATAACATTATTAGATAAGGCTATCCAATCCAAGGCATTCCAAGGGGATTACATACATTTTTTAGAATTTTATTCCTGAATTTTAAACACTGTCCAAGGCCTTGCCAGTCCCATGATAAGCATTATATCAGCAGAATAGTCATACCTGTCAGTAATCACTAAAGTACTGTGCCATTGTTATCATCATATCAGTCATGAGAACATGTACAAATTTTCCTACATTTCTCTGAATTTTATTTGAATTTTAACCTTGTATGTGTGTGGGGGGGAAAGGCAGAAAGAGTGTTTGATGAAAAGCTGATCTGTTATGTGACGGAAATCACTTTCGCTTACAAATGCGCTTAGTCATGTGCTTAGTCAGGCTGACCAATCTTATGTCAGCCTTATCTAAGAATTATGGCAGGATTTGTCAGCCTTGTACCTTTCTTACCATTTTTGTCCCCTTCTTCCCACCTTTATCCCCTTCTATATAGACAAGCTTCAGGGCACCCACCTACGGTCGGGTCGCTCGCGTTGCTCGGACCCAACACTCCGGTTCGCCCCTTCAGCTTGCCGGGGGCGCAGCCCCCGGACCCCCGCTGAATCCCACTACTTAATGAAATGTTAAATCCCAGTTCCAAGTCTTATGCTTAATCCCAGTTCCAAGTCTTATGCTTTATCCCAGTTCCAAGTGTAATGTGATATCCCAGTTCAGGGTTTGAGGCTTCATCCCAGTCACCCACCACCCCAATGGCCTAGCGGCCATTGGGGTGGTGGGTCACTTTGTTGCCAGGTTTTATGTGATATCCCAGTTCAGAGTTATATGCTGAATCCCAGTGACCCCCCACCCCAATGGCCTAGCAGCCATTGGGGTGGGGGGTCACTTTGTTGCCAGGTTTTATGTGATATCCCAGTTCAGAGTTTTAGGCTTTATCCCAGTTCCAAGTCTTATGTTTTATCCCAGTTCATAGTTTAGGCTGAATCCCAGGTGGCTGTTGGGGTGGGGTGACTTTGTTGCCAAGTCATATGTGATATCCCAGTTCACAGTTTTAGGCTGAATCCCAGTCACCCCCCACCCCAATGACCTAGCAACCATTGGGGTGGGGGGTGACTTTGTTGCCAACAGTTCACAGTTATGTCACTTCCAAGTCCCATCTCATGTATCTCAGTCCTGGTGCCTGTCACATGTGACTTGCAAGTGCCCTGTGAGTCATGTCTGACTCCCAATTGGCCTGTGACTGGTCTGTCACTTCCAATTTTCAATGTCCCATGTCATATCTGACCCCTGGGGCATCTGAGTCCCAAGCACCATATCAGTGGTCGGTGAGTCCTCTGTGCCCTGTGAGAGTGGTGCCATGTGCCATGTGAGTGCCATGCAAGTGCCATGTCATATGTATGTGAGCCCTGGGCCATGGAGTCCCAAGCACCACATGAGTTGCTGGGTGAGTGCTCTGTCCTGTGAGAGTCCAATATTTCCAAGCACCATGTGAATGCCATGAGTGAGCCCCTGTGAGTGCCATCCAAGTGCCATGTCAAGCACCATGTGAGTGACTGGTGGGTGAGTGCTCTGTGCCCTGTGAGAGTGCAATATTTCTAAGCACCATGTGAGTGCCATGAGAGTCCCTGTCATATGTGAGCCCTGAGCCATGTGAGTCCCAAGCACCATGTGAGTAGTGTGTGAGTGCTCTGTCCTGTGAGAGTGCAATATTTTCAAGCACCATGTGATATGTGAGCCCTGGGGCATGTCAGTCCCAAGCACTATGTGAGTGCCAAGTGAATTTCAAGTCTCATGTGAGTCCTCTGTTCCCTGTGAGAGTGGTAGTGCCCCGTAAAAGTGTCATATTCCCAAGCACCATGTGAGTGTCATGAGAGAGTGCCCTGTGAGTGTGTGATGCAAGTACCATGTCATATGTGAGCTCTGGGCCATGTGAGTGCCAAGCACTATGTGAGTGCCAAGTGAATTTCAAGTGTCATGTGTCCTCTGTATGAGTGAGTTGTGAGTCCCTGTGAGTGTCATGCAAGTGGGGCATGTGAGTTCCAACCACCATGTGAATCTGTGAGTGCCAAGTGAAGTTCAAGTGTCATGTGAGTCCTCTGTGCCCTGTGAGAGGTCTCAAGCACCCTGTGAGAGTGGCAGTGCCCTGTAAAAGTGCCATATTCCCAAGCACCATGTGAGTGAGCACCTGTGAGTGCCATGCAAGTGCCATGTGATATGTGAGCCCTGGGGCATGTGAGTCCCAAGCATCCCAAGCACTATGTGAGTGCCAAGTGAATTTCAAGTGTCATGTGAGTCTGCTGTGCCCTGTGAGAGGTGTAAAAGTGCCATATTCCCAAGCACCATGTGAGTGTCATGCAAGTTCCATGTGATATGTGCACTTTGGGCATGTGAGTCCCAAGCACTATGTAGGTTCATGTGAGTCCTATGTGCCCTGTGAGAGTCTCAAACACCTTGTGAGAGCAGTGACCTGTAAAAGTGCCATATTCCCAAGCACCATGTGAGTGTCATGCAATACCATGTTTTATGTGAGCTCTGGGCCAAGTACTATGTGAGTCCCAAGTGAATTTCAAGTGTCATGTGTCCTCTGTGCCCTGTGAGAGTGGCAATGCCCTGTAAAAGTGCCATATTCCCAAGCACCATGTCAGTCCCAAGTGAGCCCCATGCACCCTGTGAGTGCCATATCCATGTGAGTGACCTGTGAGTGCCATGCAAGTGCCATTCCACACCCCCTGTGAGTCCCATGGCATGTGTGCAAGCACCATGCGTGTGGCAGGCCAGGATGCAGGCCAGCACTTAGGGGACAAAGTTTGCTTAGTCATGCTTAGTCATTAGTCAGCACTGAGTCTGCTTAGTCATGCTTAGTAACACTGCTTAGTCATGCTTAGTCATTATTAGTCAGCGCTGACCAATCTTAGTCAGACTTACAGCATGATGTGTCAGCGATGAGTCAGCGGATCAAAATTCCCACAGTTTGTCCCCTTCTATATAGAAAGCTTCAGGGGACCCACCTACGGTCGGGTCGCTCGCGTTGCTCGGACCCAACCTCTGGCTTGCCCCTTCAGCTTGCCGGGGGCGCAGCCCCCGGACCCCCGCTAAATCCCACTACTTAATTCAATGTTAAATCCCAGCTCTTTATTTTATGCTTAATCCCAGTTCCAAGTGTGATGCTTAATCCCAGTTCCAAGTGTGATGCTTAATCCCAGTTCCAAGTGTGATGCTTAATCCCAGTTCCAAGTGTGATGCTTAATCCCAGTTCAGAGTGATATGCTGAATCCCAGTGACCCCCCACCCCAATGGCCTAGCGGCCATTGGGGTGGGGGGTCACTTTGTTGCTGGGTTTTATGTGATATCCCAGTTCAGAGTTGTATGCTTTATCAAAGTTCAGAGTGATATGCTGAATCCCAGTCACCCCCCACCCCAATGGCCTAGCGGCCATTGGGGTGGGGGGTGACTTTGTTGCTGGGTTTTATGTGATATCCCAGTTCAAAGTTATATGCTTCATCCCAGTCACCCCCACCCCCAATGGCCTAGCGGCCATTGGGGGTGGGGGGTGACTTTGTTGCCAGGTTTTATGTGATATCCCAGTTCAGAGTTGTATGCTTTATCCCAGTTCAGAGTGATATGCTGAATCCCAGTCACCCCCCACCCCAATGGCCTAGCGGCCATTGAGGGTGGGGGGTGACTTTGTTGCTGGGTTTTATGTGATATCTCAGTTCAGAGTTGTATGCTTTATCCCAGTTCAGAGTGATATGCTGAATCCCAGTCACCCCCCACCCCAATGGCCTAGCGGCCATTGGGGTGGGGGGTCACTTTGTTGCCAGGTTTTATGTGATATCCCAGTTCAAAGTTATATGCTGAATCCCACTCACCCCCACCCCCAATGGCCTAGTGGCCATTGGGGGGGGGTGACTTTGTTGCCAGCTTTTATGTCTTATCCCACTTCACTTTCTTATCCCTAACCCAATCCACAAATCCAACTATTATATACCTATTAACTTACAAATTTAACCCTTGTAGTATCTCATTATACACTATATTAACTACTTTTTTCCTTTCATTATTCTCTGGCAATAAGACTTTTATCCTTCCTGCAGAAGTGCACCTAGACAATGCAACATACATCTGCCCATGTGAGAATACATCGGTTTCCAGGTTTAGCCCCACAAACTTCACTGACTGCCCTTGAGACTTGTTGATAGTCATTGCAAATGCCAGTCTGATGGGAAACTGTCTTCTTTTCACTGGAATAGGCAGGTTCTCTGCTGATGGCTGCACAGTTATCCTTGGAATCAACACTATCTTCCCACTGAATCTCTCATCTCCAGAAATAATTTCACATTTCACCACCCTGTCCTTGATGTCTCTGACCACCATTCGAGTCCCATTACACAGTCCTCTAGCTGCATCAAGATTCCTCAGAAGCATCACTGGACTCCCTATCTTCAATCCCAACTTGGACAGTGGCAGTCCACTGGCATTCAAAGAGTTCAGATATTCCACAGGATAAGGCTGGTATCCATCCTGAGCCTCATTTTCCAAATCAATTGAATCTGCACTGTGAAGAACCTTTTCTATCCCTGGCATCATCCCAAGGATCTGTTGGTTGATCTCATCTACATCATCATTTTTGCAGCACAGAATAGTTCTTTCCAAATAATATTCATTGCTTCTGTTGCCCAGATGGATGTCAGGATATGTATCTTGAATCAACTGCTCCATGCTATTGGGATTGCAACACATGTTTTCTGCAAGTTGCACTTTTCCATTTTCATCCACATTAGTCCCTGCTCCAATCTCCAATAGCCAAGCTGCATGTGCTTCACTGTCAGGTGTCCTCTCCAACCTCATATTATGTGTCAAATAATATACTTCTACAACCCTCCAAAGTTCACTTCTGGCAATGGATGCTGCCACTGTCTCCTGTCTCAACCCCTTTGGCACCACTGGCAAAGTTTGACGAAAATCACCTCCAAACATCACTGTGATCCCTGCAAATGCCACATCTCTCCTGTTCAGGAGATCCCTCAACAGTCTATCCACTGATGCAACTGCATACTTGTGTTGCATAGGCACCTCATCCCAAATGATGATCTTGGTGTGTTCCAACACCTGGTGCATCTGGGAATTCGCTCTGACTTTTGCTATAGAGGTTTCTGTTGCAGGAATAGGAATCTTGAATGTAGAATGGGCTGTCCTTCCACCTTGCAGCAACAGAGCTGCAATTCCAGACGAAGCCACACAGAGAGCTACTTGATTCTGTGCTCTGACAGCTGCAGCAATGGTGTTGCAGACAAATGTCTTGCCACACCCTCCAGCACTGTGGACAAACAGAAGCCTTCCTCTGTTGTTGTTGACAGAGTCCATGGCAGCATTGAATACATTTCTCTGCTCATCATTGAACCTGCCCACATTCAGAGTCACCAACTCAGCTTGCTGTACAGGGTCATACTCCAACTGCTGTGCCAACAGGAAGTTGTCCATAATATCCTCCCAGGATTGACCATCTACAGGGCCTTGAGGCAATGGCATGGGTGGAAAGTCGGTCAGAGTCTTTCCAGACCTCATCAGAACCTTGTTGAGCAAGTGCAATCCATAGTCATGGATCTTGGCATCTTCAAACTCATGATTCTGGTATTGAGGCTGTCTCTGAAGCCTTCTTCTCAAGTCATCACAAATGAATGCCTTGTACCTGTCCCACAGTACTTCAGGAGAAACTGGAAAGCAACTGAGAAGGATCACTGCAAAGAGTGATCTCAAAGCAGACCCAGTCTGCATCTGTGATGCCTCTCTGAGACATTGATCCCATTCCCTGTCATCCTCAAGCAATCCTCTTGCATAGCATGCCTCCTTGTAAGTGGGATAGACATGGTGATCCACCTTTTTCAGGTCCTCAAATGACTGTGCCCCAGCCACCACTGTCAGAAGCAGTCTCAGGTAAAATCTTTCTCCCTGAGCTGGTGATGCAAAGTACATCCTGCCAATGGCTGAAGGATGTCTGCCTGTCCTGGGCCTCCATTCCTGTGTCTTTTTCACATACCAATACTTCTTTGGAAAGTCTTGGTAGAGCACTGTCCTGGCAGCAGGATCCACTCTGTTCCTCTTAAACCAAGCTGTCAGAGGGGTGAGCTTCAGTTGTCCCCTTGCAACCACATCATTCAGCATGTCATCTGCATTGTAGTACACCAAGTGCTGATCCTTGTCATGTACAGACAACCTTGTCACAGAAGGATATTCTTTGTGCATGTTGAACTCAAATATATGCCAACAGGATTCTGCAGCAGAGATGTATCTTGAATCAAGATACTCTTTGATTTCATTCCTCTCCTGACCTCTGCCAACCTCCAGAGTAGTCCTGTCATGTCCCTTGTAAATGTACTTGTGGATATATTTGACTGCTTGGACTGAAGCACAAATCTCCACATTGATATGACAGTTGTACTTTGCAGACAGATAGGGATTGTAAGGAACCACATTCCTGTTGTCATATCTGTTGCCATGCTTCTCAAAGAATGTGCCATTGTCAGGCCTGGCATACTTGGGATACCCATCATCACCAAAATAAGTGGTAGGACGAAATTCCTTGGGGAACTGCTTTGAACACCTCCCATTCACCATGCATTTGGCTTGAGGTTTCTCAGCACCACATGGACCATGAACCATATTCTTGGTTATCACCTCATACAGCACAGGCTGAGTGAGTTGGTCTGGGATTTGAGCACAGACAATAGAATCCACATCTGCTGCATTCCTAATCTTATCTTGTGCAGACAGAAACACCAAGAGGTGCATGTGAGGAAGTCCTCTCTTCTGGAACTCAATTGTGTACACCATGGCCACAGCTCTGCCAAAAAGTCCCTTGTGAATTTCTTTGTAGAGGGATGCCCTCTTTCCCTCAAACACCCTTGCCATGATATCAGGTCTATCAGATGCAGTCTGAGGACTGCCATGGGGTCCAGCTTCTTTCAAAAGAGCCTCCTTCACCTCTGGCCAATTAGGGTTGGCTGTCATAGTGATAAATAGATCTGGCTTTTGAAACTCTCTGCATATAGCCATGGAATCTTGAAAGAGTTGGAGCATATGCCTTTCACTTCCAATATGTGTTGAAGGCAGGATCACCCTTTGACCCATATGTTCCATAGTGGCATTGCCATCTCCTCTGTCACCTTGTGCTGCATCTCTCAGTCCTTGGTAGACATCAGCTCTGAGCTCCTTTTGATGAGTTCTAGCCCAGTTCAATCCACTCTGCTCAGTTGAAGCCCATCCATCCACAATGTACTGTTGAAACAGTTTTCCAGCCCTGAAAAGTGGAGGCTGTTGGTCTTGTGGTCTGACATGGAGCCTGTATGCATAATAACACCTCTGAGTCACCTTGGCTGTTCTAGCCCTGCCATCAGCTCTTGGCTGAGTTGGGATGTTCATGTGCCACCCATCTTCACCATGTGGAAACAGCAATACATAATGTAATGGGGAGTATGCTGGATTCAAATGACTTATCTGACGCAGTCCACCACCTTGAAGGCGCAGCACAATGTCTCTGTGCTCAGAGACCTCTTCAGAACCATCTCCTGGAATAACAGCTGCTATCTCATCAGCAGTTGGCAAGTTATATCTCCTTGCATCCTGATTCCTCTCCATGCGCAACAGCACTCGAATGTTTTGCCT
Organism: Amanita exitialis; assembly: GCA_023014455.1. NCBI lineage: Eukaryota > Fungi > Basidiomycota > Agaricomycetes > Agaricales > Amanitaceae > Amanita > Amanita exitialis. The sequence continues at coordinate 1,462,459 of JAEBUR010000001.1, forward strand.
TTGGTTGGCAGGAGTTTCAGCCATAATTTGGTGGGCTGACTTGTACAGTGCCACATAGGGATGAGTCTGAAGAATCATGGCTTGCAACTCTATCATGACAGCAGGCTCCAGCTGTGGATTGTTGGCCATCCTCAGGTTGATCTGTGTCTCAGCATCATCATGAATGTAGATTTGAGCATAGCGCTCTGGCTGATTGGCTGCAGGGACCAAAGCACCTGAATGGTGATGCAATTCACCTTGAATGCGAAATGAATATGGCCCAGGGGCATTGGTGACAGCATGGTCAATCTTGACACCCAAAGAAGTGAAAGCAAAGGCAGCATTGTACTGCCTGATACCCTTTTTGAATGTTTTGGAATGGGGAGAGAGGCCAGATAGCAGGTCTCTGAGAACTCTTGGGGCCTCTCTCAGTGGAGGCAACTGAATTTGGCCTTGCAAACAGCACATGCCAAACTTGAGATTCCTAGCAGTTGAAGCAGACAATTTCTCAAAGTCCCAATGCAAGGCATTGCAGTGAGAGCATGCAATATTCATGGCACCCAGGCTATGGGTTTCATCTTGCTGAAGGTCTACATAAGGTCTCCTGCCTCTGGGTAGATCTCTGGGATTTCTTGCAGGATAATCCTCAGGAATGTCATCTTGTGGGTGCTGCATTTCTCTTCTGACCTCATTCTCAAATCTCCTATTCTCTCCATAGACATCAGCCTCTTGCTGTTGTTGCTGCTGATTGACATCCAAAGCCAAAGCCTGAGCTATGACCTCATCCAGTCTTTGCCACTCCTCAGCATCAAAGTCTTCAAAGTCAAACTCATTGATCTCAGGATCCAGCTCTCTGTCATGCTCTTCCCTCCATTGATTATGAATGAGATTCCTGACTTGGGCATTATTGGCATCTAGAGGTACATATTCCAAGCCAAGAGCATCACGCAGAAGCTCCTCCTGCTCCTGTTGCCTTTGAGCTTCCAAAGCTAATTGCCTTTCATTCTCTGCTTGTCTTTGCAGCTCAGCCAAATCTCTCTGCCTTTGTTGCTCAAGCATTCTCTGCTCCTCAAGCAACTGAGCCTGAGCAAGTAGTCTCTGCTGTTCCAATTGCAGATCTCTTTGTCTCTGCTCCTCAAGGAACTGATCATGTGCAAGTAGTCTCTGCTGCTCCACTTGCAGATCTCTTTGTCTCTGCTCCTCAAGCAACTGATCCTGTGCAAGTTGTCTCTGCTGCTCCACTTGCAGATCTCTTTGTCTCTGCTCCTCAAGCAACTGATCCTGTGCCATTTGTCTCTGCTGCTCCACTTGCAGATCTCTTTGTCTCTGCTCCTCAAGCAGCTGATCCTGTGCAAGCTGTCTCTCCTGCTCAACCTCCCAAGCTCTTTGTCTCTGCTGCTCAAATAACTGAGCCTGGGCAAGTTCTCTTTGCTGTTCAGCCTCCATATCTCTCTGTCTGTGCTCATTAAGCCTCTGCACCTGAGCAAGCTGTCTTTGTTGTTCAGCTTCCAAATATCTCTGCTCCTGTAACTGTTGCAACAGAAGAGCCTGTCTTTGCCTAGCCTGTTCTGCTTCCAAAGCTTGGACTCTGAGCCTCTCTTGCAGCTGAGCATCCAAAACTGCTTGTCTATGATTATCCACATGCTCTCTGTGAGCAATCTGCCCCCTGTGGACATTATTCAAATTCAAATTGGCCTCAGCCCCAGACAATATGTATCTTGATGGTCCTCTGCCTCTGCCTCTGCCTCTGCCTCTTCCAGCTGGCTGAGCTTGTATAGGAGGCAGCTGAGCAGCCATATCCCTCCATCCAAGAATGGGTCTATCTTGAATGTTAACAGCAGCTGGCCCTGGAACCACAGGAGCCATGAAATGCATGGGAAATTGCCTGGGAGCATTAATATGCTCAGGTATCTGCACTTGTGGAATTTGAGCAGCCAATGTCAATCCAAAGTTGGGCTGTTGAATGCCCTGAAGTGAAACAGGCTCTCTGAGAAGCCTAGCCTGCCTTCTTCTCTCATCTGGATCAGTCATATTCTCAATCCTGTGCATCCTAGATTCAGCTCTTGTATTTTGATGCTCATCTTCAGGAGTGGTAGGTCTAGACCTATGTGGATAGTACTTGATATCAACACTGCTATATGCAAGATAGGGTGGTTGAAAGCTCTTACATTGTTATAGAATTAGAATAGATAGAATAAGTGACTGGAAGGGAAAATTAGATTTGTCAATGAATTGGATGTAACAACTCACTTGCTTGGTTAGGGAATATATATGGGATGACTTGTTAAAGATTATTATGCAAGTGACTGGAAGGTCAAAACCAATTTATCAATGATTTTGACTTGTTTATTAACAATGACTCACTTTCTCAGTCAGGAAACAAAATTGACTTCAAGAATGATGTCAAAGCTGAGTATAATCAATCCAGTATATGTTTTCTAAAGCCTTATCAGTTCTATCTGTTATGAAAAAAGTAAACTGACCATACATGGATTCAAATGATCCAATGACTGTGTCAAAAACATGAGATACAGTTGATCCAAGGCATAACAATGACTCACTTACAGTCAGAAAACAAAATGACTTCAAGAATAATCCAAAGCTGAGTATAATCAACCCAGTATATGTTTTCTAAAGCCTTATCAGTTCCATCTGTTATGCAAAAAGTAAACTGACCATACATGGATTCAAATGATCCAATGACTATGTCAAAAACATGAGATACAGTCAGCCCAAGGCATCCAAGAGTTTACTCACATTTTTCAGCAATTTTCCTGAATTTGAAACACTGGTTGACTGCTTGAATAACAGGCTATGGCTTTATCAGTACCATCATAAGCCCTGTGTGCACATTTGACATACCTGTCACTAAAGTACTGTGCCAAATGTATTATATCAGACTCAAAAAGTGCATCTACAATTTTTCCTACTTTTTTCTAATTTTATTGTATTTTAGAATGTGGGGGGAAAGGCAGAAAGATGGATTGATGATAATCTGATCTCTTAAGCAGCTGCGACATTCTGTTTTGGTCTGTTTGTCCCTTCGCTTACATAACAGAGGCTGATCACACTGCTTACCAATTGCTTAGTCAATTTATTAGTCAGGCTTTGTCAGCTTACCAAGCATTTGGTCACCATTATGGCACAGTTATGGCACAGTTATGGCACAGTTATGGCACACTTATGGCACACTTATGGCACGATTGGTCAGCGCTGACTCAGTCCATCAATTCCCGCGCTTTGTCCCCTTCTTTATAGACAAGCTTCAGGGGACCCACCTACGGTCGGGTCACTCGCGTTGCTCGGACCCAACACTCCGGTTCGCCCCTTCAGCTTGCCGGGGGCGCAGCCCCCGGACCCCCGCTAAATCCCACTACTTAATTAAATGTTAAATCCCAGTTCCAATTCTTATGCTTAATCCCAGTTCCAAGTGTGATGCTTTATCCCTGTTCCAAGTGTGATGCTTTATCCCTGTTCCAAGTGTGATGCTTAATCCCTGTTCCAAGTGTAATGTGATATCCCAGTTCAGGGTTTGAGGCTGAATACCAGTCACCCCCCACCCCAATGGCCTAGTGGCCATTGGGGTGGGGAGTGACTTTGTTGCCAGGTTTTATGTGATATCCCAGTTCACAGTTATATGCTGAATCCCAGTCAGGTTTTATGTGTTATCCCAGATCAGAGTTTTAGGCTTTATCCCAGTTCCAAGTCTTATGCTTTATCCCAGTTCATAGTTTTAGGCTGAATCCCAGTCACCCCCCACCCCAATGGCCTAGCGGCCATTCGGGGTGGGGGGTCACTTTGTTGCCAAGTTGTATGTGATATCCCAGTTCAAAGTTATATGTTGAATCCCAGTCACCCCCCACCCCAATGGCCTAGCAGCCATTGGGGGGGGGGGGTGACTTTGTTGCCAGGTTGTATGTCATATCCCAGTTCACAGTTATTTCAGTTCAAAGTCCCATCTCATCTATCTCAGTCCTGGTCCCTGTCACATCTGAGTCCCAAGTCCCCTGTGAGAGCTCACTGAGTATCAACATCCCTGTCAGTTGTGTCTGACTCCCAGTTGCCCTGTAAGTGGTCTGTCACTTCCAATTTTCAATGTCCTATGTCATATCTGACCCCTGCCACATCTCAGTCCCAACCACCATATCAGTGGTCGGTGACTTCTCTGTGCTCTGTGACAGTGGTCCCATCTGCCATGTCACTTCCAACTCCTATGTCTCCCAAGTGCCCTGTGAGTCATCAAGCTGCAATGCCCAGTGAGAGGTCCCTGAGTCTCAACCTCCCTGTTGAAACGAACGTTGACGAATGTCTTTCGTATCGTGGGAAAACATCTCGGATCTATCCGATCTCAATCGATATCATATCTTATCAGTATTATCTAATAATCTATGATTATATAATGTTCATTGTATTTATATCTAGACAGATATTATAGAGTTCGATGGGACAGAACTCTGAACAATAAAGCCGCCTCATGTATTCACATGGCGACTGTGCAAAGCTGTGCTTCACACAGCTTTCCACACAGCAATGACTGCGCATTGCTATGCTCAATACATTTGCTCAGTCATGCTATACAAATGCTCAGTCAGCGTATCATAATAACGCTGACACAGACACAGTAGATAGACGTATAAATACTCTGTAGTTTCTCCGTCAATCAATATTCTCTTCTCTGCTATAAACCAGTTGAGCCCTAGCTCCTGAGTGACCTACAGCTACCCAAGTAAGTGTTTCACTTACTTAGCTCTACTATTCCGCTGCGCCCGTCGTCGTGCTACTTCGACAGGTTATGGGCCCCGTCTGCTCGCAGACCTGATGGGCGATCGCCTCGATACCGCAGGAGATAAGCGGCTCGACGATGTAGCTGTCGCCGTCGAGGGGACTTCGTCGATCGTTATTTGGTAATGACCAAATAAGGTAATCAGGTTTGTTAGTAGCGCCCTAGTGGCTGTAGTAACTGTATACACCTGTTATGTCAACTAACGTAACCCGGGGAGCTCACCCGAAATATGAGCATGTCCGATCTTGACAGAGATCTGGGCACCACCTGGAGAGGTGTGAAAATAATACTTAGTGTGGCAAACTTGTCCAGCCCCCGGTTTCTGCGTTACCCGGGTATATAATAAAACCATAATCTAAGATCCATCGATCGTCTCGATCGGATCTGGACCAGTTTGTGGATACTGGTTTATCAACATCCTCCGGATTAAGGGCCATCTTTTGATGGATAAAGATCGGATCGGGTTCTGTCCCGTCCCCCGATCAAAAGGCTTGTCGCCCCCCTTTTGGCCGTGAATAATTAAGCGCATATACCAATTTCGGGTTTTCGTCCCGCATTCTCATTTATTAAATAATTATGTAATATTCCGTATAAAGATAGTGCTACAGGGACATTGTTCCCTGTCTACGCATATCAGTGGCAGGCACGAGCTTAGCTTCCTGCTTAGTAATAGGACTGCTCCTTAGCAGCAATAGTACGTTTTAAAAATAGTTACATAATGATGGGATATTTACCGCTGTTGGGGAATTTGTTGGAGCCCCAAAGCACTCCTGGAAGGCTGGATCCCTTTCTGGCGATGAAACCGAGAAACCAAAAGCGATCCACGAGTCCCTGTCCCGGGATCCATCTGTTGCGTCCATAACCGGAAGTATCGATGATTAGCGCTAGCATCTATCGTTCCTTAAAAACGATGAGCTAACGTATTTTTCAAAGATCTTCAAACCAATCCAAACCAACCTCTCCTCGAATTTATTTTTTGAATTTTCAAATAAATAAATAAATATTTTGATAAAAATGTCTTACAACAACTCTGCCGCTTCCTCCGCCTCCGCCTCCTCTTCCTCCGGATCTTCCTCCGGAAAATCCTATTCCGGCTCCGCTGCCGGAAAAGCAGCTTCCTCTTCCGGTTCGTCCGGAAACAATCAAGCCGGCCCTTCTAAGGGTCGCAAAATTACCTATTTTGATCTCCTCCCTGAGGAAGCTCAGGGAAAGGAACAAGCTCAATATGAGCTTAAATCGGATGAAGAATCCGATAAACGCGCTTTGTTTGGCCTTGCGGCCAAATACAAAGGCAAACAGGTAATTGCCCAATTTAAATTGGGACAAATTAAAAATTCTAAATTAATTAAAAAGCGCGAAATGGGCGAATCCGCTGACATCATGCGCTCTCCCCGCTCAAATAAAGCGGGATCAAAATCGGCATCGCCGATTACTAAAGTGAGGACCCCATCCTCGCTACCCTCCTTACGCACAATCTCTGACTCATCGCACCCGCGATCCCCCCCTGTTCAGGTAAAACAGGAGAGGATCACTCCTCCCCTTGATGGTGCAGGGATGTTTATCCCTGTTTCATACAAAAAGTGTGCCGGCAAGGCACGAGTTACCGGTTCTGGGCCATCGGCCTCGATCGATTCCAAGCTTGCTGACGATCTTCGTCGGCAAGATCAGGAAACGATCGCTCAGCACCGGGCAAAAGTGGAGGAGGCCAAACAGAAGGCCATACTTGAGGCGCGCATTCATCGGCGCACTCAAGAATATAAAAGGAAAATGGCCAGGGAACGCGGACACACGGTCCGCCACGATGAAGCTGTCCGGGCTAAATATAGAAAGCCCAATGCGGTTCCAATCAACGATTGGAACAAAGTCAGGGATGAATATCCCAAGTTGCCGATGGAAGGTGCGCGGCAATTAATTGCCGATCTTAATAATGGCACTTACCGGCCATCAACCCCCTTCCCTCGATTAGGCAACGAGGAAAACAGGACGCCGATTCCTGTTCCTGGCCCCTCCTCAGGGCCAAATTACGCCGCCGTTGCTAAAAACGGCGTGAAGAATGTGCGTGGTCCCCTTCACCTCCAAAAAAGGAATGACCCTAATCAGGCCTATTCCTTATCTGTCAAAGAACAAGACAGACGCCACGAACAGTGGCTTAAAACGTTTGGAGCGAGGGTTGTTACCAAAGCGTCGAAGTGGGAGATTGACCCGCTTCCGGTACAATCCTCTGGGGGAGACCAGAAAGGACAAAAGACGCAGGAGGAAGGTGACAAATGGTCACGAGGGGAAATAAATGAGTGGCGAAAAATAGCCACTGCATTTATGAAATTGGGTGCATTACCCAATAAAATACGTGTAATTAAACAGAGAAGGAGCGATTCCCTTCTCCAAAATAAAAAATTACATGACCTCTATCAAGCGAATGAATTGGTAGAAGACGCCAAAATCATGGTTGCTAGCCATCAACAAAATATAGCTGAGATTTCACAAACAGTGAAAGGAGTTATACAAAACTCCAATACCTTAATCAATAATAATGATCGATTACGTGATGATCTAGATGCTGCCTTAGATCATCTAGGTCAATCTCAGCAGGCTAGACGAAATGAGAATGATACTTATTTCAAAAACCAAAGAGAAATGGCGCGTGAGATTGGTCATCTCAAATTAGAGTTAAAGGGAGCAGAGACACGCGCAATAAATGCGGAGTCTTGGCTAGATTCTGACAAAATAAAGTTGGCTCAAGAAAAGAAAAGAGCCAAAAAGCTGCGTCAGAAACAAAATCGGCTAGATAAAAAAGAAGCCGATAAGATTAACTTCACCGCTCGCTCCAAAGAGCCTAGAACTCGCATACCCAAGCATGACGAGTTAAAAGAGCTTGGAAATACTGATTTCCAAGATCTCTTATATGGCTCTGAAAATTCCCATTGGGAATTATCAGACGATGAAAATGATACATACATACAAGCTCAAGTTGGTACCCCAATTGAGCATGGTGAAATCATTCCTGTGAAAACAAATAAAAGAAATTTTAAACACACACGAGAGCATCCAGTCTGGAAAAAACCCGGACTCTGCTATTTGGTAGCAATCAAAGATAGAGCGCTATCCAAATATGTGTGGCAGACATATCCTACAGTTAAGGATTTGTCACAATTGAGCCATAAACTCCGAAAGGAGATTGGCTTCAAAATTCACAGGGAAAGCAAAGCAAGCTTTCACATCGAGCCTGTAGAGGGTTATAGTTATGGCTGGGCCGATATAGATAAATTAGCCAAAGGCCTGAATGGAAACCTTCCAGTAGGAGCGAACAAAAGTGGTGATATCACCATTCCTACCTTACAAGGTAGAAGCAACTGGGCCACATGGTCCAGGTTGGTTAAAGCTACACTCCAGTCAAAAAGTGTATGGCAGTACGTTGAGGGTACTATTACACACAACCCTTGGCTACCCAGCTACCAAGATGAAATGGGTAGCACAACTGTCACAGCTGGTCGAGTCCAGGCACTCAACCAAATTTGGAAATTACACCAAGAATTTCTAGAAAATGATGGAAAGGCAAGGGGAATAATAACCCTAAATCTGCCTAAGTCTTTGGGTCATCATATCCAAAACACATCAAAAGAAACTTGGGATGGCCTAACTGAGGCATTTTCCAAAGCTGGAGCTGTAGCAATATTTAACGTCTATAAAAAGACGAAAACTTGGGAATTCCCCAAAAACAAAAATCCTGCAGAATCAGTCCAAGAATTAATGGAACTTTGGGCTGAAATGGCTGCAAATGGCAAATCCTTTGACGACGATTTCCAATTAATGGAAGTCATTGACAGGATGCCAGCTTCCTGGGACTCATTTAAAACCTACATCCTTCTAAAAATGGAAGTAGGAACAACCAAACTTAAAGATCTCCTACCAGAGATCGAAAATGAGTACCAACGTCGCAAAGGCGACAAGGAAGAGCAGTCTGCCAATTTTGTAGCAAGGGGGAGCAAAAACTATAAAGGCAAAAAACCATTTAATTCTGGGTTTAAACCTAGAGTTAATTTGCCTAAAGGGAAAAATACCCAGCCAAATGCACAGGCAGGTCCTAGTAATAGACCAGCCTATGTACCCCCTGGCAACAAAACAGGATCAAATTGGGAGCGTAATAAGAAAAATCGCGCTAATAAGCTAAAGAAATTAAATCTTTTGGCTAAAGCTGCGAATGCTCCTGGGGACCTCTCAAGGAAAGAAAGAGCGGATCTTAAGAAATTCGCTAATATGGCTATAACAGAAAGCCATAAAATGGATGTGGATGTCCCTCAAAATTCTTCTTCACTTGCTGATAGAATCAGCCCAAACAAAGTCGATCCTGAGACATTAAAAATTATGAACAGGATCAAAGATCTTAAAGGAAAAGGAAAAGATCTTATCAAAGAAGACTTTGTTACCTGGAAAAATAATCCAATGGATATTCCAGAAGCTCGTATTGATGACGAGAAAGCTCAAATAGAGCTACAAGAAGAAATACATGAGGAACATGTAGAAACAGGTTACTGGGACAACAGATCGTATGTAAATTTCACTAAAAAATATCCAAATACTGATTATAAATCAGTGACGATGATAACATCGGAGGATACCAAGAAGAATATTATGATAATGACTTCTTCGCAGATGATGGAATGTAACCATCAGAAGAAGGCTTATCATGATATTGGTAAGTCTGTAGATAGCAGATGTAAAAATAGCATAATAGCTATTAGTTTAAATAAATCTGCATCGACTCTTAAAAGTGAAAAAATACGTGAGGATTACTGGATAATAGACTCAGGTGCATCTGTGCACATTACAAATGACAAGTCTGACTTTGTAGAGTATAATCCATATCCTGAACCAGAAGAAATCAAAACAGCCGATTCAAAATCAGCTGCAAAGATACTTGGACAAGGGACTATAGTCCTTGAGTTTGAAAACTTAAAAGGACTTAAACATATCGCTAAATTGGAAGTTTGTTACATGCCAAAGGCTTCTCACAAACTAATTTCATCGGGACAATTAAAAATTGGTGGTTACGTTGAGACATCAAACAGTGAACATACAGTGTTTTTGTTCAAAGGAAATGATGTTATAGTTGCTAAACCCAAAAATCGCTTTGAACCGATTCACTGGGCTAAAGTAACAATAAAACATAAATTAAACAAATTGGTGAATCTCGTAGATTTCACTACATGGCATAATAGGATGGCACATGCAAATAAAAATGTAATAAAAAATATGAGCCAACATACAGAAGGTTTTGATGATAAAATCAAAATACCATCTGATAATCCTATTTGTTCTGGATGTGCACAAGGAAAGATGCACAATAAATCTTATCCTATATCACAAACACGTGCAAAACAACCATTAGAGTTGTTACATGCTGACTTGCTAGAATTCCCACAAGAATCTTATCACCGTAAAAAATGGTGCTTAATGATTATTGATGACTATTCTTCATATGCCTTTATGGCATTCCTACGAACTAAATCAGAAACGTTTGAAAATTTCAAAAACTTTATTACACTGTTTGAAAACCAAACAGGAAGAAAAGTTAAACGTTTCAGATCAGATCGAGGGGGAGAATTTAAGTCTGGTGAATTTGATCAATTCTTAAAACAAAAAGGCATATTACGTGAACAAAGTGCACCATACATCCACCAACAAAATGGACGTGCAGAAAGATTGAATAATACAATCTTAGAAAAAGCAGAAAGTATGCGACTCCATGCCCAATGTCCAAAATCATGGTGGGAGTTTGCTATGAAAAATGCTATTCATACCTATAATCGCACACCATTAAGAAGAACAAAATGGATGACGCCATATGAAAATCTGTACAATAAAAAACCTGATGTTCATTATTTTAAAACATTTGGTTGTCTAGCTTGGGTTTTTGTACCAAAAGAAATTAGACAAAATAAGCTTACTCCAAAAGCAGAGGCCATGACATTCATAGGATATGAAGATGGCTCTAAAGCTTATCAATTCATGAAAAATGATAACTCTATATTTGTTGGAGTTCAATCATTATTTGATGAAACCAAATTTCCTAGAGCAAAAACAGAAGGCTTAGAAAATAGACTATTTAATAGTCCACCAGGTATAGAAACAAGGGAGAAAAATAATGGACACGTATCTGATTCCAATTCCCACATGGATCATGGTCATCACACCTATGATAGTGATAGTGATGATGATACTCCCCACAAAAAGAAAAGATATCCAGAAAATCATGATACTACAGATAACGATTATAGCGGATCGTTTCATGATAAGGATAATCAAGGCCTAGAGGATTCTTACATAAATCCTGACAGAAATCAGGATATAGAACCTAATGTTAATCGTTCAATAACACCTCCTGAACGACCAAACATCTCCATGAGACGACTTGGAGATAAACGTCCTGAAAAAGGAAAGGACAAACGAGATGAAAAATATGACACATATCTCAGAAGGACTTCACGCCTCAAAAAACCGAGACTCATGCCTGACAATGCATATGGTCAGAAAGCCCCTCTTGAAATAGAAAAAGATATACAAAGTACTAGAGAGTGGAGCAAAAGAGTCTTTGGTAAAGGCAAAGGGAAAGCAAAACCTACCCTTAGTCCAACTTCTTCACGAAAAGCTTTACAAAATCCGTTACAACAAATTGAAATGGATAAAGAAATGGAAGAAATATCAGAATCAGAAACAGAGTCAGAACAATATAAAACACCATCTGCCTCAGAATCTGAACGATCATCCATTAAAGAAACAAGACCAGTTTCTGGTGGAGAATCTATTCCAGATTTGAATAGACAATCATCCTCTGATAATGAAACCGATCCATTTAATGAATCAAGTGAAGAAGAAGTAAATAGAGATTTACAGTCTAAATCACCTAGTGATGATCTCGTATACTTCTTAGAAAAACTACTCAAAGAAGGAGGTAACAGATTTGTTAACTACCTTCTATGCAAAGCCATAAGTCCAAACTACTCCAAAAGTGTAGATCAATGGACATATAAAGATGCTTACAAATTAAAAGCTTCTAATCCCAAAGAATGGGAATTATGGCAAAATGCAATGAAAGAAGAAGTACAGGCCTTAGAAGACCGTGATGTATGGGAATTAGTACCATGTCCAAAAGACCGTAAACCTGTAAAGTGTAGATGGGTTTATGCGGTCAAAAGCGATGGCCGAAAACGTGCTCGACTAGTCGCTAAAGGATTTTCACAAATACCTGGAGTAGATTATGATGATACATTCTCACCAGTTGCACGATTTGAAACTGTGAGACTCCTTATGGCTACAGCAGCGCTAGAAGATTGGGAAATCGAAGCGCTAGATGTAAAGACAGCGTTCCTTTATGGAGACTTAGAAGAAAATATATATATGGAACAGCCAGAAGGATTTATTATCAAAGGACAAGAGCACAAAGTCTATAAACTTAAAAAAGCCTTATATGGACTTAAACAAGCTTCATTAGCTTGGAATAAGAAAGCAAATCAAAGTCTACAAGAATTAGGCTTTGGACGGTGTCTTACAGACACTGGAGTTTATGTTTGCTATAAACAAAAATCAACTATAGTAGCTATATTATATGTTGATGATGTGTTATTCATGGGAAACAATAAAAAGTTACTCATGGAACTAAAACACAAATTTATGAAAAAATGGGAATGTAGAGATCTAGGACCCATTAAAGAATATCTTGGAATGACAATTGTCCGAGATAGGAAAAAGAAATTGATTATTCTTGATCAAATTAACTATGCAAAGAAGGTAGTTAAACGCTTTGGTCAAGAAGATTCAAAACCTGTTCGTACTCCTTTACCAGCAGGATATACACCTGTGGAGAACGAAGGTACTGCAACTCCTCAAGAAAGGAGTTATTACCAATCAATTATTGGATCTCTACTATATCTTACTCTTGGCACGAGATATGATATTACCCAAGCAGTAATCATGATGTCACAATTCATGGTTAATCCATCTAGAGAACACATAGCAAAAGCCTTATATATTATAAAATATGTCAATTCTTCCATAAATGGAAAATTGGTATATGATGGCTTTAACAAAGATGGAATGCATGCTTACTCTGATGCGGATTGGGCTGGTGATCCAGTCACAAGAAAATCTGTAACGGGTAATCTAGTTCTATTGGCAGGATCTCCAATAAGTTGGATTTCCAGAAAACAGAAAACTGTTGCATTGTCATCCACAGAAGCTGAGTACATGAGTCTTTCAGACTGCTCACGCCAAATCATGTGGATAAAATCCCTATTCAAAGAACTGGGATATGACATTGGAGCTGTTGATCTTCATGTTGACAACAGAGGATCAATATTCTTAGCAAAGAATCCAGCTCAAGAACATAGAACAAAACATATTGATATTCGTTATCATTATGTTAGAGAACGTGTTGAGAACAAAGATATTAACATATCATATGTTCCCACAAATGAACAACTAGCTGATATCTTAACAAAAAATTTAACTTGGCAAAAGTTTAAAGAGTTAAGAAATGAAATTGGCATTGAGATCCTCAATGAGGGGGAGTGTTGAAACGAACGTTGACGAATGTCTTTCGTATCGTGGGAAAACATCTCGGATCTATCCGATCTCAATCGATATCATATCTTATCAGTATTATCTAATAATCTATGATTATATAATGTTCATTGTATTTATATCTAGACAGATATTATAGAGTTCGATGGGACAGAACTCTGAACAATAAAGCCGCCTCATGTATTCACATGGCGACTGTGCAAAGCTGTGCTTCACACAGCTTTCCACACAGCAATGACTGCGCATTGCTATGCTCAATACATTTGCTCAGTCATGCTATACAAATGCTCAGTCAGCGTATCATAATAACGCTGACACAGACACAGTAGATAGACGTATAAATACTCTGTAGTTTCTCCGTCAATCAATATTCTCTTCTCTGCTATAAACCAGTTGAGCCCTAGCTCCTGAGTGACCTACAGCTACCCAAGTAAGTGTTTCACTTACTTAGCTCTACTATTCCGCTGCGCCCGTCGTCGTGCTACTTCGACACTCCCTGTGAGTCCCAATTTCAATCTGAGTGGTGTGTCTGTTCCAAATTGGTGAGGCTGCCATAAGTAAGCCCCTGTGAGTGCCATCCAAGTGCCATGTCATATGTGACCCCTGGGCCATGTGAGTCCCAAGCACCATGTCAGTTGCTGGGTGAGTGCTCTGTTCTGTGAGAGTCCAATATTTCCAAGCACCATGTGAGTGCCATGAGTGAGCCCCTGTGAGTGCCATCCAAGTGCCATGTCATATGTGACCCCTGGGCCATGTGAGTCTCAAGCAATGGGTGAGTGCTCTGTGCCCTGTGAGAGTCCAATATTTCCAAGCACCATGTGAGTGCCATGAGAGTCCCTATGAGTGCCATCCAAGTCCCATGTCATATGTGAGCCCTGACCCATGTCAGTCCCAAGCACCATGTGAGTGCCATGCAAGTGCCATGTCATATGTGAGCCCTGGCGCATGTCAGTCCCAAGTAAATTTCAAGTGTCATGTGGAGCCCTGGGGCATGTCAGTCCCAAGCACTATGTGAGTCCCAAGTGAATTTCAAGTCTCATGTGTCCTCTGTGCCCTGTGAGACTTCTGAAACACCCTGTGAGAGTCGCAATGCCCTGTAAAAGTCCCATATTCCCAAGCACCATGTGAGTGCTATGAGAGAGTGCCATGAGAGAGTGTCCTGTGAGCGTCATGCAAGTACCATGTCATATGTGAGCTCTGGGGCATGTCAGTCCCAAGCACTATGTGAGTCCCAAGTGAATTTCATGTGTCATGTGTCCTCTGTGCCCTGTGAGAGTGGCAATGTCCTGTAAAAGTCCCATATTCCCAAGCACCATGTGAGTGTCATGAGAGAGTGCCCTGTGAGTGTCATGCAAGTACCATGTCATATGTGAGCTCTGGGGCATTGTGAGCCCCAAGCACCATGTCAGTCCCAAGTGAGCCCCATGCACCTGTGAGTGCCATATCCATGTGAATGAGAGGGGCCCTGTGAGTGTCATGCAAGTACCATGTGATATGTTGTGGGGCATGTGAGTCCCAAGCACCATGTCAGTCCCAAGTGAGCCCCATGCCCATGTGAGTGCCATATCCATGTGAGTGCCATGAGTGAGTTGTGAGCCATGTGAATGCCCTGTGAGTGCCATGCAAGTGCCATTCCACACCCCCTATGAGTCCCAATGGCATGTGTGCAAGCACCATGTCTGTGGCAGGCCATCACTTAGGGGACAAAGTGTGCTTACCAATTGCTTACCAATTGCTTAGTCAATTTATTAGTCAGGCTTTGTCAGCTTACCAAGCATTGGTCACCATTATGGCACAGTTATGGCACAGTTATGGCACAGTTATGGCACAGTTATGGCACAATTGGTCAGCGCTCACTAAGCACATCAAACTCCCACCGTTTGTCCCCTTCTATATAGATTCTTTATAGATACGATGTCCGTATGATAGCGACGAGAAACTTTTTTAGTACGCGATTATACGTCGCTTTTGATACGTGGATTGTCCGTCTCGATATCTAGGCGTCGTCCGTCTCGATATCTAGGCGTCGTCCGTCTCGATACCTAGGCGTCGTCCATCTCGATATCTTCGTCCCATTTCAACGACCTCGCTCACGTCCGCCATTTCGATGTCATCACCGACAACGATTTCCACCAATTCCATTTCTACATCCTCGCCAACCACCCCATCCACCATCTCAACATCATTCTCGTCCATGCGCTCAAGTCCTGGCGCCCCAGCAATATCACTACTGCGACTCAGAATATTACCCAAGGATTAAACTACTACTTACAGTTCATCGTTGATTTGCGCATCGACGAGCATCGACTCGTCGCGGTCATGTTCAGCGTTCGCGACAACGATCCTACCCAAGTCAATAACGAGCGAATTCCAAGTGAATTGCTTACCTTTCGTTATTATTCATGGTGTGTTGTTAGATTTTAGTGTATTCAAGTGTTGTAGATGATAGCGGTTGGCGATTAAGAGTGTTGAACAAAACAAGAGCGCGCAATGAAGAATATGAATGCGCCATACAAACACGAACTTACAGGCACAGACGACACAGAATTAAACGCACGGATGCATGGATGTCTTGTTGCCAAATTGTAGCAATGTATCATTTAGCACAAAATATCAAAAAAACTAGCTAATCTAAAAAATGCGTGAATAACATGAAATTTAGCTGGTAATACCACTTACTTGCATCCCCCCACTGCTCCTGGTGAGCGTGCAAGTTGTTCGCGGTCAAGTCAATGAATCCCTTTGCCATTTCAGGGGTTTCAGAGTGGCTCTCATCGGATAGCATACTTTTGGCAGTCTGGCTGGCACCGGAAGGTCCTGCTGGATATGTTTCGAGAGTTGGTAATTTATTTATGCGAGACGGCAAATGCGGGTGTGTAGGTGGGACTCTGTATTGCGGCACTCCATAGGAAGGATAAGGCGGACATGATGGCTGTGATAAATAAAGGTTGGGTGAGACTCCATATGGAAGTGGATATGGTGCCATCACATAAGGATAGGGAGTGTGCAAATTTGCAGGTTGCGGCCCGGGTCGCGTCGTACTTGGATGATTCCCAGTTGACGATGCAGCCAAAAATTGCCTGTTGTCGGTTTGACCTTGACGGGATTGTAGCGCGAAAGCAACTTGGGGAGATGGTTGTCTGGGGGTTTGATCGGGTGGTTGCTCTCTTGCAGTTCTGTCTTGATTTCTTGTCGCCTTGGACGTCGCTGCGCTCGCCGATGCACTAAACCCTTTTCTCTTCTCGAAATTGGTGATTTCGCGTGAGGTTTCCTGAGTTTGGTTATCTGCATCACCATCTCGAATGGCGTTATCCTTTTGCTTCCTGGAGCGAATGATCTTCGAGCTTTGACTGCGAATTGATTGGAATTTGTCTTCAGGAACTCGGATCACTTGATCAAGTGCAAGCGATGCTGGTAACGACCTTGAAATATGTTTGTAATTATGGATTGAAAATACATTCAGAGTGTATCTGCCGCTTTCGACATGTTGGGCGGAGCTGTTGACATTCGATTCAAGCTGGCCTCGAGCAGCAACTTGCTGTAGAAAGTTCGTGCATCTTGAATATGCACAGTCATGCTGCAAGTTTACACAACATATGATGTCCTGACACGGATTGTATTAGTCGAAATATTGTTATTGACGAGACGACATACCTGTGGCTTAACTACAGCAACCCTTGTCTCAAGTTTCAGGCATGGGACGAAGAGGATGTTGTGGACATCCGGCAGAAACCGGAAGAGTTGGAGCGTGACATACGACGCTTTTTTGGCAGTTGACTCAGTTGCAAGAATCTCTTTTATCCGACCGATGATGAACTATATGCATAGACTACCATTACTTTCAGTCATATAACGTGAAGGGCATACGATACCTGTGCGTCCTGGCAAGCTATCACGTCCTGCCCTCCAGAGCAGGTATCGCTTTCAGATGCCACGAATGAGCTGCAGTTGTAATACTTGTGTGAAGGATCGATTCGAAGGTCCGTGGCAATTACGAATTGGGCCGTCTGCTGAATGCGACCCCAATATGTTTCGGACCATTCCAATGGCCTTGTATTCTTGCAAACCTTTGCCTCCCCTTTTGAGAAATGTGAATCTAGTACAATCAATAGCGCCAGTTGGTCGTACCTGGTATTGGGATCCGTTCTTTCCTGAGTCCAATATAATCGATACAATAATCTCTATTATCGAGTATCGCTCTGCCGGCCTGAACCCATTTGGATATCGATTTATCGTACCAGAAACCACCTGTTACTATATGTTTCACTGTGTCCTGAATTGCGAATGTTCTGCAAATGTCACGGCTTGGTGCTTTCTTGTTGCTATATATGGAGCAAAGTCGGAAGACATGGTTGAAGGATTCATAGCGTTCGGTAGAGTAAAGGAGCGCTGGTCCAAAGCGTCGAATGAACATTGGCAGATGGACAAGAAAGTGAAACTTCGGCTTTGAAACAATAATGCTCGGCGCGCATTCTGCACTGAGGACCAAGAATTCGTCAATCATTCGTGTGAGGAATGAAAGATATTTATTGATGTCATCAATGCTTGTGTGCCACAATAACATGACAAGCGTTCCAATAGACGTCCAAGCTTTGACCAATATTGGCGGAACAAGGTCATATGTTAGAAATGGCATGACCTGCGCTATACTTTTGAAATGCTTGCCTATGAGACTTCCAGAGTAGTGACAGATATAAGCCGCATTCAGGCTGCTCACGTTCAACCCGCCTTTATTCACCGAAGAGAGACGAGCTTGAAATGTATGCATATAACGTGACTTGGACATGACATGTACTGACTGGCCCCAAAAGTACTTCACGACGCCAAGAAGAATGGTGTGAAGTATTTCGACAGGTGTATCCAGGTGTATATTGTCGATGCCTCAAAATCCGGCAGTTTAGATAAAAAGACGAACAAATGAAAGCAGGTTACCTGGCATGCGAAGGAGGAGGGGATTAATGATCTGCGCCTGTTCCTTTCCTCTAGATAGCGTGTTTAGTTCCTTGACCAATTGTTCTTTGACCGTGGGCTCAGGAATCGCCGCGCCGCTACCTTTTTTCCTTAGTCTTTTCCCAAGTTCCAATATAGGGTTGACGATGAAGTCAGTCGTATGGTCTCGCACACCACACGCAGTAATCGCTTTCTTCACTTTGTCAGTCCCTCCTGATTCCAATGACAATGAAATATGATTTTGGGCATGCCAGGCAGTATCCTCTGGTCGACGCAATGTCGATGCCTTCATGTCACAGTTACTGATTAGCTCGGTATGCGGCGGGTTGAGATAGCCTACCTGAAAAATCTCGGCGTAGCCTTCCTCCGAGCTTTTGTGTTCTTTATTGCCGCCTACCGTGCATACACGACAGAAAAAATTTGCCTGGAGCCCATTGTGGCTGCACTGTATTGCTTGCATAGGGTTATCAGCCCCGAAGAAGAGAACATATGGCATTAGCAAAACCTCGACCCCATCTTTGCAGTCATATGCTATAATTCCATGACTCCGGGCCTTGCTATTGATGTTCCTGTCAGTTGGTATACAGTATATGATTGAAAACTAACGCAATATTATCTCGTAAAGCATGCATGAATTCAATTGGTGTTGCATGTGGAGAAGCCGAATGAAAGTGGACGCAAAATTGCTTTTCTAACATCCGACGATGTAAAAGCGCGTTTGAGAAGTAGACGACATGATGTTTATTCCACTGTTTTGAGATGTTCCCTGAGACATCATCTAGGAAGACGATCAATGGGACTGAGTACACCATACGATCCTTCGCCTTTTCGCGCAAACAATTTGGCATAGTTAATGACAAACTGGATGCATGAAATTGAGGTGCAGACCCTAGGATATCGCAAATATCTTCGTATGTATTCAAAAAGTCGGAAGTCGGCACTCTTTTTAATGCATCATCGACTTTGAATTTGTTCTACACATGATTTCACCATCAAAGATTATAATCGGTTATATTGTACTGACCTGGATGGGTCGGGCAAAGTGTCCCTCGGAAAAAAGCTGTTTGCCGTTCACATTGCTTGAAGTTGTCAGCTGAGAAGAGAAATAGCGTGCAGGGATGAAATACTCCCCTGTAGACAACTGTAACAACTCATTTACAAAATATATTTTATGGTTTATCTTGACGGCAGGTGGCCGTATGTCAGGTGGGAGGGTATATAACATTTTTTCAGCATTGAATGCTTCTGCCATGCTATACCCTGTATCTTCAGGGTATACGTGCATTTCAGAGCGAGTAATTGGGTTTGAAAAGTCCTAAGAAAAGAATCAGTAAAATGAAGATGTGGAACACGCCAATCAACCTTTGCAATTGCAGCGCCAATATCATTGATATGGAAAATGCTCCCCGAGTTAGCGATCACTTCTTCTGTTGGGTTTCCGAGCAAACTTTGTACTTGCGCTTGCGCTTTTTCCAACTGGTTTAAGCTGGGGACGCCTCTTGCACCTAGTTGCTTTGCCCAATAAAGGACTGCCTTCTTCTGCGCACGTGAGAATCGAAGGCGTGGAGAGCTAAAAAGTAAATCGGTGTAGAATAACTGAGGAAATGTTAGATGGCATATTTATGTCAGAGAAAAGCGAACCTCAATTGATGGCCATGGGTAACATGGCACATTAGGCACAACGTTCGGCGGTAGCAATGTCTTGCTAATATTGATGTCAGCGTCATCTAATCCAATAGTAAAGAAAGTCTTCTCTCGAGTATAATGAATGGAAATACCTGGAATTTCAAACCCAAATTCGTCGTTGGTGTCATCAGCTTGCTCATCCTCAAGTTCGGCATTTCTCTTTGCCGGGAAAAACTGCATATGATCCCTAGCTAGGTCTTCAAAATGGTCTACAACCCTATTCGTCTGACACCTGGGCCAAAATTCCGTCCATTCTATCTCAGGAATTGGATCGGGTTCACTTTCGTTCAGCGGGTAGGGAGGAGCATTGATTGGGGTTAAATCAGGTGGTGCTGGTAAGCCAATGGATTGATCATCAGGTGGGCAGTACGCAGGAGCATATGTTTCATATTCCGGAGCGCTGCTCGATTCGATGATAACATTGGCAGGTGGCGTCACACGCGCTCGGGATTTCCGTAGACATACTTTATGCAGCGCCGTATTCTCGTGTACCTTTATGTCACGAACACGCAAAAATCGAGGGCCCCGCTTCAAGGGAGGGCAGACCAGACACTTAAGTATAACGTTATTCGTTGCACCTACTGGATTTTCCACTGCAGTCACATATACTGAAACATCACGGAATTTGTCATTTAATCATTACATTTTCCAGTTGACTCACCACGGGAATCGACACCGGGAATCGTCTTCGGCATGGCAGAGCACAATTACGACCATAGTCCGTGTGTCGCGAGAAGTCCACACATCACATGATCATGGATTTTGATGCACGTGTTTGACGTCGTCGTTTCTGTCCATCATGATGGACACAATGCTGCTCGCCGCTTCAGCTACAGCCATTCCTTTCAACGGCACTCTGAACATGAATTCCAATCCATTCACACGACAGTTGTTCTCACTTTCATTTGATTATGATAGTTTACCCCAGAATCTTCCGGAAAATATAGTACGTTTCTGATCATCAGTGGCATTTTATGGAATGCTGACTGCGGCAGCCCTACAAGATCACAGTCTCATTGCCGCAAGATATAAGCGCCTATGTTCGACCCATCATTTGTGCTGAAACAATGAAAACGGACATGGACGATGCAAATGCCGTTGACGATCCTCTGGTATGCCATTGATTTGATTAGACCCAGACAAGGTTATTCACAGTACTGCCTAGATGGATATTACATTTCTCCCATTACCTCAAAACTTTGACTACAGACGATCTGAAAGTTGGAAGCCGCTCGTCGACAAAATTTCACACTGGTTGACCACAGTTGTTGTTGACCAAGCTACGCCAGAATGGTTATGGGGTCGGGAAGCTTTTTGGATGGCTTACTTTGCTGCCTATCCCACTTTCCCTGCAGGACATTGGCCTGACTGGAATATCGAGATAGCGCTTGATGGCTCATTCGCTCAAAGTTGGTTTGATGGACACATTTCTAATGATTCTGAGACCTTCTTTCTAGACATATGGCAACAATTCCAGCAGCATGTCTGTCTTTTCTATCCTGATGTGTCCGCCCTTGAGACCAATGTACATATGAAATAGTGGTACGTCATTATTACTGTTGTAGAAAACATTGGTATTGAGCATCAAAGAAGAAAATCTAAGTAATGTAAATGGCAAAGGCCAAAGGATCCCCTAGCTAGCAGCAATAACAGACATGTTGTGTACAGAGACAGAAATAAAACGCCGGCTACAAGGACGCAGACCAGCGGTTGGGCATTTGGTGCCGAGCGCTTCATCAAGAGAGTGTTGTCAATAGGTACAAATATAAATCCAACCTTTGCGCACTCAACACATTCATTTTTTTTCTATGCGCAATGTCATTTCTTGATACGTTCTTTCAACAAGAGCAAGATGAGGACGAAGAGGATATGTATGAAAGTCAGCATGAAGACGATGAACATGGGCCCAACAATGAAGACAATTGTAACTCGCCGGCACCACTACCTTCAACTCAACTCCCACCAGCCAGTGGCATTTTCATGAAGACATTCAGCCCTCGCACTACCCGTACCATTAAATCTTTTGGAAAGCGGACTTGCCAGGAAATGCAACTGCCTGAGGATTCACTAGATGATTTCACTGAAGTGAGCTACTTTTCCTGCATGCGACGCTCAACTAACAGATCTGGTAACAGCTTCCAAATCTACTATACATGGTCATCCATGTAATGGGTGCCTTACAGAAGTTCAATCACGTTCATGTGTCGAACAAAACCAAGAAAACTATTGAATCGCAAGAATTTAGGGTATCCACCTTATTCTACTAACGTTTGATATGTTAATATTATATTATCAGGAAATACTTTCTGAGCGCCTCATGGTCCTCATGCTGTCACCACAATTGACTGCTTATCGGAAAGGACTTGCACTTCATACCATCGTGAGTCAGCATTGAAAGCTTCTGAACTTTTTTAAGTGTTTATGGTAGGATTTCATTTCTCAAAACAAGACGTTATTCAAAGTCCCTAATGAAGTTTACTGGGATCCTGAAATGCGCGCCTTATTCAGTTCCCTTGTCCGCACACTGCTTACTCAACATCGTAGTAATATTAAACAAAAAGTGTGTATCTCACAGTTGCCACATATTTAATTCTATCCTGTCATCTAGATTAGTAGAAGCATCAATCAAGCAATGCCCATTGTTGAATTAACACGCCAAATTGCGCCACCATCAATTGAACTCACATTAGCCCACATGTCTTGCATTGCCTTTTTGGTGAGGCATCTCCCTTGTATATTATGTGTATCCTCATCAATACATTTAGCATATTACATATCAAGAATGTGCGGTGGCATTGGCAACGATTGCACCAACAACAACCATGCCAGCAACATGTTCTGCCTCAACTTCGGTAACATCAGCGATGTTGGATGTCGCTTCATCAGCTGGGGGAGCCTCTGAAGGCAGTTTGCATGAGAGTAGCACCATCCTCCCCTCCCAGTTTTGGCAGGTTGTTGATGATCGACTCTTGCGTATCCGCAAGGCTGCGGCGGAATCGTCGAATCCAAATTTCATTTCAAGGTGCATCCATTGAATTATATCATTTCCGTCTTACATGAATTTTCAGATGTTTCACATCTGCCTTACAAACCGATTTGAAGACTTTTCCTGCTCCGGATAACCAACCGCCCATGCCATCACGGGTGGCTGGAGAGGAATGGCAGAAGATGATCGAGAAGGGGGGTTGCTTCGAAGTCGATGATGATTGATTACCATTTTAATTACAACCACATGTTTTTCCTGCATAATGATAATTTTTGTCACATGCAAAGGCTATATAAATGAGGCCAAGACCTGTTGTAAGTGCTCGAGCAAGGTCGTCATCACAGCACTTCGAAGGCATACGGCTACCCTTTACATTTGCCTATCAAGGGGTGTGAAAGTGCTTCAGCAGGGCAAATATACTGATGCTCAGGGAGGGCCACACTACAGCATTTGCCGAGTGATCCAGAAAGGTGTACAAAACATTTTGCATAAACCTTTAAGACTGGTCAGCTAGTCAACAAGGGCGAGTGATTTATGGATCGTTTCTAGGGTGAGGCAGCAGCCTAATTGTAATATTGAAAGTCCCTCATCTCGGCATCATTTACATAAATGGTTCAAAATGGTTGGCAAGTAGGGGTCGGAACTACATTTCCCCAGCCCTTGACAAACAAATTGAATTCAAACCTTTTTGAAGGGTTTATTTCAGTCTGACGTGTATGTGTAACAGGTGATCCGGAATGATTTACTGTAAGCAAAAAGGAAGTCTATAGGGAAAGCTGAAGGTTTAATGTAAAATGTAAAATCAACCAAACTCTTGCCGGTTCGTCCACCCACGCAAACAAGACGACGATTTTGCGATTTGGCTGGCAGTCTTTCAAGCTCAGCTAGAAGCCTGGCGAACTGACCCATCAACCCAACTTTACGCTACTGACGGCTCGTACAATGGGCGGCAGGGCGCAGCGAGTTTCACCACTCACGATGCGGAGTTTGCCACTCCGGTCGCTGCGAGCAACTCCTTCGAGGCGGAACTCCACGCCCTTCGGTTAGCATTGGAACACGCGCAGACGCGCATGGGTGGTCCACCCCACATGGTGATTCTCACGGACAACCAAAGCGCCTCGGTGACTGCCTTGGATCCCTCCCCAACGCCAACACAGCACATACGCCTGCGCGCTATCAAGGCTGCCCGCACTTTCCTTGAAGCCGATGGCTCACGAACGATCACATTTTCTTGGTGCCCAGGCCATTCGGGCATCCCAGAGAACGAACGCGCCGACCGGCTGGCAGAGGTCCAGGGCCCCGCTCTGGCCTACCGATCGCACGCTTCCCTTTTGGCTGGCTTCAAGGCCTCCGCTGGTGTTCACTGGCGCCTCCTCTGGCTGGCTAAGAGTCGGCGAGGGTCTTCACTCTTGAACTTTACAAAGGCCCGGAAGAAACCCGTCTTCCCCACAATGTCCAGAGGGAGGTGGCGTTTCCTGGATGCGTCATCATATTCTCCGTCACTTTTCGCGCGATTCACTCGTATGGCAACTGACCACGCCGCGGGATTCCGACGCCGGTTTTTCCCAGGGTCCACCTCCAGGTGCCCCCACTGCCCAGACTATCCCCAGATGACGCGAAGCCACATCTTATACGAGTGCCCCAGGTACGTCCGTTGCAATTCACATTTCTCCCTCTCTAGAATAGACCGGTGGCAGTCAGCCCCGATGAATTTCCTCATACTATTTCACTTTCTCCGCGCGAACCCCACGGCTTTCACTTTCGAAGCCATAGATCTGCAGTAAGCAGTGCTTTACCTACTTTTGCTACCTAGATATCGTCTCTCCCCCTCGCTTACGGCGCTCTGCGCAAAGTCCACTGGGGTAAGCCCCCACCGTTATAGCCTGTGTACATATATATATCACAAATATAAACCCTTACTATGCGAAAAAAAAAAAAAAAAAAAAAAAAAAACTCTTGCCGGTCATATAGTCAGACTCCCATTTTCTAACGCCCGAAACTTTTCGAATGCAGATAAGCAGGCGATTATTACTTCTAATCTGTTCGCACGCCGGCCTTTTCGACATTCGCTGCCGTCGGACCGTCAGTTCCGATCGCACAAATAGACCCAGTTGAAGAGTGAAAACACAGCCATGACGACCGAAAACGCGAGTAGGGTACCGCAGTCGAGTTGTCTCGCATTATCAATCTTTTTTTTTTTTTTTTTTTTTTTTTTTTCGCATCGTAAAAGATTATATTTTGGTAAGTACCATACACAATTGGAGCAGTAGTGGACTAGGCGCGGGCGGCGTGAGCGTAGCGGGAGAGGACGAGGGTCCTGTAACTAAAGTAGGTATTGCGCTACTTACTGCATGTCTATGGCTTCAAACGTGAAAGCCGTTGGATTAGCACGGAGAAAATGAAAGAGTATAATTAGACGGGGCTGACTGCCACCAGTCCGGACGGGTTAGAGAGAAATCTGAGGTGGAGCGGACGTACCTGGGGCACCGGAAGAGGATGTGGTCGCGCGTCATCTGGGGATGGCTTGGGCATAACGAGCACCGCGTTTCGGACTGCGGAAAGAACCTGCGTCGGAAGCCTGCCGTTGGGGCGTGGTCCGTTGCCATGTGGGTGAACCGCGCAAAGAGTGAGGGGTGGAGCTCGGCTTCAAACGAGTTGCTGGCTGGGACTGGTTCGGCGTGTTCGGCGGTGCGTGTGGTGAAACTGTCAGCTCCTGTCCAGGGGGCCCGTGTGGGAGCCATCCGTGGCGTATAGCAGCACAGAGTGATCGGTTCTCCACGCCGCGAGGCGCGCTTTGTACGCCTTCAGCAAGCCCTCGAAGTCATCGTCGGATTTCCGCGGGTGGTCAAAATTCTCGTATCGTATGCGGGAGGCGAAATCGTCGAGCAGGTGGGTGCTCAATCAATCAAACTTATCAAGGAACTTAGCAAAGGCCTAATAGAGCCAAAAGACTCGATGCAATGCTGTTTATCGATTATCCCTCGACAGCGATCTCCGCCGTTTCCGCATCACACTTCTTTCCCCGTCTTGCATTTACATGCTTGCGTTCTATCACACCTTTTTCGTCCTGGCCCCCAGAACACCAAAGTTGAATTACAACGTCTAATCTAAAATACACAAATAATGTGCGGGAACGCGCAACCGGATCATAGCGTATACAATGTCATGCCTATAGGTGTATGCAAAGAGTTTACAATTCAAGAATCCAGTTCTTACGCTGTCTGTTTATGCTGTCCAACTACGTCAGATATCATACACACATCAACTCAACTCAAGCGTCCAGTAGAACAGAATCATCACTGTGAAGCCTCGCGTTCGTGAATCAGATAGCCGTTGGGCTCGACTTGAACTTGGGAACGGGTTTGCCCGGTTGCTCGGAGCGAGATTCCGACCGTGATTGGGAGCGATATGCCGGCGAACGCGCCCTGGACGGCGAACGCTCAGGCTCAGGTTCATCATCCTGGTCTTCGTTGCTCGACGTGGATGAGCGGGAGGACTGGGGTCCGAGATACCTTCCCAGATTTGGGAGGGGGGCTCATATACCGCGGCAGGGACTCTTCGGGTTTTTGAATTAGATAACCTGTGAACATGCGGTTGAATTAGACCTGTTCATCAGAGGTGTAGGGCCAACGAACCTTTCCATGCCGCCGCTTTCTCGCCTTGCCTACCGAAACCATGGCCAGCCTTCTCCGTGCTCCTGTCAGACTTGAAATCGCCAGTACTACCCCAACCATAGCCCATCTCTTTTTCTGATTTCATTGTCGAGAGAGAACGAGAGACAAAAGGCGCAGGCGAGCCGTTCTTTCCGACCAACACGAATCGCTTCAGTTCAGGACCGTCCGAATCCGTAGTTTGTGGCAGAATCTCTTTGGATTTGGCGCGCCAAGCCAGAATCAAACGCCTTTCCTTGGCCGATTCACGGAAAACTAGGCCCAGAAGCATGTTGAGGCAGCCGATAGCGAACAGGAAAAAGGCAGAAACGAGAGTGAAGTCATCGACGTGGTGAGAAAGGATTTGGGTCGCGATGCTGTTTTGAGCAGTTAAATCTACTTTTCCGGGGACGGGATGTTGGATTACTTACAGGCCTTGGAAGATGCCTAGGGGTCCCAGACCAAATTCGGAGCCAAGTACGGGGAAGTACCGGTCGAAGAATTTCATGGGCCAGCCAATTTCGGAAACTAGACTTTGTTAGTCGCATCGTATAGACAACCTGCCACAATACTCACGAAGCAAGATGACCGATTGAATTATAATTAGCAGAGTAGCCACAACAGCCCAGAAGACGCCCGCAGGCTGATTAGGCACGGTGCTTCCACTTGAAAGTAAATGAATAAAGTATAAGAAATCGATTACGGATTTCAACGCACTCGATATAGTCACAGTCCCGAAGATTCGAAGAATTACCCCCCTGCGCTTCGAACGCGTTGACCGCCTCTATATTCGTGACCATGACAACGATCTGACTTGCGAAAACGAGCAAGAGCGTGATGATGCTCAGAATACGGACGGCATTGAGGCCGATGAAAATGACTGGAGATGGTCATCAGAACCAGAAGCCGGACAGAGATAGCGCCGACTCACTTGCACGTGCTGGAGGCATTGCTAAATGAAGGATGAAGAAAAATGAAGGAAAGAGTTCCTCGAAGGCGTAGGGCTATCCGTTACAACTTGAAGAGCGTTGAAAAGGTACAAAACGGTGACCCAGCACCAAAGAACGTTGGAGGTCGTAGAGGGAGAGACTAAGCCCAAAGGGCGCGCGATGCAGAGGGCCTTGGGAAAGGAGGAAAAATAAGTGTCATTGGCAACGTTCTGCGACGCTTATATAGCGCGGACAATAAGAACGCAGGTGAAGGCCGACAATAATGAATAATGAAACAATGCCACGCTGGCTTTTTTCGCCGAGTTACGCGCTACAAGCATGCTTGTAAACGAGAACAATGCTTCCGCGCGTTACGTTGTCACGCTCACATCGTAATGGCAACCAGACTACAAAGCACCGAGGTGCCTCTTCTCTTTATTGTTCTTGCGTGAGAAGTGCAGCCACGTCATTCGGAGCGAATGAAATCTGGATAGGGTCGAATCCTTGTCACATGCACCGTCGCTGCGATGACTGGATGCCTATACTGGACAGGAATCTGAAAATGAACTGCGTAGGATGGATACGCTGGGATAACTCTACACGTTTTTTTTTAAATCAGAGGCACCCTATCGAGCAATGGAGCGGCACAGGTTTGGCCCACCTTCAAGAGCTCTAATAATTATACTTCGATACCATTACCGTAACTAGTTCATAACCATCATGAGAATACATGCGATAGGCAATTGGCATACCAATCGGCGGATGTAGAGAGCTAAACCTGTAATGCGCGTTGGTAGTAAACGCCAGGGAACACAGTGTTGAATTTAACAGTGAGGGAGATGAAGAAACACTTGAGACGACGAGATCCTTTGAGCCCCCAAAAAATCAAGAAAAAAAACTTTTTTGCTGCCAAAATGCATGAATCGATGTCCACCATGCAGGGTCAACTTATGCGCTGTACGCAGGGGGTGCGATTACCGACTCATTCCCAAGGGACGTCGGTGCAGGTGAAAACACAGGCGCCCTATACCGGCCTCCGTCCAAGTGGACGACAGGCGGCTTCTCAGCAACCTTGACCAATCTGCCCTTGCCATCCCTTCGTTCGCGGGCAGGTTGCTGCTGTTCATGGTAGGGATTGAATTCCGACAAGTCTTGGCCAGGCCCAGCACCTGGTCCCACCCCAGGCGGATGACTGTAACCGCGAGCAGGGACATTGACAGCGCCTGAAGAACCGGCGACGGGTGTGTCCATTGCAAGGCCCCCATACACCTCATTCTCATCAACAATGGATTGTCTCTGTCCTGTCGCCAGTGCCGCTCCTGCATGAGACGCAGCTTGCAGACCTGCGGTGGCACTCAAATTGCGTTGCATCCCAGACGGATACCGCCCACCTCCTGGAGCAACCCAAGGACCAGGTGCGGATACAGCAGATAAAGACGACGATCCATCTTGTACGGTGCTCAAAAACGAAATTGCAGATGGTCTGGGACTGAGCGATGCCACTGACGCAGCGGGAATTGCATGATTGTAGGACGATGAGGACGGTAACACGCC
This sequence comes from Amanita exitialis, assembly GCA_023014455.1. NCBI lineage: Eukaryota > Fungi > Basidiomycota > Agaricomycetes > Agaricales > Amanitaceae > Amanita > Amanita exitialis. The sequence goes on from JAEBUR010000001.1 coordinate 1,491,553, forward strand.
GTAAGTTTGCTGATTTGGCAGCTGCTGGCCAGAGCTGGGCCCTACCGCCTGCTGTTGTTGTTGCATGACTGCTTGTTGGCCAGAGTTGTTGGGTCCTACCGCCTGTTGTTGTTGTTGTTGCATGGCTGCTTGCTGACCAGAGTTGGATCCTACCGACTGTTGTTGTTGTTGGACTGCTTGCTGGGGCTGTTGCTGCCCCACCGGGTTTTGCGACTGTTGAGTTACCGACTGTTGCTGTTGCTGTGCAGTCGACTGTTGTGCTTGTTGCATTCCTGACTGTTGCTGCGATGGCGGGGGATTATGGGAAAGAGGATGTGCATTTGGCCCTTCCGAACTGAGACTAAGACCAGTAGAGGGAGGTGGTGACATGTGCGGAGGTACAGCGGAGTGTCCGACTAAACCATATTGGTAAGGCTTAGGTTTGGTGTCCAGAGCAGGATCGCGTTTGGGTTTGGGAAATGTGTCATTGAGGATGGGATCCTCGGCGAAGATATTATCCCAATTCTGCTTGCGTTTCCTATTAAACATGGTCTCAATATGCAAACAATCTTTCAGTGAAGTGAATAATTTACCAAAGATACCACCCGAGCAGCACAATGGCAGACAAGCCAAAAAATCCACCCACAGATCCTCCAATAATGGGGGCAAGATTTGATGACATAGTACTTGTAGTACTGTGAATTCCACTGGCCGTAGATGTGGAAGACGTCGAGGGCAAGTATGCCGAAGTCTCCGTGACCTGTGTCATGACCACACTTCCGTTAGCTGCCGTCGATGATGACATAGAAGTTATTGTGGTCAATGATGGCGTTAAGGACGAAGAGCTCGAAGCAGACGTAGTCACATAATTGCTGCTGCTGCTTGAGCTGAACACAGCGCACGAGGTACTGTAAAGAGTATTGACGACGGAGCTTGTTATGGGTACAACTGTAGTCTGGGTAATCTCAACGGTCGTTGTTGCACCTGGGTATGGCTTTGAGGATGGATTAACACGATTTGCAGGGATAACTACGGACCTGTAATTGTGCTATTCGTGACTTGTGTTGTCGTCCGACATATTGTGGATTCTTCTGCGACCGAAAAACACGTTGTTCCGATTGAGGTTATGAACGTCGTTGACGGAGGTGATGTCGTAACAGAAGAAGAAACTATCGTCGACGTCGACTGCGTTGTCACTGCCGTTGTTCGTGTCAAAGTGGGAATAGTTGTGCATGACGATGCCATTTTTTGTTGCGCGGAAAATAATAGTCAAGTGCCAGCGTTGGGAACTATGGGTCGTCCTCCTAATGTATCGAAGTGTTGGATAAGCTCACAGCCCAAGAGAAAGAGCAAGGAAACCTACGAACAAGGACGATAGATTCAGCACTGGCGGTGCGAACCACAGGGAAACAGAGAGGCTCTGGTGATACGTTGTGAAGGTAGTGAAGCAGACGTTGCACACCCTTGCAAGGCGGTCAATTTACTGGCCGGCTACGGGGCGTACCGGTCGTGCCTTGATAGACAAGAGGAGCACCGGGGGTAGCCTTCCGCCGTAGATCGCAGCGAGTGGGCTGGACGTGGGCAAGAAATCTTCAGGTGGCTTTTTTTATAGGAAGGATCAAGGGTCCTGCGAAGAACCAGAGATCCTTCCGTTTTAAGGCCAGGGGGATCGAAGTGGTAGGCAATGGGAAGCTGTGCGGTGGGCAACAGGGAAAGGTGGCAGCCGCAAGAGAATGAGTTAGGAGAAAGCGTGGCAGGGCGCTGTACCACCGCGGACCCTTCCTCCGTTAGGTAAGCCGATCGTTGAGCGTTAACAAACGTCCCTGCATCCTAGACACGATATCATGCTTCCCGGTGCCGTTTTGCAAACATGCAGAAACGAGTGAGAATATGATGAGATCTTGAGCTTGACAACTTGAGTAAGCAACGGATAGTTGGCCGCTGTGATTGTGGCAACCAAGCAGCCACGGTGGCTGTGCGGGCAAATCGGAATGGGCGGAATCAGGTACGCCCGACACGAGGCAGTGTTTCAGATCACACAGTCCCTCTTTAGTCCCAAATTAGTTTATCAAATCGCTGCATTCATGTAACTATTCGATAATGAGAAGGGAGTAGTGGAGATCCGTGGCAGCAGCGTGCATGTGGTTAAGCTTAGTCAAAGGTAGTGCAAGCACGAACATTTTCATCATAACACACAAGCGCCTGAATCTCCGAATCGCCGCTCCGCTCTTCGAGGCCTCAGTCGAGCCGCTCAGGCGATTGAAGATATTTCTCCGGCTAACATGCCTTCCGCCCCGCCCTTGTCCATAGGCCCCTCTTCGGAAGGGGCTGATGGCACCAACAAGACCGGGTCTTCCAAGACACTTAGATCCAGGAATGTTTCCCCGTCCATTTGATCAAATTCATTGTCGTCGTCATCCTTGCACTATTAGTACGCATTGCAGAGGCAGAAGTTGAGTAACCTACCATATCAAACTTTTCAATAATGGGCGCCATAGATCGGGCGTAAGGGTGGAACCGACGAATATAGGACGAACGATAAGAGGGGAGGCGCAGTGAATACTGAGTAGTGGCGTCCTCATACGTCGGTAGATATCGCATGTCATTGTTGGTTGTGTCGCCGTGGTATGCGATACTATCCGAGTCCATGAAGACGTCCTGTTCAGCAGAGAATGGGAGTGTATGTTAAGCGGAGAAGGATGGCGAAAATTTGGGGATTGGGGATTGGCATTGTTTTTCAGGGTTTTGACTTTATAGCGTATGGATGCAGTCTATACCTTTATAGTATGTTCGTCCAATTTCAAATGTTCAGCTTCTCCCGCAACATCGTCCCAACCGCACAGAAAGTTCACGATCCATGAGCGAAATCTTTTTCAAATCCCTCAGGCGTTGACATGGTTTGGCATCCTGAATTATGGTGACGGCAACGATATGTGACCCAGAAATCTCCTTACCGTCGAAGTGGTCGTTTGACGAATGAAACTTCGATGTTCTGATATCATGGTCTGCACCGCCCACTCCAAGTGTGCCGCAGTAAATGCTGAGGAGATAAGGCAGACAAGAAGTTCGGTACATAGAGCTTGCTCTGACGCTTGCTGCTGATCAATCCGGGTGTCTCGGGTTCAATGCTATCAAGAGAATTGAATCTGATGACGGGAGTCTTGACCTCGTCCCGTAGAGGCAAAGCTATGTCAAAGGCACGGCGCTCGGTCGCAGCCCGCAACCGCACGTAGGAGAACGGTCGTACATGCAAGCAATCATTCATCGGGAGCATTCAGTCATACAAAAGCATCCTGTGTTGGCAACAGAATGAGTCACCGAGGAAAACGCTTGCGCCGACATAATCCCCGAACATCGCCCGCCTCTACAACCATATATGGTAGTCGTGACATGACTGTCACGTATAACAGATGAGTCATTCGGCTTTGATAGGGCATCACTGCATTATTCACAGGCAATTGGATGCACGTAGAGTCATGACATGGCGATGGGGCCAAATTTTTGAAGACGAAGACCATATGCGCCAGCGACACCGCAACCTTTGAAAACGTCAGACAGTCTATCATCATTCTGGTCATCCAGCGTACATTGCTTCCTGGATGGTTGGGCACGATGCCTTATCTTAGCACTTTTATGGTGCTTGTTACCAATGAGAGCGGACCAAATCAATTATGCACGACGGACTTGGTGCAACTAGATAGCAATATCGGCGAGACGCTTGAATCAAGATCCAAGTGGCATTGGACGTGGTCCTGAAGCATTTGCAGAATCGTCGGTAAGCAACAAAGTCGGCGTATAATCATTAATCCAAGATGTCTGAATCTGTGATGAACTTTGACTGTCAAATTCTCACACTGAGTCGCAATAACTGCCTACGTTAAACCCCTATGTTTTGTTGGCGAGGTGAAATGAAACGCTTTTGCAAGATAGTATCCCATCTTGTGGCGAAGAAGGAAGACACCAAGCGTGCGGCCGCCGAACTTGAGTGTGCTTGACTTCCCAAGAACAAACGATTCTATGAAAGTTTGGTTGCATTGACAAGGACGCGAAACCTATCCAGATCGTTCAGCATCTCAACTTGCCGCTTAGGCTTATATGCGAGAGACCCATTTTGTCGACCTAGTGAAAAGCGCCCGGTTTTGAGTCGACAATCATGTCGCCGAGAGTAGTAGCGATGCCCGCTGCGTCCCAGGGACCCATACCTCCTATAGAGTCGGTGGATCCGACCGAATTCGCGCGTCCATTGATTTCTGGAAGACCGTGTCGCCATTTGTAGCGGCTCGCTATGCGAGTCGCTTGTGAGAATAACCGTGCCACCAGAGTCTCTGATTGAGTGCGCACTGCGGTCACTTCGGTGACTGAGTTTCGCGATATCCCAGGCGTCGATGTGGAAGGATGGGAGATACAGGTGAGTGCGAAGTTGTCGCTTGCTGAGCGTGCCGAAATTCGGTGGCCTCAGTCGGAGCAGAAATTTGAAATTTATCTTCCTTCCTCCGCACATGTCCCCTCCAATGGCCATTGCATCCAGCCACTTTATCTTCTCCAGACCAAGCATTTTAAAATGGAGAAGAGCAGAAAATTACCTCCACTTCCTTCCGCCGCACATGCTCCTTATAATGGCCGTTGCATCCAGCGACATTTATATTCTTCCGACCAAGTGTTTGAAACCGAAAGAAAAAGGATCCAAGTCACGGCGAATTCCCGAGCTCGGAAACCACAAACCGCTCCGCCTAATTTTCTCTGCTAATCACAGTCGAATCCCCATAAAATCCCAGTGGCTCATCTATTCCACCTTTCCTTTGCCTTCTAAAACAGCTCAAGAGATATCAATTCGCCATACTTACTTTCATCATGGGAATGAGCAGAAGATCATTTCCTATTTCGAACGACGACTAAACTTGGTCTAGTAAACATTCTTTTCTCAAGCAACAGCAGCGGCAGCATTTCCGTAATGGCCATGCACCCACAAAACTCCTGCCAGGAACATCTCTATTGCAATACGGTCCGGTATATCAAGATTGACGTATACAGTCAGACTATCAAGTAATAACGCCGGTCTAATGGAGGCTTGCAAAATCAGCTCATACGACCATCTCCCGAACCTGAATCCCATGTTCTTTGTATGCCCAGCCTGTACGGGTCCCCAGCGGCCATACCAATCGTGGAACTTATAGCTTGTGACCACCCCTTGGGCTCTCCACATCCAGCGCCACAATGTATAACACCTCCCTTATCTCCGTCTTCCTCGGATCACCCATCAACCCATTCATCAGCAACGCTCCAGCTCGGATCAAGGGGATGCTATTTTGTCCAGGACGTCATGACGGACTTGGCGACATAGCAATTGAGGATGAGGGAAGATCGTCCGGAATCGCGTCGCAGGTGAACATGCTTGCGATAAATAGCTTGGTGATTACACATCTTTGTCAAGTCAAAATTAAGGCCGTGGTCTCAAGCAGTCAATCGTATGATTAGGGAAAACTCCATAAAACTAATGATAAGATGGTAAGGAGGAAATGATATCCTACATATGCAGTTGCAACCAAGGACACGAGAAAGGAAAACGCAGTAACGAGTATGTTCGCCAATTTCAAGAGTCAGCTTCTCCCGTAACATCGTCCGGCCGCACCGAAAGTTCACAATCCATCGGCGAAATTCTTTTCAAATCGCCGGAGCTTTGACATGTCGTAATGATGTCCGCCGCGTCCTAGGATTGTAAGCCGCGTCCGTTAATTTCTGGAAAAGTCTCCAAATTCACGCCCATCTATCGTAGCAGCACGGGCAATCAAATCCGCTTGTGAGATTTTGAGAGGAGCCAAGTTCCACAGAAATGATGCGGTTAGTTTGGTACCTGAGCTCCAAGTTATTACTTGTGCATGATTCTGTAGGTGAGCGAGGTAACGCAGGTTGTCGCTTGCTGATATTCATGGAGCGGAAATTTCCCACCTTCCATCATTCATGTTCTCCCTAATGTCCGTTTCTCTTCAGATCAAGCATTTGAAAACGAAGAAAAGATTCAAGTGCCAGCGAGTTTCTCAAGCACCACAAGCCACTCTGCTAGATCTTCTCGCTAATCGCAATTGAATACCCGTAAAACTCCTAGTGGTAATTAAATTTCAGTGCGTTCATTTGTGCCATTCTTCCTTTGCCCTCTCTAGAAGATATCAATGTCCTGACATAATTTCCATGATAGGAATGGGCAGAAGATCTGCAAAACATTTCCGGTTTCGAACGCCGTACTAAACTTGGCCTAGTTAGCCTTCACTTTTCTAAATCACCCGGAATCGGGCTTCATTTCCGTAGTGGCCATGCACGGATAAATGTGGAAATCCTGCCAGGAACATTTTTATTGTAATACGGTCCGGCATATCAAGCTTTCGTGCCGGTGAATCAAGTAATAACGCTTCAAAGTTTATGCGCCCGGTCTCATGAAGGCCTGGTGTCCAACATCTCCTTGCGATTCGGGCCGGGTCCCCAGCGGTCATACCAAAAGCTCATCCTCAATTTCTACATCGCCAATTCTGTCACGACGTTCCGGACAGAAGAGCTTCCCCTTGATCCATCGCCGCTTCTTGACATCTATCACTCCGTTCATCGAAGCCCTAGAAGATATGTAGAGGGTCCATGGAGGAGTTGAGGAAGGTCGTACGGAAAACATACTTGTGTCGGTGATGACTTCTCATTGTAAAATCAAAGAAACAAAATTACCAAATACATGAGTCATCACCATCACCATTCGTAGTATCAAACGTTTGAGTCAATCGTGAAATTAAAGGGAAAAAAGTAGCAAACCCCATAAAACTAGTGATATGATAAGCACGAAATGATATCCTACGATACGTTGTTGCAACCAAAAACACGATAATAGAAAGCCACAATAACAGACCTATGTAATTACCAACAGACAGAAATCCAGACGTGAATGAGAACATCCCAAGCATCTATACCTAGAAAGACAAAGATCGTCGCAGCCCCAACGAAACGGATTTATCCTTGTCCTTGGGTTTGACACCGCCATCCGCGTCGTCGTTGCTACGTTCCATGCTTCGGCCTCTCAGGGAACGCACAAAGCTTCTCCTTGCGCTTGACTTGCTTGACGTTGGTAGAGCTTCCCTTGGCTTCGACTGCGTTCTCATCCTGCTCCAAATATTCTTCTTGCGTGTTACAGCGTCGTCCGGAGGAGATGGAAGCTCCTTTCCTGCCACCTCCTCCCAAGAGAAAGTACCGTCATCATTCCTTTCGTGGCCGCTGGGAACAACACGCTCCTTCTCTGTTGGAAGTAATGTCGGATCAATTTCCGACGGCGCAGGTTGTGAAGAAGCGTCCAGTTGTTGAGCAAGTTGAGAGGAGTCAAGCTCCTCCGTGTCATTCGCTTCAGCTTTGTCATCCTCCTTGCCGTTGCCCTTCTTGACTTCTCCTTTGATCGATTTCGAATTTTCCTTCCCTTCTCGGCTAGACATTCTCTGCCACAGCTGCCTCCCTGCATCCTTCATGATTTTCCCAAGAGTGACAAACGGATCCTCATATGGCTCTCCATTCTCATCCACCTCGGAATAATATTCACGCCCCTCCCGCTCCTTCTCCCACGCGCGCGCAAGCCGCTCCCTCTGCTCTTCCATTTCTTCGTCAGTCCACATTGGTGTCGAAACGACATACTGCTGTGGTCCCCCATCCGTCACAAGCGCTCTCCGCCTCCTGACCAATCGGGAACGAGCGGCAACGCCTAGGGGTATTCCGCGTCTTTTCCGAGGACCTAAATCAGGAAGCGGGGCAAATTTGACATTTAGTCGTTGTTCTTTAAGCGTCTTTTCGTCGCCTTCCTCGCAACTTTCCGACGTCTGCGTAGACGCTCGCTTAACCGGAACAATCATTGTATTACGCTTTAGCGACTCAGTAGAGCTTGCCCTCTCTGGAGTCGTCTCGGTGGTTGCATCTGCAGGCGTACAGCTGGAGGATGACGTTCTTGACGACGATAAGAGCGATGGAGAAAGTGAATCCCTTTTAGAGGGTGTAATAAGAATGCTTTTTGTTTTTGTTGGTGTATTGCGACGTATTAACATCGTGATGGAGGCCGCCTCTGAAGTAGATGGATTGTGTGTTGGCCACTCTGGTATGATATCTTCTTTCGGCTCCACAATAATGCTCGTCATTCCCGTCGTCTGACGTGCGTCATGAGGAAGAGTGCCAAGATCAAAGTGGACAGGGGGTTCGAAATTCGGTGCACCGTCAACCATATATGCTGAAGCCATGGTTGAATCGATGAAGATACGGGTAACCCAGAAGCTGAGTTAATTTCCGGTGTGAAGGGATGTGGATGGGTTTCAAACTTTAGGTTTGATAAGGCAGTGTGACTAGGAAAGGATGTCTGAGGTGGGACGAGAAAACTGTGAGTTTCTGACATTTTGACATAGGCTGTATAGGGATGTACCTATTACCCCTTTCGCCAACCCAAAATTGTCTCGTGTATATCAGTCGACTCTACGACGAAAAGAGCGATGGTTGAATTGAATGTTTGAATGAGGGTTGGCAATATATAATGGAGCAGAAAGAAACAAGGGGGGGTCGTTGGCTACGGAATTGAGTGGTGGTGGTTGGGGAAGATCTTCGCTCGCTAGTGGGTAGCTTTTTGAGAATGACTAGTGAAAGGATGATCTAGAAATTACGACCTGCAGGTTCGGTTCTTAGTGGGAAATTCAAGCAGCTGACAATAGAAAACAAAGGAACGGTGGTCGACGGCAGAATGAGCTCGACGGTAGAAAAGGAGAAAGGGAAGGGTTTCAAAGTGTGGCAGAAACCCGAAATGTAATTGTGTTTGTACTTCGTGACAGGGGATCAATTGGCTTCGCTCTCGATAGACTCACCTCCGGTGCTCAGAGCAACTAGTCCTGGGCTTGCGGACGACGAGGGAGGGATAAGACTGAGAAACTGGGAGATACTTGTTCCGTCGCCGGCGGATTTCCATCTAACTATTTAGCTTGTCAAATTTGTGACAGCTGTGCGCATCGTGTTTATTCCTTATGGCGCAGAGCGGACATTGTGCGGTCCTGCTCCGACGGCCGCTCGGAACATATTGCCGTACTCATGTATCATAGGCATATTTAATCGGTTACATACTAGGAAACAGGAGGGCATGGACTCATACTCTACAATGAGGGGCGGCAATAACCGATAATCTGGCACGATCCTGCCAGGGTAGGCCGCAAACAAGTTCTGACATGTCGTTAGTGTGCTCGCTGATCTGAACGCGAACATAGTCAGGTGAGATGGATAGTGATGTGTTGGATGTGAGGTTGTCTGATTGTTCGGAATCCATTGGGTCGTTCAAGATCGATCAGCGCCAATGTAACGACGGATGGGTCCTCGAGGCAGAAACGCAGACCAGGGTCGCACTCCGCGTGATGTAGGCAAGGGACCAGAATCCTTCAGCAACAGTCTGCATCATCGTTCCGCTGGGGACGATCGATTGTTAATTAGAACACCGTTACACCAGCCTGTGTGCCGGTATACTGCGACTTCATGTCATCCTGATCAGCTGATTCATCTTGACTCTTGTAATCGTATTGCGACACGCTGCCAATGTCGCTCGTGCCGGCGACGGAAGAGGATCCGAATGATCCGCGACGGCGTATACGGTCACTCTGCGAAAATGCCATGTTGACGCTACTCCCGCTATCATTGATAATGCTATTTGTGTCAATAGAACTGTGACCAGCATCTTGAGACACAATTGAAGAGGCGTATCCGTATCCACCGCGCTTGCTACCATTCGCTCCACGAGATGCGCCTGGACCATAAGGTCCTGGCGCACCAAACAATGGAAGGCCTGATGAGTAAGTGGCCTGGGAACGCATGGATTGGATGTCAGATGGTATGTAGCCGAGTGCATCGTGGGTGCGGTAGAAGCTAGCATCAAAGCGGCTAGGTGTGCCAGACCGTCGAGAGGCCGTGGCTAACGGGTATGGTGAGTCAAGTATCGACGCATGACGTGTCCAGTAACTTACGATCCATCATCATTGTACTAGGCGCTGGAGCAAGGTAATCCCTTGCATTCGTCTCATGGCGTCGATACTGGTCCGTAGACTTGACGAGTGACTTCTTGGGCTTGCTAAATTGAATCATACTGGCCTGCAAATTATTCAAAGGACCTTCAACTAGACAAGTTTTTTCCTTGTAGTGTGTCAAAAGATAGTGCCACAACGGATGCTTTCGAAATAGTCAGTATCTACGGACTCCGCCGAAAATGCAATACTTACCTTGCTGAGGACCTTGGGATTACCAAGAATAACAACACCATATTTAGCCCGGGTCAGGGCGACATTGAGACGTCTAGGGTCGTTCAAGAAACCAATTCCCTGGTGTTCGTTACTCCTGACGCAACTTAGAATGATGTAATCTTTCTCGCGTCCTTGGAACGCGTCGACGGATGCAACTTCGATTTCTTTATACAAATCCTTCTTCAACGAGCCATTGAATTGCATATAGTTGACTATATATGAACGTTGGCCTTCGTATGGCGTAACGATACCAATCTGGGCTGGAACAACACCAGACTTGAAGAATTTGGTAACAATCTTCTCGACGTTTGACGCCTCAGTCCTGTTCAAGAACGAGGTACCGCTGCTTGAAATTTCCTCTTGGCCAAGATTCTGGTAAAAGAACATTGGCGTATCAGGAACGGGCCAGGGGAAGTCAACATTCTTCCTGAGACGCTCAGGTGCTGTTACACCGTTCTGCAAACTGCCTTCGTAGAACATATTTGAAGGGAAATCAGATAAACAGGGATGCATCCGGTACTGAACTTGAAGGCGGATGGGCCTATTCCCAAGAAGGACCAGCCTCTCGAAAAGCGATTGCGTCAAGCCAGCACGAGCAGCCTTCTTATTCATAATAACTGGACCCAATTGCTGATGATCACCCACGAGCACGACTTGCTTGCACCCCATTACCAAGGGGATCATGCACTCTGTTGCAAGAGTTAGTATTAATCACGACCAAGGCTGCAGTCACATACCAGGTTCTGCAGCTTGTGTTGCTTCATCAATTAGGACAGTCCTGAACTTCAACTTGGTCAGTCTTGGGTCGCCAGCACCAACACATGTGCAGCAGATGACATCTGCAGCTCCCAAGATCTCCTTCTCGCATTGTCTTATCAACGTCTTGTACTTCCGCTCATCGTTGCTGCTCAACTCCCCTTGCTCATTCTTGAGTTGGATGAGTTTCTGAAGTTCAATGTGCGTGGTGCTGTTGGCGACCTGCTGATGGAGGGTCAAGAATCCAACGCTCGAGTCAAGCGCTTCGCGCGACTTGGCCGTTAAGCGAACTACTTTCAAACCAGTTGCATGTATCTTCTCCGTAAGTTGGTCAACCGCAACATTGGATGGTGCGCACACGAGCACTTGGCCGGGATTCATCTTAGCGAGGTGATAAACGATAGAAGCTGACGTAACCGTCTTTCCGGTCCCAGGTGGTCCTTGAATAAGACTTAGAGGCTTCTGCAGCACGCTCTTGACGGCATACATCTGAGAATGATTGAGCTCTGGAAGTCCTGGGGCAGAGAATCGCTTGGGCATCTGGGTGCGCAAGGCTTGGGGTTCCAATTCATGGCCAAGAAGTTTGTGGTACTGAGAAAATTGGGATTAGGTCTCCGCCGATAGACTGCAGACTAAATACGCACGATGTACCCACTGACGCTCTTTTCGTCGACTGCAAAAGTCTTCATGGCAAGTTGCATGCGGTCAAAGCTGGTCGACTTCCAAACGAAGTCAGCAATGAAGCCATGCGTAATCTCAGTCGGGACTCCGTCCGTCCTTCTCAATTCCAGCGCAATCTCGTCCGATACATCTACGAAACAATCAGTAGATACACAATATACATCGATGAACACACTTACTGTTGGGTATCTTGATGACATGACCAACGCCTTCCCATGACTTATGCAATTCTCCCGAATACCTGAGGCGGAGTTCATCGCCAACAGCTAAGCGAACTTCGCCACTCTCTAGTTTGGGGAGGCCAAACCAAGCAACACGTTTCTGATTCAAACCGATATCCCATCTGACTGTTATATCTGTCTGAGTTTGGCTTTCTTTGAGCTTCTTATCATAATCGGCTTCAATCTTCACAAGAGGTCCAAAAATATTCTGGTATTGATAAGCGTCTTCGTAACGAGGGATAACCCATTGGGGTTCGTCAGTCAACTCCGGGCTTCTCCAGGTCTTCTAGAGTGGCATTTGCATTTTCGCGCCACATATCTTCAAGCCGATTGATCTGAGCAAATGAAATCTGGCGAGAACGCAGTTGCTCTTGCTCGCTGGGAGGTTTGACGAGCCAAGACAGAAACGAGCGATCGTCAATGAGTGGCGCCCAAAGCGAGGCATTCCACGAGATGTCCTTTGATATTGCCGCACATGGTTGACTGTCAAGCCATGAGTATACATGACGACTTAGCATGCACAGCACATACCGACACAAAAGGACAACAACCGTGTCGCTCTTCGCTGGGATAAAACCCAACATAAAGACGTTTTTGCTGCCACAATTGTAACATTCAGGGGTAGTCTCTCCCAGCGGACTTTCAGCGTGCAAGATGACTTCTTTGTGTTTGGCGCGAACAAGGTGATTCACAATGTGTGATGCGGAAGTATTCCCTCTAGAATTGCAAAACCACTTGGAACATATCAAGCATTTGACGACAGACGCTGGCGAGTGGATACCACAGTAGCTGTTCTAGATTGTCAGTGAAGTTTGTACCGAGTCAGCATCACCACCCACCTGCAGGCGTGAGGCGGCAGATCGACAACTCCTTGATCCTTGAGGTCGTCAAGGACGGCATCGAAGTCCTCATCGATAGTGGAACCGCCCTTGGTGACGCCATTTGCACTTCCATTGCTCTGGGAAGCGGCGTCTGATACGGACAGGCTAGACAAATCGATATTTGAGATAGTCTCTTCGCGGGTGTTGTCTGTGTAAACGGAAGAGTTGTCGTCTATGACGCTCATCCCGCCATACGCAGATGCATTCTCGTACTGAAAGTTGTCAAAAGTGTCCATGATGATAGAACAAACAGGCCTGTGTTGGCCACCTTCCGAGTTGTGAGTTTCGGCACCTCGGCCATGCTGACTCAAGGTCCTCTGTGACAAGTTCAAACCCAGATCAGGCGGAGTTTTAATACCGGTTAGATTAATCTAGATTAGTCATGAATATGCAATGACTGATCTAATCTTGTGACCTACCATGGTACAGCGATCCAAAACAAACGGTTTGTGGCATGGATTCCACGCAACCGGGCGATGCTCACTGGTCTGACAGGTCCGTCGCAGGTCGAGCAGCTTCTGCGCGTTACATCTGGAATTGCTGCAGAACTTATCAAAGCTCATGATGATAACGAGACTGTCTCTTTGAATGAAATCCGCGCCCGAATAAGCAAGAAACATGGCTACGGCGGTGTACCAAGACTGGTTGACATCATCAGCGCGATTCCAGACGAGTACAAGAAAGCTTTGCTACCAAACCTTCGAGCAAGGCCAGTACGAACAGCTAGTGGTGTGAGCAGCCCAACGTCATAATTCCTTCGTTACTATCCTAAGTGATCTTGTTCAGATTGCCGTTGTGGCAGTCATGTGCAAACCCCATCGGTGTCCACACATTGCCATGACAGGCAATATATGCGTGTGCGTCTTTTCAAAGAGGTGAAAAACACCTACTTGATCATTCTTGTAGCTATTGTCCAGGAGGTCCAGATTCAGATTTCGACTATAGCACACAGAGCTATACAGGTTACGAACCCACGAGCATGCGAGCAATCCGGGCACGGTATGATCCATACGAGCAGACACGAGGGAGAGTCGAGCAGCTGAAAAGTCTAGGCCATAGCGTAGACAAGGTCCGTCGCTGTAGAAATAACACGGCTACTTTTCTTATCAATTTAGGTTGAATTCATCATTATGGGGGGGACATTTATGAGCATGCCCGAGGATTACAGAGCAAAATTCATTGCGCAGCTCCACAATGCTTTGTCTGGTTTCACGGGAACAGACGTTGACGAAGCAGTGCGGTCAGAATTTTTCCGCATTGCTGCATACCCGTGTTGATGTACATGCATCAGCTTCTCCGAACAAAGCAGATCTAAGGCCATTGGCATCACGATTGAAACGCGTCCTGACTACTGTCTACGACCGCATCTGAGGTTGAACATGCACTAGAAATTTCTTTTCTTGCATTAATCATGTTCTTTTAGTCAAATGCTCCGATATGGGTGTACGCGACTCGAAATCGGAGTGCAATCTGTGTATGAAGACGTTGCCCGGGATACAAATCGTGGTCATACTGTTCGTGCAGTGTCAGAGTCATTCCATCTCGCCAAAGACGCTGGTTTCAAGGTGGTTGCGCATATGATGCCTGACCTGCCAAACGTCGGCGTGGAGCGTGACCTTGAACAATTTAAGGAATATTTCGAAAACCCGGCATTCAGAAGCGATGGACTCAAGATCTACCCAACGCTTGTGATCCGTGGAACCGGTCTCTATGAGCTTTGGCGGACCGGAAAATATAAAAATTATACACCAAATGTTTTGGTGGATGTCGTAGCGCGCATTCTAGCGCTTGTTCCTCCATGGACGAGGGTCTATCGTGTACAAAGGTTTTTCCACTTGCGCTGCACTCGAGAATAGTACTGAGGGATAGATGTTAGAGATATTCCACTACCTCTCGTCACAAGTGGATGCGAAAATTCTGGAAATCTGCGTGAGCTGGCTCTAAATAGAATGAAAGACTTTGGAGCCGTTTGTCGCGATGTTCGCTTCCGTGAAGTCGGGGTAAGAATTGTACATCTTTGCATTCACATTTCTGATGGGATGGCAAGATCCACGAAATTCACCACAAAGTCCGACCTGAATCGGTTGAGCTTCTCAGACGAGATTACACCGCAAATGGTGGCTGGGAAACATTCTTGTCTTATGAAGACCCAGAACGGGATATACTTGTGGGCTTGCTACGTCTCAGAAAATGTTCAGATGAAGGTACCTTCCGGCCTGAACTAGTGAGGACAGAAAAAGGTGGCTGTAGCATAGTTCGTGAATTGCACGTGTATGGAACTGCAGTGCCAGTGCATGGCAGAGACCCGACCAAATTTCAACATCAGGTATTTCACCCTTGGGGTTTTCCTGTATAAGCCTAACCCTCGATTGTAGGGCTTCGGTACATTATTAATGGAAGAGGCCGAGAGAATCGCAAGGGAAGAGCATGGAAGCGTGAAGTTGGCCGTCATATCAGGTCAAGTTACTTGTATCGTTCCTGTCGCCGCACTTACACTCTGCATCTAGGTGTTGGAACGCGAGACTACTATAGGAAGCTGGGATATGCGTTGGATGGCCCGTATATGAGTAAATCCTTGGTGTGACGAAATTATTGCAACTATACCATAGTGCTGCTGCTCTTGGTGTATTCGTCGCTGGAACGGTAGGCTTACATTGCGAAACACTTTGAAATCGAGGCTATTCACCCATCTTCGGGCTGGCCGAAATTGCCAGCGCGTTGCAGTGTACTGGCGTGTGGAAATTTGAACAGTATAGCACGTAAAAGAGCGAATCGCCAATTCTTCGGGTCATTCAAGTTAAGTGGAGTCCACAATGTAGAATTAGACACGGAAGTGCAAGTCATAATGGTGATTGAGCAACTGTTTTTCCCGAGGCCATGAAAGTCCTCAGGAAAAATATTGAAGACGCAGTCTGCTACCAGCTGGTTTCGGCCTGGAAGCGGCTATCAGGGCGGCCAACGATTGTTCGAATGTCCGGACTCCGATCGTCCATTCACGCGACCGCCACTGCCACCACAGTCTCACTCCATGTTTAGTCGCGCTGGCAAATTACCTTGCACTCCGGTTGTGGCGAAAAATAACATGTTCCGTAGCTAGAGGATATGCACTTTGCTCGCACTCTGTCGCTTAGGCCTCAGACTTCAGGTGTTAATCCTTGCCAAGAGGCCGCGACTAAAAAAATTCTGAGCATTCTTGCATGGTCGATTTGCACACTTCGCCACGGAGGTTTCGTCAGTGGCATCCGAAAGTACTATGTCGAATTTATGAAGTTCTTCAATCTCGCTTACTTTGCGCACTCTGTCGTTTAGGCCTTAGACTTCAGCTGTTAATTCTTGCCAAGACGCGCCAAGGCCGCAAGAGGCCGCAAGACGTAGCGACTGAAAAATTCTGGACATTCTTGCATGGCTGCTTTGCACACTTCACCACGGCATCTGAAAGTACTATGCCGGATTTTCGACAAGATTGCGTCCTCTAGTCATGAAGGTCGTAGCACCTGTACAGGGCACACTCTCAAAAGCAACAAAACGAGATGGCTATTCTTGCGGAGTTAACACATGGTCAACAATGTTACTGTGCTTTTCGGTTACTGTGCTTTTCGGTTGCTGCAAATGTCTAACATCGTGATCATTGTCAATCGCCAAAGGCACGTCTGACTTTTGTGACTATCAGAAGTTATTTCTGACCTTCAGATTGCAGAATCAGGAAATTGTGCTGCGGATGCTGCTTTCGTCGTCTTGGCTGCGTCGCTTCGACATGACGATTGGTCGTAAAGCTCAACGCTATCATCACACATGTACTCTCATGATCAATGGTCAGTCACTTTTCCCAGAGTGCCAAAATGACTCATCGCGACTCATTGCTTGTGACAGTTGGGTCACTCTTGCTATATTTGGTCAGTTGGCCAAGGTGTCTACCGCGGTATACCGGTCGGTTACTCGAGGATGGCTCCAATCTTGATGTATGACTCGGCTCCCATTTATCAATGTTGGATGACACCAAGAATGGTGGATTCGATGTGGCACGTTGCAATGCTACACTTACATGCTCCAAGCCTCGTTCTCGATAGGGTCGCGACAGGTGGAAGGATGCAAGTTGTCTTCTTTGTATTGCGCGCTCCCCCCTCAGCTGCGCCGAGCTGATCGTGCTGGAAGGACTTTTCCCATCCAGGTCCGGGGTACGGAGAACCTCGTCCGTTGTGAACTGGTGAAACGCTTTATTTGAGGATTTTCACCAGTTGCTATAATGGTATAAGACTGCTGAGGCTGAAAAAACTCGGTATCAAGGGTCCAAAATCCTACTCCTCTCTATCCTCCCGATTCCACTCTCCTCCCGTTCAACCTTCTCCCTTGTCCTTTTCAACAACCGTGCTTCTTTCATGAATTCTTGTCGCCAAGTCTTTTCATCCACGGGGAACAACATGGCTCTTCGTCGCCCATCAAGATCTAAGCGCCGTTCATCACACATTTGCCGATTTCATCCTTACTCCAGAAGCGCGTCGAGTTCATTCGAAGCTCCGGAAATGGTGCGACTGCCAGCTATAGAAGCTTATGTGTGCGTCTAACTGGTGCAAAGGATGACAGGGATAGCAGATCCAAACAAACATTGTTGAACTTGTCTAGTTTCCCCCGTGTAATGGCAATGGCGCCGGCAGAGTGCAATTGTCGGTAACTACAACCAAAACGCTCTCAAGGGAGCCGCGGAAAATGAAGCAGCTCCCGTCGATAGCCGTCCTAATCCTGTTGATGCCGGGTTCGAAGAGCGGTATAAAGAGGAGGATATGAAAGAATCTGCGCCTCTTGTCAGAAAACAGCAGACGGTACGACAACCATTGACTTGATTGTCAACCCTCGCGAATCTAACACGAAAAAGGGCGAACACGACGAGGAAACGGATCGACCTCGACTAGCTGATCACCACATCGTTGGAAATACTGAACACGATGAAGATGAAGAGCCACCTAATCACCAGCCACCTTTCTTTATCAACCCTGACAAGATTTACGCAGAACTTGAAGAGGATGGTGTTGAAAATTCAATCCGTTTGGGGCTTTTCTCTCGAATCGTGAGTAGGTTTTATTGTCACTAACATACTTAAAAACAATTTCAATACAGGACCTGTTTGCATTCTTGGAGTTACTTTACTTCGTTTGATACGCGCACATGCTGGGAAGAATTTCACTTTTGGGCATAACAATGCGGCAGATTTTCGCCATAATTATAATTTACCTTCTTTTAATGGTTATGATCCGGTGTTTGAATTGATACCCTAGAAAAACCCTATTAATAATAGCACATCAATCTATACCCTGCATGGAAACGAGCCACCAAACGCTATCTAAGGTTATGCTACCAAATCTAAACCCTCCTTATTCCCGTCCTTCAGATTTGACACGCAGAAATGCTCGAAAAGATAATTATATATTATCTGTTTTTCGCATATAAATAATTGTAACGAGACGTTAATGCCTCATTGATTCGCATCACAACACGAAGATGCTCAGAAGGGGTGCAAGAATCAGTACTGACGGGACACCCACGCGGCCCCGTGGTCCGGAATAAGAGATGTCCATGTGAATGGGAACGTTTGGAAAAACTGGAAAGACGCGAGTCTGCTTTATTGGCAATGCACTGGACTTCAGGGTTTTGCAGAAATGTTGCATGTTCCGCGTTCTTCGCGAGGCATCAACCATGAATCATCACCGTTCGGTCTTTCTTTGCGCCTCTCCCCGTTCCTTCCAGTGACGCCGCAAACTTGAGAGACATGCGATGGTATAACTGAATGGCTTCAGATGATATCTGACCACCTGGGTCTATAAACTGTCCCTTCCACCATCCATAAATTTACTTTTGGTGCGCAGAATGCCCATCGCGAATTATGGGCTAAGGAACAAGTTTTGTCTAACTGAAAATTCTGGCGGAGTGAAGCCTTGGCTATCCTTCCCGCTAATGGGTGGGTATAAAGGAAGGTCTTGTGAGCGGTGGCCTTGTGTGCTTGGAGCGGCGGAGAAAGTATTATTGATCGTTGGAGAATTCGCAACATGACGTTGAGCACAGACCGTGACCTGTCCGATGATGCAGGTCTTGAGAGCGGCGGTGGGAGATGTGAGACGGTTGGAGGCCGGCTGAGGGTCAAGTCGGAGTTGTCACCGCACGCGACGGCAGTCTTCATTTGACTTCGAGACGCCACATTATTCTCTGCACTGCTGCGCCTCTGTGCGACACGACGTACCACCCTATTCTGCAATGGCACCAGTCTCGCAACCGAATTCGACGGCGTTAAATAACCAAAATCGTCGATTGACCGAACACACTCGACCAAGGGCTTAACCAGGGCCCCGCAAAATTCCTGTCTGCTACCCAAAATAATTTTCATGAATAAACTGGAACACTCGCTCGGTCAGAGATCGCGACATGGGTGGATGAAAGTCCAAGCAGCAATTCAATTTCGGCGTCGCCTCCATTCTCAGGTGGCATCGTACATTCGCAGCATGCAACCCGTAGCTCACTGCTGGCGCACATCCCAAGAAATCCGCAGGAATATTTTACTTCTGGAGTCCGAGTTATTGGGATTCGGTGATTGAAGAGGCGATTAGGACATCATATTCTATGAAATGGTCAAGTCGCTCAAGAGGCAAGCACACACGTGTATCGAATCCGTGCCTCTGCCATGGGGATACCCGGATATTTCAGAGAATCTATTCTCACTTGTGAAGCAGGAACGGTCGCAGCACAGAAAGCTCATTGACTTTGGCGCCCGTCCCGGCGGGTGCCGACGAGAGGTGCGAAGATGCTAATAGAGTCGCTAAGATATCGAGGCACATAGATTAGGAGGTGCACACTATTGCAGAATGCGTGGAGACCATGAAGAGGTGTAAATTCGATTCTTTCTAACTTTTCAGACGTCATAAGGAGCTTTGCTTCGAGCACACACGCGCCCGTATTCCTGGACCACTCTTGAGGACTTGGGCGTAAGAATGCAGGTTGTGCTTTGAGGTGTTATGATGGATATCTCACGCGGAATCCTACGTGCTGAGCGAACTCCTGCCAACGTGCGTTTTTAAACGCTACGCAAAAAGCAAAAAGTCGGGAAGAGTCAGTGACTCATCTCCGCCGTACGTGACAGTCGGGTCACACTTCTAAATATGGAGACGTCAGGCGCGCCGACGTTGAGAAGAGCATGTAGCTTGATTTGACTCCACTTCAAGGTATGCGCGGTGGAATTAATTCCATCTGTATATGACTCGGTCCACTTGTTTGCGCTTTTGTGGTAGAGGCGGGATCCATTTGGAGCGCATCTGTAATTCTTTGGCATCCAACTTCTCTCCTTTCCTCCCCTTCCCTTTGGGGTGCAACCGCCGCCCCTTTAACAAATGTTGTTGGTTCAACATCTGTGCATATCTTGGCATGGAAAAGCAAGACCCTATAGCATGGTAGCTGCTCCCGCCTTGGATTGATTTCTGTTCGCTAGTTAACCGCGAGTACCGACAGTGCCATGAAAGGTATTGATATCTTGCAGCAGATGCACGCTCACGCAACACCCGTCGTTGGCACGTCTATTTGGAGGATATTCTTTGGGGATCGAGGATGCGGACCTTCAAAGCATTTGCGGACTATAAAGGTATAGTGTACCCATGTGCTCCAAAGTTCGTAACAAATACGTTGATTCAACCCCTGCCGTTCCCCTCATACCTGAACATTCTTTTTCTCTTCCCCCAAGGACGTGTCTATGAATCCTGAACCCGCCGCGTTTGCCCAGGATCATTCCAACAGCAACCCTGCTCGTCACCTACCCACGTACGAAGAGGCTACCGTCCAGTACTCCTTGCGTCTCCCTACATATCGATCGTCCTACATTCGCCGGTTCCACCCATATGCTAGATGCGTGACGCGTTATATTAGAGAGTATGATATGGTGCGGCCTATTATTACTTGCCCTGATACCACGCGTTCTGAGCGTGGTGAAGGATGATGATGATAGTGATACGTACGACGAAGTACCTTTGGATTTACGCGCTCTTGAGGAGCAAACACCATCCCCACCTGCTATCCCTGCTGATGTACGTCTCGAAGCCAACGTAGGCAGTAATCCAGCAGAAGAGCTACGAACTGGAGGAACGCCTTTGGTCGTTCATCCCAACGTAGTCAACAGAGGCATTGAACAAGGGGTGTGGTGCAGACGAAATTTCAACGCAATCGACCGTCTTCTGCACGTACTTAACATCTCGTCTGCTTATTTTGATCAACGTTTTCGGAATTAGGAAATGGATCTATCTCGCTGCCATTGACGGGAGACATACAGATTTCCTTGATTATTTATGTACAGTCGTTAAATAGTTAATATATAATAGCTAATGCGCTAGCCAATGATGTGTATGTGATCTAGTACTTCTTGCCCTCACCCGATCTTTGACAAAAGTTGACTCCCATAAATGCAGATTATATTAGCAGGGTATACAAATGCTCTAAATTACCAAACGCCACTAATTTTGAGGTTTCCGGCATGGTCTAAGTAACCACGTTCGCATCAGAGAACGTCCAAGGGCAGTCCTCGTATGATTCAATATTCCTGAGAAGTCATAGTAGGTGCTTCGAAGAACGATAAGTGATTACGAACCAAACAAGGATAACCGCTAAATACATAGGTGACTGTTTGCATGCAAGGGTGATGCCAAACTGGCTCGCCGGACATTTCCGTAGGACCGGTCATCTAGCCATAATGTCTGCCAGCCACCCGTCGAACGGTATAAGCTATTGGCCTGCGTCCCTCCCTCTTGTCCCTGTACCATCACCACCTAACCGTCACCGAAGACAACAATGTTTGTGTCAAGTTTCGCGGCTTCTTTCCTCATCTATGGCTACTTCTTGCCACTTGTCTTTTTTTATCATATCGTCTCCCTCGCCATAACCGCGCTATGGAATGGACAATCACTGTCAACAGTTCTTCAAGACGTCATATCGATAGAAGATAATATCTGCCTCCCATATCCTCCCGGTATGTTTTGCCAAACCGTGCCTTGCGAATGTTGAGACCATATTTACTTTAGGATATTTCGATTTCTTAAAGCTACACCCACAAGATTTTCAAGACGACCATTCTCTGAATGACGATTCATTCAGCAGCGATGCATCGACGGCTGATGACTCAGATGAGTATATCTTAGCAGTTACTCAAGATATCACTTGCACCATACCCGTCATAATCGTCACGGACGATTCTAGCGGCGAACTTCTCGGCCTTGCTCTTGACGACGACACTTCTCTCTTGCCTAAGGATGAACGCAGGCTTTTCAGACACGAGCGACTCATGGCGCGAAGAGAACTTGTCCACGGATGCAGATTACTCGCCATCGTCGTTGACCAGTGAACGACAATTTGTCTTGACGGAAGTAGCCCCCGCGGACGCAGATTACTCTCCATCATCGTTGACCAGCGAACAACAATTTGTCCTGACGGAAGTAGCCGATCCGGCTCGACCTACTGAGCTTGTCCTCAGTTCAAGCACAACAGATTCGTGTGAAGAGATCTTGTCTCGGCACGTGGACATGTGATTCAATATCTCTGCCTTCGCTGGATAGCGGACTTGGTGGAGCATCAGACGAGCTTGACTTGACCGAAGAGGAGGAAGCGATTCTCGAGACTCTGTGCATCCAAGTACCTGATGTCGTCCCTACTATCGAGCAACTAGCTGAGAATCCTCACATCCCGGCCAATGTTCCTGTATTTTCCCGGCACAATATTTCCAGCAAAGTCGTCTTTCCTGTCCGGAAGTCTTCTTCGCCACCACCAGCAGTCCAGTATAGATCGTCGGCACTCTCTGAGAACGTAAATTCGATGTTTAGCCAGGTGTCTACCTCCTGGAGTAAGGCAAAAGCGGAATTACAACAGCGTCATGACAGATGCAGTCCATTAAGCTCTATGATCTCTTCAAAGTTCTCTGATATCGGCAATGTGAGGGTGTTCAGCAGACAGGCGCGGGATTCCTGAATGGATCCGAAATCCTACCGAGAACGGCGCAGGGGCTGACGATTATTGTGGAGAAGAGGAAAGCTCTCTTGTGGCAACATATAAGTCTCTAATGATAGTTCCGGCCGGAACTTCTTCGTTTTGGGGAGATGTAAAACATCATTTATTTCATACTCTTTTCATGTACATTATTCGGGAGATTCGTAAATTGTTATTTCGCGAATGAGTCAGGAACCTTCTGGTCTAATTGGCGGCGGAAACGATGCTTCAGAGGTGTAAAACCAGGCCCCGGACCGATGTTCCGAAGGCAGATAACAGCAAGGCTAGATTCGCTCGGGTTCTAGAATTCATTTCGGCCAATAATCGGCGCGCTATAGCACTGGGCTTGTCTTGTCTTTGTCTTCTACAAAGTTCGTGTATACTCGGCTATGATCCCAGTGCAGTCGCTTGGATTTTTGATTTTCCAGGGATTCCGCCGGCAAAGCCTATCACAAGCCTATCCGCATCCAGTGCCACCCGTTCCAATACATCGGCAGGGCTTTCCTTCGGCCCAAAAACTCCCCAGCCGCTCGTCTCATACGCAACCTTCATCCTGATGCACGCCCTCGTGGGCCTGCTGTGATGAGTTTGGGCGTAATATTTCACTGAGAAGCTAGAGATACATTTTGAAAAGGCCGTTGGTTTGTGGGTCGATGGAGTTTGGGAGACGTGGTTTGTAATTGGATTTGATGTGCTTTGTTTCTGGGCACTCACGCTTGCGGCTCTCTCACATTCAACGCACAGCACTCGCTCGCATCTTCGAGCACAGTCAGCGCCTTGCCAGGAGTATGCAGAAAATTCTGCCGCGTAATTCGAAATATTGTGCATCACACTTACGACTATATGCGCACCGGCTGGCGTAGGCTCTGAGCGCTGCATTTCTCATCCTCTGTTTTGCCTCTTCAAGACTAAATCGTAATTATTGCGGATCAACATTGTGGCTGCATCAGGAGCCCCTCTGGTGTAGTTCAGGATCTCAGCAGCAGGTCTTAGTCAGGCCACCTCAGGTGAGGTTCAAAGCGACTATAAACTATTCAAAGATCTGAATAATATGGCGGAGAAATAATAGGTCGAAACTATCCTTCTGCACTGCTTCCTGCCTTTTGTCGACAGAGAGGATCTTGACACATTCCAAAGTTATCCCTATATCGGGAAGATGCTACTGTGTCGAGCCACAAAGATCCCTCCAAGACGATGGCCAGGCAATCAAGTGGTACAAGTCTTCATTCTGGGCGGGTTGCTTCAGCTTCTGGGACTAGCCTTCTTTCACAAGACCGTCGCCAGTTCAGCAATACTATCTTGTTTCATTTAACGGAATCAAGCTTGTATGCTATGTCGAGGTAGCCGCCAAAACCAGCTTATCAGGATATGTTGGACTGGATTCTCTGCTAGACTTGTCACTAACAATTCGGAGGGATTTCTTACCGTAAAGAAGCAGACTCGTCTCTGCCAGTCTGGCATCTGATACTTGGAACTTGGGGTTGTGGAATCACGCCATGTCTGCGCATTATAAGTTCCTAGACTACCTTGTGAACTATTGGCATCCTTTCCCACTCGATATTGGACGCAAAATGACTCATCTTCGGTACCGTGACGTACATGTCACACTATCCATAAAAAGTAACGTCGGCCCGCCCCCGACGTCGGGCGGAGCATTAAACAGTGACTCTGCTGTTGTCAGAAGATTCAGGACCTCATACGTTTTCCCTCCGCGTTCCTGCCAAGATAAATAGGTCTCTCCGCACAGGAGTCACTCACTCTTCTGCAATTAACTTCTCTCTGGCGGGACAGCTTTTTCAATCACCTCCAACCTTGATCGTCGGTAAACTTCTGTCACTTGTCCTTCTGTCGTATGCTTGCTATTGAGGGCCCTTTAACTTGTGCAAGGGATACCTCACTTGCGTCCTCTCCCGCTCCGCGTGAGGGTTATGATCGTGCCGTGATCTTCCCGACCTAATTGCAGGGATCAGCGCGCGTAATTAGGGCAGTTGCGGAGATACTATAAAGGTATAATACCGTTGAGCGGTGCAGTATAAAGCAAATTTCAGAACCCTGTAAACGTTCCCCATTCTTTTCTTCCTTTTTTTTCTCTCTCGATCAACTAACCTTTCATTCTTTTGCATCCATTCTGATATACACGCGCGTCTATGGATCCCCACCACCTGCCCCTCACTGTTTGCAGCAATGTCGAACGTCACCTGCCAACTTACGAAGAGACTAACATACCGTATTCACTTCGCCTTCCTACCTACCGGTCGTCCTACATTCGAAGGTTCCATCCCTACGCGCGCCTCGTATCCCATCCCCTCAAAGAATATGACGAGGTATGACTTTTTTTTGATGACGAAAATTGTTCTGATGGGCGCAAGCATGACGAAGAGCTTGAAGATCGACAAGCTTCCGAGCCGTTGGGCGGACCTGTTCTACTGCTGCATCATATAGTGCCCGCACTCTCGGCTAACAAATTCGTTGCCGATAGTCTTGGAGACCGGGAACACATTGATACGCTTCCGGTCACCAATGGACTTGAATGCCCGTTTGACGCTGCTGAGCACAGAGAGCGTAATAATGAGATAGATGTGGATACGGCGCGGCAGGCCTCCTGCGAACTGGTGTGTAGTCCCGGAGCAGCTCCAGCCTAACCTCCTCATCTCCCGAGTGCTAGGAGATGGTACATGTGCCTGTGGCAATCCAGCTGGTTTAGAGCGGGGCAGACGAATACTCACGCTGAACGATCTACTACAAGTCGAGGACATTCTTTTATTGCGCCACTAACATATCCTTTCGGTATTTCTCTTACTACTTTCTTGATAGCCTCCATCTGCGGCTGCTGCATAATTCGGTATATTACTTCAGACGACTTGCTCCCATAATTAATGAAATGAATTTGTGCATCATACATCACCCAGTATTATAGTATGAAAATTAGGAAAGACAAGTTCTTCCTCAACCGTTTTCCGTATAACATCTTGAATGAAGCGTTCCACCCTTGTGACATTTTTTAGGACATGTTTGTCTGCCTGTCCAATCTCGCTCTCGATACAGATCGTTGGTAACAACCGTTGCCCAACCGGAAGAGGTTTTAATGACCGCGTGGGGATACCAGAAATGGCAGCCTCATCGTCTATGTCGGGAGGGGTGCCACCCATCGAGTTACGTTTTGCTCGATCACCAGTGGGTCCATACCGATCCATATCGTCCAGCACGCACAAATGCACTCTGCGACGCTCGCCTTGGTACGCCACAGCCAGCTCGCCGTTGAAGACAAGACCGGTCACAGAGAGTTTGATCGGAAGAGACATGAATTCGGGCGAAGGATAGTTTATCAGCAGCGACGTTGTCAGCGTGACCCGCAGATTGGAATGCCAATTAACGTGCAGATGGAGCTGCAAGTTCGGGTGTGGATTTTGATTTTGATCTCCTGGGAGGGGTGATTGGCTATCTGGATCTGGGTCTAGAGGTGTCGTGTGCGACGGCTCGGTGGTCAGGGAGGATGGCATGTTCAGCGAGAGATCTGCGGGACTGATGACGGTTTCAGATAAGGTCTTCCGCAGTTTAGCGCCGCTGCTGGGGGTTGAGGGATGCGAACGGTAGACCGTGCCCGGTCCACGGGGATCGCAAATCAGGTATGCTCGTTCCCAAACCGTAGCCACCCGAACCCCATGGATCTAGCGGCGAACGCAGGGAAGGGAGAGAGGAAAATATATCTGGAGGCCTGGCAAGCCCATAGCTGTGCCGTACGTGCGGTGGTAAATGATGGAGGGCGAGCTTTTGATGGAGTTCGTCCCGCCCCATATCGAATGCTGCCGTTGCTCCAGCCCGACGAGAGACCCACTCGTAGCCCTCGTCCTCATCCACTCCCCTCCTCTGTCCATGTTCTGAATCGTCGTCATCGTCGTCCTCGAGAAAGTCACGGTAAATGTCACGCAAATCCACCAGTTCTACATCCGGCGGCGCGGAACCGAAAGTCAGAGACGTGACCTCGACTGGACCTATGAAAGACGGTCTGTCTGCATTGGCGAGCTGGCGGTTGAGGAGGTCAACGACGTAGGATGCAAGGGACGAATCGAGTTTGTCCCATTCAAGGTCGATTGACATTAAGCGTCTGGATAAATATATCACAATCGCCCTCTTATTAACGTCGACTCTACTCTACCGCTATCATACCACCATTGTCCCTTGTCCGTTCTATCACTCTGGCCCGCTGCCATTGGCGCGAAGCTTCTCCATGAAGCAGTGTCCACGGGCCTGGTCCGGAAGCTTCCGACGTTGCATGAGACGGCGTATCAAGGATCAATCATCCTTGATGCTACTCTTGATGTGGTGCTTTGCTATGTATTTGCACCATACTATTTGAACGTGACATGGCCACAGGTCGCGGGGACAGACTCATGGCAGATCCGTTGTGCGAGCGAGCAGCCAGCAAAGCAGACGCGCCATTCACAATATTTCCAAAATCATTCGTGCTTTCGTGCCCTCGTATTGGAGATGGCGAACGTGAGTATTGAGTGGACGTCGTAGCGACGATAGGCATTGTGAATGAGCGAGTAGGTGACACTCGCACGGGCAACCCGTGCATACTTTTTGGGCTTGATTTTTCGATGTTGAGGTTGATGACGACGGTAGATGTTGTTCCTGAGATGCCCAAGGCACGACGAATCGTGCTTGACCAACTTTTACCATTAATCGAGGCTGGTGAAGGAGGTCGTGAGGTAAACCCATGTCCGTTCATACCCTTGCCTTCTTCCATTAGGACATTCTGTTCATCACGTTTAGGGGAGGCTTTTCTAATGCATCGGGGGCATAGAACTCGTAAATGTCGTCGGATAGGGTATGCAACAACAACCAGGCAGAGGATAGAGACAACGAGCAGGAAGAGGATTGGTGAGAAACCCAGCGACGACCTTGTCAAAGATTGAGGAAGGTGAGGCGATATGCGATCCTCAAGGCCTTGAAGGAACGGCGGGCGGATAGGCTGAAACGGCGAGTCTTCGATGTTGCGAATGTCATCAATTGGATCAACAATAGGCTTAACATCCTTGGTCACCGAGGGGACCTCCTTGCTCGCTTCCAACACCATCTTTCCCAGTGTCCAGCTTATCGCGATATCCCCGACTGAATCAAGCGATTGAAAAGTAGGCCGTCCGAGTCCCTTTTTTCTCGCCTTCTCGATTACCTCTTTCGCTCCACCGGATACATTCCCTCCGGGATCCACGATCCTGGGTAAACCAAGACCCTCGTGTAGGACGTTGACTATCCACGCTGCCTTGAAGCACTGCATTTCCAAACGGGAGCGTTCAACTTTGGGGTCCCATCTACCAGCCTGCACAACCTTTCCCTCTTTCAAAACCTCATCATCTCCTCCGAGCTGATGTTTTGCTTTCATTTCATCATGTTGTTTTAACAACCCATCCCAATCCCGCGCACAATAGTCCGATGCAGCTCGCTCATACTGCACAAAGTCATATGCACCTCCCAAGCCAAATATATGCTCGGAAGAGTACCAGTATTCCGATACGCCTATGAAATGTGATACGGCAAAGTTGATCGGCGGAACATAAACCCCATTCATCAGGCAGTGGGTATCCGGGCAGGGTGCATTCTTATTCAACAACGGCGCTGTCTTCCGCATGCACTCTTCCAAGGAACCGGTTCCAGCGAGCTTGTGTGCCTTGGTGACATGAGTAGAGTCCATGACAGCGGCATGGACAGGATGTTCCGTGAGTTCCAGTCCCTTGGGAAGACACGGATCGTGGACAACGTCACCGGCAGCTGCCCTGCCTTCCCGGCGCGCTTCTTCGTGCTCCAATATAGCCTTTCCAACATATCGTTCCCTGGCTTGGTTTGTCCCGTAACCCAACCACGTCGTAACGAAAACGCTATGTTTGATTTCTTCGCCTCCCAAAAGCCGTAATCTTACGTCAACGAGGTTACGCGCGTCGCCTTGATGCTCCAGCGCTGGCTCGAATGCGATCTGTGTCGATGCACCCCCCATGTCCAAGAACCCGTATGTAGTTGCTTGCCCAGGAGGTCCGGTAAATCCGTCCATAAGATAGTTGACCGCAATCCAGCCAAAGAGTCCCTCTTCTTCCCCAGTAATAATACGGACGCTGGAGCCACACGGTCCCTTTTCGGAAGGACGGTCAATCTTGAAATGCGAATGCAGCGCAAGGAACTGGCAAGCGTGTTCCAACACCTCCGCTTGCTGCTTTGGCGTTACAAGCCGCATTCCAGCCGTGGCAAGGAGGAACAAGGGCGTTTCCTGCTGGAGGGAAGGAGGCACATATGTCCGAGCGTGTTCCAGCAGCGGCCTAAGATACGCCGCAACACCCTCTGGGTTGCCAGCAAAAGAAGAGATGCCTGTTGATGTGATACGAGTAAGACAATAACCGCGGTCTGTTTTTGAAAGGCGCCCCGACCTGGTTCGACCTTCTTCACCCAGTTATCATGACCACGCGTGCCCTTTTCGACCTTGGGCAGCGTATACGCCACTTTGCTCCCCTTTTCAATCTTGACGCTGCGAGGGTCCTTCCAGCTGTATATCTGTAATCTCGAGCCTGACGAACCAGCGTCGATGACGACTCCAAACCGACGCCCGGCCAACCATGCGTCACCGACGGTGGGCGGGGGCATCCGTACTGTGGTGGAGGTGCAATCGCTAGCACCAAGACCCCCGGTAATCAACAACGACAAATAGAGCATTTCTATTCCAAGTAATTCACTCTCCCGACGTTTCTCAACCTTCCTCGCTCACCCTTTTGACTACTGCTAATCCCATCTTCTTTGCTTCTTTTGGCGAGCCGCCTTTCATGTGCATGCCTAAGTCGCACGACATCATATACCCAATCAGTCACTTCCAGCAGCTTCGCTCCTTCATCATGTAATTGCTGTTCTTCAACTTGAGAGAGAACTTCCGTCGCTGTGCGCAGCCCTTTGCGCCATAAGAGTATCTGAATGACTGCTTCAGGAAGTAATACATTAAGACAATACTTGAAATGGACTATTAATAATGTCACATGCGTTGAACCGAAACTTACATCGAGTTTCTCCATTTTCGTTAGTGCTTCAAACGCAGGACAACCATACTGTCGGGGAAGCCGTGATGACATTTCTAATTGGGTATCTATATTTTCTGATTCAGTCAGATCAGACATTGCATCCATTACATCCTATCATGACTAGACGTTAGATTTCAATGACTTGGTGTACCATATACGCACGGTAGTCGGGTCGGGTATTGTATTCTCAAAAGAGGTTGGCTGCATGACCACATGTTACGGTATTCGGAGGAAACGCGATCATCACGTACCGTTCTTTCTTGAGGTGTATCTGATAGCGAAGATAATGGTGACAACTGATCCATAGGCTCGACAGTCTCCATAGAAAAATCCGCGGACAAGGAATCAGGGCGCCCCTCATGAGGGAGGGAAGTGGTATCCATAATAGCTGACGGAGGAGGTTGCGTACCAACCTCGGATTCCATAACGTCTTGGTTGGCACGGTTGTCTACCATCTCTGACCGCCCAAGAGAACTTGACTCTATCTCGTCGATTTTGCCATTTTTCAATTCGTCCACAACAGAACTATCCTTTGCCAACCTCTCTTTCCTCAAACACCACTCATACAACCACCCTTGCAGCTCCATTATAGAACGAGGCTCCATTTCACCTCTCAAACCTGCACTATTAACAACAGATTTTCTTGCCTGTCCGCCTCTGAGGAACTTGTCATGCCTTTCCCTTGCAGGCGGATATTGCTCATTCAGAATGGCAACTAAAATGGGCTTCGTGTATGCGAACTGAGAGCGTACGTCAAGCCCCAAAAATGCCTCTTGGGAAGGCGGAGGGTATACAGGCGTGGGACTCGGGTATTGGTTTTGAGATCGAGGATCAAGCAGATCTTCTGCATCAGAATCGTCAGCGGCATCGTTATATGTGCTTTCGAACTGTCCAAGCTAATTAATGCAATCGTCAGCTTACGAAGCACGTAAACCACTAACTTGCATTACAAACCTTGCAAGTGGCAAATCCATCCTCATCTGGGGTAAAAAAAGCACTGCGTTTGACGAAGGTAGTAGCCTTGTCAAGATATTCGATCTTATATTTCCCCTCCTTCTCTCTTTTACTCTTCTGGTGTATATATTCCAGAACCATTGCAGGCCAATAGCTCTTGTCGCCGTCAGTCCCTTTTGCAAGAACAAGTTCGCCAGGTATTAGAAGCATCTCATCGGCAGGTGCCGGGAACCAATCCTCTAGATCCAGCACAGTCCTCTTCCAACCATCTAATGCCAAAATCACTTTCGTCCTCTGAAATAGATGTGGCTTCTCCTCTCCCTCTCCGCTGTTCTTTCTTATTTTGCGCGGGTCTCCCTCGTTTTCTTTTCGTCGGAGAAGAACTGGTCTGAGAGCTTGAGGGAATAGATGCAAGGCTCGCTTTCCAATCAATCCCTCCTACTGCAGGTAAATGTTCATCTTCATCGGAAGTTCCCAATCGGACGTCAGGGTCAAGTCCACGTTCAGGTTGCGTACCGCTGGGAACAGCTTCGCGACCCGCACGCTCGACATTCAGGTCTTGGACAGCAGCATTCCAAAGATTGGCCAACTCTGAACGGTCACGCCTTGCCTTCTTTCTCGGACTCAATACGTCAGATAAATGGTGGTGTGATGGGGTCACGAAGGTTGGTTCACGGAATTTTGCTTCACCAGTTGAGTTTTTGAAGGGAAGGATGCTGTCCTCAGTGGGGTAACTGACATCTATATCCTTTGCCTTGAACGCCGTTTGTCCGTACAGTAACACAGACAGATGTTTGCCGCCTCCAGGAAGCCCAGGTCTAATCTGGTCAGATGGAGTTAGAATCTATCGTAACACATAAACTAGATTCACCTTTCCGGGCCACCATATGTGCTCTCTGTCCTGGGCAACCTTACTATGATCAAAGATACGAGAATGATCGTCTATCAAGACCCATACAAATTCTCCCAACTCCTTCGTCTTCCATTTTTTGGGATGTGAGACCATTTCTTGACGTTTTCTCTTGTTCCTTGTGGAACCATAGTTCCCGATGCGACTTTCCGTCTGGTAGTCAAGAGGAAAAGGGCGCGATGTAAGCGGTGGAGGAAAAGGAGAAGTCGGTGACGAAGTAAGACTTGTTGATAATGGATCTGAGTCACTGGTAGGCGTCAGTGGCGAGCCCAATGCATCCTCGGTAGAATCTTGCGAAAATGGCCGTTTCTTGGGACTACCGCCAGTGAAGAGGCTTTGTCGTGCTATTCTGGTCGAAAAATGGAGTTGTATTTGGAGACTTATGACCAAGTGACGACGGAACAGCCATCCTCCTTCGCTTCGCCTTCGCCTTCCTCCCATACTGGATCACACGTTTTGGTGACGGAGAGGTTTGAGCATGGTGAGTATCCGAATCGGAATCATCCAGTTGCTGGGTGATGTTCGTGGATGCCTGCTTCGCCGCCTGGCGTCTGGGCAAAATTTGCTGTGCGACGGGAATGTCCATCCAAGACCGACATTCCGCCGACGCGTCCGGTCACGCCCTGTCACACCCACTCACACCATCTGCAACAAAGTGAGGAACAATTGTGTAGATAATTTACAGGTTGCAAATTGCTCAGTCCAACGTTCAGATCCTGTCATATAATGTACTCATGTTTCGGTCATTGGTGGAACCTTTTCATATTGTATCATCCGACGCCAATGGAAACCAACTCGTGCAACGGGTTTCACCGAGACTGCTAATGCACCGATTTCGCTAGAAAGAAGTATATCGCCACACCCCCAATTTCATCTCAAGTTTATAGAATCGCACGAGTTCTCTCGCATCGCTTAATGGAGAATCGTAGCTATGAAAAACGTCATGAAAGCACGGCGATCAACACCTCCGTAAGATTCCTGTCAGTGACCTAAGAGGAACACTCGCGATGCAAAACTCCTGCGTGGTGGCTTTATATATGCAACAGTGCAAAATCACCCCCCGTCCTGAATTGAAGCACGGGAAAGTACTCCAATTTCACAGGGATGATCCGTGGGCAAGTCCAAATACCCATTCACGCAGCTTTGAAGCGTGAGCGTCACAGGCAGGAAGGCTGGACACCGTTCTACATCATCAGAAACGCAATTTTTCGCCGATGAACCACAACCTCTGGCGCTTACTGGGCAATTATCTGAAGCGATTGTCCAGCCGAACTACAAAGACCGTTTTTGGAACCGTGGGAACGATATGCTATTGGCTCTCAGCATCAGTAGTACTGCATTCCTATCTCGCCGACCAAACGTTATGTGAGTGCTTGAGAAACGATAATATCGTCTCAGAATCCTTATCGTCCCTACAGCAATCAACAGATTCACTCCTTATCCACAACTTCAGGATGTGAGTTACTCCTCTTAATGGAGACGTCCTCCGAGCCCAGATTGTGGCACTGAATCATCGTCTTAGCACCGCTCAAGGCCTGTGCCCTGATGATCAGGGCTGCGCAAAGCAAAATCCGATGATTATCACGGACCAACTGCTCTACCATCGATGTGGTCCTTATGGGGTGGCCTGCGCAGGCTTCGGTAAGAACGACTCGTCAGAACATGGTATGGCTTTCATTCTCACGTCATGCCACGAAGACCGCTCTGTTCCGTGAATTACCGATAACAACGCATTATTAGCTGGACTTCAAGCCTGTGAGGGCCTGAATCAGCCATAACAGGCGTTCCGGGGCCGCGCCCATTGATGCCATGATGCCATGATTTGGTGTTGACGTCACATTGCTCTGCCAACATTCTACACCACGTTCAATATACTATTCGCTATGCCTTTCCGGTTTCTCGACTATCACTTTACGCCCCAAGCAAGCTGTGTCAAGGATCATGCATGCCATGACTTGCTAGAACGTGTCGCTTTATACCATTTCAGGCAAGTATGGTCCTCCGTAATATCTTGACGTGAAGACATGTCACCTGTTAATATCTAATCGTTACATGCGCGGTGTTCACGGAGCGATTGGTTCGGATATTTGTTTTTTGCTTCTTACGTTACGGGTGGACAACATATTCTAGTATTGCAAAACACAGGTCCATTCTTTAGTACATTTCCTATTTGGGTTGAATAAATACGCCTGGCCCCCTCTAAACCCCAGGCAACGACCGCGGACTAGATACTGTGTGAACATACCAAGACAGTGGACATAATATGATAATAGCTCATAAGGAAACAAATGAGTGGGAATCAACGTAGCAATAATAAATGATCCTATGGTATGGGGCGGCGCCGTGGGAGAGCGCCTACTTTTGTCCTTGCTTGAGTTTACTCCAGATCGTCACTTTATTTTCATGCTCGTACCGAAGGTCCCCAGGCATCTAACGGCGAGATCCACTAATGGAATGTCTTCTGTGGAGATCCCCCGCATCTGCCACAGATGAAGCCCGAGAAGCACCTGCGTGCGAAAGCTTCCCCGCAAAGTGAAATAATCGTTGAAAGAAAGGCCGTTTGCCATGGATCGCAGACGACGGTGTGACTGGGGACCGGCCACTTGACGTTGCAGTAGTAACAGATTTGCTAGTGCTCGGAGTCTGAAAATTCCCTTCAATTGCATCGCAATCGCCAACGGAAAATCTGGCTTACCGATATCGGCGTCTTCCCTCTCCTGCGTGTGGCATAATAGGTCGAATCAGGTTCGCTATCACTGGCCGAAGAAGCGTCGGACCGGTCGACGACGAGTGGCTTTGAAACAGGTCTCCGTCCAGATAGGGAAACCGAGCGAGTTCGGGAGCTTGTAGAGCGCTCTATCCCCATGTGGGTACCAGACATCCCACGTCGATACTCCTGTGCCCCTGTATGAAGCGCGGCAGTAGGGTGACCATGACCCATTAGGACAGGCGGAGCCGAATGGCTGTAAATCACGCTATTCGGTGCAACTTGAGGAGGATGGTGATACCCACTACTGGGCTGGTAATACGCATGACGTGAATGTCTTGAAGAAGACTGCGGTTGGTACGCGTGAGAAATAGGTGCGTATGACCCTGACGGTGGAAGAGGACGAATTTGTTGGGGCACTGGTCCCACGGCTGGATCGTACGACCGTGACAGCGAGCGTGGGCGAGGTTGTACATGGGGAGTTGCTGCTGGCAATATTCGAATGTCCTCTGGAGCATTGAGCAGAACTCGGTCGAGGGTCCTCCTAGGCCGCGACTCAACAACTGGCGGTTTGCCATGCTGGCGACCGCGAACTCTTCCATCAGTAATGGGGGCGCGGATCAACGGTGTCGTAACTGCGTACATTGTGGCGGCTATACCTGTCGTCCTGGGGTATGGGGATGTCTGGCCTTCCATCGTCATACCTCAAGATCATCCTGGGGGGTATAGAGCGAGAACTTTCAGCCGGAGACGGCGGCACGGAGATGTAATCATCGAGTTCTGAAGGTGGAAATGAAGGCGAGTAGAACGCGACTTCACCAGTATGTGTCTGAACCCAATGCGCGGTGCGGTCGTGGGCTGTCATGCTGTCGTGGAGTGTCGAAGAGCTAGAGAGCCGGTCAACAAGATTACTTATCAGCAATATATATGAAGAGACTGACCCGAGGGAAGATGACAAGCCCAGATGGTATCCTGGTAGTCAAAAGAGGCTCAACCTGTCGAGTGCAAAAAGTTTTATATGTGAGGACTGAAGTAGCGATGGTTACGGAATGTACCCGCTAAATCGGGATAAAAGGCTTTTTGGCGCGCATCTAGAGATTCATCGTCCATAAGGAGTCAGATATATTCACCACGACCGACATCAAAACGTGGTCGCCTTGAGGCATGTACCTTTCGAATCTAGCCAGTTTTGCTGACCGAGGATCACATTAGATACAGGACAGGTCTCAAACAAGCAAATTGCTTACCCGAAACCTCTGGCACAATGAATACATTCGACGTAGAGCAGAGTCTTTGCGCTTCGCCCGCTATGAATTGAACCTAAATGGATTGCCGGTACTTACCAGGGTCACGGCATGACAGATTACTTGCCAGGCCACAGCTGATATGATTGGTCAGTCACGACTTGAAATCTAGAGGATTAAGCGAACACTGCGCATCTGACGCGTGCGTGTGATTCGTATCGAGGCGTCGGGAGTCGCATCTCTCTTTTTTTTTACGGTCGGTAAGGGTGGCAAACGAAGGATAGATAGACTTGAACGTGAGCCTATCTAGCACTTATCAACGTTCGCTCGTTGGTGCGTCAGAAGGCGGGAATTACGATGGAAGATGAGTTCAGTTGGCGCTAAGGTTTTACCGTTCTACTTGTCTATACGGTTAACGTCTTCTTTCGGACAACACCGATTTCTTAGCTACATAGCTGTGCTTCCTGTGCTGAGGTAGAGTTATACCTCAGTCTCGCAGAGACATGGCATTTCCCATACGCCCGAATAGTGTTTCGTCGCGAACAAGGGCCACGGTCATCGCAAAAAATTTTAAATGAACGTCAGAAACTATTTCCGAGAATGAATGGCCGCATAAAGGACGTGATCATGGAGTCTGCTTCGAGAATTGCTACGAGCAGTTACTACGATGCTTTATGACTGGCGCGCTCCAAAGTTTAACTGAACGATGCGATGATGCCCAGGAATGTCATCCCCCTTTTCATAGAACACGGACTTGTGATCTCATGTATGCTTGTTATATGAGAAATTTCCTGTTATTGACATCAAGAAGGTCAAGTGATTGATGTCGACGATTACCATGAGGGGATTTCATGGGAATATTTTACCTGTCTTCGTTGAAATGGACAAACTGGAGACATTTATGGTGTACTGCGCTTTTGGTTAGCAGCGCAGTGGAGTTGAGAAGAGGCTGCAAACGGGCATGACTCTAATACCCCACAAGATCCCCGAATGGCCACAGACTCGCCAAGTCCCAGATATAGCATATCAAAAGGAGGTGACGCGTCGAGACGCCGACTTTGATAGGGGAAACCTGTTACGCTCTTCGGAATCGCTGCGACTTTCCATGTACATGCCTATGCCGAATTGTAACATACGTACTGATAAACATCAATATTCGCATCCCCCTAATAAAGTTCTCGTACGTACATCTGGGTCATAACCACAGGCACACAATCTAGCCATCTGCGTGCGCCGAAGCACCCCGCGCAAGCCCGCTCACCAATTTTAGAACTATAGAATTTACGGCACCGCGGGCACCGCGACGACAGATGGAGATATAAGCCCATCAAGCAAGCAAAGCGCCAAAGCGCGGGTATGAGGGAAGAAGCAGCGGTGCGTTACAACCCTAAAACGAGATCGGACAGAATTGTGACATGTCTTCATCTTAAGAAAAGTTCCGGCTACACCATGATGGGACTCGCTGCACAAATGAGCGTAAGGTGCGTAAATCTATGGATTGTCAGAGCACTTCAACGGCAACAAATGCTCCAGCTTTCTTGTGGAACGGAGAAAACGGTAACTTCTGGCTGAACAATCTAGAAGCAGGCTGGCACATGTACGATATACCCGCCCATGACTTCTGACACTGGACGTGTCTGTCCACCTGTTCGTTAGATACAGTCATTTGAGTCGCGACGGACAAAAATAGAAGAAGCTCACATCTTCACGGCGCCACTGCTGTGGCAACAGATCTTTATGCACGGGGACACACAGCCTACATCTAGATAAACTGTATTATGCCACTATGGTGGCAAACGATCATACAAGAGAATCTTACCGAATCTTACCACTGGCACACCCGCAGCCCAGGTCACGCGAGGATGTGGGACACCCAATGTATCCATTTAGATGTTTTGTAAGTTGCTGACATGAGATCGCGAAGGAAAGAAGCAAGCAATGACACCCCCATCTCCGCCGGTCAAGCACTCCAGCGTCGTTCATACGAATTGCAGACCTAGGCCCGCAGCGAGCGACGCGGGCCGAACATAGAGTCATCTTATGATCCATGTATATGGACCCCCCTATTCTTCCGCACCGAGATCATGTCCAGACCACTGACGATATGAATATGGCATCCATACCCACGTTTCTGCGGCAGACAGCCATCGGATGGGAGATACAGGGTGGCGACCCAGTCGCCACGCATCTGTTCATCTGTTCATCTGTTCATCTAGTCATCAGTGTCATCGTCTCTTCACAATTCACAATGTTCACAGAGGATCAGGTGTCCAAGTCACTGCGACCGCAGAGCTGCAGCACAGCAGCAGTCCGATGCGCCCAGATGGCTATGCAGATAAGCTTCAATTCGAACTCACGAGTCACGACAGGTAAGCAGGGGCTCACCCACACGACGCTGCGTGCCTTGATGACCCATACCGTACATCCTACGTACTTGACACATTCAAGTCATCTGGTATGAGACCGATGACGCCCGTACTTGCGCAGCCATCGCATGTATGAAATGCCCACCTGGTTAGATTTTGGTTAGCACTGGATGAGATAAGGACGGCAGAAGCTCACTGCACCTTGACAAGTATCGCCGTGCTCATTGTTCTGGACTAACGTGCACAAATCACGTTCTGTAATGGCTCAAACGCCGATTCGTAGTCTTCGCACCATGCAGTACTAGTATACAATAGACAGATATCATAATAACAGTGGTACACACAGACTTTTGATATGCAACGCGCAATGCAGCTACAGGTATCAAACCAACACCAAAAAAAGCAAAAAAAAAAAATACATGAACACAGGATTTCGATGGCTCTATTCATCTACCTTGCAAATTCCATTGTTTTTTATTTCCCCGTCTTGACGCCTGAAATGGCACTACGAGTCCACGGATTTGACAGACCCTTGATTGGCAGTGTTAAAGGCAGCGCCGATACTCATCTGTGTGAACATGGGCGTGTTGGCACCCGACACCACAGGAGTAGCAGCCCATCCGGGGTGTTATCATTCCAGTGCCGCCGATGCCGAAAACAAAGCCACCCGAAAGCCCATCCATACTATTGTAACCTAGACGATCGTCAATATTAGTTTGAAACCGCCTGTTCAATATCAGTTGATTACTTACCCGGAACAAGCATATTGTCCCAGAAGCCATTGCTAAGGATGTTGTCCATCGACATACCAACAGAAGCATCCTCAGTTTGTATAGGTGCCATCGTCGGGGGAAACGTCGACATGTCAGCAACTGGTCCCATCTCGCTATTAAAGTTGAATTCCGTAAGATATGAAGGTTCGACATAGGTTGTTGTCTGTTGAATGCCTCCAGTCTGTGGGGATATATCTGATCCCTGATTCTGGTCGTCGTCCCCTTCTTCCTTCGACATTCCTCCAACATTGCTCTGGTCCAAGCGAGCTGATGTGAGAGCGCGCAGGAAAACGCCATACAACGCGTGTGTATGCAATTGATTAGCCGCGGAACTCTCTAGAGTATCGGCAACGTCCCTGACTAACTGGAGTGTTGTCCGTTCATTGTCATGAAATTCTTGAAACTCTGGCCGAATCAACTATGTTTATTTAGCAAAGTGGCGAACGGTAAGTATAGATGACACGTACCTTTAGAAGCATAAGAACGGCGTAGGAAATCATGACACAGTGAGAATCTGGTGAATATTTCAAGTAACCTCTCGGACCGAGTTGATCCCGCACAACAATAGCACAAGCCGTCGCGGAAGAGTGGCAACGTGCAAAGAAATGACCAATGTTGGTCGGAGTCCGCTCCAACGCATCCTGGAGGCCAAAGGAGTTCAATACTAGCACAACATAATTGAAGTAGAATTGGGCGATCAACGCTTTGTAGTCGCGCACGTTTGGTGGCAAACCTTGATGAGCGCGTTTAATCGGCGTACGCAAAAGCCAAAATCAAAACCTTACTATCTAAGACATGTGATCCCGGCCAACCCTGGCGCCATGTAAATATTTGTGCTTCGAAGGTTTTAATGACGAGGAGATAATCGAGGTGACTCTGCAATCCAGATGCCGTATCCGTTGCAGAATACAAGAAGTCGAGGCTTCGGGACAGGATCCGTTGTAATTCCTGATAGGAGGTTATTAGAGAGCTTGTCCATTGCAGGACGTGAGTCGCACCGTATATGCCGCTAGTGACGTATCCGACGGAACAGCAACAGGGGAATTAGCCCATTGCATGGCATTCCGAATGATAAAGCTGCACACGTTTGAGATAAGATCGTAAATTAAATCGTTATCGAGGCTTACTCTTCCCTAATAGAATGCGGCCTCCCCATTTGTGCGCTGAAACTTCGATCTAGCGTAAAGCACAGGATCCAGGTTCGCTCTCTATTGTGAACTTCAACGTCACGAGCTCGGCCCTCCTGAGTATTCCGGCGAGGCACTGCTGTTTTCCTGTGAAGATTGAGGTCCGTTGCCATTCTTATCGTATGTAAGCGTGAAGTCGGTCAATTCATGATGAATTGAAACCAACCTGATAGCCATTCCCAACAAAAGCCACGTTTTATCCTGTTCATATCGCTCAACTGCACCACATCCGTACAAAGCAAGGAGAATATACGCTTGAACAATCTCCACGGACTTGTACCCTCTGGCAGGGACGCTAAATGAGAGTTTCTTCGCCAATTCCATCAAGGGGCTGTGCAAATCGGGCTTCGCCGTGAAAAATCTACTAGCTATAGCACATACTAGGAATAGCATTAGCATGTAAACACGTCTACAAAGGAAAATCGCGTACTGGTCGTTAACAAAAATGGAGAGCGAGAACACACGAGGGACGGTGTGTGGAAATCTCTGTCCAGTAGACTACAATGCATCTGGACAAAGAGTTAGTCGCCTCCAACATGATTCAATCCAGACCGTCCGCACATTAATGTGGTCGAAGTAACTAGGGGGCAGCATAAGCAAGGAGCATGTATCTGATCACTAGGAGCTCACATGTTGAATAACGCCACAGCATCTTCCGTGCTGACAAAATTGAGCATTTCAGGCTGTACTTGACGCTCAATATAGAGACGGCGCAAAGGTAAGATAGTCATTGGTCCTAAGTCCAAGTCATTACTTAAACGTGGGCGTATGCAAGCAACCTTGCCTGGTTTAAAGTAATTGGCACTTGCGACACCAACGACTTTTCCGTCTGGATCTGTCGACCTCGCAACCAAACTGGAGTTTGAATGTGTCATTTGAGACCTGCGATTTCCTAGGCTGGCTTCGACCAGAAGACCTAATGGATTGAGGGAATTGTCTGGCAGCGAATGCAGTTTTGGCGACCCCGGTGGCTGGTGTTGTGAATAGGGAGCGGGTGATGGAGAGGGCGAACCCAAAAGGGCCTGAGTGTTGGCGTTTTGCGACGAAGGTGAAGGTGAGCGGGATGCCATGCCAGAGGCAATCCCGGGATTGCCAATGGAGCGCAGGACAGTATCCAATGTCTTTTCCATCTTTTTAAGTGACCGCGTAAGTAGTTCATGTTTTCTGTCACTGCTTGAGTGTAAGAGGACTAGGCTTTGCCGTATGACATAAGTTACCTTGACTGGTCGAATTCCTCGGTTGGATTCTTTGAATATACAATCATGATTGCCAGATAGACAACGTTTACAAGGCGGGCCTTGCTCGGCGCCGACACACTTCATCTTTAATCTCCGGCAGACTGTGCAGGCGCTAAACGAAAGTTGGGCGTGAAACTAAATAACACAGTGGTCAAGTACAGACCGAGATCCCCTGGTTGGCTTCGCTTTTACTTCGTCCTTGGATGTAGAAGGACTCTGTGCATCTGCGCTCTCTTCCTTGCGTGCCTTCTTGCGCGCATCTCCACCGGCGCTGTTCGAGACGGAAGATGCAGGGCGTTTTCCGTTTGCTATGTGGGTGTACATTGGTTCAGTTGGGGGAGTGCCGATTGTATCTGAGCCTTGCGATGATGGCGAGGAGTAATTTGGTGGAAGTGGTAGGTGCTGTGGTAGATGTTGTGGCGGCGGTTGATAGCCGGGCTGCTGAGAGTAGTATGGGGGATAGAGGGCCAACGCGGGATCTATCGGAATGGAGGAGGAGTGCATTTGCATCGACTGGGCCAAGGAGGGATCCCGTTGTGACATGAGAAAGTCGTGGGAGACCTGCGGGGACAAGTCAAGATCAGACAGAGACCCAAA
Organism: Amanita exitialis; assembly: GCA_023014455.1. Classification (NCBI taxonomy): domain Eukaryota; kingdom Fungi; phylum Basidiomycota; class Agaricomycetes; order Agaricales; family Amanitaceae; genus Amanita; species Amanita exitialis. The sequence goes on from JAEBUR010000001.1 coordinate 1,533,381, forward strand.
CGACGGTGAAGATGTGGACATGAGGAGATCAGGTGGACGACGTCATCGACCAGAGCGAACGCAGCGATGCAGACTCGAACACCTGGAAAGATGCTCACGTGTGAAAGCGAGGCAACGTGAACGGCGCTGTGGACTCGTGCTAAGCTAAGCGCTGTCAAAGGCAGAACCAGCCAGGAATGGTTGTGCGAGTGCGTCCTGCGTCAATTCCTGCAGATGCTGCCTGACGCAGACTGCGAGGACGATGACGGGACTGAGAGTGAGACAAGACCGCCTTGTCTCCGACGTCGGAACTCAGACATTTCAGACCCTCCTCTTGGCAGCACACCCTTTTTGATTTCGACAACTCGCACCACAGGACGTTGCGCGGTGCACGCAGGCGCATCCAGGCGAGATTCACCCCAGAATGCAACGCTCTCCAGCGGCTGCTCGCCAACCGTCGCTTCGACGGCTGCAGTCGCCGTGGAAGTCGCATTACAAACTCCGCCTGAAATATGTCGCTGGCGCGAAACGTTCTCTGTAAGCTGCTCTCTCATCGTCCCCGCGGTATCAAGACAAGATGGGCTCCAATTCACGTCCGTTGCTGGTTCTCCAGCCATCAGTGAGCACGACAAGGTATGCGCATTTCCCTTTGCGGGTCGCATCACGTACTGAGTTCTGATACGACACGTACACAGGGTAGTCACGACCACCACGACCACTACTACTTACGCGCCGATCCCATTACCGCCTTTGCCACCCCCATCTCCTCCTAAGGACCCGAAGCAGTACCCTCTGCTACATGCCACCCTCCCAATTTCCCTGCGCCAATTTCCACTTGTTTTCCCAGGTGGCGCACGCGCTACGTTTCGTGACGAAGATGTTGGCAATGACGAGATACAAGAGGAACAGGAAGTCGCAAAGGGGAAGGGATGGCGTATGCTTAGACGAGACGAAGATTCCGAGAACAATTCCCTTGGTCGGTCTGACGGACGCCATTGAGCGATATGGCAAGAAACGATCGCATGTCGAAGACACGATGATGGAAGTCGAGAGCACAATGGGTGCTGTTGCCGCCCCTCCACGCAAGAAGGCAAGGGCTGCCCACTTGCCCCAAATCAACATGCATAACGTCAACGCTGCTGCCCCTCCTTCCCCTCTCCCCTCTCCTCATGGTTCTCCGCCACCAGAAAATATCTGGCCATCTGCTCCTCCAAGCGGTCCGTCGTCTCCACAGCCCCAAGCACCCCTGCAACCCGATTTTGCGCTGACGACCCTTCTTACACTGCCCACATTGTTAGCGCATTTCACGGCCCTGCCTGCGCCGCTGCAATCACACGTTCTTCTCACGCTACTGCGACACTCCCCACTTCCTGTACTGCGCACACTACACTCCGTTCTCACCCCAACTTTAGCCCGCGATTTCATCACTCTATTGCCACCAGAAATCGTATCACAGATCCTCAGTTATCTCCCCGTATCAGCGCTTGCACGTGCCTCTCGAGTTTCCAAATCCTGGAGATCGATCATCGATTCCGACATCGTCATTTGGAGAGACTTGTTGAAGAATACTGACATTTGGTTTGGGGGTGACTCTGAGCAAGCATTTGCCAACTCGTTATATGCGCGCCGGCGACACACGAAGAACTTACCCTCATCATTACCCAATCCACACCCTTTCAAGATGCTTTTCAAATCGCGGCACCTTACCCGAACGCGCTGGGTGAACAACCCAAGGCCGAAACAGATATCGTTCCCGGCACACGGCTCATCCGTCGTCACCTGTCTAATCTTTTCCCGCGGCCGTATCATTTCAGCTTCAGATGATCATTCAATACATGTCTACTCGCCTCTCACTGGCGAGCTGATACGATCATTAGAGGGGCATGAAGGCGGCGTCTGGGCACTAGCCGCGAGTAAGGATACGCTTGTCAGCGGGTCCACAGATAGGACAGTGAGGATATGGGACTTGAACACTGGTAAATGCACGCATGTCTTTGGCGGTCATACAAGTACCGTACGATGTCTTGCCATCGTAAAACCTGAGCTGGTAGAGCTCGAACATGAGGATGGCTCTATCACAAAGGAGAAGTGGCCCAAGCGACCCTTGATCGTTACAGGAAGCCGAGATCACTCGTTACGAGTGTGGACTCTACCTAAACCCGGAGATCCTGAATACAAAGCTTTCCCAGAAGAAGGAGAAGTGGATCCGACCGAGGCATGTGTATGTATGCTTCTTTACTCTCTTTGACAAGCTGATCAAATTACTCATGTAGGACGTCGATGATAATCCATACCATCGTTTCCACCTGCCAGGTCATGATCACGCCGTTAGAGCTCTGGCAGCTCGAGGTAGAACCTTGGTGTCGGGTAGCTATGACTGTAACGTTCGTGTATGGGACATCATCACTGGGACATGTAAGCATGTTCTCACAGGCCATACACAAAAAGGTATATATCGAGTGCTATTAATGTTGGCCCGCGTAAGCTGATATTTTTTGAAACTAGTTTACAGCGTGGTGCTGGATCCTATTCGTCACCAAGCTTGTTCTGGTTCAATGGACGGCACAGTTCGCGTATGGAATCTCAGGACAGGTACTTGTCAACATACACTCACAGGACACACCTCTCTCGTCGGTCTACTCGGCCTTTCGCCTTCATATCTCGTCTCCGCCGCGGCCGATTCGACGCTTCGCGTCTGGGATCCAGACACGGGCAAACTCAAGCACACCTTGGCGGCACATACAGGTGCCATAACGTGCTTCCAACATGACGAATTCAAAGTCCTCAGTGGGTCCGACGGCAATCTCAAGATGTGGGATATTCGGGAAGGCACAGTCGTTCGAGATCTACTGACGAGCATCACTGGCGTATGGCAAGTCGTATTTGAAGGACGGTGGTGTGTTGCCGCTAGTAATACCGGTGAGGCGACGATGCTGGACGTGTGGGATTTTGGCACCGAACAGGACGACGACTGGATTGGCGAGCCACCAGCAGGCTTGTACGATGACGAGTGGTTCAGCAGTGACGGAGACGATGACCAAGAAGCCAACCTCCGGATACGACGGTACGCCGGGAATGAGAAGGACGATTCTAAGCAAATAGACGCCGATGTCATGGACCAGGATGATTCACCTCCTTACGATTCTGATATTGAGATTGATTTGGAGGGGCAGCTAGATGCGGCGAACGAAGAGCTGACAAATGGGCTCAACGTAGTAATGAGGGAGCAGCAGGTGGGTGACAGTGGCGGTTTTGCCAACGACTGGTCGGTGATAATCGACCCATCACAGTGGCCATCTCAGGCAAGTGGTTCTGCGGCCATGTCACGGTCGGTGTCGACAGAATCTAGCCGGCACACGAGGGGAAGCTCGGCAGGTCCGTCTTCATCTGCAATGGCGAGCCCAAGCACAAGGTTCCCATTACCCAGGAGTATTATGACGAATGAGGAAACACCTACCCGACCGCGTATCCGAGGAACATCAAGTCGAAAACGATAACCATGTTCGGCTCGGTTTATACCCCCCTCTCCATTGAACGTTGGAATACTGTATCATGTCCCCTGCTATCATATTTGCCGTTGCTAAGAGGCCACCCATATTATTATCATCACGTTTTCTGTCCTTGGGTTCAAAGGAACGCATATCTCTTTTTCTTTCGCTCTACTCACTTGTAAAGCCTGCCTCGACAATTTGGTGTTCCATGTATAAATAGCTAACTAGATAACCATCAAGCTTGGAAAGGTGGAGGGAAGCGACTTATGGCCGCTGCGCTATGAACTGTGATGGGACGCGCTCGTTACAAGGGTGGCCCGCGATCTTCAGGGAAAGGGATAGGGCGAGAACATGAGGTATCCTGTTCCAACTGTGGCCGCAGCATGCCGTCACTTGCGCAGCATCTTACTATCACCGCAAAAGGGAGGGACAATAAGCGTGGGACTACGCTCCATTCTCGCGATGCTCGTGACGTTTGTGGTATTCGGAGCTTTCTTAGGTTCTGCATGCCTGCGACAGGCACCGGAAAATATGTACATTTGCTTATGATGAGTCTAGTTACTAGCGGTAGCAAATGGAGTATCTGCGATTTCATCCATCCATGACCACAAATCTCAGCGCGGGCAATGTCTCCCGCGACGTATGCACCTAAACTCAGACCATCAGGCAAATGATAAGGATAATGAGACGGGTGTGTACTTACGTTCCACCAACGTCCCTTCTAATAGGGCCACAGCATATATATCCCGGAGGGCCTGGTGTATTTTGATTACAACATTTAGCAATGGAAATTCAGGGTACGTACATTGACGCTGGTGAGTAGCACAACCACGCTTTAGAAAAAAAAAACTACACTTGAAAAAAAAAAGACTTACATGGTGAATCCCACCGCCTACGACCCATGTCAGTTAGTTCGTGCAGCGAAGTGAGGGAAAACGGAACGTACAGTGTATGTCAGTCTCAGCTTCCGAGTTGTCAGTAGCTTCAGTGGGGATAGCATTCCCCAACATGACGAATTGCAAGAGCAAGAGAGTAATTGCAGCGATATTGAAGCGCATTTTGGTCCCAACGCACTATTCCACTCACCGCAGCTATCTTATACTCCAGAGTAGTTACGTTGAGTGAGATGATCAGTCAGGGGGTCAAACAATAGTATTCGATTTGCCACTGAGCACATGATGATGGTAACTGGTCCTGAATGTTAATAACCGCACCGCAGAGGACCTGTGTACGAAACACTCAACAGCAGTTTTTATGCTCCACAGTGGTTCCGTCAATGATTATGGTAGCTGGTTAATTACCGCGCCGTAGAGGACGTGTTTATGGAACACTCAATTTTTATGCTCCACAATCGTTGACAGTTGTGTTCAGTGATACTGGTCCTGAATGTTAATAACCGCCCCGCAATGGACGTGCATATGGAACTCTCACCACAGCATTTTTAATAGTTACGTCAAGCAGAATGGCCAGCCAGAGTTTAAACACTCGATTTGCCACTGAGCAACATGAGGATGGTGGCTGGTTTTGAACGTTGAATGCCGCGCCACAGAGGACCTGAATATGGGATAGTAAGTTCGCCGTCCTCAACACTGGCCCAGTCATATAACTTTGAGTGGGCAGCGGCGGAGCGTACATACAAGTCGTGACACACACGAACGCCGCGTACTGCGTCCCGCCATGTATGAAGTAGTGTCCTGTAGTGATAATTGTATAATTGTTTTTTCTTCTTTTCACGGCGGTAATATCTTCCTTAAGAATAGCAATAAGTGGTTAGTTGTATCGGCCGTAACGCGTAACGACTGAAAAACAAATCAATATACACATTCCATGTTCTGATTCAATGTATGAACGTTTACTAGATAATCATCAAGTTCGGACAGGAATCATGTGCATCTGGAGGGAAGAGATTTATACCTGCTGTGCTGCTACAAGGCACGCTCACTTCCAAGACAGGTAGAGAGAGGGACTGCGACTTTTACTGGGAAACGATTGGAGAAAGGGACTGTGAGAGGTTGTTCGTGATATTCGAGATCTTTGAGAGTACCATAACACATGTACATTTGCTTATGACGAGTGACAAGTTACTAGTTATCCATCCACAATCACAAATCTCAGAACTTGCAGCGTTCCCTGAAAGGTATGCACCTAAACCTAAATTCGAACCATCAGGCAAATGATAAGCATTGAGACAAGTGTACACTACCTTTCACGCCTTTCCATGCTCCTCCCTGGTCTCACAGCATTTATATCCCCGAGGGCCTGGTGTATTTTGATTATAACATCTAGCAGTGGAAATGCAGGGTACGTACATCGGCGCTGGTGAGTATCACAATGCATGTTAGAAAAACTACACTTGGAGAAAAAAAAAGTCTTACGCCACCGCCTTTCCCCATGTCAGTTAGTTCGTGCAGTGGGTAAGGTAAAACGGAACGTACAGAATTCAGCATCGGTCAGAGCATCCAAGTCTTCACTAGAGACAGCATTCCCCAACATAACGAATTGCATTAGCAAGAGAGCGATTGCGGCAGTATTGAAGCGCATTTTTGTGCTGACAACAGCACCCCACTCACCACAGCTATTTTATACTCCAGAGTAGTTACGTCAAGCAGTTAGAGTTTGGACAATAGTGCAAATGGAGATGCAATTTGCAAACTGGGCACATGCTAGTTCTGAAGGTTAATTACCGCGCCGCAGAGGACGCGTATTGGCATAGTAAGATCACCGCTGCTCATTCAAAATTATAAGTCTAGCGGGATTAACTGTGGCGTACTCTGGTCCAGTGTTGAGGACGGTGGAGTGAGCTGCATAACATAGTGCTCACGGTACGCTATGTATGCTGTAGTGATAGTAGTTCCTTCCTTTGCCTTCTCTTTGCGGCGGTAACGTCTTCCTTTAGAACTGTACTTGTGCCGGCCGTAACGGCTGAAAAACAAGTCGATATATATGTCGCATGTCGCATGACTTTGGTAATGTACCCTTAATCATAGTGCAGTTGGGATGGGTTGCGTCGCCATATTGGATATGCCACACGGAATTTTGAGTTTGAAATAAGAGTTCGGCTACTCGGCCGCAGTCTTCATGACGGCATTCGCGTTCTCTAAATTCCGACATCTGGACGCAAGTTATCTTCAATAACATTCATGCCGTACCCGGCTTGGAGGCTGCGTGGTCGTATTCCACGTATTCCACCCACCATATGCAGTTTCATCTGGTTGTGGAGTTTTTTCGAGTGGTGAGCGCTAAGCCCTGTATATCGTAGATGCTTGAAGCGTTCAGAATATTGTACGTGTTTTGCACTCCAAGCCGATTATCAGCGCGTTGCCCTTATGAAGCTTTTCTCCTTCAAGACGTGAGGTGAGTTAAGGCCCTTGTGTCTGAGGCGTCGTGATAGGCTGCCATTGCTCTCCTCTCACATTACATACCTTCGTCTCTTTGCGCACACGGAGGTAACAGTTGAACCGTGTGAATATAACCTGCCTCGGTGCTCCCGACATTCAAGTCTCAAATACGGGAGTGCTTATCGACACGTACAATACAATCAATCATGCTGCTTGTTGACCTCCAATTTCACCTCTCCAGAACACTTGTAGCGGTGCACAGCAGGAATTGACGTTCCTAGTCCGGCCACCATCGCATAAACATATTGGTCAGGTTAAAGCCCTTGAGTAGTGGAACTTGAGATCGTCCAAAGATTCGTATGCAACAGGAAATCTAGTGATTGCAGTCAAACTCAATACTTGTGAATCACCGATGTCGTTTGAATGGATCTGTCCAAGGTTCACCTTGTTTTCCTGATGCGCATCGTAAGTCTGAGATGCCCTGAACCAAGCAGCCAGGTATGAGACAAGGAACTCAGACGCTCCATGTCACTATCTACCCCCTTGAACATCACCACCGTTAGACAGCCATTTACCGCCCGTTAAATAACCTTGCTTCTTATGGCGTATCTTGCAGTTTCACGGGATCGTCACTGGCAAACCTAGACAAATAAACAGAATTTACAGGTCGTCCATATTCAACTGTCTGAGGGAAACCGTGCCGTCTGGGGACACGAGGAAAAGAACGAAAGTTGGTGACAACCGATAGGTCGACACAACGCACAAGGGCAGAGAGGGGCATATTTGAAAGATGTCACGCGCAAGTGTGCGTGATCCCAAGGGACAATATTAATATTCCTCTCTCTCAGGGAGCGGAAGGGCATTAAAGGAAGAGGAATTCGGAGACCGCATGTCATCCCGCCGAACTAATCGCTCAAGGCGGTTACGTCACATGGTTCGGAGGGGTGTTTTTGAAAGATGTCAAGGCGAATGAGCTTACTCCAATCCTCCGGATCGCCGACACAACACTTTGGTGTTGGCGGGTCCTTAGGTGGCGCATCCGTGTGCCTTGATTAGGTGGATGATGGACCGTGTTATCCGAAAGAAAAGAAGTAAGGTCGTATCGAAGGCGAGTCAAGGTCATAGGCGAGTCGATGAGCGGTTGAGTGTCGTCTGTCGCAGCGAAGTCGGTGTCGGGCAAGAGAAGAGAAGGTGGGCGGTTGGGAAGAAAATAACACTGACGCTCTTTGATAGGTTTTCCGGGATGCGTCAGGAGCGAATATCCTTTGTCAAATGAGCAAATTCTCCCGCGACTGAACCTGGACTATCAGGCAGATACCATGGTCACCTTTGATAAACCGTGGACAGCTATCTTTGGAAGAACTCAAACTCCTCTACTCAACGGGCTCAACCGATGGTGGCCGGATAGGCTGGGAACGTCAATTCCTGCTGTATACCGCTTGTTCTGGAGAGGCGAAATTGGAGGACAACAAGCATTGTATTGTACGTACGTCGATGGCTACAAGCCTTGAATGTCATGAAGGCAGGTGATATTCACACGGTTCAGCGTTCAAGCGTTCAAGTTCAACGTTCAACTCTTGTGCCTCCGTGTGTGCAAAAAGACCGACGTATGTAACGTGAGAGAAGCAGAGAAGAGAGTCTCCTCGGACACACATCCGAGACAAGGGCAACCCTTTTCAAGACCGGCGTCTTGAAGACAAGCGTCGTAAGGGGCACGTATTTTGAACGCATCAAGCATCTACGTTATACGGGGCTTGCCACTCGAAAAAATTAATCAAATGCAGAGAATCCGAAACGACATATGGTCGGTGTGGAATACCTCACAGCGACGCAAGTCATCTTCAACAATTTCATACCATGCTCTTGTGGCAGATGTCGGAATTCAGAGACACAAATGTTGCCGTCGTGAAGACTGCGGCCGAGTCGCCGGACTCTTATTCAAAATTCAAAATTCCGGATTCTATGCACAAAAGCCATGGGACGTGTTTGACACACGTTACCGACTTGTTTTCCCAGCCATTATGGCCGATACAAGTACCACTTATTGCTGTTCTAAATGAATATGTTACCGCCGCAAAGAGAAGGCAAAGGAGGGAAGTTAGAACACTACATACATAGCGGGAACCAATATGCGTTCATACGCAGCTCCAACACTGGACCAGAGTAAGACCCACAGTTGATCCCCGCCAGTATTATAACCTTGAATGGGCAGTGGTGATCTTAGTATCCCGATACTCTGCGGCGCGGTAATTAACGTTCAGAACTAGCCTGTGCCCAGTTGCAAATTGAATGTCCATTTGCATTAATTGTCCAAACTCTAACTGGTCATTCTGCTTAACGTAACTATAAAATAGCTGTGGTGAGTGGGATGCCGCGTTAGCACCGAAATGCGCTTCAATACTGCCGCAATCGCGCTCTTGCTCTTGCAATTCGTCATGTTGGGGAATGCTGTCCCCAGTAAAGACTTGGATGCTCTGGACGTAGAATACTGTATGTTCCGTTTTGCCTTATCCACTGCACGAGCAGTTAGCTAACTGACATGGTCACAGGCCGCGAAGTAAGACCTTTGTTTTTTTTTTTTCAAGTGCTGTTTTTTTATAAAGCTTATTGTGCTACTCACTAGAGCCGTTGTACGTATTCTGCATTTATGCTAGACGTTGTATTCAAAAGCACACCAGGCCCTCCAGGACATAAATGCTGTGAGCATGAAAGGTAAGTATACACTTGTATCATTATGCTTATCATTTGCCTGATGGTTCGAGTTTAGGTGCGTACCTTTGAGGGTACGTTGCCGCTTCTGAGATTTGTGGTTATGGATGGATGAAACAAACTCCATATGATATCACTAGTAATTTGTCACTTATCAGGTACATGTATTCTGATCCCGAATATCACGAACATCGTAAGAAGTGAGCTTACTCCCGCGCTCATGGTCCCTTTCTCCATCTCCCTTTTGTGGTCGTAGTAAGATGTTGGAGGGTGAAGGAGCAAGCGGTAGCAATGTTCGAGATGTTCGAGATGTTCGGAGTCTTCCTTGGGATCTGCACTCCTGCAGCAGGCACCGGAATACATGTACATTTGCTTATGACAATGACTTCGTAGTTACTAGCGATAGCACATGGAGTACTAATCTGCTGTTTCATCCATCCATGACTACAAATCTCAAAGCGGGCAAACCCTCCTGCGACGTACGCATCTAAACTCGGGCCATCAGGCAAATGATAAGGATAAGGAGACGGGTGTGTACTTACGTTCCACCAACGCCCCTTCTAAAAGGGCCACAACACCTATATCCCCGAGGGCCTGGTGTATTTTGATTACAACATTTAGCAATGGAAATGCAGTGTACGTACATCGGCGCTGGTGAGTAGCACAATGCACTTTAGAAAAACTACACTTGAAAAAAACAAGACAGAGGTCTTACAGGGCGAATCCCACCGCCTATGACCATGTCAGTTAGTCCGTGCAGTGGACAAGGTAAAACGGAATGTACAGTGGCGTATGTCAGTCTCAGCTTCCAAGTCTTCAGTAGCTTCAGTGGGGATAGCATTCCCCAACATAACGAATTGCAAGAGCAACAGAGTGATCACAGCGATATTGAAGCGCATTTTGGTGCTAACGCTGCATCCCACTCACCACAGCTATTTTATACTCCAGAATAGTTACGTCAAGCAGGATAATCAGATAAGGTTTGAATGATAAGATTCAGTTTGCCACTAGGCACATAACGCTGGTGGCTGGTTCTGAACATGTTCATTACCGCGCCGCAGAGGACGTGTATATGGTCGCCGCTGCCCATTCAAAGTCATATGACTGGTGCTGATTCATTATGGGACTTACTCTGGTCCAGTGTTGAGGACGCCGAAGTGAGCTGCGTACATGCTCGTGTTTCGTCCCGCCATGTAGTATGTAGTAGCCTCCTCTTTTCGGGGTAAGACCTTCATAATAGCAGTAAGTGGTACTCATGCCGTACTTACATTAGCTGACAGAAGTATACACGTCCCATGACTTTGGTAATGGGGTTGCGTTAGCATTACGCCAATGCGTAAAATCTGGAATTTTGGAATAACCGTTCGTGGAATCGGCAAAGAGTTTCCCAGACATCGGCTAAATCATGACCTTTTGCGTTTCTAAATTCCGACATCTGCTCCAAGTGCTCCACATGAATGTTGTTGAATGTGACCTGTGTCGCCGCGTGATCGTATTCCACCCACTACACGTAGTTTCGATCTGACGATTTTTTCCGAGTAGTAAGCTCTGTATATTGTAGATGCTTCAAGCGTTCACGCCAACCGATTACCATCCTTGAGCACGCCCTCTATGATTGTGGCTCCTTCAAGATGCCGGTCTTATCTGTTGAGATGTGTCTCCACGATGAAGTTCGGTAGGTGTCGTGATAGGTTCTCTTCTATTGTGGAATCTCTGTTTATCTGACTCTTCAGATTGGAGGCGCTGAGTACTGAGTTGTCAATTGACATGCACGCGCCATCTTCAGTCTTTCGCGGCATCGGCCGTAGACGCAATTGCCTATAAAACTTACGTCGCAATTGAGGAAAGCAGCGAGAACGCAACGCAGTAGGATACGTCAATGGCTAGACATAGTATATACAGTCTTACATCTGTCCCGTTTGACTGATACTGATAAGTCTAAACCGAATACATCCTTTATGTGACGCGAGCTTTATAAATTTTAATATCTTCAGTGGGTCTGTAGGATAATGACCTTAACGTCAAAAAAGCGGTGAGCACAAGTGGAACTGACCTATCCTGCGCGTCGACCTTGACGGATCCTAATCGTTGCACGACACGCACTCCCGAGCTAACCCGACCGAATATCGTATGCTTGTTATCGAGATATGGTGTAGGAGCCAGAGTAATGAAGAATTGAGAGCCTATCGTGGAGCATATACACGGGCTGGGTAAGCGGATTGTTCTGAGGGCGTACCGTTTGAATTTGGTCCTGAATTGGCCATACCTAGGATCCCAGCGCCTGTGAATCTCAGTTCGGGATGGATTTCATCCTCGCTGCGAGCATGGTGGCCTAAGATTAGGGATTGCCTAGCCGAGTGGGCACGTACAATCGCTGCCCATAGATACTCGTTCCTCCTCGACCTGTTCCTGTTGGGTCACCTCCCTGGATCATAAAGTCCTACGAGGCGCAGCGAGCAACATTAGGAGATGAGGAGAGGCAAGGATAGAAAACTGTGCACACACGGCAATGACACGGTGAAAAATGACGCCATTATAGTAGCCTCGCTTCGCGAGTTCTGCAAAGTTTTTGCAGGTCTACTGCGTTTTTTAGTCTACTGCACATAGAACATGGGATATACGCTTACTTTTGGGGCATGATTCCAGTACAGTTCTAACTGTACGTCGCCCAAGTTTGTCTCTAAGATGACCGAGTCCATTGGGAGACCAGTCACGCGTCACGAGCGCTAAATTTAGGCCTCTTTTAAAAAGAGACGAGGATGAGGGCGGTCATTCAGAAGGTCACTTCTGCGTCTGTTATGGGTGAGTCAGATGAGCGCGCAAGGTGTTTTGAAATAATTGGTTTAGCAGTTGATGGTGAAACTATCTCAAAAATCGCCAAAGGCTTGATGGTCCTTGTAGGAATTGGAACAGGTCTGTATACCACAAACACTTGTACAACCAGCAACATAGAGCTCACGGATAATACGCGCAGGACAGATGACACGATGTCCGATGTTACAATGATAGCCAATAAAATGTAGATGTTGTATCTGCCCATCCAATCTTTGCTGACCATCAATTGGCAATTCGCAGCTTGGCATTGCGAGTCTTTAACGATCCCAGCGATCCTGAGAAGATGTGGAAAGCAAGTGTCAAAGACGTTGGGGGAGAGATTCTATGTGTGTCGCAGTTCACGCTGATGGCCAACACATCCAAAGGGAACAAGCCTGACTTTCATCGAGCCATGGTAAGGGTAGCTATACTTCTGTTGGATGGAATTTGACAAATCCAAAAGGCAAGCGAAGCATCGAGGGACATGTATGCAACCTTTTTGGATAAGTTGAAGCAGTCATATAAGGCCGACAAGATAAAAGGTAACAATGTGTTTTGATCAAAACTATGCCGTCTGTATATTTTATCTAGATGGAAGATTCGGGGCGATGATGGATGTTAGTCTTACCAACGAGGTTAGAAGAAACAAATTACATATCATCTCTAAACCTGTTAAAGAGCGACATAGGGCCCTGTCACCTTCACCATTGATTCACGCAAGTTTGAATACCTCGATTCGTCGACCAAGAACTCAAAAGCTAGTTCACGCGTAGATCTGGCCTAAGGACCCTCAAATGACTCATGACATAATCATTCAGATAAAATTGTTAAGCGGGCTGTATCTAGATCATGAGCTTTTCAATGTTGTTCTTAATGGTTGTGATCTGGCTCTGAATTTCTTTAGCCTCGCCAGTTGTAATGCTTGCAGCGATGACAGGCCTTGACACGTTGCAGGCACGTCCGAGTGCGGCCTTGGACTGTACGAACACATAGGGTACGTTCTGATGAAGGGTGATCAGAGGCGACACTCCTATAAGAGAGATCATGGTAGGCTCACCTTTTCTTCACATAGAATAGGTAGGTGTAGTAAAATCTCCAAGGGCTCCGTATCGACGGTCAAGATGATAATTTCGGCGGTACCACGATTCAAGGTCTTAGTTGCTGGTCTTGCGTCAGCTTCCGCAATGGAAAGTGATGCAAGAATAAACATACCTTCGTTGGCGCCTTTCTTGAGCTGCTTGTATGTACCAGCCTGTTGGACGAGATCAAGTATCTAAAATTTGCCATTAGGATAAAGACAAAGCGTGACTTGAGAAACACGTACGGCATTTGTCAAATCTGCATCTGCAATTGGCCATGCCTTTGAACGAGTCTCAGCCATGTTGTATTCTTTCTTGTGACCTCACTGGATGATCCTTGGTCAACGAGCACAGCACTCGACTCGGTTACGTGATTACATCAGCTTGTAAAATTTAAGATATAAGTTTACGTAATGATACCAGAGCGGCATGCTTGTATAATGTCGCTTGATTCTGGATAACGATGGGTGGGGGTGTTTCGCGCAACGCTTACTTAAGCTGAAAGCGGGAGTCTGACCATTGCCACCATCACCATCAATGCAAGAATCCAAGAAACTATATTTTGGGTATGGGAGCAATATGTGGAAGGATCAGATGAGGCTTCGGTGTCCAAATAGCAAGTTTGTCGGAGTGGGGATTTATCCAGGATGGCAAGCTGTCAGCGTTGATGTTGAGGCGCGCTCTTACTCTGGGTTTACAGGAAGTGGATAATTAATGCTCGTGGATTTGCCAATGTCGTCCCGTCCCTCGGAGACAACGTCTATGGTCTACTTTATGAGGTTAACCCGTCGGATGAAGAAACTTTGGACATTTGCGAATGCGTTCCGAAGGAGTACATAAAGGAGATGGTAGCAATTAACATGATCAATGGTCCGGACGAGATCTTCAAGAAACAAGGGAACAAAGAGGGAGATAAATCCATACTTGCCCTCATCTACGTTGACGTTAGGAGAAAGGAAGGAGTCCCAAGGAAGGAGTATATTGGGCGAATCAATGCGGCGATAGAAGACGCCGTGGCGGGTGGTGTTCCGGAGGATTACGTTCAGAAGTACATCCGCAAGTACATACCCGAGGCGTCCAGTACCAGGCGTCGGCGTAGACGAAGGCGTTTGTGATGTTTACATGCCATTGCCAAATACACCCAAAGACCAGAACGCGTCAGCGCGCTCCGACTCGCACTGTCCACCATGAACTCGTTCGCCGAACAATTCTCGACGACTAGTGCATTGAGCAAGCTCATAAAGGCCACACAGCTTGTTGAGGATGAAGATATCCCCGATACTATGTGGGGCTCAACAGCAGGCTTTGGCAGTCTAGCCAAGGGCACACTGTCATTCACCGTGCCCAATGTCCCAGACGTACGTCCTATTGCCACGCTATCCATCTCTAGCTGATCAAGTTGAATTAGCCAGCGGCTTTCCTTAGATTACACACAGATGATCATGCTGATCCCAATTGCAGAATCAAGATCCAGCATGGTACGACAACGCTTGCGTTCAGATTCCAAGGTGGCGTGGTGGTTGCCGTCGATTCCAGAGCTACAGCAGGTAGCTACGTTGGTGCGTTCTTCGTATTCAAGGCATTCATTTTTCTAAGCATGAGCAGCTAGTGGCACTGTCAAGAAAGTCATTGAGATTAATCCTTATCTCCTTGGCACGATGGCCGGTGGCGCTGGTATGCGTTTAGTTTCTAGCTTAAACATCTTATCTAATTATTCTCGAATTAGCCGATTGTCAATTCTGGGAGACGTATCTTGGTATGCATTGTCGACTACACGAGCTCCGCAACCGAGAACGAATCTCCGTTTCTGCGGCCAGTAAATACCTCAGCAATCTCGTATATGGCTACAAAGGAATGGGTTTGAGCATGGTGCGCGCATAATTTCTTATCGACATCGTGATATACCCATTAACTTTCATAGGGCACGATGATTTGTGGCTGGGACAAGACAGTGAGATTATCGACGCATTATATTGATTAGATCTGAATCATCCAGGGTCCAGCAATCTTCTACGTCGACTCGGACGGCACACGTCTCAAAGGTGATCTTTTCTCGGTCGGTTCAGGAAGCACATTCGCATATGGTGTTCTGGATCAAGGGTACCGCTGGGATCTGACGGTCGAAGAAGCCCTAGAACTGGGCAGACGAAGCATATATGCTGCTGGCCATCGTGATGCATTCTCAGGTAACACATGTAACCTTTACCATGTCAAGGAAGACGGCTGGAGTTTCATCGGTGGGTCTTGTTGATATCTAATCCGTACATTGTTCCTAACTGTTTTCCCTCAGGCAACTATGATCTCTCCAAGCTACACTACGACGGACCAAACAATGTTCCCGGTGCTGGATATGGCTATGATATTCGTACAGAAGGTCGCACTTCTGCTAACCCTGCAGTAGCAGTAGCAGCAGTTTAGCAAAACTGCAATGTAACAACGCAATATCGCAAATTGTATGACTATTGGAACGTCTATACGGTGGCACGAACGAGAATCAGAGGGACCCAGACATCTCCTGTTCGTAGTTGTCCACTTTAAGCCTTTCTGCATCAAAGAACGTAATGTCCTCAAGTCTCCGCAACTTCAAATCATAAGAAATCTGGTATAACAGTGGGCTCTAATTTTCAACTTACCTTAGTTTTGTGGAGTACTTTCCACACAATGTATAGCAGTGGGACGATGCCAATCATGGTATATGAGAAAAGGAATGTCGTGATGTTCCATCGTCCTGGAAGGAACACAGTGTATCCGTTGACAAATGTCATTATCAATGTCCCGGATAATGCATAATAGCCACAGAATGGTTGCCAGAATGTCCTGTATGGCAATGAATCACGACTAATACCATGAGCTTTTAGCGCCTATAAAGATTATGAGCCATTATATGTGTGTATTGTGTGAACTGGATGCTTACGTGGTAGAAGCGTAAATAGGTAAAGGATATCAGAGCATAACTCAATAACATAGCAGCTGTTCCCAAATTGATGATCCTTTGCCTCGGTCAACGGTTGTGCAGGGCAACAGCATCAATCCCGCACCATTGTAATACGACTGCTGAATTGTTAGATACTTGCAGAAACGAAATACACGAAATACCGAGCGTCACGAGGACGCAGAATACTGGAACACCATTGCTATTGCATATTGCCAAGAATCGAGGCATTTTCCCCTCCAACGCTAGTCCATACAACGCGCGGCTGGCGCAATAGACGTAACTGTTCCCAGCCGAGAAGACGGCCGTCAGAATGAGCGCATTGACGATGTGTGGCAGTACTGGTATGTGCAAACGTTTCATAGCGATGACATATGGAGAAGATCCAGCGTTTGGTTGGGCATTCGAGAGGGCATTCAGCAGGGCTGGGTCCGAGTATGGAATGACAATGCCGATGCAGAGGGCTCCGATAACGAAGAAGGCTGTTAGGCGATAGAACACGCTTCGAAAAGCTCTAGGTAGTGACGATCGGGGCATTTCAGCTTCACCAGCTGTCAGCGCAACAAAGTCAGGACCTGTAAAAGATTAAACATATCCCGAAAGTCGATAGAGACTTTGTAGATACCTGCGATCGTAAAGGATGCCTGGGTGAGGCAAGCAAGAAAGCCAAGAAAGCTGCCAAAGGACCCAGCCTCGATGTATTCTGCAAATGGAGTTCCCGGAATTTTTGAGGCTGATGATATACGTTAAATATGATGAGAACTTCATTTCTTGCAACGCACGATTCCAATATCTAAAGCCATAGGCGTCGTGTATGGGATTACCCCCGACCATGGTCACGAAAGTGAATATAATCAGCCCTGTCGCAAGAATGACCTTGCCGAGTGCCAACCAATATTCAGATTCTTGAGGCAGAATTTCAACGTTGTCATTGACCAAGAATCAACACCGTGGGCTTACCACCATAGTAACGAACCGCAAACAGATTGATAAGTCTGCGAGTCAATTTGCATTAACTAGGTTCTATTGGCAACTATATGTTGCCTTACGCATAGAGGCCAAGCACCATGAATGCGATGGCCACTGTTGGTATCTTGTCTGTCCAAAAGCGCAGCATGACACCGAAAGCAACGATCTCAAAAGGGACCAAAAAAGCTTGAAATATGAAGTAGTTAATTCCTAAAGCGAACCCGAGCGCAGGATCAATAAAATGGTCGGCATAGCGGACCTAAAAGAATTAGACGAAATGGTGTTCCGAGTCGTCTGGATTGAGCGGACATACAAAAGCTGCGCTTATTGGCATCCAAGTAACCATCTCGGCTGTGCTTTGTGTTCTGGTATGTCCCATAGAATTAATTAGATTCTCACATAGGCAATTGTTGAGAGCTAGTATGAATGTTGACCAGATGGCAAAGGCCATAAACAGACTTGCTGTATGACGTATATTGAATTTCTTATCTTTGAACTGATATCCAGCACTCACCAGGGCCACCCTTCGCTAATGCGGAGCCGATCTGTACGAATATCGCCGTACCAATGCTGCCTAGTCGAATCAACAACTTCAGAAAGTCATCTTGATAGAGGAGTGATACCCACCTCCGATCCCAATCAACTGTATGTGACGATTCTGCGGACTTGGGTGTGCGAAACTCCTCTAGGAAATTTCTACGGACCTTCAAGTTGCGGCGTGTCTTGTCTGACCTATTGCCATCGGGGATATTATTGAGAGTATCCTGACCTCTGTCGTTTTGACTCTCATCCTTCTTCTCGAAATCAAAGGAATCCATGATTTGCTGCAAGGTGTCTCTGGTCAGGTAGTTTCTTGTTAGCTGTGTTGCGATGCTCGGTGATTATGGGCGCTGTGCAGAAGTTTATAATTATAGGTCAGGGAAGCGATTAAACACTGATTTCGAACGTAAACTCTAACGTGCTCACTGTCCTTTCAAAGGCGGACTCTCTCATGGATTCGGCTACAGAGCCGAAGATTCCGTGAGATTCGAGGCCATTGCGAGGTTACAATTGAGAAACCGACAATAATAGCGGATAACACCAGAGTTCGAAAAACTTGTTTGGGGCCTACAATGATGAAAACGAGCTCTAATCCAGGTATTTGCGTGCGACTGGTACCGCTTTCCTCCAATAGCACAATTGCGAGAGCTAACCCTGCCGCAGGGTCCAACCTATTCGCAAGTGAGTACGGTCCGAATACGACATCTTACGTGAGTCACTGGCATATCTTGTTAGATGAACATCTTGCCTAACTCCATCGCTAAAGGCGTCGGTTGGTCCGAAACAGACTTAATGCTCGTCGATACGCTGATCCGATACGCTCTTCTCTATGTTTTGGGCTAGTCTTGAGGTCCTATACTTCCGAACGGACATTCGGGTCTTTTGCATTGTACACATGGTGCCTGACAAACAATATTCTAGTGACGAATAATGTGGGGTCATTCGGTTTTCGGGCGTCATTCTAGAAAAGTCCGTAAATCTCTCATAACAAGAGGCCGAAGTGAGAGGGTTTCAACACGTGCTAATAGATGATAACAGTACTGCTGCAGTCCATATCCATACTAGTATAAGCACGAACACGTTCAATAGGCTGGTTCGTAACACCCAGGGGAGAGAAGCCAAAGTCGGACAAACGGTATAAGTTCGGGTGCAAGGAACAATCAAAACGGATCCTCTGGATGTAATGGGAAAGAGTCGTCAGAATGATATGATAATGATAAGTAGTGATCCGTTATTGTACTATTAATGTGGCACAAACGGCCAGTGCCGCACCGAGTGAAAGCATTGCCGTACGGCTTACAGCAAGCCGTGCTCCTGCCGCGGCACCGTTATGTGTTGATGAGAGAGTGGTCCGCGAATCGGTCACATTTGTAGGTGGAACGTAGGGCACGTTCCCCACGTTAGATGTCTGTTGGAAGTCCAACATCCGTTGCGTCCCGTCGACCTCGGCGTAGATATCGACCGTTAGTTGCAAGCCAGCGTCGGATACAGACCCAGTGTAGAACTTGTAACCTGCGATAGGTGACAGAGAGTTGGACGGCGTCAGCTGGACGGTCTGGTTTAGAACAGATTTATATAGATGGATAGCATTGTCAAATGCGTTCAGATAGACTTGGGAGGGATTGAGCTCTTGCCGGACCTGTACATTTGTTAGCTTCTTTCAGAAGAAAACCGGGCCAGTATACATACGCCAACAACGAGTGTATAAGTCCTGGTGAAGGTCACATTGGATGGTAAACCTCCACCCCGACTTACGGGATTTGCCTTACTAGTTGATGTACCCAATGCCGGGGCAAAAATTAACTGATCTTGCTGGAACGCGTAGCCATTACCGCCGTTGTTATACACTGCCGGTCGGGTGCCATTCTTCTCGTCTACCTGGAACCAGAAGTTGGAAATCGATGCTGTAGAATCAACAGGAACGACAAAGTCATATCTGATGAAAGTTATGCCCATGTTATACGTGACGGGGGATATATTAGGATCCATTTGTGTAGTTTGAGCTGGCTGAGAGGACTTGGAGCCAGCGCTGCAGTTAGCGTTACCGCCATAGCGATCACACCAGAACATGGTAACAACTCGATTGCTATTGACTGTGGCGTTGACAAGATGAATAAGCTGAAACCATTTCAGACAATGCTACATGGGATGAAAAGCAGCTTACTCTGAAAGACGTCTTGAACAACAGCTGATTTTGTTCGATTGACAATCCCACATTGGAGACTCTCGCAGGTATAACTTGTATCTCGTCCGTCAGTGAAACACCCTGTGGAACTGTGTTGATCATGCGCTCCAAAATATTTTCACATGCTGAAGCAAATGTCCCAGGTGATGAGATGCTGCAAGGGATAAACTTCGAGCAAACTCCTCTCGTGATGTAACACACCTTTGCATGGTAATATTCTGATCGCTCGAATATACACGCAGGTCGGACCGATACGTGACATTGGGTGTGATGACCAGTGGGTTTTGCGTCGAGCCGGACAGGTACTCGGTGACGCTTATCGGGCGCATAAGCATCTGACTAAGATAGATACATTTCACTTACATCTTGTCGTCGAATTGCGTCGTCGTTGAATCAAATGGATCCAGGACGGGTGTGTCCGGTTGGCTTGGATTGGGCGCAACAAGATTGGAAAAATCGGTGGAGCGCACGGAACCTATGGTGTGGCCACAAGCAACGAGTTGGATCATCTCGGACGTGTTGAAGCCCATCCGGGTGAACATTTGAATGTGCGTTTGTAGATCTTGCTGTGGTTCTGGTGGACCTTCTGGACCTGCAACCAATGCATCAACACGACCACCACGATATGGCAGGAGGGGTCCTCCGCATGTCGATACTGCAAACACTGTTCCTAGCGCGATGATATCCGATCCTGGACAGACGTCAGAAATGTTTCGAATCAGGCGAGGGCGAGACGAACGTGACACATATTTGTTAGGGAAACTCTCAAAGTCTGATTGAGTGTCGGTGAATCCTAGACCAAAGTTCTGCGAAGACAATCAATTTTGAGATGGCAAGGTGAGTAACTCGTACGCCTGGAAAGTTCAGTTCAAATGCGATAGATGCGTCCAATCCTCCGGTGCCGTTCGTTGAATCATGGGTCGACATGTCATGAAAAGCCTAAAGTCAAGTTTGTCCATCACCGATAGCTCGGCATCCGTGGCAACTCACAAAGCGAAGCCACTCTGCAGGAATGGAAGATAGAGTACCCTGCCGTTTACGGCATGGGTGGACAAGGGAAGCGATATTCGACCCATCCGCTCTGCTTCCCTCATAGAGGAACTGTTCCAACTGTTCGTACTGTGTATCCGGCCACTGGTATGCGACAGTTTGCGCAGCAAAGAGCGAGGTAAGGAAGAGAATGAGATAGGACTTTGGAGGCATAACAAATGTATCATGTAATGCTGCTGAAGGAGTGAAGCAGCAAGAGACAAGAAGGAGAAAGGGCAGCGAGAGTGAAGTAAGACGGACGATCTATTTCTGGTGTATATTATGTAATATATCCATGTCCAATATTTTTCGCTTTCCGCTGTTCTACAATCCATTCCCGAATGAACGTGCTGCTAAGCTTGTTCTTCTTGAGCCATTCTGCGTTAGCATGGTCTAAGCAAGATGAGGTCGATGATATCACGTCAATGACAAATACTTGTAGGGCTGGCAGCGAACGGGAAGCGCGATATGAAGCGACTGCGGTAACCATATCAAACGATTCCGCTGATACTTTCATCATGGACACGTACTTGATTTTGCCCCATCGAGCGTCTCTCTGCTCACAACCAGCGCTTGAATATCTCGATCCCATCCAGTTGGTCCGTAGATGTCCTTTATTGGCACAATTTCGTACTCCAAGCCTGGCTTGAAGAATTTCAAAAATGACAAAACTTTGTCCATCCTGACAGAAAGCCCCTCTATCACATCTCTATTAGTCTTCTTCTGCAACAGTACGTCATCTGCACTCGCTTAATCGCGTAACATATTGATATAGATACGCCCGTACCTGTGACACCAACAATGAGTTTTCGGTTGGCAATCCAGGCACCCATACTCAGAAGAATCTTATGTCCTGGATGAAGATGGTCAAATGTTCCTCCAAGCGCAACAACGGGGTAGAGCGATGGCATTTTTGTCTCCAAAGATCCAGCCTCAGGCTTCAGATCGCGGTTGATTTCATTGAATCGGTCGCCCACAGGAAGGTATACATATCGGATATCGGATATTGTTGATGGAAGAGGGACAGCAATGGAATCTTGTAGGCCGCTCATGTTCAGAATATGATGGCACAAACGTTATACTCACCACCGGTTACTCTGAATACGACGTCTATACCTTCTGCAAAGTTCTCCGGGACATTCTCATCCAATCCTCTAAGTAGGATGTCAATATCCATCAAGATCTTCCCCGTCTCTTGGGCGATCTTGAAAGCTTGAACATAAACGAACGTCAAGAGGCGCTGTACGTCATCCCATCGCTCCGTATGAGAGATGCCGCGCGATGCGGGTAAATCCACTCGATCATCAGCATCAGCATCTGGACCAAGTCCGCGATTGAAGAAGCGAGAGAAGAGAACAGCTACAAGCCGGGTGCGAGTGGCCGAGACGGCAGTGGTGATGGCCGGTAATAGATACTGAGGCGAAGTGAGATCCGACAGTGATGCGAGAAGGAGTGCACGATCTGCTGTCTCTGTAGATGTCGGAAAACGTTGCTCAGTGGTAGTGGGATACGGCATTGTAACTGAGCCTGTGACCGATCCGCGTTCATGTCAGCGGACGCGCCTACTGATTAACACGCTCAAACACACTCTCACACGCGCCCATAAGTGTCATACTTCGGCGTTTGCCTTGCCTTCGCGAGTAGGCTTTCCGCCGTACTTTGGCACTCCTTAGAGGATTCCGACTTCACAGCTCTTGTCATGCATTATGCAACATTGTCCAGTGAGACTGTGGTTGATCTTGCCAAGCACATGCTTGTTGCTTGGGAATGTGAATGGAAGCTGAGCAATGGAAAGTGTAAGGCTGTTCTTGGTTCATGGCATGTTGCAGAAAAGGTATGCTCATGTGTTTATTGCTTGTCTGCTCTCAATCTAATATTTTTCTTCATTAGCATTTTCTGGATCATTCTGAAATAAAGACCTTCCCAGTAGATCTTTTCATCTCTTCTGCCAATTTATTTGATGCTGACAATCTGTACAGGGTTCAAACTGGTTATGCAGGTTGCCAAGATGCAATGCACCTGTTCACAGCTCCCTACAGCTGCTTCAGGAGCATATTAAGACTTCTCATGCATTGTCTGCTGTACTTCCTTGCCCATTTGCCTGTGAGTATGTCAATGGTTTGGTTAGGATTGCATTTTGAATGAGTCCCATGGGCCACAGCTTGTACATCACATCCTTTACGTGTTGGTCAACTCCCCAATCATTTCAATAAAGACCATAGTGAGTTAAATGGAAGAAGAATTGCTGTTCAAGGCTCAGGACTTCTCCTTCCTCAATGGATACCCTTCCATCCTTCATCATATCATATCCCTGCTCTTCCAAAGCAGATTTCACCTGGCACCTGCATAACCAAGCTTGTGACTCCTTGTCATGTGTCAGTGAACATGAAGGTGGAAACTTCACACACAGGGAGGAAGTATCAACATAGACTCCGAATGCAAAACAATGTGGATACACCAGGAGAGTCTATGCCTACAGTGGGATTTGATTCGCTCTCGAAAGTAAGCCAGGGAGCAGACAACGATCTGTCGTGGTTTACGACATTACATCCATCCTGGTCAGCCCTCCAAGACATGTCTCGCCCGCAGGGGATGCACGGCACCATTCACTGCCAGGTAGTTTCGCAAACCATTCATTACGCCGTTTTCGCAAAAAAGGTGAAGGAGATGGAAGGAGCACCCAGTTTTAAATGATATCCAACTAATGGTACTGCTATATGTGTATGACTGATGCAAGCGTGAGAGTAAAAGCACGGCGCCTCATGTTCACGCGCAGTGATACGCTTAGGCTGATTTTATTGCTTCCACAACCTTGAATCAGCCTATCAAGGGCTGCACGTTTAACCGCACTCTTTTCTCTGCATTATTCCCTCTAATTATTATATTTGCTTCCTCCTGTGTATTATTTGCTCATTCCATGGCGGCGCCGTCGTTTCCCAGTCCATCCTTTCAACCAAGGCGAAATTTGTCGCAAAATACTCAACTCCCTCTGCCATCGACGCTCAGCGTTCAGTCTCCTACACGGTCGCAGTTTTATTCCGGTGCACCCAGTGGTAACACAAGTAGGCCCAACTCACCCCACCCTTCAACGCCAACCACGCCTCAGCGCCCACGAGGGATGTCCGTGGTGACCAATCGCACTTTGGGAGCCAACTTTTCTCCAACCTCGCCTAATGCAACATCTTCGCCACACAATAGGTCTACTCATGCCGGTGGAATACAACCTTCTGCACCCTTTTTCCGACCATCTCGACCTGACTACCAGGAAAACTATTCTCGTCCCAGCTCTTTTGCTTCATCGGACGACGTTACAGCAGAACATGTACAGGAAACAGACGTTTACCCACTTTCGAGGTTGAGCCCAGCTGCTTCGCCGACAAGGACACACACAGCAACTGGGGAAAATGACGGAGGCGCTTTGGTCGAAGAGCATATTGGAGCGGCGCAGGTGGATGATCAGGAAGAAACGCTGCATGAGGAGAATGTGCAGGGAGGAGCGGAGTTTGGTCGGTCAATTGGGAAAACGAAGCAGAGCAAAGAACCTCTCCTGCCCATAAGCGGGCGGCCCGGCGGGCTTGGTACAAGGGGAAGTTTATCAAGGAGAGACCAAACATTAAGGGGACTTGGTGTCTCTGTTCTGGATGGTGCGCAGGATAAAGGGAAGCGCCTCAGCGGCGGTAGTCTGATGAAGAGCGGCATCGACAGGGTTTTCAGTCTTGGCAGAGGGCTCAGCCTTGAATCAATTCGTCGGTCGATCGGGGGCGACGACTTGGCCACCAAGGAGATAGAGGGAAGACACACTCCTATGAACGGCACGGCTAACCATAATACTCATATTCATCGGATATCTACATCTCCATCAAGATCGCGATACAAGTACACTTCTGGTCATTTTCCAGGCGCAGCAAAGCGACATTCACATAGTTTGAGTGTTTCGCGGCATACGCCAATATCGCCTTCACCAGATCCGTCGTTTGTCTCACAACCACCAGAAAGTCTACCACATCTGAACAGTGTGCCCATGGAGGATCCCAAAACGGGTCGCGTTGTGCGCCGGTACGAACGACATCCATCTCGAAATCGATTCTTTCTATGGGGTCATTTGCTGACTGGTGGTGATTCCCCATGGGCATTCATTATATGCTTAAGCATTGTCTTAGGCTTGTCTGGAGTATGGTTCGCGACAACCTGCGTCTGGTGGTGGCACAATGAAAGTCCAGCAGTAGCGGTTGTTGGCGCATACATGGCACTAATTGTCATTTCCAGCATGCTAACGACGGTAATTTGAGCATGGTAAGCATAATTCGTACTGAAGGTTTAACAGGCTTTCACCGATCCGGGAATCTTACCGCGAGACTTGGACCCGAATCCACCGCACAATTCAGATGGAGAAAACGCTGCCCCTTTTCCTCGGGACCTGCGTGTGCGCAACGATACGTAAGTTGATCCTCAATTACTAGTAGTCACCAGTCAACGTTCTAGCGTCCGTGTGAAATACTGTACAACGTGCAAGACGTACCGGCCGCCGCGCGCAAGTCATTGCAAAATGGTGAACCACAGTCTTGTTTCCCTGATAGATGACGACATTGATTGTCGACGAACAGTGTGATAATTGCGTCGACGGATGTGACCATCACTGTCAGTGGGTGAACAATTGCGTTGGGCGACGGAATTACACATCATTTTTTGTCTTATTACTCACCGCGGTGTGTTTTTTCATTTCTCATGTTTAGTCAGGAAAGTTGACCAATCATCTACTATAGACACTGACATTGATTCTCGTCATTTGTACATCTGCTTTGCACCTTTATCTTTTAACTGTGAAAGACCATACGAGTTTTCGACATGCCCTGAGCAAAGCACCGGGCAGCGGTGTGGCTTTTGGCATGTCTATATGCATTATATGGCCTGTGGCAGCATTATTGACATATCATGTTCGGGTACGTTTCCATTGTTGTAAAAGACAAATTGATCTAACATTTATTCCCATCCTTCACTTGCATTCTCTGTCCCTGCACCGGTCCCATGCGGCGAAACAGCTCCTTGTCCTTAATATAACCACTATCGAACAGGCGAGTTACTGTTTTCGTTTACATATTAGCCCTGGACTAAAATATCCCGTGTCATTCGTCAATCTCTGTTTTCGATAAACTTCCGCCACAATCATCGGGTTCTTTTACCATTTTGGAAATCTCCATCAATAGATCAGAAATCAGGCCCACAAGTCAGTAATGCCTGGTGCTGCGCCGCCCAACCCTTTTACACACGGAACTTGGCTTCGGAACCTGGCAGAGATGCTGTGCAGACCGCGAGGTTTCTCTTGGCTGAATGCATCCGACATAATAATGGAGGACAAGCGGCAAGTCAATCCAGGAATGTTCGACAACGTGTGGGATGGTGGATCTGGGATAGCCATTGCGCAACATCATACGCAAACATGATGGCGTTGTGACGATGTGGCGTCGCAAGCTAATCTGCAGATGTCCAATTGCTTTGCTTGCTCTGTTTTTTTTTTTTTTGCTTTCTGGTCTAGTAGCACTATCATTGGAGTTGGTACTATAATTCAGCACGGATACCCGTATGCGCGAGTGATCGAGGAAGCATGGTGCGTTTCTAAATCGAAGGATGCGTCTGTGGGATCTATGCTTGTGGGAATGATGTACTCCACATGTACGCGATCAGATGCGTGCGAGATGGGAAATTGCTGTAAAATGCTGTGAATATTTGATTGATGGTAGCAAAGAAATGGCAGGCCCGGTTATCAGCAGGGCGGGGACTGCGGATCGGAGGCGAACAAGCGGAGCAAGGTTCAAGGTACATTTGCGTGAACCATCAGCCGCCGGGATGTAGTCCCTGTGACGTGTGATGCTGACTCATCTCACATTCGTCGTCCATCCGAGACAATTTGATGCAAAGTTGGAGCGGAGATAGAATCGGGGTTCGGCATCGAGGAGTGCCAGAGGCATTGGCCCGACGTTCCCATCGACATTTGCGACTGGTAACCCTCGGTGTTCTGGTGCTTGTCTGCCGGTGGATAGTACTGAGGTGGGGTTTTGAGAGGAGCGCGAGAGAAACTGTCGGCTGACTTTACCTAAGCAGATTTACGACCGCTGTGGTTGGAGAGATTTCAAAAACTTATAACGGAAAACTCCAGTTGATATAATGGCCAGTCCTTCTTCCAGGCGAACCTGGTTCTCCTGCCACCAGTGCCCCTCAGCCGTTGCCGCACCAGCCGCAGCCGTCCAAGGCGAAGCCGTCCTCTCCTGGCAGTAAAAAAATACGGCAGCGCAGGCAAGCCGCGCAGACGTCACCCGTTGCTTCTCCAGGTTGTCTTTCATCGCCGTCACAATCGCAGCCAATGTCGCCCGCTAACGCTTTTGTTTTTCGCAGCCGTTCCTGTCTACCCCGCTTCTCGCGCCGCCGTCCTTCAGCCGTATCACCCATCGCCGTATCATATCATGAATCCCTCATATCCGATCAATGGTGCACCGAGCCCGTTTACCCAACATCATCACCATCCCTCCTACCCGTCTCAGTCTTCCCCGCCCGTTAATCCGAGCAGCGCACCTCCGCATGTTCCTCATGCGCCGCAGTATGCTGCATATCCTGTCCATCCCTCGGCTTACCCGCCACCCCACCCATATTCGCACTATCCGCAATATCATCAGCCTATGATGATGTACACAGCACCGCGAACAAGCGCTCCGCCCGACACGCCGCAATCCCTTCCGTCTCCTTCGCTTCCGTCGCCTTCCGCCTCGGGTCAAAAGCGAAAGCGTAGACCTGATGGAGTGCGCGTTAATCCTGGAGACAAGGCTTCCGACGATGAAGTCACTACTTCCGGAGGTGATAGCCGACCTCAGCAGCAACCACAGCCGCCACCCCCGTCTGCGATTGATGTTAAGAAACGGACAAAAACGGTACAAAATTCCGTTATGTATTCGTAAGGAATAATGTTTATCATAATCTTTTCATAGCAACGCGCTTGTGACTCTTGTCGTAGTCGCAAGATCAGATGTGATATTTTGCCGGACTCGGTCAGCATTCCAAGCGGTGCCTATGTGATATGCTGACTTTTGCTCTGTAGGATCCTCCTCGATGTCAGCATTGTAAACAATATGGATTTGAATGCACATTTTTCCTTCCTATTACTGAAACACGTTTCAAGAAGAAAAAGTTGGAAGAGGAGACGGAAAAAGAAAGGGCTGTCGAGGCAACGCGCTGCGACAACGTCAGCTCAAACCGAAACACAAAATCGACAAGACATTGGAGTTTTAGGTAATCGATCTATACATTTAGTGCTGCGATCTCACGCCCTTTTTAGGTCCAACGTCTGCGCCACATTTGCTACATTCTCAGGCTAGCATATCTGCGCGCATTTATGAAAGCTATGATCTTCGATGGCACCATAAGTTCGAGGTAAGCCAAAAGGACGGCCTGATCCAGGTCCAAAGACCGGACAACGAAGACAAACAAGCTGCACACCCAAAACCAGTCGATTTACACATCGAACCCGAAATCATCGAACAACTTTTAAATGCATATTTTACAGATGTCGCCCCAATATTACCCATCGTGACACGGAGCGAATTTCTCGCCAACCCCAGTCCTCCTCCAATATTGCTTTATTCTATGTGCCTTGTAGCCGCTGCGCGGCGGGACGTACCACAGACCATATTCGATACAATACGGCATGCTGTTAACACGATTATCAAGGCAGAGGACGTTCTATCGACTGCGTCCACGGCGAACGTACAGGCATTGCTAATTTTAAGCATGACTGGTGACTGCCACTCCCAATTTGTGTCGTCTGCACTTTCGGCTCTATGGATTAGGCTTGGGGTAGCGATAAGAATGGTACAGGATACCGCATAAGAATTTGCGAAATTAATGCTCACCTTTGTACAGGCGCAAGACCTGGGCATTCATCGATGTGAATCTGTCAAGAAAGACGTTGAGCTGCGTAGGCGATTGTGGGGTGCATGCCTAATTTGTGATAGATGGTACGAATTCTACTTGATTCAGAGGATGTCCATGTGCCCATACCCGTCAGGACGAGTCTGACTTATGGCCATCCATTCATGATTGACGTACAAGACTGTGACGCACGTTTACCATCATCAGGAGATAGCAACGATTTGTACATGGACGAACTTGTGCGACTGAGTGTAATTCTCGGTCGTGTATCGAAGACCATTTACAGGTGAGCAAACTCCAATCGCTATTTGGTCCCGAAATGAGATTCAATTACTTTAATGTAGTCCATCCGGTTTAACTTTCACTACCAATGAACAAGCTTTATCAGCTTTTGGCTGATTTGGATGCTTGGAAAGCCGGGCTTCCTGAACAACTTCAATTCAAAGGAGCATCTTCATCCCGCAGCGCAGGTTCGTGCGGTCGAATGCTATCTGATGCAATGCTGAGCGAATGAGTAGGCTTATTGCACTTATTGTATTCTTGCGTCTGTTTAATGTTCTGGCGCGTGTTTATGCGCATCAGCTATTCTTGTCCCACACATCTCAAATTCGGGATGACCGTTGAAAAATGGACAGAGCTGGTCGAGTTGACTAGTCAATCAATCGATTGGCTGGATGCTAATGAAAGAATATACGACGTTTGGCTGTTGGTAGCTTACGCAGCCACGTCCTGCGCTCTCGTTCAGGTAATGTTTTCATTCGTAACAGATAACAAATCATTGTAATTGACTCGTCTCAAGTATCATACTTGGGCACGCCGAAAGGATAATGAGGCCGCGGCGAAACTACGGAAATTGCGCGATTGCGTAAGGAGATGGGAGGCATCCATATCTCCTGATCATAGATCTGCAAGACGCAAGGCTGGTGTAAATTTGGTTCACTGTTTTGCCAATGTTAATAAATTTCACGAGAACAGACGGCAGAGATCATTGCTCTATTGTATGAGGCAACGCAAGGTCCGCACATGCCATTTGAGACACCCGCCCTCAATCCAACAGGTGGTGTAACAGTGAAACAGCCCATAGGGCTAGAGTACAAGAAGGACCCCACTCGACCCGGAGGTGGCGTATTTGTCGCACACGGCGATGCAAAGAGAAGGGATGAGGATCTCAAGGATGTGCCTGCAGGAGTCGTGATAAGGGGTGCGTCTGATGATGAATTGGATACGGGTGAAGACCAAGGTATCTCGTCTGCTCCTCCCATTTCAGATGAGCGTGGAAGGAACGAACGCAGAAGGGCTTCATTGATGTCGCCATCGCCATTTGCTCCACCATTGGCAGACGTTGGTAGTCCATCGGCCAACACTACGGGCGACGTGCGGGGATCAGGTTTGCTACAGTCTGCAATGCGTAATGCGTTGCAGACGCAATCTGGTGAGACAGGCAATTTCGGCGCGGCTACGATGGTAAATTTCACGCCCTTGTCGGGTGCAGTAGGTGCCGGTGCGAGCGGAGTGACTCAGCGCGGTCCGTCATTGGCGAATGTGAACCCGGCCATGAACACACGCGGGCCAGCTGGTTCTAATCAAGTACAGGTAATGAACGTCCTAGACGGGCAACCAATGGGTGGCACTTTGGCTGATTTTGCCATGGTTGACAATGGATTTCTGGAAGGCATACCGGGCAGCATGTTTGATTGGGGTAAGCTCTGCCCAAATCTATGGATGTGACCTTATGCAATGGGGTTGATTAGGTCAATGGGATACATTCTTTTCCCGATTCAGCAATGCTAGCATGAATGGCGGGGAAACCACAAGGGCTATGACCAATCTGATGTATCCCCAGCAGCAGCCACCCAGGCAATAGTCCTCAATAATAATTTTTATGCATGTTGGGCACTGGTACTATAGCGACGAGGACATTAATGACGTACACTGCGCATCAGACTGCATTAATTTCCGTCTGTAATCTCTGTGTATTAAATGTAATAAATTTTATTTATTTCGCTTTTGCCTCACTCTGGGCTTGCTGTCTCCCACAAAGGAAGGTCGCAGATCAATGGTGTTGCACATGTAGAACCGATGTTTATCAAAGCGTGAAGATTGTCCCTTCGGGCGAGAAATCCGATTTCGGGTACCAGGAGACTGGCCCATCAGCAGAACGATGCCTTCGGAACTTTATGATCTTTTCTTGGCTGGGATCAGATGGCAGTTTTTTCGCGGCGTTCTTATTTTACTCTTAGTAAGTATGGAATACGCAATCCGGTCTTTAAACTTGGACCTTTTACATAACAGCTTTCAGTCCTAGCACGCAAACCGTCTGGGCTTGCAAGTCCTCGGACTGGCGTTGACTGCGAACAAAATCAATCAGGAAAAGGGTTGAACAAGCTAACAAACGGGTACTGATCTCATGCCCAGTAGTAGTGTAATAACCGAGCAAAGGGTATTGTATAAAGTAATTCAAGGCACCAATACTTATCGTTAGTTGATATGTAAGTCGCTGCGGATATTGAGATCCCTAGTCCACACACATCACATTGCCCTTGCGCTTATCCGTTCCTGTCGTACGATATTCTGGATTTTGGGTGGAGATTGCCTTGGGGATGAGTCACGCCAACTCTGTCAGAGTAAACCAACGACTCGGTGCACTCATCGCTTTGGAACGGGGACTTTGTGCAACAGCCTCGGAAATTATGAGGGTTGATGGGAGATGGCATGACGTTCCCTGAGCCTGTGACCGAAACTACGACGTGGTCGCCACTCCTGAATGCTGATAGTGCTATCAGTTTCACTTGTGGGCGGAACACCAAACGAACATTTGTCATGGCGTGTCATCGTCTTGTTACCAATGTCCGTCGCTGAATGGCGCAGTTCCATGAAAGGAAATATCCAAGCACCATATCGTCACTGATTCTGCAACGTGACCACATGAAGCGTTTCCTCGCGAGGTCATCGCGATCCAACAGCCCGAGCGCAACTCAGAGCCCGGATGCGAGCGGCCGTCCGTGCGAAGAGCAGGGCGCTGCTTCTCCCGTCGGTCACAATGACCACCCGCGACCCTATCTGCATGCGGTCCTCCCGGGTGGCATCACTTGGGGTGGACAGCACAAGCCAAACGCCACCACCATGTCTCATCCGTGCCCATATGACCATATGGTGTTGATGCCGAGTAAGGAGGGGCTGTTCATACAGCCCCAGGTGCCTGGACGGCACAAGGACGCAGGATGTACACCCGCACCCCTTGTGAGAATGAGGTGGGGGAAAGAGATTGTTATCGAAGAAGTAGATCCGTCCACGGAGAGCCGGACGGATGACAGCTGGACGAGCGACGGCGTAGTCGTATATGGCATCGTTGGTGTTTTGGAGCTGTTTTCATGTGCGCACCTTGCTCGATCGTTTTTCTCTCGATATTTTGACGTGACTTGGATGGATAGGTTCTTATCTGCTAGTCATCACGTCGAGAACGAATGTTGGGCACGGTGGGTGCTGAGAAGCGTTTCTGCGGGTTATCAAGGAATTGATTGTTACTCTGAACAGTGCTTGACCCGTCTCATACAATTTATACCATTAAAAATGTCGCTGCTATTCCGTTGGTGGAAGAACGAGCAAGGGCAGTCTTGAATGCCATCAAGTCTCAGAACGCAGCTTCGCAGAGGTCATCTCTGCTTCCTAGGGCATTGACACTAGATTTGCGCACCCCTCTAGAGGACAGTCCACATCGTAGAGGGAGTGAAACACAGTCAAAATTAAAGGTGCAATTCGCGCAACAGGATGACGAGAAGGAAGAGGGACACAATCGCGTCTCGTCGTCACCTCAATCATCCACTTCTGACCTATCGAAGCGCTCGCTTGAGGAACCTCCGACCTCACCTGTCTCTCCCGTGATACAAGCCATCGTGCCAAGGTTGTCTTTTTGGAATAAAGTCACGCAACCTGCGCAATCACTTTCACAGACATTATTGCCTTTGTATGCAAAGAGGAAGGACCAGGAAAAGCGAAAAGCGGACCCGTCCACTTCTTCAGAATCTTCTGCTCCTTTGTTGGGCGAAGAATTGGGACATGTGCCTGAAGAGTTGGAAAGAGCAATCCACGAGAAGAAAGAAGAACCATCTGAGGTGCTGAAAAGTGTGCTAGCTGCGTTTACGTTGCAGCCAGCGTCAGCAGAGGAGCGCCACGCAGAATTAGAGGCAAAGATCGTCCGCGAGTGCGTTCGACTGTTTGCCAAGGGTGAAATGTACTTTTCTTACAGCTTTGGTATGAGGAATGCCTATCTTAGTATGACCGATTAACGTGTATCTTCCAGATATCACGCGCTCGCTGCAGCACAAGCAAGAGCAACTATCTAAATCACGAAAAGAGTACTCGCTGCTGGCCAAGTTGGACGCCTTGCCTAGCGCAGAGACTCCCAACAGCTCACAGTCCATCACTCAAAGATTCGACAGGGTCAGCGCATCGAGCGAGCCTTATCCTACGCTCCCTCTTTGGCGGCGGGTGGATAGACAATTCTGGTGGAACGAATGGCTTTCAAAGCCATTGATAGACGCTGGGGTATGGTGGCGACTGTCTACCTACCCGTTTGACGTACTGATGGGTGTTTTTTTTATAGCTACATGGCTACGTATTGCCAGTCATGCAGGGCTATTATCAGACTGCGACATTCCGTATACCTCCTGATCCACCGCTTCCCTCGTTAATGGGTGGTAGCTGTCCTGCGGCGGCGGCGGCGGCGCAGCAGGAAACGGAGAATGTGGTCGAGTATACGATTATATCGAGGAGATCAAAAGACAGGGCTGGGTTGAGGTATCAAAGGAGGGGGATTGACGATGAAGCGCGGGTCGCGAATTTTGTGGAGACGGAGACGATCATGCATCTCGAGGTTGGTGTACCAGCTATCTGTTGTTCAGTTGCTCACGGGTGATAAATGATAGCGGGAAGGAAGGGAGAATGTGTTCAGTTATGTTCAGATCCGCGGCTCCAGTAGGTGGTTGCATTTCTAGTCTCTTGTTGTTGTTCACTCGCATGACTAGTCCCATTATATTGGACTCAGAATGGGTACGGATTAAAGCCACCACCCGTGCTCTCTGCGGACCGGACGCACGAGCAGAACAAGGACGCTTTGAGACGACACTTTCAGCGGATGGTGGCTGTGTATGGGCCTCATGTATGCGCCATGCCCATAATGGTGACAGTGGCGCTAAATTGACGTGCGATTTCCCAGATGATTGTCAACCTTGCCGAACAAACCGGAAAGGAAGGGTGTGATGACCAAGGAATACAAAGAGTACGTGCAAGAATTGAACTCCAAAGATGTGACGTGAGTACAAGATGCAACTTTTTATCGTGGACGTGGAGGTTTGACGTGGGTGCAGGTACCACGAGTACGATTTTCACTCAGAGACACGGGGCATGAAGTATGAAAATATATCTAAACTGACGGGAGCGATGGAAAGGAGGTTTGATTCACAAGGGTGTGTGTCAATGTGCAATGTGCAAGTGTTTGACGTGGCTGACTGACATGCTGGTGATAGATATCTGTGGATATCCGACGGGCTCGTCTTTTCGAAGCAGAAGGCCGTGTACCGCGTGAACTGCATTGATTGCCTTGACCGGACGAATGTTGTCCAGGTGAGAGGCTGAATGATCTGCGCAAATATAAATTACGATGCAGACACATGACAGTCAGCGTTTGCACGATACATGCTGAATAAGCAGCTAAGCGCGTTGGCGATCGTGATGCCATCGACGGACAAGAAAACAGAGATGGATGTCGTGTTCAACAATGGTATGTGGTCTCCCACGCGAGTAATGTGTGTGGGTGTGGCGTGTTTGAACCTTGTGGCGCATGATTAGTGTGGGCGAACAATGGTGATGCCATCAGCCGTGCATAGTGAGTTGCATAGAGTGTGATTGGAAGGGGTCTCACACGGATTGAACCAAGTGCGGGAACGTCTGCGTTGAAGGTATGCAATTTTCATTCATTCTCGTATTAAACCATAAAGAGACAAAACTATGGTGACAGGGAGATTTTACACGGTATGGCATGATAAATGGACTTTTGTGGCACATGTGCGAGCGCTCATGTATTGAATTGATCTAGGACAGGGAAGCGTGACCTGGGTGGCATGCTAAATGATGGCGTAAACTCGCTGGCGAGGTGAGTGACAAACATGTTTGTTGGAGTGATCAGGTGACGATCGAGTTTCATTTGTCCCTGCAAACAGAATGTACAGCTCGACGTTTAGTGATTGGTTCTGTCAGGCGGTCATTGATTACATGCTCGGCAATCGGACGATCACCGTCTTTTCAGAGTTTTTGCTCAAGCTGCAGTCGACGGACCCAAGCGATTTGGTACGGCTGTCCAAGATACGAGCAGAGGCGATTGCGACATCTGTGTCACGGGTGTTGCCCGAAGGCGAGAGGCTGCTTTCTGGATGGACGCTATTCGCTCCCGAAGATCTTAACATGAGGGTGGGAATGAAGTTTGAGGAAAAAGTATTGTTACTGGTAAGGGATGTTGAAACTTTGATCAAAGATCAGCGTGGCTCAAGGTTTCGTAGTCTGCTGCGGCGCTGTACATTATTGTGGGTGTCTTTGTGCATGCCATTTTCGGTGTTTTCTGACAAAGATAGAGCTATGATTATACACTGGAAGAGGTCAAGATGTACACGCGTGTGCCGTTGGTGGATATAATTAGAATAAGCAAAGGTAAGATGAAACAACAGAAGTGATGGATCTCTGATGCGAGATCTTGATGGCAGGAGCGTACATCTTATCCCCATTGGAGGAAGCCAGTCGCGACCCGGAGGAGAATGCGGGGTTCGTGGTGACGTGGCTGACGTCTGGGCAAGAGTCGAGGATCAGCAGCTATTCTGTGGAGAACGTGGTTGGAGATGGGATGTCGCCGTTTGCGGTGCTGGCGCGGAGCGTGTCGCGACTCGGGCGATCGCGAGTGGTGTACAAGCGCGGAGAGCAGACGTTTGCCGCGTTCAAGGTGCTGCAGGCGGAGCAGGCCGGGACGTGTCGGGAGGCGGTTGAGTTGATAGTTGGGAGCATTGCGAGTGGATGCTTGGAAGCTGGAGGAGAAGCAGAGGTGGTTGGAGAGGAGGTGGTTGGGGTTGTGGAGGCGGAGAAGATGACGAGTGTGTACGCGAAGATGGAATATGGGGTGAAGCGGATGTTGTGGTTGGGCGGTTGAAGGTCGCATGGCGGTTGGATTGCCGGCTCTCCCGCTCGGCTACCGCTTTTCTCTGCGATGCAACGGCTACGACTGCCTACGATTACTTGTTCTTCCTGCTCTTCTCCTGTCCACATCTCCGCCCTCTCGGACCATGTCTGTTCTCCAGTTCAAAAGATCCGCGTCGCCTCTCCGCCATGCCCTCCACGCTCCACCCCCGCTCCCACTCCCAAACCCGCGTCCCCGTCCCCTTCAATGCCATACTTCCCCGAGGAAAACATCGACACCAGCACCGGCGGCGAGGCTGGCATGGCAGGCGTCGGCAGACGCGGCTTTGCGGCTGTGGCACGAGCAGCCATGTTCGCAGCAAACCATCAACGACGACCGGAACCGCCGAGGCTCCTTGATATTGATGCGGCAATTCGAGGTGAGGTTGGTAGCTTGGCCGATGGAGGCGGTGACTGACTGATGTGCCAACCAGCAACGGAACCTCCTCCGCTCTCTGCAGGTTCTTCTCATTCCGCTGGTTGTGCTTCTCCCTTTCCTCAAACCCCACTTACTCCAGACCCCTTCCCTTCCAACATGCCCGTCCTCCACTCCCCAGCCTCAAACACTTTTCCGGATGTCCAGGGCTCTCCGATGACTCCCACTATTCACTCTCCTTTGTCTCGCATGCCCTTCTTTGAAAAGTTCAAAACCATTCCCAATATCATTCCCAATCATGACCTTGTCTACCATTCAAGTACCTTGCCTGACACGCCTAGTACCGCCGTCCCTTTATACCGCTCTCGAGGCAATGCCATCTAATCACCGCCATTCACCACCGCCACCTTCAGAAGCCGACTCGGTGTCCCGTTACGCTCCCAGTCCGCCACCACGCACCGTTAGTCTAGGCTCAACTGCCTCCCGCACCCTCCGTGGCGACATTGATCGCTCAGCAAGTCCAAGCTCTGGTTCAGAAGGTGGACTGGCCTACGCAGACTCGGATGGAAACGACACCGATCACAGCTCGTATCCCAAGATCACCGTAAAGCAAAATGCTCCGGCGCCCATATCCATCCTTAGATCGGGGTCCGCCACAAGCTCGGCACGCATCCGCTTCCCGTCCGTCGACACCACATCCACCGTGCGCTCCCAACAAGCTGGTGCGCCTGCTTCGACACCCAAGACCATACAACATGCCAAGAGGGACAGGAATGATTCGATGTCCTCCGTCTCTTCGACGTCCAGTGCGGGTGGGCGTGAGCGGACCAACTCGTCGCTGATCGCGCAAGCCCTTGGATTGTCTGGCACTCCGCCGAGGGATTATGGCAAGTTGGGAGGCCCGGGCGTGACAGGATTTGGGGGACGACTCGGGCGCAGTCCAAGTATCACCAGTAGCAGAAGCTCTGGGAGCGTCACGCATGAACGGAGGATGAACAAATTATCGCAAAACGAAGAGAGCGGCGTCGCTCTGGCAAAGAGCAAATCGACGGGACATCAGAGAGTGGACGAGAGGGAAAGAGAAAGAGATAGGTCCAGCAGCGGTCCTCCTCCCGCCAGTCCGGGAGCCAAGGCGCACAGAAGTAACACGGTCCAGACGGTTCATTCCTCTCCAGAATCGCGGGTGCCGAAGCCGCCTGTTCGGTCACGGACGACGCCGCTTGATCGAGGCACGTCGTTTGATGGCGAAACGAACGACAGGGACCGAAAATCGACGGACAAGCGCGGAGAGAGAAGGGAGCGAGCTAGAAAGTCCAGGTTTTGCATCAAGTGCAGCAAGACGATCGATGACGGGCGGTGGGTGCAATGTGATGGCGGCTCGGTCTTGTGTGATTCGTGCTGGAAGAGTTTGTACCTCCCAAGGGTGAGCCGTGTTCTTCAGTGCCAAAATGTGTGTGTGTGTCTGTGCGTGTGCTTACCGTGGATCGCGATGACAGTGCCGGAGGTGCGACATGCCGATCGAGAAACAGGCGGTCTCGTCTTCCGACGGTCAGCTCAAGGGCAAATATCATCGAGAATGCTTCAACTGTCACGAA
The DNA here is from genome assembly GCA_023014455.1 of Amanita exitialis. NCBI lineage: Eukaryota > Fungi > Basidiomycota > Agaricomycetes > Agaricales > Amanitaceae > Amanita > Amanita exitialis. The sequence continues at coordinate 1,571,552 of JAEBUR010000001.1, forward strand.
TGCCACGTAAGTATGTCCTCTTGCGGATAGCATCGACGCTGATGTCCATTGTCCGCTGCAGAAACCTTTCCCTGACCGGTCGTTCTATGTCTTTGACGGCAAGCCGCTCTGCGCGTACCACTACCACGAGGCCAACGACTCTCTCTGCTCTGCCGCGCACTGCGGGCAGCCCATCGAAGGCCCCTGCGCCGTCTCGCACACAGGGGACCGGTACCATCCCGAGCATATGACGTGCGAGTATCCCGGCTATCCCAGATGCAGAGAGCGGCTGGCCGCCGAATACTGGGAGGTCGACGGGCGGATGCTGTGCGAGCTGCATGCGGTGGCTGGTGACCGCCGAAGCGCGTACGAAGAATGGGACGGCGGCGACGACTATTATGGAACCAAGCATTTGAAAGTCAAAAAGCGAATCACGCGGTTCATTGACCTGACCAGCGGCGGCGTGGAAGGAAGTGATCTGAGGTAGGTCGACAGGCGGTTTTTTTCGTTCTCTTTTAAATTATGGCTCCCTGCGTTCTCTATCTATCTATTCCTTGGGGTTATCTTCTCTTTCGGGTCGCTCCTCTCCTACCTCTCCTACCTCTCCTACGATATGCGGGGACACGAGACCTACGGACAAGGTTATGCTCTATTCGGATACGCAGCCTCTCCTTTGCATATACATGAGATACGTATACCACTTTTCTATTTATTTGCGCAGAGGAATAAATTATATCCGCTATTACTCTTATCTTACTACCACATACTCGTTGACGACCCTCACTAGAGTAGCAGTAGCAGCAGTAGTCGTGCAGTTGGGTTGTACAGTTGAGACTTGCAAAAAATAAAAAATAATACTCGGTTCGTAACGATGTGATCATAGTCGAGGAGCCTAGCCTTGTTGGAGTTTACCAGCTTACCGGGCATGATGTGCGGAGGCATGATGAGCGATGTGATCATACTCTGAGGAGCCTAGCCTTTACCGGGCATGATGTGCAATTGAGCTCTACAGTTGAAACTTGCCCAAACTTGTTGGCTTGCATATGATGAGCGGTGCGATCATACCCAGGAAGCTTAGCAGCATCACTCTTCAGATCATTTGAATCGGATACGATTTATGAGTGTTGCGGGCTCAAATTGTGGCGCGCGTGTGGAAGAGGCGTGCATAACAAAAGGGTAGAGACGCAACGCTACCTAGATCAAGTTGAGGTGTGTGTGTGCCTGGCTCTCGTCCGCAATTAATGACACCGCAGTGGATAAAGTTATTCTGACACCTGTCGTTCCCGGCAAGACAGATACCATCTTTGTATCACCGGGCATCAAAGGAGACTCGGTTCCCCGAAAGGGAGCAAGCGACCGCAGTACATATGCTATCTGTGGCCTCGCACTAGGAACTCTATCAGGCACCTATTAGAAATAAGTATACCCATTCAGAAGCCACAAGGAACACAACGAATTGAACACGCCATCAAGCGCCACAAGAATGGACTTGGAACTGCGAATTGATGGTGAGCTGGACGACATGCGGATAGGGCGTGACGGGGTGGTCTCGCTCGGAGAACATCGTAACCACAAACCAGACAGTCGTCATGTCCCAATACGGTAGCCTTGATACCCTCAACCGTGCTGCCCCTCGAGATCGAGACTTGGGCGAAGCGGTTGCACGACATTTGAGTGATTGGTATACCGATGATTTGATCCAGACGCCTCCGATCAAAGCTTGAAACCATCATCCATCATAGAGATTGTGGGATAGCATGCCCAACACATACGTAAGTAATGACGTATTGATCGGGGAATGAGGGTTCTTCATCCCCTGCTGCGAGATGGAGGCGATGCTAGAGATAGCCCATACAATCTTGTCAGGGTCGACTTTGGTGACCCGACAAGTTTTGGTTGTAACCACCAGCTCATACTGTTGGCTCAGTCCATATGTTCGTCGATGCTGAGTCGTCACCTGTGGATCTTGCAGGATCTCTCGATTTCGGTACGAGTGCCGTCGTGCCCGTCTACCTAAACGGACGTCAGATAGCTGGAAGTGTGCTAACCTCGGAAGCACGGACAAACATGACGAAACTGCCAAAATGGATGACTCATTGTGATAAGAACCGTCCTGTTCTTGTTTTCAGGGGCCAAGCTGATGAATGCTAATGGTGTGTCGGATATGGCACCTTGCGATAATGGGTTTAATCAAGTCGACCTGCAAAATCGAGGATGGGTTGTGTTAGGTTCGGCAGTTCAAAAGTACAGGCGATTGGATCCTCAACATGAAGTGCGTCATAGATTTGAAGAACGAACGGGGTCACCATCCTCATCCATTTTTTTTGAACAGTAACAGGAATTGTTCAGTAAGTATACTGGTGGACCATGTTAAGCATACACGTTGACATGTAATGTACATACCAAAAGACCTTTGCTCTCGAGATTCTCCCATGTAACGCTACTAATAACAACGACCTCTGGACAGCACAGTAAGCTAGCAGCTGAATGGTGAGTGGTGCCCGTTGAACAGACATAAATTGTTTCCTGGAACTTGGTCAACCATGTCCTCCGCTTCAAACAGATGATCCGTTACATTCCGGTTCGACCATCTCGACAGTGATTAGCAGGTCTTGAAAGGGGGCGATCGCTAAGTGGCAGATCTTTGCACCTATCAGTCGCAAGGTGGAAGCTTTTCCACGGATGCCAAGGCTGGCTGAAGCAAACTGTGCGAAGCGTAAACTCCATGCGACAAAGACACCCTCGAGTAGTATAGCATCGGGTCCTTGGACTTCAGTACGCGGAAGCAAATTGGTATATGGTATCTTGATACTGATAGACAGTTGAGCCGTGCTCTTGGACTCATGGCACTCGGCGGACCATCAACCATGTTAGTTGCGAACACTTCAATCCGGTAGAGTTGAAATATAACCAGATCGATAAGGTTGGAAAAACGTGAGCATACCTAGGACATTAACGGAACCTTATGAGCTGACATGATTGAAATCTGCACTGACCTGGCAGGTCACTTGCATTTCAACAAAATCTTCAGCATGAAGGAAAACCAAGCACCATGTAAGAACGTCGTGATCGTTATAAGGTTTATAGTGAGAAGATGCTATGGCAAATATGACAGACAAGTTAGCCTTGATTAATTGATTAAGCTTTAAGTTTGATTCGCTACTAGTGATCGTTAATCAATGACTTGGTTGACTTACGTCCTTGCTTGGCAACACAGGCCAGTTTTTCAGTCATGAGGTATACTAGTTACGCGACGGATGATAATAGACTATCGTGTAACGAACACAGGAGCCATGCTGCTTCCGTGAGTTCATGGACTCAGACGCTCGACTTTGGCGGCGAAGAAGTGATAATTTGGATGGGCTAGCAATTCATGGACGGCCATTTTTGTCGCTTGCTGAAATGGTATTGACCTTGTGCGTTCGCTTGATTCGGTAAATGCTTGAATGTGTTCTCTTTGGCTATTCACCCGGCCTGGATTTGCTTCCTATTTTCCTAAATCAGCCGTCGCGGTAGGAAAAGATGACCGAGTTCTGCGTTGAGATCTGTGTCAATTGGGAGGGGCTAAAGTAGATGTGGGTATGCTGAGAAGTTCGTGAAAATGTACAGCAATGGCAGTGTTTGATTGTTATTACAATTGATTGAAAGATTTGAGGTGGGATTGTCTCCTCGTCGGTGGAGGGAAACAAATTGAATGTGATGGATGGTGCGACGTCAGTAGCTCGTGCCATTTTCCGCAGGGCGTTAATCCAGAAATCTGGAGAATTCGTTCATGGCACTCTAATCCGACGTAGGAGTGAGACTCTTACATTTGAACGGAATAAAATGAAGATTTCCGTGCGGTCGAAGGCTCTACTCGTTTGGCACAGCACAACACGCCGCAATTTGCCGCCACGCATGCACTCTCCGAGAAGTCCAAATGGCCGAAAAGTCCTTGGATTCCTCCGTCTCGTTCGGATATGGCGTTTCAAGTATCGAGGAATCTCGAAAACTTAAATGCGGGCCGTTGTGTTTTCTTACACTGTAGCCGAGTATTCGCGGAATTAGATTGTGCCGTTGAGACTCGCCAAAAATATTCAGATGTGACTTATGGCCGCTGAGCGTTCGAGTCGTGTGATGGTTGCACATGGGCTTGTCGCATGCGGGAGAAGCATGCACTAAAAAGGCAGATACTCAGCGCCACCAGGTCAGGTTATGCGTAATGTGGGATAGGGTGCACTAGTTGTGTGCCTAGCTCTTGACCCAAGCAGTCGCACCCATGGCTTGGTCCATTCAGGGGGAGGAAGTTTATTCGGACACATGCCGTCCCTGGTAAAATGCGGAATCAAGAGAGATTTGAATCCAAAAGCAGGCGAGCATGCGCAATACACTATCCGAGGCCTCGCACTAGAACTCTGGTAAGTCACTTTTTAGAATTTGACCCATTCAGAAGCGACTGATGAACTGAACACGCTGTCAAAACGCCACAAGAATGGACTTATCCTTCCGGACCTAAAGGTGTGTGAACTGGGCGGATGTATTTGAAACCACAGATTTGATGATGGGTTAGTGACATGCGGATAGGGTGTGATGGTCTCGCTTGGAGGATCATCGTTGGACTGGGAATCCAAGGCCTTGCTTCCACGTGTACAATGACCACACTGAAACGCAAATGAACCGACGTCCATTGTTTTTCTACATGGCCCCCTCAGCGTGAAGTGTCAGATGGTTACCACATACTCAACTGGTAGTCTTGATACTTTCACCACGGTCAATACTTGAGTGGACTGACATATATCGACGTCTGTGAACACCGATCAATGATTTCGGCAAAATTTTGTCGTCACCGCGTCGGTACTGAGACTCCTCTGTTCTCAGAGCGCCGCGGTTATGCAATGCTTGAGCGATCAGTATACCGTGCGGGTAATGATTTGATCCAGACCTATTTTCCTCCGATCAAAGCCTAGAACCATCATAGAGATTGTGAAGTAGCATACCGCACAACATACTAATCTGGGGAATCAAAGTTCCCTATCCGTTAAATGAAATTTCGGGAACAACTTGATGTCATGGAACAGGCTCGGTTCTGTCTTTAATCTCGATCAATTTTTGGTGTCCAATAACCGATGAGATTTAACATCTAGAATATGCTTCATTGTCAAAGTGAAAAGTACGATCCGTTTATAAGGAAGTTAGTCACTTCGACTTGTCACAAGACTGGAAAACTTGCCGAACCTGTATCTCCATACAAGTGAGATCTCGTCAGGGACGACCCCTCAAACGCAACCTTGGCTATGGCAAGTCATAACCACCGGCGCAAATATCTGGTCATTTCGAATCACTGTGCATATCTTCGTCGATGCTGAGTGGACAACCGTGGATCTTGCAAGTTCTCTCTTCATAGAGAATAAAGCCATCCCCATTCGGCGCAAGTGCCATCGTACGTTAGGTAGCTCGACTTCTATCAGCCTTGTAATGTTAGGACCCGAATCTTCCCATGCTACAAGACGGTCACTTTGCTGGACTTCTTGGGCTAACCTCAAGAGATCGGAAGCGAGTGCAAGCCGCCTTGTTTTCGGGGACCAAGCTGGGTATGAATGACGACGGTTCATCGGATATAGCACTTTGCGATCACGGGTTTGATCTGGTCCGAGAAGATCCTCGGAATGAAGCACGTCGGTGATTTGAGGAACCAGCAAACTATTCTAGTCCAGGAATTGACGAGTGAGGAACTCAAATCCTCGAATGTCTTGATTTCTCCAAATATACTTCTGGGCCATGTTAATGACGTTGAAAGAGCACGCCGAAATAACTATACTCGCCTTCCAATTGCAAATGAGGATATACTTTGGGGGTTCTCCATGTAGCTGCGCGATCAGGGGAGAAGTGATTGCCACGCACCGTCACCGATGCAAGTACGTGGCTCTAGACAGCATAGTAGTCTGACTGGGTTGACAGACGTCGAACAAACGCGTGTTGCTCCCTGGAACATGATCAACAAGGTGATCCGTTCCCGTTCCGGTCCGACAATCTCAGTTATTTCGCGGAGGCATTTTTTATATGGTATGGAGCTCACTTCCATCGTTCTCGGTTGTCGTGTAATTCGATCCGGTAGAGTAGAGATAAGGTTGGAAAGGCGTGAACAAACCTAAGACATTCATGGCACCCTGTGAGCTGACATGATTGAAATATGGACTGACCTGCTTGCAATTCGACAAGGCTTACATGAAGGAAACTCCACCGCGAAAACGTCGCATGTTGAATTACTTCATCTGAGGCGTCCTAAAATGTGCAAGGGTGAGCTTAAAGCATATTGTTTAGAGTCAAAGGGTAGACATCTATGAAAGGGTCGCAGTTGATGACATGTATATATAGAGTGGGAAGAACACCCAAGTTGCGTTAAGTTGCGTTATGCTGTGGAGTTATGATCAGCGCACAGGTTGAAGTTACCCTTAGTTTGATGCTCAACTTTGGCGGTCGTCAAACGACAGCCCGGGACAGCTGCTGAGCCTAAAGCACTGACTCGTCCACTTGCAGAAGGACATCTAGGATCGCAGATAAATGCAAGCAAGCAACACACTTACAGGTACGTAATGAGAAGTGCGCATCTAAAAAGCAGCGTAAATCTCGTTCGGATATGGTGTTACAAGCATCAAGGAATATCCCTGATATACCCGTCGAGTACTGGTTTTCTGACCGGAGATTGTCAGACTGCGAATATGGAAAGATTTCTCAACAACGAGGCGGAAAACGGTTCCAAGTAAGTCCGACATGTGCCACTTTTTCCCAACTCTCCGGGTTGAATCAGTCGTATAGACAATTCAAGCACTTCGATTTCCCACATCCGTAAATACAATAAAGAGATCGATGGTATGATAATTACCCACGCCCGAGGAGCTGCAATGATCTCGTGTGTTATTTATATCTCTACAGGATCCGATTCGGGTGAAATATACCTTTATGCATCTCATATCTGATGCTCTGGGCCGCTACGCTCAAGCGCTGATATGGCCGTTCCACATGTATTCATTCGCCACGATCTGATTCCCCGCGATTGCGCTGATGAACCAGCGGTATTTGCCACGTTGGTGAATTTCCTTCACCGCAGGGCGTTGTATATCATATCCGGCCACTCCCTACCGCGGTCGACCACTTTACTGATGGAGACGGGATAGCTTTTTCTGGTCTTCAATTTTTGTTTCGAATATGAAACAAAAACTCCACCCTGGCCTTACTATCAGAGCAGGACACCCGTCATCAAACACGCGCATTTGAACTTTAAACCTGTAACTAGCGGAAGAATGATGAGGTCATTGGCACGCTGGTGCTCGAATATATTTGTTGGCTTCAATTACATTTGGAGACTCTAACCCTTAGCGCTCCGCCACTCCCTTTTTGTAGTCTCACAGACCTTCTAACGGCTAGAACTACCATGGTCCATTCCTCCCAACACGATCCATCGATTGTGCATAGACTTCCTCTCAATATTCTGGCTCTTTGCCTGAACTTATTGGACGTGAAAGACATACTGAACTGCAGAAACGTCGGTGCCACTAGATCGCGAAGTCGTGATTTCTCATCATTGACAATAGGTCTGTTCTGCGTTATTAGGTGTGATCAACACAGATATTAACATGCGGTACAAAATCGAGCTTTATGCAAGTGGTATGATAGACGGTCATCCGGGTTTAACTATGGCGGGCAATCGTCTCAATCGTTTGTTCGAATATCAAGCGCGTTGGAAAAATTGCGAATGGACGTCGATCAAGTCTCTGCCGTTTCCTATTTTGCTCGGACATGACGATGTTGAGTCAAACGACGATGGTATCCTAACCCGAGGCACGATATCCGCCGCATTTTTGTTTTTAAACAGCCATTTCCGGTTTATTCAATGGCTCTCGCACGTTCAAGGTTTAGAGTATCTTGAATGGGATATCCGACCTCCGCAACTGAACAAGATGATCGACATAGACTTCGACGTACATCAAGATTTGCTGATATTACTCGAGATTCCGGAAGACAACGGGTATATCTCCCCCTCGAATGTCGAAAGATGATTTAAACTGCGATTGCAGGGATGCTACACGCTTGTCAGTTGGCCGCCTCAATGATGGCTTGCAGCATCCTTTGGCAAGCACGATGCCGCTTGTGACGTACGGTTCTCATGCAGCAACAGCGATAAGAATATACGGTCCTTACGTTACTGCATTCACGGAGGCTCAGTTCAACCTGGAATGCCGCTTTAGCGTATACGACTGGAAAGCCGGCACGCATCTACTAGTGTGTTTTCTTCTTTTCAATCTGGAAGTCGAATGCATACGGACTAATCCTCAGACCCTTTGGAAATACTGGATAGAGGCAATGACCTTCATATCAAATCAATATGCACTACTAGTCGAGCTAGATAGACTAAGTGCACAATTCTGTCTATGGATCGTGGACGTGCCCCAAAATCAATACGTCTGTTCTTTGCATCTCCCAAAGTTAGGACCCGGCATGCGTATGACGTCCCATGTTAACGTCCAGTCTGGTCCTCATTCATCGCCACACGATATACATCCTGAGAGTTGCCCGATTTTCACAACGGATCCCACATATCGGCTGGTCCTGGTAACCTTTTCCGTCTGTCGAAACGAGGCATTTGGCTTGTTCACTCTCGCTTCCAATCTCGAGAAAATAGCTGAAAGATATCAAGGTGATGGAAGTCCAGCGTCTATTCCATGGGAACAGTGGGGCCCTGAAAACACGAGGATTATCGAGATTACTCAAGGAGCTGGCGAGAACCCGTGTGTCCATGGGACAAGGGCTATAATCACTCATGCGGACACGCAGCTGGTTTACGACTTCAATCAGAGGTCCATCATGCGGGAGTTGTCACGGTGTAGCACCGGAGAAGAACCAGATGATATTATCACTGAAGCGACAGAGCTCATTGGCCGAGAAACCTTCGTGGGTAGAGTGACGACACACTTGCCATATAAATTCACCAATGCCGGGCTTGATATTGTCGACTTGGATGAGACAGTTCTTCATATGGGCGAAAATAGCATCGTCTGCGTGCCACATGATGTGAGTTTTTTCGATTGTTGTATTTAGACGCTGGCTAACTTTACTTTCAGAGTAGCCAGAATATCACCGCTTTATTTATCTGAGAGATGTTAACTATAGCACTCTTGGCATTCTGCCATAGACGAATCTTCTACGATAATCATGTATCGCTTCAAACAAACCCATGCATCCTAATATCAACTTCCATTCCATACACCCTGGTTGCGGTTCGTTGAACCATGCGAAAAGAAATTTATAGAACATCAGAGTCGCTCCATTGCAGATCGTCGTCGTCATCGCTCAGACCGTCTGCGGGAAATGCATCAAAAGCTCCTTTGAGTGAAATAATTTTATGCCTGTTGTGGGAAATATACATGAGTCGTAATCTGTTGTTATCAAGGACATACCGTTCCAAGAGGTCCTTGAGACCGAGGGGGCCCGCTTCCCAATCGACTCTTACCCAGTTGTGTACTAGCTCTCCGTCTCGGTATATGAGCAAAGTAGGTAACATGTCGAGATCGACGTCAACCTCTTCTTCGCTCTGGTAGTGATTCTTGTCGTCCGAAACATCCCCATCGATGTCAATTAGGTATTGTTTCTGGTGGCGAGCATGAGAAATTCCACTAGAAGGTCTCGTTGTGGACGCAAAGCCAAGTGCGGAAGCAGAAGCACGGAGGAACTTTGTGTCGGGGTGTAGACGTGCGAGTTGTACCAGGATATCATCGATATCATCGCATCGTTCTAGAGACTAGATACAGTGAGTGGGACACGGTTCAGGACCATCCAACCCATCGTACCTGGTCATAAATGTGGACCAACACCCACACACCCCTGTCGTCATCAATACTATCGACGAAGCCCTCGACACCTACTTCACGTAGGTGGCCAAATCGTCCTTTTCTTCTCTCCCCGAACGCAACCCCCTTCTCCCCCTTCAACGCTCGCATTTGCTCTCGTTCCTTGAGAATCAGTTCGTCTATTTTGCCCTGATAGCTAGGATCCCGAGCCTTCTCCCGCTCTTCTTCCAGATATGTCTTCCCACCCAACACACTTTTTTCCATTTTGGAAATCATTTCCTCTGTCTCTCGCCTTTGACGTTCCCGTTCACGACTTACAGCCTCGTCCCGGTCTCTGATGACGCCTTTGACACCCGTACGACCGGGACCCATTCCAATATAATCCTTTGCTGTTGTATCCTTCAAAAGACCTGCTTCGAATCCGCGCTGATCTGAGTCGCCATCGTCACTGTCTGCATTTGGAGGGGTATGTTGCGGAGTGATTCGTCGATGCCGCAACTCCTCATCATGCCAGCCAGAATCGGGTGATGGCGTTCGTGCTGGAGATGAAGGAGATTGGTTGCCAAAGAGTTTCCCGGACAGAACCAGCGTCTCGATGTCTTCGTTCTAGCAATAAATGTTAAACGGTGGTTCTCGCTCAGGGATTACGGCGCACCATTGAGAAGTCGTTGATTGTTCGAAGGAACGATTGAACGTTGGAAATGTATATATATCTGGATTAGATACGTGTGATGGTAAACATAGTGTCACTTGGCGTAACGACATTGTACATGTAATAGACCTCTTGGTCCGTCCGCGTTTATTATGTCATTGCTATCAACAGTGAGAGCAACTACACTACTAGATTGAGTAGAACTCCAGAGTGCCAGGACTATCTTCCTATTAAACCAACGCCACGGTTAGAACGTCGATCTGCTTCTGCAAATACTGCTCACCAGCTCTGACTCGACCACAATACCGTCCTCACTGGCGTACATGTTAATCCACCTACGGACATCTTCACGAGGCATGGCAGCTCGAATAAATCGGTAAGGCAAACAAGTAGTCACATCCTGCTCGAACGACGCCCAACCAGAAGAATCTGTAGACTGAATGACCATGTTATCTGATGCTTCGCCCTTCGCAAGATCCCGCTTGATTGATTTTTGGTTGAAATCGTATAACGTCAATTTGTTCCTCTCTATCACGAATGCTCTCGTTCCGACAATCTCGACACGGACACCAGTATATGGATCGACGTCTTCATCATTAAATTTCATAAATCTTGCACTGTTAGGGCCCCATTCTTCCCATCGGATGACTTCTCCTGGTCTTGCTAGTCTTGTTTCCGCCAGCCCAATGAGCCTGGATGCCAGGACGAACAGGCTCAGAATCTCCTTCACAAGGATACTCACGAATAGAATCTTGTCCGTCGGATCTCCGGCGAAGAGTCCCTGGCTATGTGGAGGGACAGGTACTCGTCGACTTGAAGGAATACGGATATAGCTCTGTTCAAAATTTGCCAGCCTGGGCAGCTGAAATTTGCATACGACGGGATCTGTCGCATTGAGGATGTCGATGACGTTCAGAAATGCCTTGTGAGGGTTTTTTCTCACTTCTCCGACTAGAATATACCGCTCGGACAGGAAAACGCATTCACCACTAGGACCGCCAGGCGTGCTAATATCCTGATAAAACTATGAGATACTGGCTCCAATTTGATCATTCAAGTTCGCCTTTGAACGTACAAGAATATTATTTCCTTTTTGCCAATCCCAAACCATGATCCGCGCGTGGGGATGCGTTCGCGGTTCATCGGGCCGAAAGAACGCGACATGTTGACTTTCTAAGGTCATAAACGAGGCCGTGATGACTTGAGATGGAACTCCACGAAGAACCATACGACTTCCGCGGAGGTGCGGATTTCCGTTCTCCAGGGATAATGCATGAAGCTGCAACTTGGAAGCCCTGTGTGTTTCGAGCTGCTCTATCTTTCTCGTTTAGGACGACCGGAAGTTCCACTCACCGGTCAATTGGGTTACACACCTCAAGGCAAAGAAGAAGGTCTTGGGCCGGATCAAAAGCAAAACTGATCAATCGTCGAGGACCAGGGAAACCCCATTCCCACCGTACAGGGGACACTCCGCGTGTTTTTGAAGACAGTTGAACCACGTGTAAGGTCCTAGTAGAGCAAGAAAACATGACAAGTGTGCTACCACGGACTTTAATCACGTTCTCTGGGGCGGGTAGATCCTCGGCATGTTTCAGCGCACATTGTATTTCTTCCTTCGCTATCCACTCTAAACGATGCCAGCGCTGCCTGTGTTGCAGAAGACGTTCAAGGCAGATATCCAGAGACGCGATGCGCGGAACAAAGTCCATCATATTGTTTGCGTACAATTGGATTCTGTATCGCAGCAGGCCACTCGAATCGATGAGCATTTGTAGCCTTTCGCAAACCTGCCGAACAACATGTTCGGTTCGTCAAGTCGACTGGACTGGACAAGCTTTACCGACCTGCCTGCATATCAGGATTGCTCGAATATTCATGAATTCTAAGCATGATAGAAGGACATCATCAGAGAGACTTTCCATGACTGAACAATGTTGAATGGACGATGAATGCAAAGACCTTATGAGCACGTGCGAAGCTTACAGGATGAATTTGTTACATATGTCGTAATAACTGATTAGCGTCATGCAACATGGGTTTAAAAGTACATACACTAATAAGGGTCGTAATCGCGTTAATGGTCATGAAATGTCATTCCTTGTCCGAGGGTTCGTCTTGCTATCGTAAAGGTCCTTGACATCGAAAAAAATGCTCACACCATAAGCGACACATAGGAGACATGCGGCAGAAGAAGACGTGTTATACGCGTTGCACCTACATCACAAGGTACGTCAGTAAGCTACCACCCAATTCCCAATTTCAAAGAGCTCACCATCCGCCATATGCTCCACTTGGACATCGCTTACCCATGAGAATGAGGACAAATGTGGCACCCCATGATATCGTGAAAACAACGTCCACAAGAGTCATCTTCTTTGCCCATGACCTTGCACGTTTCCATTCTTGCTCCATCGCTAGGCCTACAAACACACTACGGCGCTTGGCATGCCTTCGCTTCCTCCTGTTCGAGAACGCATCCCTGTCGGAATTCCATGGCTCTTCGTCACCGTCGGCCTCATCATCCCTATCGTCAGCTGCAAACACATTTGGATCGACAATAAGATTGACTTGAACGTCATTTCCCGCGTTCTTGCCGTCACCCTTCTTTCCCTTCTTCTTTTTCTTCTCATCCTTTCCACCAGGCAAGCTTTGCACAGGCAAAACCATCATACCGCTTAGGAGCGGGTTCTCCCCAGGTTGCTTCCCCCCTTTCCGTCTGCCGCAGCAGCAGGGTCGAACCAAGTAGAGACCGAGCATGACAAGCGTGGTAATGATGGAGAGTGCATAAAGCACATAGGCAGCAAGTTTGCCTGCCGGTGGAGGCGTGCCATTCGTTGATTTCATGAACAATGCAGCATATATGGATGGAACAGCTCCCACGAGTGCCAATAGGATCTGTAATACACGAACCGCAACCCGTTTTTTCGGGCCAATAGTAACAAGGTTGCCCTTGGCATTCACCGTGCCAACATGCGGTTTCCCATTTTCGTCTGTGAATGCATCCTGGGACACGGGTTTGGCTTTCTGGCCAAACTCCCGCTCTAGCATGCGGATGCGCTCTTCCTTGGTCTCCGGATCGATAGTCCCACCATTTTCGGGCGGATGGAAGGACCAAGGGAGGTGGTATTCGCGAAGTGAACTGTGTTGAGCTGAGCGGGTTGGAAATATATCATTGCCGTAGGATGGAAGCGCATAAACATCATCGGTGTTTGGCTTGAATGACGGGTCAAAGATGGATATACGAGCTGGCGGAGGTGCGTCTGGATCATATGTAGGTGGGCTGCTCTTTCTTCCCGTCTCGTACCAGTTACGAGACCATACAGGGAATTGAGCTACGTCAATTTCTGCTTCGTGAGGACTGTTGACGTCGGTGTCATAGGTATGTGATAACTGTGCCGTGGATCTTAAGCTTTGGATGCGAGCCGTATCAGGGAGAGAATATGGACGATGCATGGGCCGGGGGCTGGATGTAAAGGAGTGTGTATTCGTTGAAAATGTGTGTCCACGGGAGACAAGTGAGAGGGGTCGTAATGATTCCCTGCTTGTTATCGACCGAGGTGTTGCGACGCGGGGAAACCGAGAATATGTGTCTTGAGGATCGACAAAAGGTCCAGATCGCGCGCGGAGCGTCTGAGCATAATCGGCTAGATCGAGCGCCTCTACAGAAACATCCGAAGGCTCTCTGCTTCGCCTCTGATGGCCCGACAAAGTACGGGTGAGGCCTCTGGGGCTTGAAGCGGACATGGCAGGACTATGAAAGGCAGGAAAACAAAGGCGGCGGGAACGACATGCGCAGAACACCCGGGGCAGCCAGTAATGGGAGATTGGGCAAATGTGACGGCCGTCACACAGCGGATGATATCGCTCTGGCTGCTGCCCGCCCTCGCCACCGCTGCGTCCGTCCACCAGATCTCATTCAATGCTCATCGTCAACTTCTACAGGATGCCCATGTCGCAGCACAATTACAACCGATAACGATACAAGCAAAGCCCACGATCGTCTACCGTCCGCGATCACTGGAAGCACTTCACAGCGCCCGTCTGAGGTCGCTGCAGCATGCGCAGAGCGAACCGGTCGAGTGGGACGCCGTAGAGACTCTTTCTCCGGATGTTGGGCATAGGCATACCCTTGTTCAACTTGCCCAGATGGCAGGAAACGCGTATGCCTTGCCTGGGCATTGGAACTGGTACGATGTCGGCGAGGCATGGAACAGGGTTCGTACGTCTGCCTGACCCCCCAGTACCTCACTTAGTAGCCCACAGAGCTTTCCTTTTGGCTGGGATGATTCGGACGGATTCCGCGGACACGTCTTCGTCTCCTCCGACAACTCGACCGTCGTTCTCTCCATCAAAGGAACCACCCTCCAAGGTCCGACTTCCAAACAGGACAAGTTCAACGACAATCTGTATGCGTCGCTCACTCTTCAGCAGCCCCACACTCACCCAGCTCAGACTCTTCTCCTGCTGTTGCGCTCGCGTGGATATCACCTGGGTCTTTCGCACCGTATGCGATTGCTTCGCCCGTCACCAGCGATGCAACAGGCAATGCCTAACAGATGCTCTCATCCAGGATAGCCTGTTCTACAGCATCGGTGTTGTAAGTCCCCTTACGCCATTCAACACATCAACTAATCCTCACATGGTACGTCGAGAGACTCGTTGACGACCTCCGGCGCCTATACCCATCCTCTAATATCTGGCTCGTCGGACACTCGCTAGGCGGCGCGCTCGCCAGCCTCCTTGGCGCCACATACGGCCTCCCGGCTGTCGCGTTTGAATCTCCGGGTGAACGCTTAGCAGCAGATCGCCTTCATCTTCCCCTCCCTCCACCAGTACATTCCATTATCCCGAGCACAGATAATGCAACGGAGATACTCCCCCCTCCCGTAGCGGTAACACACATATACCACACGGCTGATCCTATACCCCAAGGGACCTGTACAGGCTTCGGGTCACCTTGCGCTCAGGCGGGATATGCATTAGAGACCAAGTGCCATCTTGGGATGAGCATCGTGTTTGACACCGTTGAGAAGCTCGGGTGGAAGGTGGATGTTCGTCGGCATATCATCAGGGATGTTATTCACAAGGTTCTGGAGAATGACAGCGTAGAATGGGAGGAGGGAAGAGAGGTACCTATCCCGAGACCCGAGACGTATTGTGTGGTGAGTGTACGCGCGAAATCAATCTTGGAAGCGAATGTTCACGGCACTGCAGGACTGTCATACATGGACTTTTGGGGACTTTTGACAATGCTTGTTGGGAATTGTAACATAACTGATATACAAAGTATACTTTGCGAACGACTTGTAATGACACGTTTACGCCTTACTTATGGTGAAATGATTTTCCACCAATAAGCCTGCCTTGAACGTAAACGCGCAAGATATTCCTGTCGTCTCCTCCAAATAAGAAGCGTTCCAGCCAACGCTCGAGCAAATCCTCAGGTTTCTCTTTTTCATGCTTGCGGTGACCAATGTCGTCATTCCAGATGGTAAGATTACCAGTATCACTCCGGACACTGACAAGCAACGCGTCAAAGCTTTTACCAACCGCAAACGATCCAACGTGTTTATCGATATCGCAGACTTCCGCTCCACCCATGGTAGCTAGGTAGAATAGTGTAGCAACACGCAACTGGTGATCGGCGAATCCATCATCACTGGTCGAAGGGGGAGTGGGTTCCGCTTTAGCTTTGCCCACGGGTGGCAGGACGGACCGAAACGCTAGCACCTTGGATGCGGTGCTGGCATGCTGGATCACGGTCAACATGGAAGGTGAGAACCCTCCCGACACGTCCGTTCCCAGACCGACCTGCCATCGATCAATCACTCCCACTACCAACTTTACGCTCGCCGACGACTCACCTTTATTTTACGATCGAGATATTTGCCAATTTGAGCTACTCCGCTTCTCAAGTTGTAATTGCTGACTGGGCAATGACTGATGCCGGCCTCTTTTTCCTTGATCAGCGTCAGCTCGTCATCGGTAAGATGGACACCATGTCCCAGAATAGTGTTATGTCGCAGAAGCCCAAATATATTGTACACATCTGCGTAATTGCGCGCATATGGGAAGGCCTTTAGGGTATCTTTGACTTCTTTGCAGTTCTCAGATATGTGGGTTTGAATGTTCAGTGAGCGGTCGTCGAGCGCGAGTACCTTAAGGCCTGCAAGGAGGTCATCCGTGCACGAAAGGGCAAAGCGGGGTGTGAGGATGGGTTTGACTAGTGGTTCCGAGCCGGTCCCTGTGGCTTGGTGTGGTAAAGAACGGATATGCTTGATGAGTTTCACGGTCGTTTCTATCGAGTGCTTTGTGTCGGGCTCGATATAGTCGTCATTAGGTTTTGCAGTTCCCATCTCAATGGGCCGACCTTCGTCATCAAAGGTTGGAGGAACTCTGTTCATGTTACATTTCTGCCAAATTGTCAAATCCGAGAATTTTGAAACAAGGGGTGCCACATACACCGACAAAGGCTCGTTGGCCTGAATTGAGTGAGCGAGGTATATGTACGGATTGAAAGTGGCTCACCATAGGCGTGGACGATATCTGCGAGTTCTCTGGTGGCTTCGTAATGCAATGAACCATAGTAGCAGCTCGTCGTCGTCTAGGAGGTCACTCAGTGGTATACTCCAGGTTACCAAGTAAAATGAAGCATACTCCAAGGTCGATGGAGCGACTGACTACGATTTTGTACGTCCGAGACGCGAAGTCTAAGTTGGCGAATTTCTTCTCCATAGGAAAAACGATGTCCTCAAGCCATTTAAGAAGTTCAAACTCCTGCCCACTATATGCCATGTGATGGAGTGGAAGGTATTCGCAGAGGACTGGAACTTACCTTGCGGTGATGGGAAACTGCGGTGCATGCTGCAGCAGGTAGATAGTGTAAATGCTAATCTAATCAAGTACTTGGACTCAACGGTGTGGGTATCAATGAATCCTGGTATGATGAATTCTCCGTCTTTGAGAGCCACGATCTCAATATCTACGAATCCCTCCTGGGCAAGGGTATCCTGAAGGAGATGACTGGCGATATCTTTCACCATACAGATGATTGTGCCTTCCGGTCCGACGACGAGTAAGCATCTAGGGAAGACTTTGTAAACCTTGTGCGAGACTGGGTTGATCACAGCTCCATAGAAGACCGAGACAGTCATGGTCGAAGACAAGAGGCAACACCAGCACACGTGAAGTGGTGAAAAAGGAAAATGACATGGCTGGTCGACCGGCAATGACCGAGTGGTGTCTTGAATGGAACCAGCTGTCCGGTGCAACTGGTCGCGCGCACTTTCCCGCTAGTCTGAGAGCGCTACGCACCCTTTCTCTGCGATGAGAATATTCAGGATTGGCCGCCGACCAGGAACAAGATCGCATAGCATATGCTCTGAACAAGTAGCCCATGTGTCCTTGACACTTATGCCAGACAGAGACAAAGGTCAGTGCTTGACAGCATTAATCTTCCCATGGACGACGTCTTGTCCTTCTTCCATTTCAAGCCAAATGCGGGCTGGATAACATTTCAGTATGCCTTGTAATTGGCTAGTAGCAAAGACTAAGACTCTAATCTATTAGTGGTGCGCGTGACGGACCGTATGACTCAAAATACCGTCCAATCTCAGTTGTGAAGTGGAGATATTGCGCGGAACTAACGTCACCTTCTATTAACGTGATGTGGGTACGTTTCTGATGCACGGCCCAGAAAGCGCGCCAGACGCGCTGATGACGCTAGCTTTGGCGCGTCTTTACGCGTCTTTACATCGCCAGGCTGAGGATCCAAAGTTTCGGAGTATCCTGATGGGAGGAGGATCGGGTTTCCCGCGACTGTCCTCTGCCTCTCGGCTATTGAGTGACACATAGAAAGATTGGGTTTCAAAATAACGCTCTTAAGCGGCGGCCATTTGAAACTCGAGATCTTGAGAGCCTGCGAGGAAAAAGGCGCGAAATAATAACGCGATAAAAATGTATAAAAGCCACTCTCATCACCTCCCTCCCTTCCTCCCCCAGCACTGTGTCATTCAGCTGCTTTCTCTCGCCATGCCTTCTCTGCGTCGCACTTTCTCGTCCCCAACCGTCCGTTCCTCTCCCTATCCATCCTCTAGTCCCAGCAGTGCTCTGTACAACGCCACCCGTGCACAGGGTCATGGACACCGACGGTCTTTCGGGTCAGATTTGCACCACCGCAGAGTCCTTGCAGACATAGAATGGTGGAAAGTAGCTGATGGCCAGCACGCCGACCAGGGTCATGACAATGACCACCAGGTCGAGGCAGATAGGGACGACCGACAAGGTCGAGCCTCGTTACCTGAGCAGCGTGGCAGCGCTGCCACAGTAGCTCTAGAGTTGGACAGTTTGTCCTCGTGGGCGTCAGAGAACAATCTGCTAATTACAAGCTTGCCCGAGGCATGACAATTTCTTCCAGCTGGCTCTTTTCTGACGTTGGTCTTAATCAGGAACCGCTTATGCCGCCTACGGACCAGTTTGCAGAACTGTCTATTACCTCCCATACGCCTGCTTCTGATGATGACGATTCTGCTCCTTCCTCTGTCTTGGCTACACCCGAGGCAGACTTTTTGCCCTTAGAAGGCTTGACGTTCCACTACGACACCTCTAGAATTCCGTCTTCTAAACAGAAACGCCATCGATCCGTAACAATGCCCGTTTTTCCCACCAAGACAAAATTATTTGATGATCTTTTCTTTAATGACTTTGGCGCCTTTGCAGACTTCGCGGTTTCACCTCTTTCTTCACAATCGCCGTTGCTGTTCAACTGAGGCAAATGTACTCGAATAACTGGACCATCTCCCCGACATCACCGGTCTCAATTCCTTCGATATGCGGCTGTCCTAACCATTCCTGGACATCCATCCGTGACTTTAACTCCAGGAGGAATACTCTGCTCACGTATAAAGCTTCCATCCCCAAAATATCTCTCCGTGTTCACCCTTTTGGGACTGTGCAACCCTAAACCATCTCAAGCAATCATGTTGGCATCAATAGCATTCCATTCAATTCACCATTACACATACCACATTGCATTATTCCCCATCTATGAATACCAATTTTTTTTTACTTCGGCGTATACTCCATTCGTCACTTAGTCTTTCACCGTTTTTGAGCGGATACCACAACCCCCCTTTACCAACCAACCAATCGAACGCACAGTCTTCTTGTCCTTGCCAACAAACGGAGAAGAGTTTCTTGCCGAGCCATCCTTGCTCTCGTGCAGGTCAGCTAATTCAACGCCGAAAGCTCGGCCCCTACTGCCCCCAGACTATTCCTGCCTACCCTCAGAGCAATTGCGTTGCTTCTGCTTCACGAACTATTATTACGACCAGGGCCACACGATTCACGATAACAAGTGGATCGTGGCTGGCTTACGCTTCTCCAGATAGACTGACTGGCCACTCTGTTGGCCGTGGTGTTTTTGTCCTATACACGTATGTCCCTACTGTTCCTCTTACTGCACACTTTCAACTGCAATCCTCTGCAATCTCCCTTAATCACTTACGATGACCTTTATCTGAATGGCCTATGAATATACATGCCCCTTCATCTCTCTGACGACCTTGTTTCATTATTAGGTACATATTTACGTTCTCTCCCCCTGGTTCACATAATAACCAGATGTGATGATCCTTGTTGTCCATTTTGTTGTACTTAGTGTTGTTGTTGCCAAGATGTGCATGGTTACAAATTGCTATATCAATTATTTGGAAATACCATCATTTGTGCGATTTTGCACCAAAGAAATCCTACTATCATTTCTCTCATTTCTCATGTTCTTCGCCTTCATCAATCATTTGATCATTGATATATTTAAAAGTAGTTTAACTCGTAGAAGTACTGTGGCAAGGTGGAAATAGGGTTGGAGTAGTACACGACCCGAAGCGATCGCTACATAAAATATGTGAATATCATACCATGGACATCAGTCACAATCTGTACATGAGGACGTAGATAAAATAAGAGCGGCACTACTTCCCAGACAACCCGTGTCACCCGATCATCAATAGATGTCTGTCATCATGGGCGGTAGGATAGGATAAAAGGAACCGAAGCCGTCCCTAATCGGACATTAGGTTGGCCGGGCAAGGATACTTTGCAGAATTGACACGAGGGCGTATCTGCAACGTATGGCGTTGATCGGCAAGGCGATCGGACAGCAAGGGAGTAGTCCTGTTGTGGGAAAAGATAAGAGGATATGAATAAGGGCGAGATGCCGGGAGTATCATAGGGGAGGAGTATCATAGCAGGCGTGGAGCGCGAATATGAATTAGAGGTTTGATAGATCATAAAGCGAACAAGGGAAAGCGTCGAAAACTAGGTCACTTGCGGAGCGGAGCACCTTGACGAGAATATGACGTGAGGCAGCACCAAAATGGGATCCTAACGTATCGATAATAAGACGAGGCTTGAGTTAGGATGATAAGGGATCTGCTTCCGTCATCTCATCTTTTGATGCCTGCAATCACAGGAGGTCCAGACACCTTGCTCCAGGGTGAAGATCCGAGTGGTCCATACCGGAACTCGATCGGTGGTGATGCTACTAGATTAATTCGTTGTTTTGTTAGTTGGGGCTGCTGCGGAACTGGTGGCGGTTGCGTAGCTTGTCCTGAAGGGAGTTGCTGCTGGGACGGAACTTGTGATTGACCATGACGTGACTTCCATGCATTTCTGATAGCATTTGATCGTGCCAGAAGCTATGCATGCAGCCAGTCAGCATTAACACTAAGCGAAAAAGATTGATCTCACCGCGTCTTTCTCAACGCCATCTGCGATACTTGAGATGATGTTTTCTACAATATTTTTGTGGTTTCCGGTAGGCTTGTCGTCTCGGAATCGCATCAACCGCCATCGTGACAAGACAGGATCCCAATGGACTTCGACAATTCGGTTATCAATTTGTTCTCGAGACAATTTCATCCTAATCATGAACATGAACCGCAGGGACGCAATGGATAGGCAGATGGCGTACTTTTCCCATTCCTCGTCTTCTACGTGTAAAGAATCATATTCTTCGTATTTTGGTTTGCCTCGTTCATTTCCACACCAGACGTAGAGCAGGAAGAATGGTTTTGTACAAAAATCCGGCTTTGTTGGGTGATCTTTCAACGGTGCAAACCGAAGGATAAGCTTGAAATCAACGGAATTTTCGGATGGCGGTTTCCATTTTAAGCTAAGGCCGTGAATATGCATTGCTCTTACGCATTGAAATAACGAGTACATACATGTTCGGGTCAGTTCCCGGGGTGTATGGTGTATTGACACAGGTATATATCAGACCATCTGTACCATGTTGGAGCGCCGGTATATCTACTGCGAACACCTTGTCAACGTGGTATGAAAATGTAATGTCTTTAACTTTGATGCTAGCAAACCGTCAGGAAGTGGAACGGAGAGCAACAGCAATCCTCACTCAAATGGGTGACTACTTGCTACGTGAGGATGATCTCGTATCATTCTGGCGTATGGTCTATAAAACCATTCTTTGAGCCTCTGAAGAAAGGCGGTCAACAGGCTGTTGTGTAACCGATAGTAATCAACAGACTCCGTATCTCTTGTCAAGAGGCCGTGACATGACATTTTGATCATCAACGACGAGACAGTCGAAGGCAAGAAACCGGAGTATCTCCTGGTCGGATCATAAAAATTATGCAACCCTAGCGCAAAGCGACGCGTACCTGCTTCGTTTTGGGATCAACATCCAATACAAGTTCTCCATCAACAATTGTATTGCCCAACGAACGTAAAGGATTCTCATGATGTGGAAAGAACAAGCCAGTCAGTTCACGGTAGGAATTATGCCGATCAATCTGAGCATAATGTGTTCGTCGCAAGGCCAAAATAATATCAAAAGACTCACAATGTAGACCGACTGTGTTCTCGATGAATAATCAGTGGCAACTAGAAGGAGGACCCGAATGCCGTCCGACTTTTCGCAGACCCAGTAACTACGGCAGGGAAGTTAGGAAGTATGTAACAGGCTCTTTACATGATATACTCTTGTGTTTCAAGCTTTGCAAGGTCATTACTGCTAAAACTGACCGGTTGGCTGCCAGCGAATCTAGCGAGTGGCACGAGACCCAAAATGAGTATTCTCCTTTGTTACGCCGCGTGGAGATACCTCTCGTGATCCAACTGACAAAGGCGGGCGACATGAGTTTTGAGCCACTGCTCTTGGTCCGACTGTTGCGGCACAAGAGTACCAGGGAGTCCTGGGATGGAAGACATGAATATGTCGTTCGCTGACCTGACTGGATTACGTAACATATATGCCAATCACGAAAAACTTCACTCTGGAAGAAGCGACACCATATGATTATCTCGATGCTAGCAAAATCGTTACACAACAGCCGAGACAAGCGCATTTTACATCTATCTATCTTCCGCCCATTCCTGAAACAAAGCGTGTCAATATTCACAAGATTCAGACTATAGCATTGACTGACATTCTCTTTTTTAATTTGAGCCTAGTAACCAAGTATAAGATTAGTTCCGTGATTAGCACTGGCGCTCACCTCTTCTTCTGGTGTAAAATCGTTTACAATGTTGAAAAGCTTGCGAATCTCCTCGGGCGTCTTTCCCTTGATCATATTGGCAACGGTTTTGCAACCAACGTCACTGAAAATGAAATTAGGGGCGGTCATAGTACACTTGAAACATACAGTAATGGCTTGATGTCAAGATAGTTGGCGGCTAGGATAATTTCAAAAAGCATTTCCTGATCAACGGTGATGAATTTCTGGTCCCATTCGCTGATCTCTGTCGAGCGCTTGCGTGTGTCATCTTGAGTCTGGTCGGCGTCTGCTGACGGCAACGGCTCCCCACGGTGGTGCTCGCAGTATTCGAGAACCTGAAAGGTGGTGTCATACGATGCGAGACATCTAGCTGGTTGGCTGATTACCTTCTTCATCACACTTGAAGCTACGTTAGGCAGAGGAATGGGCTGGTCTGACTCGCCGACATCTTCAGGAAGTGATCAGTCCCTGTGTGCTGTGCTAGAGGCTGATACAGACCTTCGAGCATGTTCTTGATGAGGACACTACGCTCTACGACTTCTCTGTCTGCGGTAAACTGCTCGTTGTCAGAAGTAAGAAGGAC
Organism: Amanita exitialis; assembly: GCA_023014455.1. NCBI lineage: Eukaryota > Fungi > Basidiomycota > Agaricomycetes > Agaricales > Amanitaceae > Amanita > Amanita exitialis. The sequence goes on from JAEBUR010000001.1 coordinate 1,595,105, forward strand.
GACCATTTCGCAGATGATGGTGGAGGACAGGGGATGTGATGCTGAAAGGGATGTGGAAGGTTATATATGTAGAGACCGGCGATAGCCGACGAAGGCCCAAGAATGGGAATTGTTTAGCTTCCACCATGACTTTCTTGTCTCACTGTATCACCGCTACCAAAAGTCCATTTTCGCTTCTTGGTACCTATTGCTCGCTTCTTTCCAATATATCAACATCACCCTGACTGTGTAATTAGGTCTCGGGTCCATACGGACCGCCACAAAGCGTGCAGGAGGCACCGTCCACAACCATGGCGGCTCCCCCGGCAAGCGGCTCGGTCTCAAAAAGTTTTCAGGTAAGCGCCCCGATCACTAAAGCGCATGTTGGCGATGTTTTGCAGATCAGTATGTGATTCCTGGAAACATCATCGTCCGCCAGCGCGGCACTCTTTTCCACCCAGGGCAGCATGTTTGTCGTTGATCCTCTTGGCCATCGCTCTGTCTCATATACTGGTAGGTGGAAATGGGTCGTGACCACACGATTTACGCGACGGCACCGGGCTATGTTCGATTCTACAAAGAAAAGTGGATGCGCCACCAGAGGAGATTTGTCGGCGTTGTGTTGGAACGTGGTGAGGTGCTGCCTCGCGATGACAAGGCTTGTGGGCGAAGCCGTTATTTCGGCCTCGTGAATGTGCAGCGACCTCCTGTTCCCGAGTCACCTCTGCGTATCAAATCACCGTACAGTGCGGTGTAGAGTCTTCCTAATTAGTACGCATCAATGCATCACTCCGCCAACTGTCGGAACGGCTGCATCCGGCAAACACGCCAAGGCAACGATGGTCACCGGTAGATCTTGTAGCTAGTCGAGAGTAAATATTTATTGTCATTCAAGTTCTTCCCACGCTCCCCGCCACCAGCAATGTCACTCCTCAGCATCACGCCCCTGAAATATCCTGGTATGATATTGCTGCAACTTGGAGCCGCATGTCCTTGATGAGATATGCCCCAGACATCCCAGCAGAACAGACCATCATAGCAGAGGGACAAGAACTCATCGAGTCCACAACCTCCTGGGGGCAGGGTAAGACATACTACAAGAATATCGTAACCTACAAACGGCCTGGTGATGGTGCCCCTTGGCACTGCCGCGTTAGCGTACATGGCGCAGACGAAGCAACATTTGATCAGTTCTGGGACGGGTTGGGCCGCAATAAGGCAATTAATGAACAGCAGTACGTATCTACGTGATTGTGGTGTCGAATGTTAATTAAAGTACGTCATTGTAGGTTTATTCCCGAACTTGCGAAGGCTACCAAAGTAATAGCCCTGTCAGACAACGCAGAAATCTGGACCTTGGATTACAAGTTTACTCCACCCATGTCACCTCGCGTTTTCACGGTATTGCAGGTGACCCACCTAAATAACCAAAGTTCCCCACGTTCAGGGTATGTAGAAAGCTATTCTGCTATATTACAGGATAACTTGGATTGCACAGTTTGATCGTCTCCATCCCTGTTGATCTTTCGGGTCAGGATGATTTGTCCAAACTGGAAGCGAATGCTGTTAGAGCTCGTTATGTGAGCGTCGAGAGTCTCGTGGAACTGGAAGATGGCAAGACGGAATGGCGGATGGCCATGTCGGGCGATACTGGTGGTTATATCCCTGCCTTTATCGCGGAGATGATGATGCCGAACGCCATAGCCAAGGTAACGCTTTTTGTCCTCTCAGATTCAACATCATTTACGACGCGATTTAGGACGTTCCTTATTTCTTGAAATGGCTCCGTAATTTACCAAAGTAGCGTCTCCTATTCATGATACAAATTTTTCATCTCTGCTGAACCTGAAAACGTGTTCAATGCCATCATCCCATTGTATCATCTGCGGAATTTTAGTGCCAAGTTCATAAATGCATGATGATTCAATTGTACCCTCATATGTTGTTTTCCAGAGCAAACGTACACCTGAATGACATTACATGCGACTTGTACGGCTTCCGGACACTATGGCAGTGTCAATCAATATTCAGGTGTTGGCGTGTATCCATATCTATAAGCTGATGCGTGATCATTTGTTCCTTGTCATGTTACTTTACAGTGGAAAACATCTTACAAAGGAATTCAAGCCGCTCGATCCAGACCTGAAATAGGCGATCACTTGATGTAAATCCATAAGGTTAAATAAATCACGGTATGATTATCCTTGTGGTAAGTTCAAAAGTGCTTGGAACTGCGGTACCTTGTTGACCAGTGGCGCGTACGGCGAACCAACGTTGTTCCAACGGTAAGTAAAAATAAAAAAAAAGAGAGAAAAGTCAAACGGCAATCTATTTGGAAATAGATAAGATAACCAAGTCCGTCACATTGGCCATCTTATGCCACCGTCCCCCAGCAAAGGCCCTCAACAGGTAAACGACCTCCTCCATGCGCTCAGGTCCGATCTCTCCAATTCGATTTTGACCGCCCGCCTGACTGTCACTTGTATCCAGGGGCGAACAGTTTCGGCGGTCACAGAACGCCAAAGGATCTAAACGCCACCTCGATTTGGCTTCATTACCGGTGTCCGGGAGCAGAGGCCTCTCGTCCCTTCCCAAGGGTCTTTCTAGAGTAAATTACGACATTGACCCAGCAGAGGCTTTCGCATCGCTCAGGCTGGGACCGAGCCTCTCCACTCCAAGCCGCCGTCCTCGCTCGTCTGGTGCTGAACAGTACGCCGGACCAGTGGCGCCCAAGAGCTGGACACGCACGCCGGACTACGACGCGCGCTCCACTCCCGAATGGCGGGCGGAGGCGCTGTCACTGATATTTTCCCACTATCCTCAAGCCGGTGTATCCAAGGACGACGAGGACGGCGGCGACGATCTCGGCGCACGCTCACTACCGTCGCTCACTCTCCTGTGCTTGCGGCATTTGCTCTCCCAAACGTCCCCCTCCGAATTTGTCCAATACGCCGTGCCCTATTTGCCATCCCACCTGCGTCGCCTGCTCGTCAGAGACACCGCCATACGCTCACCGCTCCCGGATTCGTCGCTTTTCGCGATGTGCGGCCAGGAGGGACACATTGCCGGCGAGCTGATCGTCGTCGGACCGGCTGCATCGTTGCCAGAGGGTTACTTTCAAAGAAACGCCCCCAACAACGACGATCCAAGTCAGTCGGACGACTGGGATACAGCTGACACCCTCGAGCTTTGGCATACACTCGTTCTGGTGTCCACTCCCCTGACTCCATACACGCTACTGCGCTTCCCGCCAACGATTACCAATTTGGCGCTCATACATTTACCCACCTCGATACAACTGTACCGATTACCCAGCGTTTGCCCGTTATTGGAGATTTTGGATCTCTCTTACAACATCTGGTTGGCGCATAGTACACAGGATGCACCCAAACTTTTGGATAGCATAGATTGGGGTAGGTGGACTGGTCTGCGGACCTTGGGGCTCAGAGGCTGCTACATTCCTGAAAGCATGATGGTCAAATTGAACAAGGGTCGGTGGGATGATGTACAAGTTATACGATAGATGACTGGGTATAATTGATATACTCATCGGCATGAGCAACCAACAACGGTACAGATCAGAGATGGAATTACACGAGCTCAAAGTAGCGTGCGACTGTTCAAAATTCCGTCAGGGACTTGTCAAGACAAGGTTGTGTCAAACTTACTTTCCCAGTCCGTGACAGCTTTGTTCCAAACGGCGACTTCGTGCTCCCTTGTCCCCCCATAATGGTCCACAAATTCGTTCCCAAAAACTTGTCGGGCAATGCTGTTTGGCTTGGTCATCTGTTCCGTCGCCGCTTGGAGGGAAATTGGAAGCATCTTAACATATGATAAAACCACGCCTGATTATCAATGGAAAGCGCACCTTTCCCGCCAGTTTATCTTGCGGATTTTGTTGGCTAATCGGAGGTCCAGGTAGGGACAGCTTTTTCTCGATGCCGCGTACGCCCAGGGCAAAGATGGCGCTCAAAGCAAAGTGCGGGTTCATATCTGCGCCGGGCACACGTACCTCGAAACGTGTTGCGGGTAGAGGCACGGAGGGTGGTGATATGATACGGACAGAGGCAGCGCGGGAATCGTATCCGTACTTGACTGCATTGGGGGCCCAAAACGCCTCGCCGCCCACGAGCCTCTTGTATCCGTTGATTGTCGGGACGAGCTGCGTAAAACTTTTGAACAGGGATAGTCAGGAGGATAGAAACAGAGTGAATTACCATTGGCATAACTGTATGAGGGCATTAGAAATTGCGCAAATGCTGTCGACGGAGCGTACCATCTGCAAGTCCGTCCATAATACCAGCAAGGAACCATTCTGCTTCTTGGCTGATGAATTTTGTGTCGTCATAGGCAGCGCTAGCTCTGCCACCATTCCCGAGCTCTGATTCTGAGATGGCGAACAGATTCTTTCCAGCGGTGTCTCTCAATGAGACGTGAACGTGACTTGGGGGCAGCTTTAAGAAGAAGATCTGTTGTGAAAGGTTACTTACCCGCTGCAACCTGGTAACTGGGGACATGATGTTGAGTACCAATAGTCTAGTTAAATGGTGGACATTACGTTCTCCCACGGCTTTGCCATGAAGGTCGGTAAAACGCCGTGTTTCATTCCCAAGCATTTAGCTGTAAACTTGAAGAGAGTAGCATTATCGGCCATTCGCAGCGCAGTGGTGTAAGCCAAGGCCGTCTCGAACACACCTGGCCCTGTTTCTGTGTCTGGTGGCATAATGTAATTGGAGTGAGGAGATGCAATTTATGCGTTTACATGGACGTACGGTGTCCTTCAATGGGGATGCCAAACTTGACGCTCTCGTCGAATATTTCTTGAAAGTATTGTCTATTCAATTGCGGTCTTAATGAAGAGTATCCGTGCACTTTTGAGCGTTAATCTGGTGCACGCTCGCGGTGTAGGGTGCCTTACTTCCTGGGGTGAGTGGCTGTAGGTCATGGAAATTCTTTGCGGCCAATGTCTGAGGGGTTTCTAAATAATGATGTACAGATCACAGCTCTTGCGGTTGTTCATCCACGCACCATTGAAATTAAAATACTATCATCGGCATAAGACATGGGTCGTTCTTTGTGCGCAATAGGACGTACCTCGTATTCGACGCCCGCGTAGCAATGCAGGCCAAGGCCAGCAGCGCGTTCGACAATGATCTGGAGAATTCCTCGGGGATCAACGCCAAGTGGCTGCTTGGTATCGGGGTCTAGGAACGAAACAAGAAAGAAGGGAACATCGTCTTCCCATGGGATACGACGGAATGTGGAGAGGTCTATGGAAGCGATGACATCTCGAAAGCCGTTACCTCTATTGGAGATGAGCAGCTCTTTGGAATAGATGGCGTCTTGGATATCCCATCCGCTGTGGAGAGGGGTATTTGTCAGACACGGTTGCGGGTAAGGCGACGAGCTCACAAGATGATGCTGCAAAAGCCGAAGCCGTCAGAAGTCGCGGCGGCGAGAAACTTGTCCTTTGACTAAGAGGTGATGGATGATCGATGACGAGTGTGAGATCGGACAAGCAAGAGGAGTACCATGTATTTGCCGCGCAGGACGCCGTCGACTGCACATGCGTCAGATGTCAGCGTCGACGACTGGTGCCGGCAAGCGTACCATCAATGCCGGCGACCTTGACTTTTGTATCCGCCGAGAGCAGGCGGGGCAGTGCTTGAACGGAGGACAGGGCCATGGCGCAATGTGTTTACAGGTGTGTACTTGACTGGCTGCCGATGTCATACTATTCAATGCGCTGCTGATGGGTGTCCTCAGCTATGCGTCTTGTCCTGCCGCCAGAGCTCTGGCAGAAAATCTTCCGCTATGCCATCCGTCTCCCAGGCGCATACTCACACTCAGACGTCGACGCTTTTGTCGCCTTCACCCGCGACCCACACGGCATATCCGCCCAGTCACGCTTCAAGGCCGTCATGGCCACAAAGCTCGCCCTCAGCCTCGTCTGTTCCACCTGGAATTCCCTCATTATGCGCCACATGTTCGAGTACGTGCTCATCAAGAGCGGCCCGCAAACGTTGCGCATCGCCGACGCGTTTGCCGCCGATCCGTCTGCGGGGTTCAGCCACCCAGGTCGCTGGACCACCCGCCTTGAAGTTGCCCTCGATGACGCGCATACGTGGACTGGGGAGCATGGGCAGGCGCTTGCTTACATCATCAGACGCTGTCCCAATCTCGTCTGCTTCTCCACCGCGTTTTGTGCCGGAGATCCGCCGCTGCTCCACAGCCCGCCTGTTGTTGCTGCCCTTGCCGAGTCCCTCACCGTGAGGCGCATGGAGCTCAAAACAGATCTTCCCGCCTTGAAAGCACTCGCCTCTCGCCTCTCCCAGTCGCTGGAAATGCTCTGGCTCCTTCCTTCTCGCGCTGCCTGCGAGGACCCCGACCCATGGACTTGTCCTCTCCCAAACCTTCACACCCTTGTGTCCAATTTTCAATTTGGCCGTGTTTCTGACCATTTGGAGCTTCCGTCGCTTGACACTCTTGTCGTCAGCGACTCGTGCGATCGAACGTCTATGATCAATAAAGGCGGACCCCATCTGCAATATCTGTCCGTGTCCGATATAGCCATGACTCTGCCGTTGTTGCCCACGTGTCAGAATCTGTTGACACTCGCCATCAACTTCCACGAAGTCACGTTCGGAAACTTTGCGTCTCTTTTCAAAGACCTGATTTTATCAAACGTCCAACGCTTGGTAATAGAGGGGCACAGTGACGTTGACCTCTCGCGGTGGTTCACCGCACGGCCCTGCTAGACATAGCGAGTGTCTCCGCAAGAATCTTCTTTCCTTTGCATCTGCCGAGACATTTCCCAGCCTGCAAAATGTTCAGCTGGTGCTGCCACTCTCTGTCGAGAGAATTTCCCATGATTCATTCGCCAGCGGCAATTGGTACTCCACATGGTCATCGTGGTTCACCGTTTGCAACAAACGGGGGATCACCGTGGAGACGGCATATGGCTCCCAACAGTGGTCCACTAACGAGTGGCAGCCATTTCGGATCACGTTTTGAAAATCTCCTTGCAATGTTTTGATACCCCTTCGTATGTAGCATTAACAAACACTCCGAGATCAAGTGTATTTTGACCAACAAAAAAGCCAGCGTACACGTAGTACGACTTGTAACCTGTAAATTATGTACCATCACCTCGTCTTACCCGATTGAACTTGGGCAACATTTCTCGCAGATACTCGACGTGTTTCCGTCGGAGGTCTGCCTCTTGCACACGGCCTCTTCCGCTCCATTTCCGTCTCTCCGCGGAGGGCCCATACACCACCGTATAATCCTCCAGCATCTCGTCCTCTGTCGGCGCGAGGAGACATGCAGCACCTATAACGCAGAAAGATGATATCCGCACCGTGTGGTGGACGCGCGCACGCGTTGAGACGGTGTTAAAGTTTCCGATGGTTGGCGAATCGACGCCTGCCCGTGTGTCGTCCGTCAGTTTCTGCCACTCGGCAAGTCCAGAATCCCACTCACGACATCCAATCTCGAATAAATTATCATCACCTATCCGCATGACTTCTTTTCTTCTACACAGACGGTTTAGCACCTCCGTGGAGGATAGAGGAGCATTAAATCGCACCTGTTCACGATAACAACACCCTCCTCGATGATACAGTTTGACCCTATCACAATTGGGCCAACGATGGCGTAAATCGTAGCTTTAGGATGAACGATAGTTCCTTGTGCAATGGGTTATCCATTGCGATTGCACCTGAACCACAGAGAAAACACGCACCTGCGCCGATGGTAATGTCCCCCCGCAGCTCGACATCTTGGCACACGACTGCTCTAGAATGGATCGTGAACTTGTCACGGCTAGGTCAAATGCGTCAGTAAACACGCTGGAGAGGCGGGGGAGAAAGACAACACGTTGGTGCCATGTCGATGTCTGCAGCACGCCGTTTGTTCCCGCGCGCGCCCCCTTCCAAGTCCGACGTCGATGGACAACTCTTCGGCGCACACCGTCGCCCAAGGCACGCTTATAACATGCAAGTCCGTCCCTCTACCCTCACCTCCGCAAAACACACTCACCCTATCCCGCACCCAGCCGCCCTAAGCGCCTTCGCCGCGGGCCTCTACGGGATCGTGTCCCGCAACCCACACTATGGCCTCGTGGCAGGCGCAGCGGCTATGAACAGCGGCATCACTGCCGCCACTTTCTTTGGTGCGCATCGAGCTCCCACACCTTCATACTCATGCCATTACAGCTGTCGTATGTACCCCAGGCTTCCGTGAATACGCCATCAGCCCAACCCTCACACGCACCCTCCCTTGGCCCCAATACGCACGACGACGCGAAATCTGGCGCCGAAACGCCCTCCCTGTCCTGGACAGACAGGCGCACGCGTCATCTGCTCGACAGCGGGCTCAGCGGTGCTGCCACAGGCGGAATCCTGAGAGGATGGAAATGTACGTCGCCAAAAACGGCACTTACCAAGTCACCCGGTCTCTGATTGCCTTGCCATAGCCGGCCCGGCTGCTGTCCTCCCAGGAGCAGTCACAGCCGCCTCCATTTGCGTCCTGTTGCAATATGCGTTCAATGAAGCGGGGATTGCGAGGCTGAGATATGTCTCGCGTCATCATGCGTCACCCGCGGAGTCACCTTTGCACCATGGATTGAATCATGAACAATCGCCAACGCTGGCGCAGCGAATGTTGCACGTAATAGGTGTTCGAAAGATGGCAGACGACGAATACTTGGACAAGATGAAAAAGACTCGTGATCATCACCTTCGGCGAATAGCACAACTCGCAAAGCAGCTAGAAGCTGAGCGCAAAGACAGTGGTGACAACGGTCAAAAATAATGACTGTCCCGCCAATAATACATTTTCCATACGTAATACAATTGTTTAATACGATCCCACACATAGCTCCAATGAAAGGCGGAATTAATGTACAGGGATCAATTTCAGAGTCTAGTGAATCGTACTTTGTCACTTTCAGATCCACCAGCACGATAATGTGATACTCACGACCCAATGAATCGAGTTCGAACCATACTTGCGACTCAAGGCCTCTTTGTCCCCCGTAATGAAGAGAGTGGCTACGCAGATTGTCATCATCGCAACGTGATAGATATACTGGCCGCTACCAACCCTCCTGGCCATTGTAGCCAATGTACGTTTTTGGTCTGCTGCCATCACTGTTAACCCAATGACACGTAACCTCATTTGACGGTGGGTTGTATGCGAACTATGGGAAAATTCAATATAGCCAATAACGTCGCACAAGATCATCGCTCACAATGGCGGCTTCTATTGACTTGCGTATACCAGTAAAATGGGTAAAAGAGTTTTTCCCATTCGTAGGTGAAGAATTTGAGGGTCGCTGAACAGTTCCACCAAATACTGCATAACTAGCAGAACAATCAGCAACAGATCACGGAGTTTGCAAGACGGCCAAACTCACTCGTAATGGCCCTCTTTGAGATCGCCTGACGTCGAGTTGAATCCACTGATCAGACCAAAAAATGGGTATGCCGCGAGTGGTCCATTCTGGCCAAATGACTATCAGGAACGGTTTCACAGCAAACAAGCACGCACGATTGTAGAAATGACAGTATGTGACGAAGCATGATCCATCTGCAGAGAGACAACGAGATAATCGGCAGAATTGTTGGTCAACACGCCATATTCGCCAGTACTTGTTGTACTTGTTGCTGATATGACCTAGCGGTCTATGGCCAGAGTCGAGAACCTCGAGGTACCCGCTGGTGCTATGAGTCGTCCCTGAACTGAGAAAGGCATTTCCAAGTGCGATAAATGACTAACGTAGAATTTGACGCGTCCGACGACGTCCTACGATGGGGCCGCCTGAGTGGATAGCCCATTGAGAGACGCATGGCGTTCGTCAAGAGTTTGTCGTCGTACTGAGAGAGCTCAGAGGGTGGCGACCTGGCTTGGTATGGATGAAGCTCTGTGGCTTGGGGGTTGAATCGCCCGGTGGCGAGGGTGTAGACGGCTAAGGAGAGGATGGAGTAGCATAGCGATGGACGCATGATAGGCTGGCAGAGGCAGTGAGCGTGTTCTTGAAGGAATGTGTCGTGAATGAAGGCTGCTAAGCGGCGATGACAAGAATGACATTTCTGCAACGGGCAATGTACTTTACGTCTGCTGCTTCTGCCAGATTTCAACGATGCCCGAGCCATCCATATGCAACCCGCCAGTGATCATTCTTTTCTCGTCGGCGACAACCGCATTCATCCTGATTGCCTGTGGATCCGCTCTCTCCCACAGCTTTTCCAACACAAACCGATTCTCCTCAGACACAAGTCGATAATGCGTTATCACGCCCATGAGACTCGACACCACCAACATTCGTGCGTTGACAAATGCCCTGCAAGAATCTCAGCCCAAAAAACCCGCACGGTTTGGAATACCGAACATGGCAACTATTGGTCCTTCAGCAATTTTGACAACATGTTCTTGGCCTTCGTCAAGCCCGTTCCAATGTATGGTCGTCTTTTTGCTCTTCGTATTATCCGCTTTTGATGTTTCCCCCGCAAAGTTTACCAATAATTGCCCGTCCGCCGTGCCTGCTGCGAGGATACCGGTTGACGATAATGCCATAGACGTAATAAATGGTGGTGAAAGCGACAATCCTCCTACCGGAGCATAAGGAGCTAATATCTGTCATCAGACTTGAGCCAAACCAAGCAGGCAGTGTTCATACCCATCTCCCTTTCCGACAGCAGATTTCCATTGGTATAATCAAAATGAAGAAGATTTTGGTCATAGCCGCCGCTAACCAATTCCTTTGGCTTGGTAGGGATAAACTTGACACATCCGCAAACCTTCAAGTTTGTCGTGAGTCAAATGCAGTGGATTACAAAACAAAGACCCAAACACTAGTATGTTCCGTTTTCATTTTCAACACCTCCTTGCTGGATAGGTCGACAACGCCGACAACGCCCGCGTCAGTGCTGAATGCAATATGCGTTTTATTCCCATTCAACCCGATCTTACTATGCAACTTCAGCACAATAGCAGCGAAGACTGCCCAGACCGCACTTCGTTCACCAACTTATCTTGCATTGTGACAATCTCGATCACGTCCAAAGCATCTTGCGCATCCTGGATCATATTGGGATTGTCCAATTGGAATTTCATAATCTGGTAGTTGCCGGTCATTTGAGGGGATGCGATATTGCGTCGCATCGTACCTTTGTCCCAGCTGCGATCCACGCATCGCGAAGGTCCGAACCGGGCCTCTTCAAGCAGATTATTGAGGAGACTTCGGACCCAAGGTTCCTAATGGCTTTTACGACTTTGAGAGTTGAAAGGTCGTAGACGCGTAAGATTCCGTCATCTACAGAGGCATGAGCATGCGGCTTCTTTGGTTCAAATACCCAGCCCAGTTACGTGTGCCTACAAACAGCTGCGTTGCATGTCCAAATGCAAGCGAAGAGACTGCAGAAGGTGTTTTGAGCGTTTTGAGAAGCGAATAGGTAAAGTCGGACTGGTGGTGTTCTGTCATAATGGGTGCCCGGACTTTGCCGCGGGACTGATCCTTCATAACCTTCGCTTCGCGCAACTGTTACATTAAACGTGTTCCCGTAAAAATGGGTTAAACCACAAAGATACGCTTGAATGGTCAGAAACTTCAAAGATTTTTGCGATGCTATTATACGCTGCTACATGCTTTTGTGTGTCACTTGTGAATGTCTAAAGTCCATCGCTAAGCGCGGTAATTATCCTATCACTGCTTTCCCACTTTGTATCATAGCATGGCAAAGGGGGTGAGTCGACCTGACCTTTACAATGAATTTTGTGGAACTTTCGCATGTTTCAAGTTCGTGGAAAGATGCAAGTAGGCTCAGAAATGTGCGCAGGCAGGCAAACCTCAAAGCCCACCCCAATACCTTGCTGATGGCAAGGTTCGCAGAGCGGGAGAAAAATACTGCAAGTTCTGGGCCGTGAGACAGACCGTAAACTTTGCCAGAGCGGCCGATAATGTTTTCCTATGAGCGGGTGGGGTCTGTTATAAGTGATATCCTTAATTTTAGCAGCTTGCCACATATCTCTACTCAACTCATTGGTTCTTGTCAAACATTACAAGTAAGTACTTATGTGATAAACATGCTCTGGCACCGTCTTCCGATCTTGATCCACTCTTCTAGGGTGCAAATCTGCACACGCCCTCAATAAGACCCTCAGTATCGACGACAGACCATCGCATGTATTGGCCAATAAATGACTGGCTCGCTGACAACAACAAGTTACACATTCTTGCCGCATGCAAAAGAGTGAAGTGTTCTGACGGGACTTCTTGTATCCTCTTCCTCACACAGTTTTCCGACTATTGTGATGGGCTGAATCCCATACAAATGTTGAAAGACCGAGAAGAGGACAAAGTAGTCAAGCAGTGGTTGGAAGCAAATGGCGCCACGGATGTGCGTTGGGCGTGTCTGGAGGACTGTTTCGGATTCACGACCATAGGCACGAAATCGACCGAGCAACTTGGAACACAGCGATAAGGGAAGTTACATGGGAGGAACTTTCTGCTCAGCATGCCAAAAGGCGCGAGCGATGGGCGAATGTGACTCCTGTCCTTGCGAGCGCTCTTGACAGGGATCGATGAAAAGCACGGGTGGAGTATGGATGAGTACAGAGAATGTCAGAGACGCGAGAGGAGAGACGACTTGAATGATAGGACGTGGCGATTATTTGTTGTTGAAGAGGCCCACTGTGAAGAAATTCATGGCATTAAACAAACCTGGTTGGATTTTGTCCTTGATTATTGTGTCATTCTTGACTTGGACGAGAATGACTGTCACGATATCAGGGGAAAGCTTCTGGTTCACGTCACAAGCAGGCAAGACGATGTCGATACCATGACGGTTATCCTTGCACAATACCATTACCATCGCCCCTCTCTTGATAAATTTCCAGAGATGGTTAGCCGAAATCATTTCTCCATCCCACATGCCATAGTTCTCGAACGTTTCATGGACATTTTTGTTCTCTCCCTCGCGCCAAATTGTTGGCAGAAATTGTTGCAACTCGCCATGCACAGCAGTTGGAATTCGGGCCTCCATGAATTCACGAACAGATATCCGACATCTTCTTTTCGCTGCACGTGCCTGCATAATGATGAGTGCCACGATCAGCTCGCCATGTCGCCCATGATCAATGCAGTTCAAGTCCGGGTGGTTCGCCAGAAGGACCTCCAGGGAATTTGATCAGCAGCCTAAGCCAGAAGGGGTTCAGACCTGGAAATGGTAACCAAATGTTTAAATCCGCTCGTTGCCGCGAGGCACAGTCGCATATGCCGCTCAACTTGTGGAGCGACATCGCGAGATTTGGCTCCGTCGGTGTTGAACTCGAGACCGAAACGTACTGACAGGCAGGCTAGAATATCCGCTTCCCGGTCCTTGTCGTCACTAAGCGAGGATTGGCCCTTTAGCAACTTCTTTCTGGCGAAGGTCACAACTTCGTCATCTTTGATGTCCGCCGGCGAGTCTGTACCTGGACTCCTGGATGATTGACCCTTTGTCATGAGGTCACGGAAAGTAGATGCCAAAACCCGTTGGCGTTCTTTGCCATACTTCGAAATACCGCCTACAATCTCGTTGGTACGAAATGGGAAAGCAGTGATAGGATAATTACCGTGCTTAGCAATGGATTTCAGACATTCAAGAGTGACACATAACAACGAATACACAGAGATGGTGGCTAGGAGCATAGGAGCACATGTGCGGCATCGCCTTTGAACTCGTAATTCCACGCCTGCATTGTAGCTGTGATCGGAGATGATAAATGGACTATATGGCAGTTTTGGCAATTGCATACCATTTATCGACTCCGGCGCGTCATGCAAGTTCAAGTGCACAGGATCTACCTGGTTTGGGTTTAGAAAGACATCTAGATGTAGAATATGATCAGAATGCCTGAGATAAACGAAGATTGAATGTACCGTGTTCAAGTTATCAAATCCAAGAATCCGTCTCCTCTTTCTTGGCCAATCCTCTCAAGAAGTCAATGAATTATTTCTTTCCGACCTTCTTAATATTGGGTATTCAACCTCGCTTGCACGACGTTTGCGAAGGTGCGGGTCTTGTTTTAGACGATAATCCAAGCGACATCCAGGGACCTACGGTCGTCATCATCATTAAGTTGAACAATCCGCGCAAGTTGTTGTTCATAGACTCCTTTAACGACGTGTTGTGGGACACGGTCAATCAGCGATGTTTGTTTATGAATTTGCTCAGTGCTGGGATTTGAGATGTGGCTCTTCGGTGGGGGCAGTCAATCTCAGAATTTCGTCAGCTTCCGCTTTACAGCTTCAATCAACCAATTGGCATTGGAGAGATGCCCAATTGCCAAGGTAACAGTGACTATTGTACATCCCTCACGAATCCAAGTGTACCTAGAGATGATGCGACCAGGCCCAGCACCCGCTGACTTTCTTCGCGTTGCACGACAGCTAGTCTCTTCAACCTCTCCCCCGACTCTGTATTTTCGATCAGAGCATCTCCGTGCATCCGCAAAAATACGTTTTGCAGAGCTTGGACCGCCTCGAAATCTCGATGCGACAAGAGTCGTTGTGTCAGAGCATTGATGAATCCATTCATGCATTCCAAGGACACCAAGGAACGCAATTCGAGGTCAAGTGCAGCTGGTGAAAGCGTTTTGACGTGGCGGAAAAAGTCTTCGTCTATTAGAAGTCAGTGAAACGTCATGGAATCAGGCGGTCAACATACAATCGCCATCAACATTCTCTGCGAGAAGCTTTTTGGAAAATACACTATCGACATGAGCAACAGCCTTTTCTAGCCTGCGTGTCTCCTTTTTCTGCTCCTTTTGTGGCACAGAAAACCGCGTTTCAACACCTGGAAGCGTAGGTAAAAAGAAAGGCGCTTTTTCCGGAGCTTTTGGAAGTTCTTTTGGTTTGTTGCGTTGCTACAGTAGCACGTTCAGATCCATGCCACCATTCTTGAGTGCTATCACTCACTTGTATTACTTCAAGATTCAGTAGTGTCTGCCATCGGGAACGAGGTAAAAGAGTAAGTGTCACAAGCTCGCCATCTAATTGTGGAGGAGTAGAGAAGACATCGACAAGAGCGCTTTGTGTTGTGAGTGCGGAAAGGCCTGTTATGACTACCGATATATTAAAGAACCGCCATCAAAGGATCATTTGAGTCAAATGCTCACTGTCTTCATCAGTACTGCTTTGCATTGTAGGCAAGGGAACCTCCTGGATATCTTCATCGGAAACGGTATGGAATGCAACTTCAGCAAATTGTGCACGATTTGCCCTATGACATTGTTCAGATGAATTAGCTGATGAATTGCAAATGTACGCTTTGGCTCACCATAGATACACTCCAACACTGTCAATGTGCGCAGTGGCCATAAAATCACCAGTTGGAGAGAACGAGATGCTTGTGGCAACGCTTGTTGTTTGGAATGCGTCTATCAAGCGACCTGTTGGGATGTCGAACGTCCTAATTACTGAATCGAGAGACGATGTTATCAACCACCGCGAGTCTGAAGAAAACGTCTGACGAGGCACGTCAGTTTAGCTTGACCTATAAAACGTCATGCCTACAATGTCCAGAATGCGGCTGCGGATTCCACCAAATTCTCTAACTATCCTTCTGGTTTCAATGTCAATGATCCTGACAATCATGTCGTCGCATACAACGGCCAGAAGACCGCTGTCACGGTGAAGAGTTAAAGATACGGCCGCAGATGACAACACAAGTGTCTGTTCCAACGTGGTTGTCTGAAAGTCAAAGAACTAGTGTTTATCGTTAGACCTGTCTGAACAGAGGAAAACATCTCGCACATTGACTGTGCCATCAAGAGTACTAGCAATTAAGACTTTGTTTAATGCGTCTGTTACGAGACCCGTGATACATCGGTCTCGTCTTTTGGTCCCAGAACTGAACGCGCCATTCGCTACATCAGGTGGACAAGGGCCCACGTCATAGCTCTTCCGTCGTAGCCCGGATTGCATATTCCACAGATATATAGAGCCTGTTGAAGAACCTGCAATACCAAAATTGCCACATGCTGTGACACAGACCGACTGTAACACCCATTCAGTGCTAGACACGTAGAAGGCACTGGCTTGCTGACCTTCACAGAACCGAGCGGAAGACGCACTTTACCTTTACCTTTGATGTCATCCGCAAAGCCAAAGGTGTGTTTCCCGAGGCGTTTATTTAGCATTGACCACGTCCGCGCAGAGGTTTCATCGGCATGCGCAGATAGAATGTCATCCCAATCTTTCGCTCTTGTCAGTGAATATGAGATATCTGTAACTGGAGGGAACTTGAGAGATGCCACTGGTATAGACAATGATGTGGCTTTTCTCGCTAGAGAGCCTTAAGAGCTGCGTTAAACATTATCATACCTGAAGTCGAAGAATATACACCTTGCGAAAGCTCAGTCGACCGCGAATCCCTTACCACAGACATGCAACGTAGACTGCGGTCCCTAGAAGCTGTCAACAGCTGCTTCCCATCTTCTCCGTAGTAACGAATAAGATGGGGAGGGGCGTGATGACCGGAGCGATACTTTAGTAACCTCGGTGCTGCTGTCGGAGATTCGAAAAACCATTGCTATCAATTATTCAAGTAAGGTTATCAAGTCGAAAAGTTTCAAGCTCAAACCTTAACACTGTTGTCGTCTGCTGAGCTGACGAGAACTGGCTGTCCAAGAATCCATTCAATGGTGCTTATCCCCCCATCATGCGCTCCACGAATCATGTGAAGAAGGCGGCCACCCTCATTTAGATCCCATATTGCAATATGCCCAGTGGAAGAGGCGGACGCCAATATGGGCTGTCCGTCTGCAAACAAAAGGCAAAGAATAAGGCTTCCATCTCTCAAGCAGATACATTAAACCCACCAGTCCTGAAGCCGAGGGCACGAACGCTACCACCTTCCATGAACATTCGCATCAATCTCGCATCAGCTCGTACATCGTAAATAACGATATTGCCGGAAGTAAAGCCAACGCCCACAACATCTATTGCAGGCGACTGAGTTAACGCCGTTATAGCAGAGCTGGGATCATTAGATCTATGAGCGGAAGGCAGTGCAAGCAGCTTTGACGCCTGAAATTTATATACACAAGTTCTGACGGAATCGTTAGAACAAACGAGAAACCACCAAATTCCCTTCACTCACTGCGAACGAATATTCCATAGCTGTAGATCTCCTTGGCTACTGGCAACAAGAACTTTGTTGACGTACGTTGCTGGATGTAGAATAGATATCGCAGTAAAGCCTGGATCAAACTCTATTGTGGAATCTAAAACTACATTTATTCCAATTTGGTAAGTTAACAATATGCTAGAGCGTATGGAGTACCTGCTGTAGTCGTATTCCACGAAAACATGCGGCTACTGTCCTCTGTCAATGCAAGAATTTGCGCGCCAAAGATGATCATAAAAGACAATGATTTTTGGAGTGGGTTGGTGATACGTAGGACCTGTAATATGCTGAGTCGCGGATCCAAACTTGTCAAAAAAACGTACCTCCTTTCCCCTGATGTATTTTATCGCGTGAGGCCCTGCAGTAGCCCACACAGAATCTCCATCCATTGCAAGGCAAGATATCCGTTCTGGTGCATCCGGACCTATGAAGCTTGTTGACAAGGCGTTGATATGCACATCTCAACGTTCCAACCTACTCACCAACAAATAGTAATGTCATTTTTCCCCCTTCCCATAACGCCCATGACCTCCCCAGGCATGTCAAAATATGAACTCGCGGACCATCTGTAGCGCCCTTGTAAGATCGCGTTTGTAGCACGCACGGCACATGGTTTGTTATCAGTCCCAGGGCACGAAAAGGAACGAATAGTCGCGGTTCTTTGGCTACTTTTGTTGATTGTGGCTGAGTATCTTGCCTCTGTCTCTTTCGCGGTGGAGCTTGGACCGCCTCATGATTTTGAATGACCCCCATTGTTTATTTCGATTGTCCGATTCTTGATTTGGCCGCTTATTCTACGACCGGACGTCCGAGGTTCTGATTCGCAAATTTATGGTGTGCGTGCGAATTGCTGATCGGAATTTCGGTCCGTGTGTGGCAAACTGCGGTAGCGACTGTGACATCACAACTTAACATATTTAACAACAGAAACGGATTCTATCTGTTATTCTTACTCATAGTGGGAACATGTCCAGCTAGTAGGAGGATGTGGAAGCTACTTCATTAGGAGTGTTCACTCTGCCAGGCACATTGTCGAATTCGCAGACCCACGATTATGAGAACAAAACCGACCAAATTCGTACATCAGACAACAAGGGTCATCTGGTATGACCCACCCTCGATAGCCCCAAAATTGTAAGATGAAGTCTAGTGAAACGACAAAAGAATTTCGTCGATTTCCTTGGATGTTAGAGACTCTGAGCCGTCGAGAAGTTTAATAACCCTCATGACATCCGCCTGGAGCCGTTGAGATGCAAGGCCAGCAACAAAGTTGAAAGGCTCACCGCATTTTGGAATCCTAGGAGGGCACTGGCATGCAGCGTCATCATCCCAATTTCGCACGTAGGAGGAACCCAATTGAGCAAGACCAAAGGATACGACTTCCTGCCATCAGGATGGAACACGGGCCGGGAAAGTAGAACAAATCGCGGCGCATTCTCGGGTAGTTCTACGATGGACATTTAGCGAATCGGCGATAAACGAGGATGTATGATGTTTTAACCTCTGTGCGAGGTCTTCAATGGTGATGTCTTTATATTCATTCTCCAATTGCATGAGCAATTTGACTCTATCGATTTTGACTACGAGGGCAGAGGTAATGTCTGAACGCTTAGACAAACGGAAGTCGCGGATGGCAGTTTTGAGGGACTGCGGTATGTCTACTGTTCCCGACTGACATCGTAGAACTTGTTAGAACTAGCATCGAATCCAGTGCTGAAACCAACCACAGGCATGATTGTTGAACAGAAGAAGGCGAGATAAGATGAAGTGCCGTCCGTAAAACGTTCCTCGTGAATAATTACGGCACATGAATCTGCCCCTTTTGAACTCGGACCGAGGCACTCCGGATAGCCACTCAAGGGAACTACTCCGACGACCAATGGTGATGCGTACATCGCAAAAGCATCTTCGAAAACATGCTTAGTTACCGTATCAAAATGGTTCGTATAAGATAAAATAAAATAAAATAAATATTGAGACCCGTAGGTCTACCACTCCGGAAAAGCGTGTCATCCTTGTGCAGGGGCCATGCTAATCTTCTCTGTATCGTTCCAATTTTTTCGTATGTCACCCCGAAGGGGACAATAGTACATTGTCTCGTTTGATGGGCAGAAGCAGAGTTCTGTAATTTGTTCAGTTGGCGGGGTCGCTTATATAATACGGGCTTTTTTTTTTTTTTTTAATTTACCCTGGTCAAGAAAATGGATTTTTCTGGCAGGCGGCTCGCTGTTAATTATAAATGACTGTCATTTTCTATAGCCGCAATCTAAGCCACACTGCTACACTTCTAGTGAGATAGGTGTCACTGGATCAATTCGTCCCTCCTTCCTCTCCAACAGTCAAATTCAAACTTCCAGTACAAGCTGGAGTGACCACGACCTCTTGCGTCATAGACTTTGACACACGTACAATACACATTGAGAGGAACGAAATAGAAAGGATAGTTGCAGCGAGGAAGAAAATGCCTTGCTTGAACCATGTAACAGTGTTCGCGTATACGAAACCAAGCATAGCTGGTCCAATGATTTGGGAGCTATGAAACGTTTATTCATACCTTTCCGCAAATTTAAGACGAGCAAATGGCACTGACCTGAGCGCTTGTACTACACTAAGCGCGCCGAATAATCGTCCAGCTTCTGTTTCGCCCTTCCTTATGTATATTGCCAAAGCCACACTTTGGATAGCAGGACTCATGCCGCTTCCCGTCCATAACAATACACTGGACAGGACAAACAATAGTCCACTGCTTGATAAACCCATAGCACCGTAGGCAACAGCCTCGATGGCAATGGATACCCGTGCAAGATTCATATCAAATGATGGCAAATGTGATTGCTTGCGCGCTGCATTGTTGTTTCTGGGATTGGCATCTGTTCCGGAAAGGAGCGGCTCTTCCTCGGGGAGTGGCACGACAAGCTCGGTCGGCATTTTTGGTTTGAAATAAACTGTTAGCACTAAGGAGAAAAGGTGTTAAGAACTGGTTGGAATGTGGGATGTTGGTCCATGCCTGGGATCACTACCAATAAATGAATAGCTCGGACCATTCCCATAAGGCTAATATAGTAGCCTGCCTGACTTGGGATATAGTCGTACTCGTGCCTATAGAACATATGAACTCACAGATATTGCACTCCAGTGGAAAGCAGAGGCAATATATTGTATTGTGTAATGGTTGAAGGTCTAGTAGGAATATGTCATTGGTGGGACATATATGGTGATTAGCATACTTGAAAAAGGTATGTTAGTCCATATGAGAATGCTATAAGAGTTAAACTCCAGTCTTTCCGTCTTAACGAGTTTGTCTTCCGTGGTACGAATATCACAAGTGGGCTCAAGAATTGAAACATCCTCCGAACGTAGGCCTTGAAAGAATGGCCGCGATCCAATACACGGATACGTTCTTGGTGCTTCGCTCTAGAAGCTTGCATCTGACTTCTTGCCACAGACTCCGGTACGACGAACCAGACCAAAAGCGCATATATAGTATACATGGCAGCAGCCAAGAGGAAGACCGAAAGTACTTGTCCCGTTAACCTGATGAGCAAACTTCCGAGCGCTGGACCAACCGCGAACCCGATGTAGAGTATACCAATGTTCAAAGAAAAAATACGCGACCTTGGTGATAACATAAAATAATAAATGGCGACGGGGATGTCGCTTACCTAGACACTTCTGTTGTGGTATCTGCCAAGTAGGCATGATTCGCCGCGACACCACTAGCCAAACCTAACACCAAGGTTCAAACGTATCAGGAACGGGTACATTAGATGCACTACCACCAAGCAGGCCCTCCAACAAAGGGCCTGCAATCAGAAACCAGTAGCCACCAGGAATATTATTAAGGAAGAGGGTGACAAGGATAAAATTGAGGTCCGTCACTACGGCTCCCATAGCCGTGATGCCTAAGACCACAGTTCGACCATACCTGTCTGAAAGCTATGGCAACTATCATAGCCTGCAGGGGCATCCTTAACAATATTCGACTCACGGTGCCCCACCAAGCGCCTGTAAGGCAGCTCAGGATGCCAGTGGATATTGCAACGGCTAAGGTCATATCGTCAGTCGCGGAAATCACTGATATTGAGCGCAACGAGTCATGTGCCTCGAGTACTTAGTTGATACTAACCGGCTATTAATTTGGCAACTACAGCTTGAACTACGGGGTCGGATGCACAGCGTTGATGTATATTTGACTCGTTGTCCTTTGACAAGAATGCCCAAATGTCGTAGGTGTCACCTAAAACACGCATGGTTACGTTATAACATCGAGCAGTTGCCTAGCAGAGCAGGAAGACCTCGATTGAAGATATCCGGTACGTGGACCTTGCAAGCGAGCAATGTATAAATGTCTACCCGAGGCGCTATAGTTGAGGATAGCGCAATTGCACCGAAGGGCATTATGAAGAGCATCCTACGTTTTGTGCGGAATCTGAGCAACACGACAAAATTAGCATACTTTATCTCACCACCAAGGCGACGGTTTCTTCCACCGAGGATGATCGGCATGAAGATCCACGGGTAATTGTTGAGATGTCGCTGGTTCTCTGGCGATGGACATTTCGCTTGGAGATAGGCAGCGGTGGGAAGGACGAAGGGTTGTGGCGGTGTCTAGTAGAATTTCTGAACATTCGACCATCCGAGTAGGTGACGGTAGCAATCTTATCTCGGTAGATAATCTTATAAGGGTTGTAGACTAGGTTCCATCATGTCTCCTCCATCTTCTCGATATGCAATGCTCAAGTCTCCAACATCATCAACGTCATAATTAGCAATGGTGTCTTCTGGTAGCGCAACGCTCGGGAGCTGCACAATACATAACAGGAGAAACGAAATGGAAAGAATCATCATCGAAATGAAGAAAATGCCTTGAGGAAACCATGCGACAATCGTCGCATACACGAAGCCGAATAGAGACGGCCCGATAATGTGGGAGCTGCACAACAGTTTGATTGTGCGCGCCAAGAAACAAATAAACTTACCAAAGCGCTTGTATCACGCTAAGCGCGCCGAACAACCGTCCAGACTCTGTTTCGCCGCGTCTTGTGTATATGGCCAAAGCAGCGCTTTGAAGGGCAGGATTAACGCCGCTTCCTAACCACAACAGTACACTGGACAGCACAAACGGGAGCTCGCTCTTGGATAAACCCATACTGACATAGCCAATAATTTGGATAACCATAGAGGCCCGCGCGAGATTCAAATCAAAGGACGGCCAATGTGGTTCTTGGCCCATTGGACTTGTGTCCCTTGAGTTATGATCTTGACCGGAAAGTGGTCGTTCTTCAGGAAGTGATGTGGCATGTTCAGTGGGTGACTTTGGCTTGGTATACTTCGTTAATGCTTTGGTAGGGTCGTCAATATCTGGTCAAAATGGACGGCGTTTAATATCTACCTGGGATTACCAACATCAAATGCACTGCTCGGACAATTCCCATCAGGCTAATATAATAGCCTATCTGACCTAAGATTTACGCAAAATGCAGCAGATGCAACGAGTTGATCTTACAATTTCTGAATTCCAACCAAACGTAGAGGCAACGTATTGCAGTGAATATTTGGTGCGTCCCTGGAAATATATGTAAATTTTATAAAAATTCGAAGCCAAGCATACCAGGGATAAATATAAGAGTCCGTATGAGAGAGCCATGAACGTCAATTTCCAGTCTTTGTTACCCCTTGTCGAATTTGGGTGGACCGATGGTATAAAAATGGCCAAGGGACTCAAGAATTGAAGCATCCTTTTACTGTTGACAGTAACACGTTTGACGGGATGATTGTGGCGCGATCCACGAATGCGCTCTTTATGTTTCTCTCTTGATGCTTGCATCCGATTTCTTGTCAGAGACTCCGGCACGATAAACCAGATGAGGAATGCGTATAGTACATGCATGGAAGTAGCCAAGAAAAAGACAGAAATGACTTGACCTGTGAATCTTATGAGCAGGCTTCCGATGGTCGGACCAATTATGAATCCAGAAAATAGGAGGCCATGGCTCAAAGAGAAAATTCGTGACCTGAGAGTTGAATGTGAGGTCATTACATGATGGCAGACTCGTCGCTTACCGAGCATCTGCCGATACAGTATCCGCCATGTAAGCCTGAGTTGCAGCAGCGCCA
Organism: Amanita exitialis; assembly: GCA_023014455.1. Classification (NCBI taxonomy): domain Eukaryota; kingdom Fungi; phylum Basidiomycota; class Agaricomycetes; order Agaricales; family Amanitaceae; genus Amanita; species Amanita exitialis. Next base: position 1,618,375 of record JAEBUR010000001.1, read on the forward strand.
CTAGTCAAGCCTATCACTAAAATCAGACTTTCTAGGGGCGAGAATGCTAATCACCCTACCGCCGAGTAAACCCTCGACAATAGGCCCCATAATCAGGAACCAATAGCCACCAAGGAGTTTATCAGGGAAAAGAGCAACAAGAATGAAGTTCAGGTCCGCGATGATAATCCCAACAGAAGCGATCCCCAAGACACGTGTTCGACCATGCCTGTCAGAAAACTATGTCTCCGTCATAGCCTGCGTGAATTCAGTAAATCTCTTGACTCACAGCACCCCACCAGGCACCTGTGAGAGAGCTTAAGATACCACCAGATACTGCGATGACTACATCGTCGTGAGCAAAATGCGAGCAATTTCGTCCCGTTTCGACCCAATCGTTGCTTACCAGCTATCAGTTTCGCAACAGCAGCTTGGACGACAGGATCAGACGCACAGAGGTCATCCAATACTTCTGACCCTGAGCCACGTGCCGAAATGCCATGCGACCAACTCCCTGCCAGAGAAAAGGAATCATGCGGTCTGTGAATTTTGCATGCGAGCATTGTATAGACCTCCACCCGAGGAGCCAATGTTGCGGACGCAGCTATTGCAGTGAATGGTACGACGTAGAGCAACCTGCATTAAATCCTGGTGGAATATATGGCTCGAACTGTTGCACTTTGTCCTTACCACCAAGGTGACGGCCGCTTCCACCAAGGACGACAGTGATTAGCGATAGGTTGATTAATGTTGGAATTCAGCGAGCCCACTTCGTTTGGGTCATTAAGAAGCAATGGAGTTTCTTCGTTGACATGCGCAGCGCGTGAGGATGCAGGACTGGACCCCACTGGGAAGGATGAAGGCATTGCACGAGCATTGCCTGGCAAGCAACGTCATGCTATTAAGGTGTCCCGTTATTAATCCATGCACACGCCAGTGGTCCATTTCAGTCGTCAAATTACCACGATTATATGGTGGTGAACTAAACGTGCACCAGTGGGCATCGCAATTTCGCATCTTTAGCAGAGAACATGTTTCAAGAATTGTCGATATGAGCTTGGAAGATTCTGGGAATGCAATCTCGAGTGCAACTCCTTGATATGCTCAGCGCAACTACGATCCACGAGAATAATGGTCCATTAATCCTGCAATGACCCAACAGTTTCCACCGAGATATACCAAACTTCTAATCCAAAGCCCCCAAAATACGTCCTCACCTAAGAATTCAAGTCTGTAGGCCTCAGCGAGCCACAGTGCTTGCGTGCCTGCCCATACGATCGCGTATGTCAGTGTACACTTGATTGAAATTGCCTGCAGCTGTGGCAGGAGAAGAGGTAGGAACAGAAGGTACCATAGAAAGTACTGGATTCAACTCAGTTTGATTCGCAGTCAGAGATGCTTGAAAACATACTTGAGACGTGCAGACTTTGTTGAAAAGAACAAAAACAACGGTCTGAATGAACCACGTAAACACAAGATCTGTTTTCTTTCGCCCGAATGCAATTCCTGTACCCAATGCGAGTGATATTTGAGGGACAAAACTTGCCAACGGTGAACGAATCAGGCGACTTAACCATGGAACGTCTTGACGGCTGGACAGAGGTAACGACTCGAGGGATGGGTAGGTGAGGTATGTGAGGTAGAAATACGGCGAAAAATTATGTCGGTGATCTAACCTATGCAAGTGGTAGAGATATGATTCTTGCAGAAAAGGATAACCCCACCTTATAGTTAGGTGCGTCAGTAAGTATTTAGCATGAGTAGTAAAAAACCTCACAAGATGTAACAGCCAGACCCAAGCAGTAAGAACGTCCCTGCGCTTATGGCGCAAAATCTCGCTATTCTCCAGCTCAACAACGCCTTGATAAAACGTGTAAAGCTGAGATCCTTCCCATTCGCGATAACGCTCAAACAGCTCGCCGCATATATGACGGGGTAAATCTTCCAATGCGTGCTTACTCCAAGCCAGATTGCCGCCAAGTCCCACTCTTCGCGAAGTGCATAGTCCAAAGTAAGCAAGACAAACAGCGAAAGGACAGACTCGGATGATCCACGCGTGGAGATTGAGAACACGAGAGGGTTGAGAAGATGTACGGCAGAGAAAATAGTTGCCAGTTTCTCTGCAGAATGATGTGTTGAGCCGTCTCCGTCATCCTTTCTTATCGCTTTTCGATTCTTGATGCGATGCAAGAGGAGTTTGTAAATGATGGTGCCATTGAGAATGTCGCATGCCGCGAATAAAAACTTGCCAAAGGATGCATGAAGCCATTCGTTCGGAGTGAGGAAGAGAGCAAGGAGAGGGGTATATCTATATGTTTCCCTGCTGTATGGGCTTGGAGAAGGGTCTAATAAGAAGCTGTTGGCTTGAAACCTGTTCTACTTACTCTCCGACGGCAAGAGTGTAGCCGAATTTTTGGTTCAGAGGACCCTTGGCGCGATTGTCAGCAGTTGGATGGAGCAGGAATCGAGCCGCGTCGCTGAATACCCGGTAGTCGACATCTGTATATTTCACAAGGGACCTTGCATCGTGCCATTCGCTGTAGAGGATGAGAGTGACTCTCAATAAAATCGAAACAACAAGAACATTGCGGAAGGAGAAGAGCATCATATATAATGATTTTAATCACAAGCATTCAACCCATTCTTAACCACCCTTGAATCAGTGAAACGCATTCAAGGCGGAATATACGTATATGCGAATATAACGAGGAATACGGGACAGAGTATGCATAGTAAACTAAAAGCGTATGACAAAGGGTAAGTAGTGTACTTTACTCCGTTCCAATTGCTCCAGAACGAAGAGTTTAGATCTATGTAATAGTTAGCAATGTCGCTTGGCAGGGAATAGGAAAGTACTCACATATTGCGAGAGCCACCGGAAACCTGCCATATAATACGTGAATATTACTGATTAGCGTTCAATAAGCGACTTGACTGACCTTCACCATACCCTTGCCTTTGAACGACAGAGCACATGAATATCTCAATCGGTCTAATATCTGCAAGAGGGACCTTTCCCTTTACAGGAAACATGAGTTAAAGAAACCTTGAGGTCTTTTCAAATGACAAACCTTCCCTGTAGTCTGGTAAAGACCTAGATGATGTCTTAATTCCTCTTCGCTGACAGCACCTGGAGCGTCTATCTTGTTCCCAAGGATAAGGAACGGGACCTTTGAAAGTTCTTCGATTGACAAAAGGGCGTCGAGCTCTGCCTTTGACTCGGAAAAGCGCTCAAAGTCGGCGCTGTCCACGAGGAAAACGATGCCGTCAACCTCGGGGAAGTAGTCCCTCCAGAGACGGCGAGCTGAGTGTTATCTCAGAAATCAAAGAAAGAATGTATGCTAAGGCGCATACCCTGCTGGTGACCGCCTAGATCATAGGTCGTAAATTTCACATTGCCTATTGCTAGTTCTTCTGAAGCTGTAATCAAATATCGGTTAAATTGTCTTCGTATGAAGAGGAGCGCCCGTACTCGGGTGGAGTGTGGGCTGCAATGTAGCTAGCCGATCATTCTTGAGCATGTGCAAGAGCGTCTATACAAGGGCCTGAGCACCTGCGCTGGATACGGTTAGAACGAGCTTACTGTCTTGCCAGCGTTGTCGAGTCCAAGAAACAGAATTTTAGCATTCTTGTGCAGCAAACCTATTGTCAAAAGTAAGTGCACCGCCAATGCTGTGTATCCTAGAAGATTCGCACCCAACTGCGCGAGAACGTCCCAAAGCCAGTTGATGATGAACATGGGCAAAATGAGCAAACAACTACGCCGGCTCGAAAGAAAGGATAAGTATGACGACCAACGTGGAACCCAAGTACACCGTTACTGTCACAACTTCTCACAATCAATTTTTCAACTACGCAAAGTACATGTAGGAAAGGACTGACACTCACACCATCATGGCGCTGGACGCTGATGGGTGAGCTCTTAACCCGGCCATCTTCCTCTACGCTAGACCAAATCGCCTTGCCCACTGTTGAATGACGCATCGTGGGCTGGCACTGTCTCAAGGGTCGCGTTGAAGAAGCGAGAAAGAATGGATCATAATAATAAGAGCAGCCTTGTTGTATCTTATTTGCATTCCCCTGCCACGTGATGTGCCAAATATGGGAGCTTGTCTGCCGAAATGCTGCGATATGGACAACGTCCAGCAACGTCCGGAGGTGACGCCCATTGTCGCCGGCTTGACACCACAAACACTTGCACTCACATCCCTTCTCATTGCCGCTCTTCTAGTCGCCCGTTCGTTTTCTAGCCATGACATTACGATAATTAGCTAACGTGTCAAAAGTCGTATTTCTTTTTAACAGAAAATCGTCTCAAAAGGGAGATGCATTACTTATTGTAGGACCTTCAGGTGCAGGGAAGACTGCAATATGGTCTTCCGTCAGTATCTTTTCGTTCGTTTCTTCTGACCGTTAGCTGATAGATACACAGTTAGCGTATGGCGAGACACCACTAACTCACACCTCTCTGCAAACCAATTCCGCCGTTTATCAATTCGCACAATCGAACAAGGCGATCAGAATAATTGATGTGCCAGGCCACCCTAGGCTGAAAGACCAGTTCCGAAGCCATTTGACGAACGCCAGAGCCGTTGCATTTGTCGTGGATGCGCACTCAATCTCGAGGAGTGGTGCTGTTGTTGCAGAGTTTGTTATTAACGCCACTCCCTTCTGATCATCTCGTTAACTCAAGCTTGATCTAGACACCTTCATCATGTCCTGCACGCTATTACTTCCTTACCTCCGTCACAATCACCACCCGTTCTCATCTTGGCGCACAAAGTCGATCTCCTGAAAACTCTTTCCTCCGCTCCAAGTCATGCTGCAGATCTCGCTATTACCCGCGTCAAGACTATTCTCGAACGTGAACTGGAAAAGCGACGAGCAGCCCAGTCAAACAGCGTTGGCGTTGAGGGACTCGGTGAAGAAGGCGAAGGATTTGAGCTTGGCGGCTTAGACTGCGGCGAAAACGTGGGCAATGCCTTCAAGTTCGATGAATGGGAGGGTGGTGAGATCACTTGCCTTGCAACGTGGCTGCACATACAGGCTCCTGTCTCAGAGAAGAGTGAGGCTGGCCTCGCTGCACTGACGGACTGGTTGGAAGAATTTTGTAATCATACTCGATAGACAATAATGTGCGCTGATTTTAATTTATAGTCACCTAATTGTGATGTTGAATATGAATCATGAATATTTGAAAACTACCGACCAGCACGGTGCTGCTCGCACAACGGATATCAAGCGATGCCATATATAGTCGTCCTAGTCAACTGTCATTCTTACCACGACATGCGACCACCACCACTCCCATTCATATACGCGCTCGTTAACATCATGCTTGCTCCGCCTTTTGTTGACTGTACATCGCAGAACCCAAATCTAGCTTGGAATGGGCACGTCGATCCGGGGTCCACTTCTCCAGCACTATTCAGACCTTACTACGTCCCGCCTGGTGCCAAAGCCTATACGTCGTCTTCCCCGCTTGTTACCTACAAAGGACAATGGTCTTACAGCTTCTCTCATGAATTTGCGCACAATCCGCTGCATTTCACAACCGACCGTAATGCTTCGGTGTCATTCAGCTTCGTTGGCACCGGAATCGAATGGTTTGGGAACTCTGGCAGGACCCGTGGCTTCGCACAGGTCTACATAGATAACAAGCCAATTAAGTTGGTCAACAACTGGATTGACAATCATGGTCTCCTGACGCAACAACGGCTCTTTTGGGCATACAACCTTGCAAATGGCAAGCATACGCTAACTATCGTCAATATGGGAGCTGGGCCTCACTCATCCGGAATCTGCCGTTATGGATGTGGATGCATTTGTGGTAACTCGTGGTCAACATAGAGCTACTTTCCAATTAAGCACCACCCCGTCTACTTATAAGCGTCTGAATACCTCGCAAGTGATGCTCTCTGCAATGCAGGTATCTTCAAATGCCCAGTGGGATCTCGTTCAAAAGGCTCCACCGGTGTCAGCGCAATGCAATTGGCCATCGTATCTTCCACTCATGCTATTATCATCGACAAAGTGGAGCACAATCCTCTGGATGTAGCTGGACATCCTGCTTGGGCGGCGCTGTATAATCTTGACACCCATGCTGTTATCCCGCTCAAAATGCAGTCTAATTCTTTTTGCGCGGGCGGTAGCTTTCTTGGCAATGGCACTTTGATTAATGTCGGTGGAAATCCGGTCGTGGCGGGGCATACGTTCTCCGCTGATTTTGGTGACCTCAATGGGTTACAGGCGGTCCGGTTGTTCCATCCTTGCGATGCTAACGCAGAGAAATGCGCAGTACACGAATACCATGATACCGTCAGAATGGCTACTCCCCGCTGGTATAATACTGTAATACGCATCACCGATGGCAGCGCTATGATCATTGGTGGTTCGAAGAAGGGTGGCTGGATCAACAATGCGACTACCAACAACCCAACGATCGAATATTACCCACCGAAGGGTATTCACAATTCCAACGGATTACCGATACATATGAAGTTCTTGGTCGACACTCTGGATGCCAACCTCTTCCCTATTGCATTCCTTCTTTCCAACGGCAAGGTATTTCTTGCTGCAAACCGAGATGCCATGATATACGACTGGATTAAGAATACGGAGAGACGACTCCCTTCATTTCCGAACGGCGTGCGCGTGACATATCCTATGGCTGGCACTGGATTATTGCTCTCGTTGTCTCCGGAGAACAACTATGAATCTGAAATTTTGGTCTGCGGTGGCTCACAAATTGATGACCGGAAAGCAAGCTTCGATATTTCGTCTCAAGATCCTGCCACTACACAATGTGCACGCATGGTGCTAACCGAGAGCGGTATCTCAAATGGCTGGGAAGTGGAATATATGCCTCAAGCTCGTACAATGGCAGACGCTGTTCTTTTACCTGATGGTAAAGTCCTTATCGTTAACGGTGCAAGCTCTGGTATCTCTGGTTATGGGAACGTTATGGGCCGAGTTGGAGAGTCGAACGCCGACAAGCCCGCATACACTCCTGTACTTTACGATCCCGGTGCTCCCTCTGGTCAAAGATTTTCTAAGGACAGAATGCCAACAAGCAATATTCCAAGACTGTATCACAGTGTGGCGACGTTGACTCCCAGTGGAAATGTTATGATTGCCGGAAGTAATCCGAACCTTGATCGGAGTGAAATCGAATACGGGACTGAGTACAGAGTTGAGTGGTTGACCCCTCCATACATGTCAAAGCCAAGGCCAAAGATCGAGAAATATAAAGCAAAGATCGGTTATGGAGAGGATTTTCAGATGATCTTTAGCTGTCCTACTACGATCGGCAGAGTAGTGGGTAAGCAGATCATTTCAATACCTTACATGATGGTTTAATCTATCGTAGTCGTTCTGATGGACTTCGGTTTCATAACACACGGCGTTCACGCTAATACTCGCAGGGTAGTTTTGGAGCATACCCCTCAGGGCAATACCTTGGCAGTCAAGGGACCACCAAATGGCAGCATATATCCACCTGGACCCGCATATCTCCATGTCCTTGTTGATGATATTCCCAGCGAAGGTGTTAAAGTAATGATTGGTAGCGGGGAATCACCAGCTGTGGATTTGGAAGCATGGCAAAAGTACGTGGGCTACGTTTGAAGTAGTATGCGTTACACTCAATATTTTGTGTAGTATGCTCAAAAGTACACATATTCACTAGCATGCAGGTCATGTTCAGCATCCTATTCGGTTTGTACTTCATTCGCTCTTGATATCTGTTGTGTTTTAGCACATGTACACTCTCTAAATGCATTGGATGCCCTTGTATTCATCGAGTGATATTGATGTGACATAACAGTGACATTGATGTGACATAACAGTGACGGCCGAGAGTAGTTTATCTTTTGCGAGGCACAACTCGTGGCCCTGATATCCTACGCAACTAGACCAAAAAACCAGACGCTGAACCTGCCTGTATCATGGGTGTTACTCATGTCGTTACCATAGCTGGCTCGTCGACCGAATCCACTGTTCGAAAACACAAAAACCGGAGAAAACTGAACAAGAAAAAAGGAACACAGACATCTGCCCATAGCATCACCGATGAAAATGATGAAGATGGGATGTTGGAGGGTGACTTGGCATCAACATCACGGCCGATAAACAACACTCAAAATGGCGCAAGTAAAGATGTAGTCGGGACAGAGTTCAAGCAGTGGAAATGGAGAGGACGACGATGCCTTGATGATCGATGTTGATGCTGTGCCAACTGGCGGTAGTGGTGCACCGGTTTTTGCACCTCTTGCTCCCGGTGCAGCCAAATCCTCATCAGCGGCCAAAAGCGAAGTGAGGAGGGTAGCTATCCCGCCACATCGAATGTCGCCGTTGAAAAAAGACTGGGTGAATATATTCGGCCCGCTGACGGAACTGCTTGGGCTACAGGTGAGGATGAATGTGCAAAAGAGATGTGTGGAGATGAGGGTGCGTGTTACGAATTGGGTGTCCGATGCAGGTTTCGCTTAGTCGACGGGAGTTAGACGTCGAAGCATACTAAAGATATTGGCGCAGTTCAAAAAGGCGCCGATTTTGTTAAGGCGTATGCCTTGGGATTTGACGTAAATGTAGGTCCGCTGGACTTTCCACTACATTATTGATCAACATTTAAACAGGACGCAATTGCATTACTACGACTGGACGACTTATATCTCGATTCATTTGAGATCAAGGATGTGAAAACGCTCCATGGAGACCACCTATCACGCGCAATAGGTCTGTCATGCTATTATTGACGATACGTTGGTTTTTAAACATCTGCGCAGGTCGAATAGCTGGGCATGAAGGAAAAACAAAATTCACCATCGAGAATGTTAGTCGGACGCGGATTGTCCTTGCGGATACGTACGTTTCCGCCTATTTTCGCATAACAAAATGCTGAAATATGCGTAGAAAAATACACATAATGGGTTCCTTCCAAAATATCAAAATTGCACGAGATGCTATTGTCTCGTTGATCTTGGGCTCGCCGCCTGGGAAGGTGTACGCTGGGCTTAGGACAGTGGCAAGTCGAATGAAGCAGCGCGCTCTATAAAGTTATTATAACGCGGAATTGAATCTATGATGTATTGTATACGCTCTTTTGCTGTCCACTATGATTAGAAACGCGTTTTTCATGTCTGCTCTATTGATATTTTCCACGAATAATGATAGTGCGAGTGCGAGTCTGAGTATATGCAGGACTGTACGAGTGGGTGATATATGTATGAGTGGTTCGAATGTTAGAACAAATGCAGGTATGGATGGATGAAGAACACGAATCAGGGAGTGAAATGCCGCAGACGTTTGGATATGGCATCTCGTACTTCCCTTAATCTCCAAAACTTGCGCCGCTCAAATTTGTATGGCGTGAGCAGAAAACGACCGCGCCGTAATATTTCCATCATTATGAATGATACTGCACCGTAAGAGTATTGCGTCAGAGTCATTTAATGGGCAAAATAGTTGAGTCATACTTATTATTTCAACGTCGTGGGCAAGAGGATGGGATGAAAACTCGATATAGTTTGAACCAAGTCCAGGAAGTCCAGAATAAATGAATGATTTATTGGTACTGAATGATGCCGCAGTTGAAGATGAACTAGTTGATGTAAATGAGTGACAAGATGTCGAAGATGCAAGCAATGACGGTTCCGAATTATTTCGTTTTACGTGAGGAGAATGACTTGAGAGACTGAGGTATCGGAATGGCGTTTTGATGGAATATGCCTTTAGTTGTATGAGAGTCGTAATCGATTAACTGAACACCATGTAGATGACGTGAAATGGATGATTCAAGATATTGCGCATACCGTCAGGCTTTTGGACGTGGCTACCCATATGTATTCCGCTTCAAACCGCGTTGGAATAGCGAGTAGTTTTGGCCTGGAACCAGTAAGCACTGCACCTGGTCATATTGGTTGCCAGCTTACACGAAGCGCACCGTGGAAGTGCCGAATAGGCTTGTCAGACCGCCAATGCGTTGGTCACCAATCGTAATGTCTGGATGTCGACCATTCCATATCAGTGATGCCACAAGCTGTCCTGACGAATCTTTAATAGATGTACGGCGGGGCTTGGGGGGCGTAGAAATCGATTCATCTCCTGAGGACCATGAACTAGAGGTGGAAATGTTTCTTTGTGGGTCCCTTCCAACCTCAACATCCCCTTCAACTGTTACAATAGAATATGCGCGCTCGCCTGACACAACATCTACGAGTGCAGTATTCAGCATGTCGGCGGCCGTGAATTTAAGGAGCATCTTGTTGTAGATGTGAATATGAAGTTCATGGCTCGAATTATATATGCCTCTGCTTATTGCGGTCAAGTGTTTATGATTACCGGATTAGGCAAGTTCCTTGTGTCCAGCCAACAATTCGAGCCCTATTTTTCCAGAAGTGCATCCTAAAGGAACGACATAATTGCGAAGATGACGGCTTTGTCGCATCCCGACGACCACGAGCTTGCAATCACGGTTGGGTCGCTCTGCTTCAAGCCGTCTCAATGTTTGCAGGCATTTGCTCATATTTGTTCTATCAATAGTTCCTTGAGACAAACAATGCCATCCAAACTTCCTCCATCGCCAGCGCTCCTGAGCGTCTTGTTCTCCTCAGCACCGTCCAGACGGCGAGCCCAATAGCGCACTCGATAAAAGTAGGAACTTGGCGCATTGGAACGTGGTGGTTTGTTGTCATTCGGTTATGGCTAATGCTGGACGACGATCAAGTACTACCCCGTCTCCCAGAGCCCGAAGACTCCGCCGCCACGCTTCAACTCAGACAGCACAAAAGCGCACCTTTAGCAAGCGTACTGTCTCGCAGCCCGCTCCTCTGTCGTCCGATATCGAGCAATCACGTCCAGTCCTTGTTCCTCTTCATCCCAACTTACGCCGTCTACCCTCTCGAATTTTGCTTGCTCAGAAGGCATCTAAAAACGACACATTGGTTACTGTCATGCGCCAACATAATCTTGGACCTCTGCGGGCTGGAGCTAAAAGGAAACGCGTCTTTAACGTTAACGAAAATGTTGCCTCTAATGGACGCTTAACGCGAAACTCTGGGCGAGCCAAACGCCTCAGGTCCTCCTACTCACCCAGTGACGAAGATGATTCTGTTAATCACGATGAAATGGATGTTGACGCGTCGGTACATTCGGATTCCGGTTCCAATGAGTCTGAGCTCGAAGACTCTGGCATTCAAGACGAATTGGAACTATCCGAGGAGAGCTCAAGTGGGTAGAGTTCTATTGCTGTACTTTCGAACTTTGTATACTCACGTCCACAAAGCGGATGAACACCTCATTAATTTTGCAGATCAAAAACAACTTAATCGCTTGCGAAAGACCGACCTGATCCGCCTATACACTGTCGCAGGGCTTACTGACGACCCAGAATTGCTAACCAAGCCTGAGATTGTTAATGCTATTATTGATGCTCGGGACGACTATGCCTCCATTCCACCGTCATCGCTTGTTGGCAAATCATCAGATTATTCCAGTGACGATGGTAATACTGCCGGTGATGAGGCGACAGACGCCAGTGGCTTTAATGCCTTAGATTCACCAGCTCTGAATTTGCGTCGCCGGGCCACCGTGCATGATCTGGGCAAATCCAGCGATCTGATGCGTAAGGGCCGTAGTTACTCTATGAGCAGTTGTCAAACACATTCAGGAGGTCAAACAAAGACGAGGCATAACAAGGTAAACAGCAGCGAAAGCACTGAATTACGGTCAGTATTAGACTCATGGGCATATGTGATAACTTATACACCATATTCAGGTCGAAGGATTTGAGCATTTCTCCGACAACATCGGCAGGAAGCGTTTCATGGTCTGTTCGTTCTCCACCAGCAACGAGATTACGCTCTCGGCAAGTATCAAATACCATGGGAACAAAAGGCAGTAGCCAAACAAAGCCAACATCTGGTCGGACATCAGAAAAGTCTTCGAAAGGGAAAGGAAAAGCAAAACAGGTCGATTTCAAATCAAACGTTGAGGTTCACACAAAAACGCTAGTCCGCCACTCGCAAGATGGGGATTGGTTTGCTACAGAAAGTGATCTAACAGAATTAGAGGATCTCGAAAAGTCTCTTGGAGTAGGAAGCAGTAAACAAGCAATTTTGACACAACCAAGCCCTCGGCGGCTTCGGAGTAGGGACAGACAACGAACCGCTAGTGAGACTTCTGTCTCCTCCCAACCGCGCTCAGTCTCCAAGCAGCAGCGGCATGCCGGATCGCGTCAAGATGTCAAACACGAGGTCAATGTGAATAAAGTAAATGGATGGAGAAAGACAAGAGTTCTACCGTCCAGAAAGGCAAAGTCTAGGAGCGAGGATACTGAGGAGCATGGTGAAGCTGAGGCCGACGACTTGTTGGAGGATATCGACGCCGAGGATTTGGAATTACAGGACGAGGATGAGGGTCAAGATGAAGTGGATGTCGAGGACAAGGAATCATCATCGGATGAAGAAATTGATGAACTTGCTTCAGGCACATCATCTCCCAAGACTCGCAAAACTCCTTTGAGGAAGAGGCTGAGGCCAAGGCGTAAAGTGGGTAGCGCAGGTCCCAGTGATGGTGACGATGAAGGTGATGGCGGAGACGTGCCGTCAAATGCCGACGATAGGGTAGCGGATGCCCAAGTTGATGGGGATGATGTGGAGACAGATATAGCAACGGAAAATACGGATGACGAGGAAACAATTGCCGTGGAACCAAGGAAGCTTCGAAGTGGTAAGATAGTGGGTGAAGATGTTGATATGGAAGAAGATATTGGTGAAGATGACGAAGAGGATGAAGATGAAGATGAAGATGACGAAAATGTTATTGATGGTGAGGATGAGGGTGGGGACGAAGACGAAGAGGATGACAATGCTATTGAGGGCGAAGATGAAGGTGGGAACGAAGATGAAGAGGATGAGACTGTTATTGAGGGCGAAGATGAAGGTGGGGACGAAGACGCCGAGGGCGAGACGGATGAAGAAGCAATGGACGAGGAAGGTGAGCTCATGTATTTAATACGAGCTAGCTAGCCCTAATAACTGATTGCTTAGTTGATCTTACCATTGCCACTGCGAAAACGCTTGTTCGCTTGCGACGTGACGACCTTATCCGCCTCTGTGAAACGCGAGATTTAGAGCCTGTCGGCACCAAACCTCAGTTGGCGCAAGCTTTACTTCAATGGCGCGATAGACAAGTGAATGAATACTCCTCTCCCTCGTCCACTGGAACGATACGCCCACCGTCCACATCCAGACGGCACCGGTATCACACCCGTAATCAATCAGGCGAGGCCCAAACTCTAGTCCTTTCTCGTTCTCATCGCGTGCACGTCGATGAGCCTCGAACTCCCATTCCAGAGAAAGAGAAAGACAAGGATAAAGACGGAGAACAAGATTTGGAACTTGACCTTGAAAGCCTTGGTTTAGAAGACCGAGAGATACCGCCAGACAAGCTGCAGAAGCTCGAAAAAATAGGTAGTGGGGGCTTTAAAGATGTCTTCATTGGCAAGTTCAAGGGGCGGAAGATTGCCATAGCCGAGTTTCGAGGTCAACTGAGTCCTAGTAAATCATCCCACTTTCTACGTCGTCATCAAGCTATATTCATGTTTGCATAGTGGACATCAAGGAACTCAAGTTACTTGGTGGCTTTGATCATCCCAATATCGTTCGCTTCGTGAGTTTCTGGGTTCGGGCGTCTCCCCATGTTACTTTGCTCATCTCCCAATTAGCTTGGCGTCAGCATACCCGAAAACACCCGCGAGACCCCTGTTATGATTGTCAGTGAACTCTGTTCCAATGGCGATCTTTTCGATTACAGTCCGTAATGTGAATGCGCCATCACTGCACAGAATCGTGAGTTTTATAACGAGCTGTCTCTCAACATGGCCCTAACAGTGCAAATTTAGCTTATCATGATGCTGGACATCGCGCGTGGTCTAGAATATCTTCATTTTCGCAGACCTTCTGTGATTCATAGAGATTGCAAATCTTCAAACATCCTCATCACTGCAAAAGGAGCAGCCAAAATAGCCGATTTTGGCCTTGCTAAAGTTAAGCAATCTACTCGTTCGATGGTTCGCAGCCTGGTAGGAACAGTCAATTGGCAAGCGCCCGAATTGTGGCATGCACATCCAAAGTACAATCACAAGGTAGATGTCTTTTCGTGTGCTATGGTCTATTGGGAAATGCTTCAATGGCACCAGGCCAAGGCGAATAGAAGGTTTCCATGGGAGGTCTGTATAATGGGATTGCATTCGTCATCCGCATGACTCTTATAAAATTTATACAGGGTATGAATGAGCACGCTATATATGAAATAGTCGGCACCAAACGGCAAAGGTAAATTTGTATTGTATCTCACTTATGATTGGCTCATCTCCCCTGATTTTTGAAGGCCATCCGTCGCGGGTCTTCGGAAACAGTGGTGCCCTGAAATCATAGACCTGATAGAAAACATGTGGATGCATGACCCACAAGATCGACCAACTATGTCTGAAGTCGTTCAAACGTTAGAAAATCTAGTGGTCAAACCCTGATCCGCGTGTTACCTCACATACCTTTGGGTTCAAATTTCCAGTCTCTCGGTGTTATGGCATTTTCCTGTTGTCTTTGGTGTGTTCAATGGATTCTGTCTTTCACTACTCTGCTAGTTATCGCAAATTGTACAATAGCGCAATTCAATACAATATCCTATCGCAACATTCTGTATAGCAAATTACATACACTATCCCCCTGTATAGACCTTTGATAAGTGCACAAATAAATACCATTTGTCATGTTCGTTCCACTAGGAAACGGGATATTTTCTTCGGCTTCAGTGCCCCCGTCGATTCTACCTGTTCTAGCTTTTCGGCGGCGGATTGCACTGATTTCTCATGCACGACTGAGGACAAAACGGCAGGTGGACGATTAGGACGCGGCGGCGGCACTGTCTGTGTACTTGAGCTTGGGGTTGGGAAATTAGTTGCGGACAAGGGGGGCGCGCCTCTTGGTGGGGGAAATGAGGGTGATTCTACTATCATGGGGAAGGACGTTGATGCATGACTCTGCGGCGGTTGTCGGAACGAAGGGGAATCAACAATCCATGATTGTTGAAGATCACGAGGGCCTTGTTTTTGTGTTGATGGACCAGCCGGCGGGATAGAGGGTGAGTTGACGATGGTCGATGTCATCGACGACTCACCTGTTGTGACAGACGTTGTATTTTTAACTCCTGGAGGTCGACGCTCCATCACTACAGATGCAGTAGGGTGTGAAGTCGAGACTGCTCCAGTGGGGGCTGTGCTTTTTGCTTGGTTAGGTCCAATTTTGGGCGAACCAGCCTGTGATCGATTGACCTTGAACTTTGATGCCTTAAATTTCTTAAGTGCAGGCAATCTTGCTGTATTCACAACTGTAGCAGTATCTGTTTCTTCCTGCTTATGAGATGGTACACTGCAGACAGTACGGTTGCCTTCAGGGCCGACGTTGTAAACCTCTCCCTTGCTGAGCAGGTCCACAACCTGCTGGACTTGCCTCGTTCTCCGCTTCACTTTCACTATCCGACCCGACCAATTGACCGTTGGAATCTAGCTTTCCCATTCGGATTGCGCGCTGCAGCGTCTTTGCACTGGATGCTGAGAGAACAGATCCATCAAGTGATGTGGATTGAGACATCGAAGCGTTGTATGACGATGCAAGTTTTGAGGCTTTGAAGCGAGATATCGAGGGTTTTGAAGAATCGGATTCGATTACAGCAGCATCTGATGCAATGCCCTATACGATTGGATTGGAAAACGATATGCACCGTGGACTTATACACACCTCTTCCTCGTCTTCCTTGATGTGAGAATGCGATATCAATGCTTGTGCAGCGGCTTGTCCAATGATACCTCGCTTCGCGTAGTACTCAAGGGTAACTTCCCGCTGATGCCGAGCATAGTCTAAGTCTTCCAGACTTTCATTTGTAGCGTCCGATTCGGAGGTCAAAACTTCAGGATCTTTATCGTCCGCATGGGAGACCCTGGCTCCTTCGGCATCGGCATCGGACTCGTCATCTGAATCGCCCAGTCTTGGTTGATTGATCGAACTTTGTCCGACCGATTTTCTTTCAACAACCTTTTTCCTCATCGGTTTTTCATCTTGGATTTTACTGAGAAGAGTTGGTCGACTCATCGGCCGCAACCTCGCCAGTGAAATGTCACCCCAGGTTTTACTTTCAGGGCCCTTTCTCTCCGCCGCAGACCATGCAGGTTCAGCAGCGAAGGAGACGCTTTTCTTCGGTTGTGCCACGCCATTACCTTCTGCAACCCTGCCGTGCCGCGAGCTTTCACCTTCGCTTACCGATCTATTTCCTAAAAGTCCCTTGCCCATCTTCCTCTGTATCTCTTTTGCAGCATTTCTCCTGTCCTTTTCTTTCGCAGCTTCCTCCACCTTTTTCCGGATCAAGTCTCTCTTTCCCTCCAATAGCCGCTCCCTTTCCTGTTGTTCGTCTAGGTTTTCTTCCTCCTCCAACATATCCAGAATACGGTCCCGCTCTTGACGCAGGCGTGCTCTCTGCGCCTCTGACAAAGATGCCAGCGGAACCAATTGATCTTGTGGTACGATAGACGCTGTCTCAGCTCCTTGATGATAAGCATCCTCGGCCGGTTCGTTGATGTCAACAACAGGGAGACCCTCCTCATTAACCAACTGAAAGTACGATCATGTCAGCTCACCACTACATTCGGGATTATGAAGAACGCACCTCACCCCGTTCATTCACATCTTGCTTGTACTGCTCCATTGCATCCTTTCCGACCAATTTACTTATTTTCTCATTGATTCTTTTGATGTCCTCTCCGCTGAGTTTCCTTCCGTCATCGGGAACGGCGTCAGGTGTGATTGACCGAAGCAGACCCAGTAATGCTAACAACGCTATGATCAGAGGTCATCGCTATCTGATATCGCAATAAATATGTACCTTGGCTACTTCCCTGCCTTAACTCTCGCGTTTGTCCGCCACTCATCGAACACAATATTGTTTGGCCAAGCTTGCCGCCATCGCGCTAGTCACGCGCTCACGTGCAGCTGTTACATCGTTGACGCGACAGAACGCATGGCATCCTTCATCGCTAACGGCCTGCTTGACTCAACCATACCTCTACTGCCTGAATCTTCTGAGGCGCCAGAATACTGTAGAAATGGCGACTATACTTCTCAGCTGTCAGGTCAATGCATTCCAAGTGACTGGTGCAGGTGAGAAATGATTATTGATCCAGAAATCACAAATTATATATCTGAGGCGGCGTTAAAGACAAGGGCCATGAACAGGAAAATGGTAATGACAGAGCGCTATAATTACACGGTACAAGATCGACACGAGTTTCTTTTTAGGAACCTCTGGATGGATGTCATTTAAGCCAACGGGCCTGCTGAATCAGGAACCACTGGAGAGCCCACTGGAATGCATGTCATATGAATACGCCGTTTCTGAAGGATCGAATTTTGGATTGGGCCGTAAGCTGAGCAAGAAATCGTTTGTGGATTTCGCCACAAGTTTTCCTATGGATACGTATGAAGAAAACTTGACATCTCTCTCGATTGAGAAGTGCATTCAGGCGCGCACATTTGACGGAAAGATAATCTGTTTGGAACGGAAGGCTAAAGAGAGAAAAGAAAATCAGAATGTAAGCATACCTCTTTGAAGCGATGCTTAAGTCTCTACTACTATCGTCATTGTCTAGAAGCACACGATGGTCTCATCGAGAACGATCGCAAAGCTGCTGGACGTTCCCATCCATCGCCTTTTGGATAATCTTCCTGCCAATGTACAGGAAGAGTAAGTCATTCAACTCTGTGGATGGGGCAAAATTGTGATTGAGGCAGTAGGGACCAAGAACCCATAGCGGTCACAGGCATAGAAGGGTCCGATCAATGCAGTCTTTGGGTTGACCTCTACAGGCCCACCCGTTTTACTGAGTTGCTCGGAAATGAGCGTATTGCGCGCGAGACGCTGGCATGGATAAAGCAATGGGATTGGTGCGTGTTTGGTAGGCGACCCAGGGCCAAGAGGAAAATGATTCACGAAGATGATCCTCTGGACTCGCTGGATGAATTCCGCCGACCACAGCAAAAAGCACGTGTCATTGAACTTGATATTGGAGGATCCTCGTTGACAAATATACTAGATCTTACTACTGTCAGGACCACCTGGCCTAGGAAAGACTACCTTGGCGCATGTAGTTGCCCGCCAGGCGGGCTATGAAGTGATGGAAATTAACGCCAGGTAAATGATCAGCACATAGATGAAAAAAAATTACATCTATGAACAACAGCGATGCCCGGACAGGGTCTGTAGTGGAGGATAGGATACGACCAGCTTTGGAGTCCGGTTCAGCTGTGGGTAAACAGAAGCCCGTGCTCCTCGTGATTGATGAAATCGATGGTGCAACCGGCGCTGGCGAAAATGTGCGAGGTCCGAATCTTGCCTGTTCTCTTTTAACACCTCCCACCCAGTCATCTAGTTTTATCAATAAACTTGTTCAACTCGTTTTATATAAGCCAAAGAGAAAGAGTACGTACAGTCAGTAGGCCCTTGAACGTACTGATAAGCATATCAAGGAGGCGCAAGCTCTGCTCGCGGTCCACATGGACAACCACCGGTCCTACGGCCGATCATTTGTATTTGCAATGATGCAAATACATCTGTTACTAACAAGGCTGCGACCGCACACTTATCATCTGAGATATGCGCGCCCTGCCGATACACATATTGTCAACCGCCTCCGGTCTATATGTGAAACGGAGTGTTTGAGCGTAGAGTCAAGAGCATTAAGCACTTTAGTCAGCACTGCAAGAGGCGACCTCCGCGGTTGTTTGAATGCTCTGCAAGTGTGTGGTGTTATGCATAATGGCTGAGCAAAGATTGAAATTCTTCTAGTTCCTGAAGTCGCGAAACGTACATGTAACAGAAGCGGTTGTTCGACGAGCAACGAACGGGATGAAAGAAGCAGACGCTTCATTAAATGTTATATTGACCGATTTGTTCAGCCCTTTATCGAAGAAACGAAGACAAGAGTTGGATCTTACGGAAGAAGAGGGATCCAGATACGTCTCTCGGCTCAGCAGAGAGATCGAGAGCAGCGGCAGAGAGAGAGCCTTAGCGGTCGGTCGGTAGTACACAGTCACGATAAACACGGAAATCTAAACCAACACTATAGGCTGTTTTACCCAATATCCCAAGATGCGGCAACACGATGCCAATTTCTCGAGATACGAGAAGGCCAACGAATGGCTCGTAACGTACGATATCTTCTCAGCCGCGATGTACTCGGAGGGCGAGTTTGCGCTTCTCCAGTACTTGCCTTATACTCTCGTGCCGTTTTATCCTTTGTTTAGCCAAAGAGGCACCCAAGTCGAGCGTCCACAAATAGACTGGGAGGTAAGCGGATTTAACGACAATGGGAGAGACAGTAAACACCCTCTAGCACTTGCAATTAACCCGTACGAATGAAGAAATTTACAAGTCTATGTCCCGCGGTCTTCGAAAATTCAAGCGCTAGCAGCGAATACAGACGTTTGCTCACCTCCCCCACGCTAGAACTGGAGTTTGCTCCATATATTAATCGAATAATATCACCCCCTATTAGGCCGGTCCGTCCAATGCCTTGCAGCATCGTCCTACAGTTCTAATATTTATGTATGCAGATTAATAGTCAAATTGTTCGAGCAGAGGAAAGAGCGATCTTGACAAGGGTTGTTGATATCATGATCTCTCTCGATTTCCGCTTTTTGCAGGAGAGGGCGGAGGACGGCCAGCTGACGTATCGTCTTGATCCGTATGAGCCATTCTTCTACCTGCGTCGCGCTTGTCCGCTAACAGCTAGCGTAGGCCCATCGATGTCTTCATCACATACGACGGCAAAAGAGCAACCGATATAGCCGTTTCGCGCTATGCGGTTCGACAATTAGTTGCTAACGAGGTTCGTTATCACCCTTGACTGCCACGAAGCTTCACAACGCAACTTGTAACCGTGCAGGTAGATGCAAGGGTATCTGCGCGGGATATTGATGGTGGCAAAAGTGACAACCTACATTCGACTAAAACATTGTCCGTTTTCTTCATAGGTCACTCCTGAATTTATGCTAATATTGTGAATGACTGAAGGGGTACAAATGCCGATGATACGTCAGAGCCTCTTAATAAACGCGCACGGATAGCCGCGGAGGCGGTATGGAATCTACCAAACAATCACAATAGACTAGCTGACGGATGGTGATACCAGATTGCTGTTGATTTCTTTGGCCGTCCTATTGTCCGATCACAAACAGACCAACCTAAGAAAGCCAAAATTGAGAAAGTTCGCGTCACATACCGTTTCACCGAGGGCAACTCAGCGGCCGTGCGGAAGCCTGTCAAAGTCGGAGCTTTCCTGTGAACAACGGTCAGGGTAATTAGTACGTGCATGCGTCAAGTTCTAGACAGGACTAGGGCCTTGTAATGAAAAGACTTTCGCTCAATTTTTGCTGGATGATGCGGTCTAGAAATCTTATACCCGGCAGGCGAACCCTTCCATTGGCGGCTTTCCTTTCCCAAAGCTAGCTTCTGTTTCGTCCATACTCTGCCAGTCTGCATTCCTTAACGCACTGCGAGTGACAGCAAATACAAAAACGCCACTTCACCTATACTTTTCAATTGAGCTGCGTCTAGACTACAAAATGCAATGTGACACAAGAAATCTGTCCGCGGACCTCTGACTTTGAGGAATGGAAACGAAATACGTCCACGTCTGATTCGCACTTCGGAGCTTAGAATATTGATACGACGGAAATTTCACCCCGGGATCACTTTGATGATGGTGGGTGCCACCAGCATGGGCAGTACCTTCAGCGGAGGTCCCGCAAGATCAAGCTTCGATGGAACCATGTTTTACACACGTCCATTGCTCCTTCGATGACAGCAGCCACGTTCATATGCATGAGCTTGCTTCCTCGGCGTCTCGACTTCGAAGACTGGAAAAGACGATGAGCGCCAACAGGAATAGCAAGCCCATTGCCATCTTCGCGCGTAACTGTATGTAATGCCTAGACTTCCTCGTCGTCCCTGCTTCTTTCCTCGCTATCGTCAAGTGTCGTGAGGCCACTTGACGAAACTTCCATTTTCGCCTCTATTCTTGTACACGACATGCCGCTTTTTCTTGCGCAGTATATAAGGCCCTGAGCGATGCCTCGAATGACCATCCAACTTTTGTGGTTTTTCAGCGCTCCATTCCCTTCTAATATGTTCGCTCGAATTTTCACCCTCGCCGCTGTCATGACCATCGCATCCCACGTCGTCTCTGCTGTGCCCACTGTATGTCTCCATTGCCGCAATCGTTGCTATACAATCTGACCTCGTCCTAGTTTGGCGGTTCATCGTGTAACGTTGGCGACGTAAAGTGCTGTGATTCGCTGCAGGATGTAAATGTTTCAAGTATCTAGTTATAATACCGCATACTTACCTATCGCCGTCACTTAGCCGCGCAGCCAAACTGTTCAAACTCTCGCCGGATTGGCTGGGGTTGCTCTGGGCGATTTAACTATCCCTGTTGGCATCAACTGCGTCCCTATCAGCCTTTTGGGTAGTGGTAACAACTGCAATGCCCAGCCAGCTTGCTGCACTGGCAACGAAATCGTCGGTATTAAAAAACGAATTGAAATTGTACTAACATAACGTCCTTAGGGTAGCGCCTTGACCCTCGCTTGCAATCCTCTCAATGTCAATATTTGACCAACCATCACATTCGGCGTTGCTTTGAACAGTGTAGTTCTACACCCACCTAACGTATGGACAATGTCATGTGTTCTTCTGATTATTTTCTTCTGGGCCTGATGGCACGAGAATAACAACATGAAGCTTTAGTAGGTAAGAGCTGATCAGATATCTAATGTCCCTAGTCGGATGTAAGCGACACAATCACCTTCGCAAGGAGATTCATTCTTAGTATATAAGATAGGCGCACAAATCATCGACCAATTGTGAACCAAGAGTGAGAAAGTATCTAAAGTACATAACGAAAATCTCTGTTTTGCTTGTCTGTCAAGTCAAGGAAAACCTACAAAGGAGTTGACACGGTCAGTTACAAACAACGACTTGCAATATGCCTCACTTTGTCAACTTTGACTTCCATGATCGTCCCATCAGACAGTTCCTTCTTGATGTTAACATTATCATAAGTGTGGTCTCGACCCTCCTTTTCGCGTTTGTTATTTTCACTTGCGAGGACAAAACGGAGTATCAGAATCGTAATAGCTGATGCAACATTGCATGCCGTAATGACACTCCAAGGAACGTGGTTACTAACCAGCCATTAGTTTGTCTGAGCCACTGTTTACAAACGTCACACACCGAGGGGCATACTGTATTTTCCACATTAGAGGGCCAGCAGCATTTCCGAGACCATACGCGACAAGTAGAATGGCGTTGACCGTCGTACCTACACATTAGACTTGAGAGTATCCTTCGAAATGCGTTATACAGTACACACGCTTTGTATGTCCGGCGACAAGTACGTTGGTCCACCCCAAGATGATTGCTAACGGTGCGATAGCAAAAACTGCGTAGAGTTGAAAATGCGGGAATACCAGGCGGGAAATTTGCACTCACCGTTGATCCAATACGAGAATAGAAGACCAACCTTGTTTTTGAACGGTAACGTTTGGACGAGGATTGATCCAATGGTAGCAGGGATGTACAATATCACGACGGTATACGCGCGGCCGATGATAGGGAATGTCACCAACGTGATACCCGCCAGAATGACAAGAACTAGAAAATATAATTATTCTCTCGTCATTATAGATAGAGCAGTGAATACGCACTTTCAACGAGGCCATCCACGCATCCAAGAAGTGTTGTCTGTATTAGGTTGAATCCGAATTCATTTACAATAATTTGACGTTGGTTAGTGAGCTGCCGAGGAAAGAATAAGCGGGACTGTTGCGGGTAGCAAGGGAAGCAAAGAAGTACAGAATTAAATATCTGACTGAAGGAGGGCCGTTTAATTGCGCCATATCAAATGAACTCCGAGTAGAATTGACCTACGACATGGCAGCGAAAAGGGCCAGCAGGTATGTTTTGGGGTCAGTCAATGCCTCGATAAACCTGTACCGTTCTTTGATCAACAATAGCACAACCATATTTATTCACCTACTGTTCTTTCTTCCACTGTTTGTTCTCAACGCCGGACTGATTGCCTTTAATACGCCGAATAGCAAGAACACGTTCTTCTGGTGTGAGGAAGCGCGCATTTGCCGGGGAATCGGGAAAGAAGAACCTGGTTATTCCTAAATCAGACTAGGCCTGTACAGCGGGACGACTGTGCGAACCAGAATATCAAAGACGTTGTAAGCGTAATCGCCCCAGTGATAATCATGAGCCTTTTCCGCGTTCTTAAACCAATTCCATATTAATCAACTATAACGCTGACATACCATTTCCACGGTGCGAAATGGTACGTCTATGTACTGTTAGACTTAAGCGACTTATGAATACTAGATTGAATATACCTTGGTATGCACGACACCGAAACTGACAAAGCCAAGGAAAATGAATGCAACACCGTTCATCAGAACTGAACGTTACGTGAACATTCCGATACTCGGGGTGTGACTTGACCACTTACACCAATAGCCCACTCTTTTGTTCTGCTCTTCTCTGGTGTAGAACATTGCAGTGACAAGCATGAATCCGGGTGTGATAGCACCTACAAAGATTAGATTGCTACTGATAAGTGGCCATAGCTCACCTTCACACACGCCAAGGATGAACCGTACGGCAAGTAGCTTGCCAAAGGAATCGCAGGCAGCGTGACATAGCAGGGCAATTGCCCACACAAAAATATTAATACTGGGAAGAAGAAGGAAAGTTAGATTTAGGTCAACGTGCTGAATGGCATTCACCTCATCCATTTTCCAACGGGAAAACGCTGCAGAGCCAAATTTTGTGGATACTTTGGAAAAACCGAAACCATTATAAAATGGAAAATTAGCAGGTGAACGGCATACTTCAAATGTAAGATAACTAAGGTAGAAGACTGTTCCCAACCAGTTGAATTGGTTGCGGGACAAATGCGCGTCTTTGCTGTCTCAAAAGAGGTCAGGGTAAAAGCCATCCGCGTGTAGAAAACAACCGAACATTATTCCAAGGACCGCCGCTTGACCGAGTGTCGTTTTATCGGCAAAGGTCATCCTATGGCTTATCAATACGCGCCTGGCATATTGCCGCCATTATACGCACAAGTACATGACTTGATGTAACTCATCGTTAGTTCTCGAAGAATGTACAGACAATTGTACACACTACACATGAGAGGCATTAGATGCATATCAATCTTGCGCCTTTGCAGAGATGTTACAGGTGTATAAGAATGTCCTGATGATTACCTTCATACCTTAAATGAACCGCTACTTTTGGATCCAGCGGCGCGTCATCCGTGCCTGCAGCTAAGTGAGCCGCAACATCGACGTCCTCGACACGAAATACGAGCCCGTGGGGGGCAGACTTTCTCTCAGACTCGCTGCTGCTGGAGTCCATGTGAGGAGAACAAAGCAAAGTTGGGATATAACAGTACCGGTTTTATGGCATCCCGTTTGAATTGTTGTTCTGGTGCGTAAATTTAGCTCATTACCATCAGACCCATACGTGGTATGGATACAGGCCGCACCGCCGATGATATCGAACAATTGTTAATCAATGACTACAAGAACCTGTGCGACATTTCCATATGATAAGTTCCAGTTTAGAGAAATGATAACACCCGTCAGACCGTCAGGGCCTTGTAACCCGGCACTGATGCGCTCACGTTCCGCAAGCATAGTTCACTGCAACTTGAAGCAGATTGCCGTACCATACGATTAGTATTCCGGCAATATCACGGCACCGGGCGTTGAAAGATGCCCGCATTTCTCACGGCCTAGAGCCATCCCCTCTTTCAACTGGGGGCTCCACAATTCGAGTACAAATTGAATCTCTACATTCTGCTGTTCAGCGCAAACATTTTATAACATATCTTTTCGTCTGTTTGATCATTCTCAATGATATCTGACTCTAAAGATGTAGTGAAAAAGGTGTGGCAGCTTGACCCAGAGACAGAATACAGGTTCGAGCTGGACCCTGGAACCTCGCTTGCTATCAAGGTGCGTAATCCAGCAAATCGTGGCATAATGCATTAATCACATCTTGCCTCGTACTAAGCTTGTCAGCGGACACGCTGAAATCTTTGGCTTTGAACTCGTAGAGGGAAAATCGTATCTTTTCGGTTCAGAATGCAAAGCTGCCGTCTACACCTGGCGAGGCTGTACAATCGAGATGAGTCTACTTATGTTACATGTCGCGTGTGGATATCCTTATTTTGAAGCACGTCATAGGTCAACCATCTACGGAGTATGTTTCGGAAGAAACAGCCGATGTCAGCCTATGCGAACCTGCATATTGCGTTGGAACAAATGCGCGTTTGTTGTCTGAGAAAGGTTCATGGATCACCACCACAAAGCGATGAGCCCGACATTCCAATAGAACCTCCCAGGGTCCTTGTTTTAGGCCCTGAAAACTCTGGAAAGACAACGGTTTGTAAGATTTTGACCAACTGTGCTGTCAGGGCAGGACAAGGATGGACGCCAGTCTACATTAACTTAGATCCGGGTGAGGTAAATGCATAATCATAGTCTGATAACAATGTCAAGATTTGTTCACTGCTTTAGGGAGCATGGGCCGCACCTGGCGCCATTTCCGCTGCTCCGGTATCAGGACCTATCCCGACATACTCCTCTGCGAATCCGCTGGGTTCTGCAGCCAGCACAGCTCCCGTATCACTCACAGCAAACGCCTTGCTTCCACTGGTATATTGGTATGGGCACGCCAATGTCCGCAAAAACCCATTCTTGTTGGAACGACTCACCCGAACCGTGGGTGAGAATGTGAGAGATCGCTTTGATAACGATGCACAAAGTATGACACGATTCATTTGGCGATTCTGATGTAGTTATGGCTTATACTATTTCTTGCTCCATTCAGGCCGTTGTTCTGGATTGATTATCGATACTCCTTCCGCTTTCGCATCAGGGCATGGGTCCAATGACGTTCGTCAAAGGCTTATCAGGGCATGCGTGGAGGCATTTAATGGTGAGTCACTTTGACAGGTAATGGGGAAATGATCGATCCTGCGCGTAGTTAACGTGATCATTGTTGTTGGACATGAAAAGCTTAATGTGGAGATGCGGCGGACGTATGGTTCACAATTAGCTGTAGTCAAGATTCCTAAATCTGGCGGTGTAGGTCTTTCCCCGGTTGTTCTGGACATCGTCTGACGGCAATACGACCAATAGGTGGTTGAGTTGGAACACACCTACAGAGAACGCGTACACAATTATCAATTGCACGCATACATGTATGGCCATGTTATTTCCGCACCACCGGGGATCTCAGACGGTACAGTCGGCGGTGAAGCCCTCACCGATTTGGCGCTTGCTCCATCATCCACCGTGATCAATTTTAGCGATCTATCAATCTACAGAATTGGCGCAGGTTCGGCCGTTTCCCGTCGTCGTCCGTGGCAAACACATTGACTTGGGGTTAGAAACCATGGCACCAACCTCCGCACTTCCCATTGGAGCGAAGCGCGTTGTGTCCGAGATCCAGCCTGTACACATCGACCCCTCGCATCCAGGCTCAGGTTTGCTTAATGCTGTTTTGGCGCTACTGGCACCCCTTCATCCCGATGAGAACGAGAGATACGATGAAGAACTACTCGATTTGACCGTCTCTGGTTTTCTGGTCGTGTACGTTCTAGACTAATTGCACGTAGCCGATCGTCTGACAGTGCAATCTAGGACACATTTGGACATTCCCCATAAGAAAATGACGATTTTATCACCCAATCAAGGATCTGTGGTTGGAAGAACGGCTATTTTGGGGTCGT
The DNA here is from genome assembly GCA_023014455.1 of Amanita exitialis. Classification (NCBI taxonomy): domain Eukaryota; kingdom Fungi; phylum Basidiomycota; class Agaricomycetes; order Agaricales; family Amanitaceae; genus Amanita; species Amanita exitialis. The sequence goes on from JAEBUR010000001.1 coordinate 1,645,268, forward strand.
TTGAATGGCAGGAGCAGTAACGTTATGGTACGGGACATGTACTCTTACACATCCGTCATCATCGGACATTTCATCGTCAGTTGACCAAAGGTTTTTCCACTAAAGGAATAAAAATAGGCATGATACTTGACAAATCTACGTCGGATAGGTATAACAATTAGATACACAGTTGATTTAGCCGTGTTGTCCGAAAACGATTGTTCACTAGTGGATCATGGGGCCAAAGTCACTGGATTAAAATTTGTGAAGATTTTGGTAGTCTTAGTTGGGGTCCTATCCTCGTCGTTGAGTATGGGTGGGTTGTGCAATTGTAGCAGACCACGAATCTCCCGGCCGTACGACTTCGCAGACCGAACAATCGCTGCCCAGACGCATAAGAATGGAGAGTTTTGCTTTAATTCAGAGCAACAGACCTGTGTTCTTCAAATTCAGATGCCACGTCGGGATCCTTGGGCGGTTCTCCGGAGATGTCCTCTTGTTCGACGCCAGCCCACCAAGCCAGGACTGAATGGCGCAATCTGGGGAACGAACGATGTCGCCGCAACCTAGCAGGACTATTATTTGCTGGTTGAAACGCACCGCCGAACCAAGGATATATGCTTGAGACGAAAGTCTATCACAGTCGAGCGCCAACGGCAGAATAAAGGACTGACCCCATGCTCTTGCGTTCAAACGCCTTTATTTTCTCTTGTAGAGTAGGTTCTTTCGTCCGACGTTCGGCTTGATTTGAACAGAGGTCCTTGCTATCCGAAGAAGGAAGATGCGAAACTAGAGGCTCCTTGGATATTTTCTGGGAGTGAGTCTTCCGAGTGGGCGTTTTGTCTTCAGAGGGCAAGGTCTTTTTCGGCGTGGCCCAAATAGAATCTTGCAAGGAGCGATTGCTACGGTTTTCAAAGGTGAGTTGACGAAGACTTATAAACGAGATCATTCACCTCGTGTCCGTCAATCGCAGATCCAGGAAGCTAACTTTTGCTTGGATATGACGTGATTTCGCTTGGGTTGTATTTTCGCTCTGGTCGGGAGGACAAGCCTCTTGGATAATGGGTATTTGGAGTCCACCACCGCCAGATGCAATCTCGCCTTTCACCGAATCGTCCTTTTGTTCATCTTCCAAAGTTTTTGCCTTGCCAGAAGCGCGAGTTTGGTCCAGATGAACAGGCGAGTCGAGTTGAGAATAAAACAACCACAGGATAAGCAGTGCAAAGAGATTGCAAGCCAAGCACAAGCCAATCTGATATCGAATATCGAGAAGCAGTTCCAGCGCTGCACCTAACCTTGTTGTCATGATTACAAGTGCACGTTTAGCATAGACGGCAAACACGGTTGACTTGGGGAAGAACATGGTTGGGCGGCGCGGTCACGTGCTATTATAGCTGTGTTTGTCCATGTATGGCAACGGCCTTCGACTTGGATTGGGCGGCTTGAGCTCAACTGCACTGCAGACCACCATGTCTGCCCTTCACCGCCTGCTGCCCGCATCCAGGAGGACATATTCATCGTTCTCTTCCTCCAAGCCGGGGGGCGGACGCTTTTTCAACTCTGCAAAGTCACCCAAGTCTTCCGTCATTGCCTCTGCCGCCCGACAGCCATCGAAGAATCCACCAAACGCCGCAGCAAATGCTTCCGACGGATCGGACTCGCGAGAGGGAGGCATCAACGCTAAAGACCGCCAAGCTGTTGAGAGTACGCCAGAGTCAGTCGACGCACAGTCGACGCAGCCCGGCTCTGTCGGCTCTCCTTCTCCTGCGATGACAAATCCAGGAGAGATGGATAATGCAAGCACATCCCAAGGAGACTCTAGAACACCCAGTACACACCCGCCTAATACTACGACAACCACCGCGTGGTTCCTGCCTACACATCTTGCTGTGAAATCCAAGGACTTTAAGCTGCACCAGTTCTTTTCCATGCACCGGCCATTACTCTTGCTTTCTAATCCACCTTCGATCTTCCATACCTCAGTCCCATCTGATATTTTGCTCGCTGCACCACCACCCTCCGAAGAACCAATCTTCACGTCGGATACATCTAATCTCCCTGCACCTCCCGCGAATGTACTGTCGTCGGTGTATAACTCGCCATCCACTGTCGCCGTATTCGGCGAACTGCCAGAGACGTCACCCGAAGGGGATTCGGAAACCGCTCGTCAGCTGACGCGTGCGATAGCGATGAACAAGGCGGGTGCGATGGCTGAATGGGAAGCGACGCTGCGTAGGTTAGGTTTGGACGTTGAAATGGAGCCCCAGAGGGTAGAGATGAAAGAGCAGATGGAGAAGGAATGGGAGGTGATGATGGATAGTACGAAGAGGAAGCGACGAAAGAAGATGAGGAAACACAAGTAGGTGGTTTTTTATTCATCCCTCTGGCCACGATTTTAACAACATGTTTACTCTCTAGGCTTAAGAAAAGACGGAGGGTAAGTGTGTCAAATTTTCGGCAAGTGCGGTGCTGACAATATGGATAGCTGACACGCGCAACTCGACTGAAGATCGGTCGGTAAGGTATCTGGTACCTAGCTAGCACAAGTCTGTTCTATCTGAATGCAACGCTACAACATTCCATTACATTGAAGATGCTACAAATAAGACTACAAATGAATAAAAATGGGTAACGCAGACTACAACATTGCAGTCAAGTAACGGTGACAATCTCCCCTCTTCCATCCTTGAGAATGACAAGTTCACATCCAATCCTCTCGCCGGTATCAAGACACACCACGTCCGTTGGGTCAACAGCATTCATACGAATTTGTCGCCGGTCGAGAAACGATCTTCCGAGGACCACGTCAAAGTGGGGCTCCTCTGACAGGTACACGGATACCAGTATCGTCTTGGGCTTGACCTTTTTCGCATCATGACCGTCTTTCAAGGACGTGTGTAGCGACGAAGGTCGAGACAATAAATGTGACGGGGATATCGAAGACGTAGCAGAGGACGATGAGGGCGTAAGCGTGATAGGCCATATTCCCAAATTGACCAGCCCGCCGTAGCCGTAGTAACCGGGCGTAGCGTCGGGTGGTATGAATCGATGCTTGAGCGCAAACTTGCGCGACATGTAGACATGCCGGTGGCCCGACTTGAGCAGCATGCGGACTAGCAACGCATATATGTCAATGGATGGTTGACATTTTGAACAGGATGCTCACCATTGTTGACAGGACCGATGCTCCCAATCACCGTTCTAACTCCATTTTCACTGTGAAACTTTTCAAACTCGCGTTTGAACGCAGGCACGCCATCGTCTAACCCGTCCAAGTCGTGATTGGACGACTTGCCGCTGCCATGTGAATGTTTGCTCTTGGCTAAGCTTTTCTGGACGGGAGAGGAACTGCGGACAACCTGGATCTGCTGTCGTTGAAAGAGATAGTACGCAGGGTTTTGATATTCGGTTGACTTGGGAAGAGACAGTGTCGGGTCGTGAAGATGGATGGTGGTCGACGCGGACGAGGCGGTGGGCGGAGAAGTCATGGCGGCTGGTTGCTGCTGCTGCTGCTGACGCCAGGTAAATATGGTGTAGTCCGAGTCTGAAAGGGGACGTTGGAGATGAGAAAGGGGGCCGTCGTGAACCGTACCATCGTCCAAGTTCCAAACTGTACCATTGAACTCGTACTTGAGCCAGCCTGCGCCCACTCGGGTGTGCATCTTCCTCGTGAGCTCGTCATAGAGCGCTTCGAGGCCGTGCAGCAATACTTGAGCTGGGTCAGTGGCAAACTAGGTCACCTGGTAGCGACTCACATGGGTAGATGAGGGCGAACTGAGGAGGAGGGTGTGTGGACGTTAAGGATGGGATGGGTCATGGGAGGCAGAAACCCTGCGCAGCCGCTTGTTTGAAAATGAAATGAAATGAAATTCGCGGCAACTTCTACTTGGGCGCCAGCTCTGGCGACTCACATTGGTAAATGAGGGTGAATGTGGCCAAAATTCGCAACAATTCCATTTTCTACGCTACTTGGGTGCCAACTCTGGGCGACTCACATGGGTAGCCTCAGGCGAATGAGGACTCTACTTGGGCAAATTCTCTCGTGCCTGCGCTCGCACCCTCTTCCTGGGAACCATTCAGCGCCTGTACTCGATACGCGTGCCACTTACTCATATGCAACCTTATCATTCCTGCCTGCGTGTCAACGGGGTATTTATAAACCAAGTGACAGGACTTACTTGAACATGGTATACGCATCGCTTTGTGCCGGATCATTCACGTTGGGATTATCAAGCAGATCTTGAATACCCAACAGTATCTGTAGCCACATCAGCCAAGTTTCCACGCAACGACAACCGCCCCCCCCCTACCTGTTTGATAGTGATGGCCGGCTTCCATGCTTTCTCCTCATCTAGAATAGACAAGCAGACCGTGCCTGAAGGATATACATTTGGATGAAACAACGGTGGCGCGAATTTGCCTGCGCCAAGCCGATATCAAACACAGTCATCCAGATCGTCGGCATTGCTTACACTTTGGTGGCTTGGACGGATAATCTGTAAACTGTCAGCATCACTTTAGCGCCAGCACGCGTGCAACGTGCCTTCAGGGAATGTCATCGTCAATTTGTACAACCCCCCCTCCCAGGCTGTCTACCGTGTCATTGCATGAGGCGGTTAGTCTTGCACATGACATCAGATATCTCGCGAAAACGTACGGCAGATCTTCCTGGAATGCCTACTTCCCACTCCATCAGGTTCATGGTTCCGTCAGACGCCTTGGTCGGTTTTGCAAAGAATCCCTGGTCGCACTCTCAACGTCGTGCAACTGCGTCTATGTACATCACTCACAAATGGATGGTCCTTTCTCCATTGCTTGCGTTCCTCGGCCAGGCGCGTCCTGCAGATACCGGACATAATGCGCGTTGGTTGCGGTTAATGAGAGTCTGCTGACTCAGCGTGACGTTCCTGTGACACACGCGTCTCGCCTGTTCTCATGTCCGGCGAAGCCCATCTGGTATTCACTCTCGCAAATGGCGAACAGATCAAGTTCTTTCTCCACGAGAGTTTAGCCGACGTTGACAGGGTCAAAAGTATAAGACTTGTGCAGGTACCATCTTGTCACCATACTCCAATTACTTTTGATAACTTGAATCCAGAAATACGGAGGAAAGGCGGTTGACACGGATGACGGTGTTGATACCGTTATTGTAGACACTAATTATGCAGATGCGGAGACTCTCCAAGACGCCTACTTTGCTCACCCAAATAAAAATTATCGCCGGATTAGAGTGGAAAATATCACCTTTATCCGTCAATGTATTCGTAGTGGTGTCTTTCAACACTCCCCCATCATCCGACACCCCATGCGCGGGAATGGTCCCGGGTTTGTAGCTTTTACACATCATCTCTCTCTCTTTTTATTAGTGAATTTTTCAGTCGTATAAATTATACCAAAGCCGATGAGGAGAATTTTTGTCGTTATCTCGCAATAAAGATTCCCGATGCTCGCAGTGGCGGTCGTCTAGGGCATAGAATATACGAAGACATGGTGAAACTCGTAGGAAATTCCATGTGCTATTGTAACGGTGCATGGCTCAGGGTTAATTATAGGCGCTTGTCATGCCCCATGAATATGCTTGGGTCACTCGTCATCCCCCAGAAAGTTGGCGAGAGCATTATAGGAGCAAAAAGAATCGCGAGAGGCTAGACGCCATGATTGAACGATTCAGACATGAGGAACGTCCAAGAATGGAACAGCTCTACAGGTACGACCGTGCTCTGAATGTAACAGGACGAATAGCTGTTATTCGCCGACCGCCAAATGAGGAGCAGGAAGAGGAGGAAAGCAGCTCGGATGAAGGAACATCAAAGGTCGTGGAGAGCGAAGAGTCGGACGATCACCCGCGTCCAAGGTACATTGTACCCGACCATCCTATACTGTCTAATCCCTTTCGTTCAGCTCGTTGTTCAGCGTCGAGGATTACAAGGATGAACGCCAGTCCGAAATGGAGGTGGGTAAACAAACTGACACCCCGCAACTCGAATACTATCCTACAACCAATGAGCCAAGTACATCTCAGGCCACTCTCATCGGGCCGGGCACTGGATTTCTAATGTCCCCCATGAGGTCGTCAGCGGCTGGCCGGCCCAGCGACAGATATGAACGGATGGAGGAAGCAGAAAATTTCATTACTGAACGGCCGCCTGACGTTACAGAAGCACGACCCGTAACGTCAACCTCGAATCAAAGAAGGTCCAGACCCAAACGGAAGCGCGCGCAGGATGTGCCTGTGCCAACCCACGAGGGACCGCTCACGCGCTCCAGAGCCCGGTCAGCGGGATCGTCGGCTGTGCTGGATTTGGCTGCCTCGCGTCCGAGAAGGGGCAGAGCGAAACAGCCGATCGGAACCATCCATGAGGAGCTGCAAGGACCGGCTATTATGAACGAGCCCATCGTCGTTCCTGAGACTATCACAGAAGAGGAAAATGTTAAGCGACTTTTGATAGCGGATACAAATGGAGATGATCCAAGCGGTTTGGGGGATAGGGATGAAGCGGAAGGAGAAGAATCGTCTCGCCGTCGACAAACGCTCGAGACGGACGATGAACAGATTGAGAAATGGTTTGGCGTATTGGGGTTCAACGTGTCAAGGACCGGTTATAGTAACTCTCCGGACCCGGATAAGCTACTCGCAGAGTTCGAAAGTTCAACATCACCTGGACGGCCATCTCTGTTATCCAACTGCAGGGCAGGACGGTGATGAAGATCCGGGGAGGGAATCGTCAGAGGAATCATTTCCACTGCATGGAACTCGGGCAAGTGCGGTCAAGAAACGAGTTGAAGAAAAACGCAAAAAGGAAGAGTATGTTCCCCCGCCCAACACACGCGCAGCTCGCTATGCTCGACGACTTTGATTATATTAAGCGCTAATAATTCTATGTGTAATGAATATGTGATAATGCGTTTTAACCAAGAAAGCCCCATGCACCATTACAACCAATGGAATTGGATTACAAGTATAGAGACAAACGGCGATGCTGATGGATTAGATAGTGCTGCACATATATAAGTTAAGAGTAATATGCTTGTCAGATGGTTAGGCAACCAAGCTATCGCCTTGGAGCTCTTCAAACTTGCGGCGTGCGAGCCGGATATTGAGCTTGACAGCGGCCGTTTCTGAAAAGAAGGGGGCATGGGAACGTTTCAGCATGGACCAGGAACAGCGTACCTATAGTCGGATCGTGGACGATGACCATGACATAGGTATTGCGGGTCATTCCGTCCAGGACCGCGCTAAAATCATGAAACTCCATTTCGAGGGCGTGGAATTCCCCACGAACGCGGGAGCAGGAGTACTTGAATGCCTTGATGAGCTCTGACGTACGTTCGTAGCGGGTCGGATCAAGACGGTGCGAGTTGATCGAGTCTGCGTCTACGCCCCCTGCCTTGGCGTCCATGATGGGAGGGACGGTGCCAAGGGTATGTGGGGAGGGAGAGGAGGACGTGGCGATGACGAGGAATGTGGCGCGTTCGAAAAGAATGACTTCTGTTGCGTTGCAGGCCTTGGCGAAGATGGACAGGTGTCTGTGGAGCACGGCGGCGTTTGGGACGAGCGTGTGCACAATGTGGGACCAAGCCTGAAGGCACTTGAAGCGGCAGATGTAAGAGGAGAGACTGGGGCGTACCTTGTAAAGACTCTCGTCATAGATGCTCGTGCCAAAGACGGAGATACGGACGTCGCCGCTTGCATCGTCAAGCTCGAGCTTCTTTTTCTCAAAGGTTGAAAATTTGTCTCTCACCAGATCCATCTTGTGTATGAGCAAAAAGACGGAGGCGTCGGGGCTGAACTGTGTGAGACCGTCGAGACAGTCACGGTAGTACTCGAAATCCTTGGCCTTTTCTTGGGTTTCCGCGTCAAAGACATAGATGAGAACGGCGACTTGCTGGAAAATGGTAGAGCGTTGGGTTGAAAGGTACGAGTCCATGAAGGCGTCCTGGCCGCCACAGTCCCAGAGATTGAGAATGAGGTCTCCGAGGAAGCGGACATGGTTCTGTTCGACGTCGATGGTTGCGCCGAGGCGAGCAGTGAGGGAAGCGGGCAGGTTTGAGCTGTGGAGGAGTGAGCGGAGCAGGGACGGGTTGCGGGCAAGCGCACAAGATGAGAGAGCGCATGGAGGTCTTTCCGCTGCCTGAAGCGCCCATAAGAAGGACCTGGGAGGCAAGTTATGGCTGGTTGTTGGGGGTGAGATTGAGAATGACCTTTTTCTTCATGATGGGAGAAGGAAAGAGAGGTTGATTGGTTGACTACACAAGCCGGCCCGCCACGCCCAAGCCGCCCGCCCCTGCCCATTTCGCTGCGAGACTACACAATGCCGGCCCGCCCTCCCGCCCAAGCCGCCCGCCTGCCCGCTCGCCACGCCGATAGACACTACACAAACCGGCCCTCGCCCCACGCACGTCCACGCACGCCCATCTCCACCGCCGCTGCGCCCCAGTCCTCGCCATGGTTGTGCCCGCCGTTCAGCCCCGCACGCTCAACCGCCTGCTCATCCGTAAGCGCCGTCAGCACCCCAAACACGACTGCCACCCCCGCATCCAACTGCACCCGCATCAGCGCCTGCGACACACTCTCGCTGATGTACTCAAAGTGCATCGTCGCTCCCTTGATCAGCACCCCAATCGCTATCACCGCATCGAACGGCTGCTTCGACGCTGCTCCCCCCAGCGCTGGCGTCCCCGGCCGCGACGACAAGTGGCTCACGCTGCCGAGGAGGTTCCCTCCCGCCTGAATGCGCGATCCTGCGATCACCCTGTACACCTGCTCTTCAACACTGCTGTCGGCAGAGCGCATCGCATCACGTACTTTGAACACGCCAGCGGCAACTCGAAGCTACCGGGCACGGACTGGATGACAATGTTACCTTCCTTGACACCACACGCCTTGAGTTTCGCAACCGCACCCGCAACTAGGGCATCGACGATGGTCTTATTCCATCGGGCATGGACGATGGCGATGCGCAGAGGCGCGCCGTCGAACGATTCGGTTGGCTGAGCGGGGCTTTTGATAGGGCTCATCGTCGATAACGTTATCGTCCGAGTCTATTTAATATTTAATTATTTTGCATTTCCACATTTGGTTTCTTCCTCTCATGGATGCCATCCTCCCCAGTACGTCCTCGTCCACCGCTCTGATGTCTGCTTACTTTTCCAGCCACATATACCCTGATATACACATTTCTGACAAAACATGATCATATCAAGGCTGCTCACGCCCTCAAAAAGGCTGCCAAGCACGTCGTTGTTCTCAACGACGGTCTACTCTCCGATGGCCCTTCGTTAGACCAGATCGTTCACGAATGGAAGGAATTCAAGGCTCATGCTTCAGCTTCAGCGTATGTTCCTGCATCTAGCACACCGCTTGCTACTCACTCCACCCAGGTCTCCAAAAGCAAGCCCTGACTGTGCGTTTGTGTTCTCAGTCGTGCTTCGTGTCGTTTACTGCTCCTAGCGTCCTCCGAAGAAAGTAGCTCAAGCTCAGACGTCTCAGACTCCGAGCCCGAAAAATTAAAGGCCGTGGACACAGTCGGAATCTGACTCTGACTCTGATTCTGGTTCAACAGAGCTGCCAACAGCGGCAAAATGCAAGTCATCAGATTTGGACTCAGGTATGCTCGAACCCCGCTTCATTACTTGTCTGTTTAGTCGTGGTATAGACGACGAATCTTCCGATATCGAGTCCGACAAAGTTCAGAAGCCCGATGCCAAGAAAAGACCTGCAGAATATGAGTCCAGTCGTACTCTGACATCAGAAGGCGACTCGAGTTCAGAAGACGACGATGATTCTGAATCTGAAGCGGTGCCAGAGCAGGTTGTTAAGGAATTTGCTAAAGGACGCGACGATGCAGAGTCCACATCAGAAGAGTCTAGTTCTGAATCGAGCTCGGAAGAAGAAGCCAAGGTAGTTTTATTTTTTCGCCATAAGCATACTCCACGTCAACACTTCAAATAGGCACCAGTCAAACAAACTAAAAAGGCAAAGGCATCAGAGGAAGTAGACGAGGAACGGCCTGTAAAGAAGCACAAGACGTCAGAAGATGGCGACGCACTAAAAATCGTAAAGCAACCGATACCGACGGGAGGCAGGAACTCCAATGGACCGTTTAGAAGAATCGATCCTTCCAAGATATCATCCAACATCGTTGATAACCGATATGAGAACAAGGTTCGCGGTGATTTAGCTCAAGCTTCCTGATTTAATTGTATTCAGGCGAGCCCTGCAAACGATTATGGTCATCGCGCCCACAAGGATTTAATTTCGACTCGTGGCGCAGGGTTTAGAAAGGAGAAAAACAAGAAAAAGCGGGGCAGCTATAAAGGAGGAGAGATTACGGTAAGTTGACGGTGCTCAATTCCTGTCACAGGTGCTAACGCGCATCAGCTGGAAAGCCACAGTTACAAATTTACCTGATACTTGGACGTACATGTTACACACTCCTTACCCCAATAGACCGGTTCACCGCACCTTCGTTCTACCAGATGGTGCACAAGGCACATAGTATGGGGGGCTCAATATATAAACCAGTAGCTCCCAATTGTTCTCGGTGGTTGGCCGACCAACGAGGGCACGTTTGAGTGCGGTTCATGCCTCATCACAAGCGCCGATTCACATGAATCCTTGCACTCGACGGTGACCTCTAATGTCATTCCCAAATTCCGCAGTAATGCAAGCCAGAGCTGCAAGCCATGTTGATATTGTCACTGATGCCATCATCTCATACTCATATTTCAAAGGGCTACATGCCAGACTACAATCCTGGCGATACACGGCAAACTCGATCAAGTTGTGCCCTTTTCCTGTGCGGAACACTTGCTTGAAAAGCTGCCCCAGTCAAGAATGGTCAAGTCACATTGGTTCGAGTTCTTTGACATACGCGTGTGGGATGACGTGTTCCGTCATTTCCTGGCCAGAAGGTTCCGCAATGTTATAATGCAGACAAGGGTCTAATCCATTCGACATGTATCCAGTTCGAAACTGCGGGCTCATCGTAGCGTCTCCAGTACATTTTGTGTGATGGTCCATCGTGTACCGGTTTCCCGAGTGGATGAAGCTGTGCATCCTCACCAATGTCAGAGTGAAGCACGCTCGCCTGGTCCCCCTGTTTCAACACAATTTCTGGCCAATACCATCGTGTATGAGGGACAATGAGAATTTGGACTTGCTTATCCGGTTTGCAAAGGGCGTTGTAGATGCTCAGGGGCATATTGGCAAAGTCAAAACGCACAAGGAAGCGACAGTCGTACATGACCTCCATACTTGATGCGCCTGATGCGCAGTCAAGGCTTTGCTTCAACTTGTCAGTGACATCGATTCGAAGCGGGTTGCGTATTTCTAGTTGATCCATCTTGCGTTTATTCAACGGAGGCTGACGGGAAGCTAACCAGGCAATAACCTCGTTGTGGCCTATTCCATCCTTGGTCACTCGGTCGGGAGTCCTGATTTTCGTTCCTCTGACAAGAACCGGTGTCCATAGAACACCTCCACCAGCGACAAACATTCCCCTGCCTTGTTCAAAAGGATTCGAAGCCCATAGTTTTTCGAGAATTTGCTCGCGCATTTTTTTCCTGCGGTTGCCATCCGCGCGCACCGAACCCCACGGGTGAAAAGAAACGTAACGCATAGCCCTGAGAACGAGAGCTGTTCGCACAAGTTCGTCATGGACGGAAAAAAGACTTCGTAAAGACAAGAGGAGAGTCCCTGGCGGGGACGGTATTCTGCATCGTTTGAGGTGACTGTCCACTAGACGCCGAAAATTATCAAAAACGGCACCGATATTATTGCAGTATCCAATAATACCTTCTGCGTCTATATCATCCACTCGCGTCGTTAGCTGCTTCACTGCACCACGCAACCGCTCCACACCCGAGTTCAAGTCGACCGAGAGAGATTCTACCGAGGATATTGCAGAGTCGATGTTCGATAGTTGCTCTTTTATAGTTGGGGGTAGAGGCACTGGACAGACCGACTGTGAAAGCGAGTGAGACCGTAGTTGGGAGAAAAGATTCGGAATGTACCTCAATGTCGTCCAAATTCCTACCAGTACTCAACATTTTTCGGATAGCATTCCGAAGAGTTAGATGAGGTTGAAAGTTGCTTTCATCCGTAATATATTCTAGTTGATTTTCCTCGCAGGTAGCGAGTATCCTATTCTGATAAATTGCGTCAATTACTCGGAAACTGAATTAAAATGCGATACCTTGTTGACATCCAATAAAGGACGCACAACCCATTTATTCATTCCACCGATTCCTGCCCAGCCAAGAGAATCCTCGCCCTTTTCCTTGTCGAAATAACCCATACCCCAACGCCGACACGACCGCATACCACCACCTCCCAACTCCGTCGTTCCCATTCCAAAGCGCATAAGAGCCGTCTCGACCTGATCGTCTGCGTGGTGCCCAAACGCGATCACCTTGACGGGACCGTCGTGCTCGGGAAGAACCGAATTCATGCACCGATACAACATTTCGTACCTCGCCAATCTGGCCGTGTGTTCAAACGCCTCCTTCTCTGGCACGGGACGCATCGGAAATGGGGGTGTCGACCAGGGGATCTTTGTCGTAGTATGTTCAACACCGGGAAGCGAGCGAGCGTATTTAGCGCACGAGTCGGCCATGGAGGCAGAAGAGGGTTGGAGACCATGGTCCACTGTGATGGATATGAGATGGCATGGACGCGCATCTTTTTCCTCCTGTCGTGCGGGATCTGAGAGGTAACGGTGGAGAAGGAACAGCAGGCAGGTCGAGTCGGGACCACCGGAATTTGCGACCGCTGTTCAAAAAAACGTTCATAAGCGCGTCAGGCCGGGCTGTAGGCGGAATACTTGCCTATCGCATTCGACCAGCCAGTTGGCGGGCTACACTTGGTGAACCAGCGCTTGAATTCATCCTTGGATATGGCAAGCACACGGCCCACAGGCATCACGTCGTGAGAAATGTCGCAGCCCTACCGACTCACGACCTCCATCCGCTACGACCGCGCCCTCCTCATTGACAACGACGACGCAGATGGACCCACGCCGTTTCTACTGCTCAACTATCACTACCTTCGACTTTTAGACGCAGCCGATCGCCATGGCTGGGAATACGCTAAAGCGGCGCTAAACTACGGCTCAATTAAATCAGCATGCGAGAAAGCCGCACAGGCATCTGAAGATCGCGGCGAACGCGTAGACCAACTCAGGGTATGCCTTTTTCCCCAGCAGCATGGGGGGATCTGACGATCACCGCGACATCATACAGATTCGTGTCTTGCTGACAGAACGAGGCGTCCTCACCGCTACTGCCTCCCCGGCATACAATCTCCCAGCAGATCCATTTATTGCTGCCCGATTCAACCCAGATTCGGGCACTGACCCCCCAGGCCTTATTTTGTCCGTCCGAATCGACACGCAGCCGACACCAGCCTCCATCTTCACCTCGACCAAAACTACGCGTCGAGAGCACTACGATGCTGCTCGCTCTCGAGCCAATTTACTTCCTCTGCCACAAGCGACTATGCCGGAAGATGTTTTATTGTACAACTCGCAAGGGGAAATCACAGAATCATCCGTCTCTAATGTTGCTTTATATCGTAACGGGAAGTGGTTGACGCCGCCTCTGAGTGCTGGCTGTCTCAAGGGTGTTATTAGGCGCTGGCTTCTCGAACATGGTCTCGTCGAGGAAGCTGAGAAAGGTGTACTCATGAAAGATAGCATCCAGGCTGGAGATTGGGTACTATTATCCAATGGTGTCAGTGGATGTCGACTGGGGAGGATTGAAATTTAATGATTTAGAAGCTGATGAATATATTGTAACGCAACGATACATAGTACAAGATAGCGAACCGCTCTACGTCCATGCACCGTCCCTTGTCCGTCTGTACACGTAACGTTGGACGACTATAGGAAAACGAGTTGTGAAGATTAGGTGCAAAAATGACGAAGGACTATGTAAGTGATAGTAAAATATACCGTCACTGTAGGACGTGCCGACGTTGTGGCCATTATGCAAGACGACAACCAAGAAATCAATAGCTAAGACTGCGAAGGTTGAAAGCATGGCAAAAACAAAAGTATCGGAAGAAAAAATAGATGCGAACTCTTCACTAGGTAACCAAAAAGATATGGGAGCAGGACTGCCTTTACTTTTGGAAAGAGATTGATTCCACATACCATCTGCGAACATTCCCGAGCTAGTAGCCCATGAATCGTTGTGAACCGGATTGGGACGGACTAGGACTTGGGTGTCTCATGACACTTTGGTGCATGGCCTGCGTCGTTGGCATAGCATATTGCGACCCCATGCCCATGCCCATGCCCATGCCCATACCCATACCTAATTGCATCTGCAACATTGGGTTCATCTGTGGCATTTGATATGCCATTGGACTCGGTGAATTGGATAGTCCAAATGCGCCTTGTTGCGGCTGCAGAGATTGAGGAACGGCTGCTTGAATTTGAGGAGAATGGATAGTCGAGCTGGCTTGTACAGGAGAGGATGGTGTACCCCCTTGTGTCTGCATTTTTTGCAACGATTGTAACTGTATTGCAAGAGTCATTAAGTGTGAAATCCTGTTATGTGTTGACATACTTCGTAGAATGCAAAATCTTGCAATAGGGATGTCTTTGCTGGGTGAGTATGGAAAATACGTAGCATTTCTTGCCCTGCATCAGGTAGCAACTCTTGGGTGTCTCGAGAATTCGTTACGGGCTTTCGTTCCTGTGTATTACTACCACAGCGTCAGCAACTCCATTCAAACTGAAGGACGGTCAGTTCCTCACTTAAGCTTGATATGACGAAGGTTCACGTTCGGTATATCTCGAACGAATAGCCACCGGACTTTGAAGACGCCTTTCCACTTATCGGATGCCCACACAGTGCTACTTCGCGTGTAATCAACCTATAGCAGAGCATACGCAAAATCTTCCAGTTGAATAATAAAAGACATACAGGTGTAAGCATTTCTGCCATGCCACAGAAATGTCCACTGATAAGATTTGTTCAAATTTACTCAGGTGCAACGATACAAATGTTTACCTTGCGTTCACGCTGAAAAACAAGTAGACTGGCCCACGTCCATTTGCCTCTTTGAAAGCTTTGTCCAGTCGTTTATTACCCGGGTCTGTTGAACTCCAAATTTCGTATTTGAGAGATTTGTGCACGTCGTCTTCAGTGTAAGACTTGATTACGAAATATCGAGCCTTAAATAGGTTGTCAACGACAGTTGCGGTATCAACGGAATAACCGTACAAAGGCAGGCTTGGTATCAAAATCAAGTGGATTATATCCTTTTGCTGCAATCAAAGAAGGTACATCGATAGGTGCAGCGAGGAAGCCTGGGGCGGGAGTCTGACCCGAATTGGACTGTTGCTGTTGCTGCCCATATGGCGCGACATTCAATCTTGGCTGTTGCATGTACTGCCCTTGTGCCTGAAACCCGGATCCACTACCTGAGCTTCCGTTTTTTCCATGTTGGCTTGTCCCTTGCTGGTAGCCATACTGCAAGTTCGAGTTCGATGTGCTCAAACCGCGGCCCTTTTGGTCCCAAGAACTTCGCTCACTGCCAGTGGGAACATAAGAACCTCGCCCTTGCGGAAGCGGTGTCTGACGTCCATCATACTCAGTCATGAATTGACTTTTCCCGCTTCCGTTGCCATTATTGCTTCCGTTGCTGTTGCGTCTGGTTCCCATAACATGAACAGGTGGCGGGTAGGGGGGATTGAACCGGGGAGGATGGACGCTTTGTCCCCCTGGGTGATAATTCTGTGTCATAGATTGACTGCTTGAAAGTTCCAGAGCAGACAAGGCAAGTTGAACATCATCGATGGAAGTACCATTGCCGGGATAACCGGAACTGCGCCATTCACTATTGGGGGCCCAGGGAGCCGCGCGACCCATGGGAGGACTTGAAGGGTATTGGTTTGACTGTTGCTGGCGTACAAAGTAGTCGTCATCATACGAATCATACGTACCAACGTCTTCGGCGCTCTGAATGTAATCATCCTCCGGATTATGCTCAGCCGGTTCTGGTGGAGTGGCATTGTGGGAGTGTGTTGGCGCAGCAGATTGCAGTGTTCCCGAGCGCTTGAGTGCTCCTTTGCGGGAACCTACAGTAGCACCATATGTTAGCGACACGTGTCGACGAACGCCTGATCCTGCAGGAGGTGAAGGCTCATGAGCAGTATTTGAAAAATGAGATGACAATGGGGAGGTGGCAGATTGTGCTTCCACAGTTGCGGATCGCTGTTATATTGCAAACCAATCAATTGTTACAATTTAATGTGAATAGGACAAGCGTACATCGTCGTCTTGTACAGAATAGCTTCCAATGTTCCACGGTTCTTCGTCGCCTTCGTGACCAGCGATGGCTGCTAAAGAGTTAACTGTCTTTGGGGTCCGGTTGCCCGTCCTCGAGCCATGAGCTAAATGAGTGGGACTGTCAGCAATGGCGGCGCATAGAACAGGCTGAGCCCTAAACGTTATGCACACCTCGATGATACTTGGTCGGCAGCGAGCTCTGCCTATGGAGGGAAGTCTTCTCGCCAACGGCACCGACACCGCCGACCCAATCCTCATCCACGGGCTCGTCTTCGGTAGACAAGGGCTGATCAGCGACTTCTTCAGAGATCGATTCCCTTGCGGCAGCCCTTGCCGAGCGCGAGGAGGCAGAGATTGTGTGATGGCGCCTGACTGCACCGCCGATGTTGGGGGGCGAGGGAGGGATGGGCGGAAGGGGAGGATTGGAAGACATACAAGCGGACGCTGCAGGCGACGTGAAGCGTGACCAATCCCTGAATTTTGCTTTATTTTTTCGATCACAAAAACAGTGGAAAATCATGATCTCATCCGCGTGAGCGTGCGCATATACCACATGTCCGCTGTCCTCTGCGCTCGTCTGCAGCCTCGTTTCTTCTCTCGTTTCTCTCATCATGCTTGCCTGACCCCCCGCCGTCTTCTTGCAACAGACACCTTTCAAGGTCCTGCCAGATTGCATTCCACTTTGCGCTACACCGGCTACTTTTGTGCATCCGCTTTGTCTGGCTTTTTCTTGCTCGGAGCAGGCATTCTTATCCATGATGCACTCACATACACGGACAAGCACATGGACCGCGTCCCAGTGTCGCCCCTTGCTCTTCACCCAGAAACAGGCGGCCCCAAGAACCTGCCAATCGTCCGCGTCCAGGTAGACGACGAGGAAGATGAAGATGCCAAGAAGATCGCAAGGCGGCCGAGACTTGTGATCGTAGGCGGAGGTTGGGGCGTATGTCGCTCGATCGTATCGGTTGTCTCGGTCCTCATGTATCCAATAGGCTATGAGTGTTATTCAGAACCTGCATCCGGCTGACTATCATGTAACAATCGTCTCAACGGACACATTTACTACATTCACTCCTTTACTCCCATGTATGCGCTCAGACATGGATCAATCCTTCTAGACTGATGACCGACTCAGCCGCTGCCGTTGGCACGGTTCAGGTACGCTCCCTGGTGGAGCCCATAAGAAAAATAATCGCGCGTTTGCACGGTCATTTTGTCCAGGGCAAGGCCGTTGATATGGTCATGTCTGAGCGCTTGCTGGAAGTCGAAACTGTCGATTCAAATAGTAAAAAATTGAACATCTATGTACCGTAAGTCACTTTATTTCGTATTTTTCTCTTGTCTTACTTCGGCAAGCTACGATAAACTTGTCATTGCTGTTGGCTCCACGTCGGCTACACACGGCGTTTCCGGATTAGAGCATTGCTTCCAACTCAAAACTATACGAGATGCGCAAGTCATACGTCGGCGCATCTTGGGTATGTCCATCTGCTGCTTGCAGTGGTTCCATCTAAATAATTAATCATCTCACAGATAATTTCGAAAGCGCGAGTTTGCCCACGACAAGTCCCGAAGAACGTAAACGCCTCCTCAGTTTCGTGGTCTGCGGTGGTGGACCCACTGGCGTTGAAGCCGCGGCGGTAAAATTTAAAGAATCGCATATTCATCGTGATTGAGCTCTCCGCAACAGGAAATATACGATCTTTGCCAAGAGGATATCATGAATTATGTATGCCAAGCTCAGTCTTTTTGTTTTATTCTTGATGGCGTTGCAGTATCCAAAAATTTGTCGGGAAGAAGTCAGCATACATGTTATTCAGTCGAGAGAGCACATTCTAAATACCGTGAGTAATTGCCGATGCTGGCACGAATGGACTATGTATTGAATTGTCGTAGTATTCAGAAGCCATCAGCCGCTATGCTGAGGTATGCCCCACCATTAAATTTGATTCACAGGAGCTAACCTGTGGCGCTAGCAAAAATTCAAAAGAGATGGAGTAAATTTGATCACCTTGGCACGGTGAGTGTTTGAGTGAATTCCCGGCATTTCAACTCAGATTGTCGTAGCGTAAGTGCCGTGGGGCCAGACAAGGTGACATACACTACCAAGGATTCCGACGGTAATGTTCGTAAGTACGAAATACCAACAAATTTCACACTTTGGTCTACTGGGATTGCGATGAATCCGTTCACTGAGAAGGTGACAAACTACTTGCCCAACCAGGTACACAGGAAGGCTATTGAAGTAGATGCATACCTTCGGGTCAAAGGTGCCCCACGTGGCGAAGTGTACGCCATTGGAGATTGCGCCACGGTACGTCTGCCGACCTGATGCTTGCGAAACCCGCTCGTGGCTCATTTTTCCAAAGATTGAGACTTCAATCATCGATCACTTCATAGAACTAGTGGACGAAGCTGACAAAGATAAAAATGGCATGATTGATATGGGCGAGTGGGAATTCATGGGTGAGCTAAATGGCTTCGCGACTGTCGCAATTGACGATCACAGTGGGGAAAATAACAAAACGCATTCCAATGGCCGAAAAGCATTTGCAAAAGGTGAGTTTCTTCCGGTTCCGCAATGCATTTTCATATCAGGGTTAGGTTAAAGAACTATTCAAACGATATGATACCGATGCAGATAACAGCCTCTCTTTGAACGAACTACTGGCATTACTGCAGGATATCGGGAGTCGAATCACTGCACTGCCTGCCGTGAGTTCCTCGAAAAATATGAGGTTTTTGGCGAGTTAGTGAGCTTGGTTATACAGACCGCGCAAGTAGCATCACAACAGGGCAAATATGTTGGTCAAATGTTGCACGAATTCGCACACAAGTCAGAAACGTTAAAGGCCAATGATATCACTACTGAGATGGCGGATGAAGCGCTTGGCGATCCATTCCGATACCACCACCTTGGTAGCCTGGCTTACATAGGCAATGCTGCTGTGTTTGACTTTGGGAGTTTGTCGCTCACTGGCGGACTGATTGCAATGTATGCATGGCGTAGCATCTACTGGAGCGAGCAAGTGTCGGCTAGAACTAGAGCACTGTTGATGGCCGACTGGATTGTTCGGTATGTCGATTCTCTTTCGCAGATTGTCCTCACGAACGAAACAATCCTAGGGGCATTTGGGGACGTGATCTATCCAAGCTTTGAAATGTTCTTGAACCGAAGCAAGAGTAACGGACAAGACTTATGTAGCTTAGAATGCGTGTAATACCGCTTGGTATAAGTTATGTGTTACCACCTGGTCCATTTCCAAATGCGAACGCCACCCTTTCTCTTATCATCGCCCTCCCAATCACGTCCCTTCCTCCACACTTCGGTATATCCCTGGCCGATGAAGAGTCTTTCAACACCTTCCTCCTCCAACAAGCAGCCAAAGAATATGAGATAGGTGGGCCATTCATGTCTCCACGGATATCGCCCGTCAGGTGCTGGTTTGGCTAGCCTTCCTGAAGCGGTCGCTGGATAGGGAGAAAGTGGAAAAGATATGTTGACCGTTGGCGGAAAATAGATCTGTAGATAGGATATTGGGGAACCGTAGAAAACGTCTGTCTGGTCACGATAGTGAGCCAAGTCTTGTCCACTGTCATGTCAGTCAGATTGTCGTTGTGGATGATTGCAAGTGAAGCATCACGCACTGCAAGGGAGGTTCGCAACCTAGTGCCCACAATCGACCATAAGCAAGCTCTTCTCGGTGAAGGTAGGCTTGGCCTGGCATGGAATGACAAGGCATCAAGACGCCAACCGTTGTGTTTTTCAAAGTGTGGCGAGGAAGCGAGCGGAGAAACGAAATGGCGCTTATCGGTGCGCTGCAGTAGAAAAGTACCACGTAAAGAGATAGAGGACAAGTCAACATTAACCACACTAGATATCGCTGGGGCATCGTAACATTTAGCCGTCTAGCGAGCACGGGTAGAGGCGTCGTGTTTTTTCGCTTCGCACTTGATGATGACGTCGTGAGATCGTCGAGGGACTTGGTAGCCAGGACATGTAAGAGAGGTAAAAGCGGGTGGATGAACCGCCACTCTTTGTGGCCAGCAAGAGAATAAATCCCAATAGTCCAAAATACAGCTTCAGTCATTGTTTGCAAAGCGATGGCTTTCTTCGATTTGACGGAGGTCCACATACCGTGCAGAACAAATGGGAGAGACGTTGTGCATAGCACAGGCAAGCCTTGGGAGAAATAGTAGTGCCAAGAGCTCAAGCCGTAGAACAGGGATACGGAAGATAAATTGGTGATAACGAAGTTGAGAGGTGTGCAAGTAAGTTTGCCGTAATAAATAGAATCGAAGAGCGTTAGCGTTGCTAAAGCACATGTGCTATGAAAAATCAGTTCACTGTCATATCAGTTCTCTGCATCGTAATACCCTGTGATTACTGCATCTTGTATGACAGATTTGACGAGGCGTTTATAAGGCAGAAGAATCGAAAGAAGTTTTGCGGTGAGGTAGATCCAGATGATGGCATTAGTAGGTCGGACCATACACGCCAGAGCTGCGAAAATAAACATATTGCGGAGGCGAGATCTATTCCTGGATATGCAACAAAGGCGATGTGAGCGGGTGCAACGTACCGCTGGAAATAGACGTTCGGGCTCGAGAAAGCGGTAGCATCCCACGGATAATGGGCAAATGCAATTGTCGTCAGCGATGTCTCGAGCGAATTTGACAAGGATCGTGACAGAGCCAGAGCATGGAAAAAGCAAGTCAAGGATAGAAATAGCTTTGTCACTCGCATTTAGACAGACATTTATCATAAAGAGCTTGACGCACAGCGATGGGGACGCAACGTTCACCGAGCACTCTCCTTGTAAGACGACCAAGCCAGATGTCGGTGAGGGAAGCAAGACATCCGTGCAATACACGGGGACAGGCAATCTATCCGATTGGTTTAGCGACTGATGGGATGAGATGGTCAGCGACGCACGTACCAGGAGCCAGTCGCCCAGTGCACCCGCTTCTGCAAGACCGGTTGCCCTCAGGAGCGCGTAGAGGGGGATATTGAGGGAGGGATAGAGGATGGAGCGGATGGGGGTGGAGGAGAGCCATTCCCAGGTGAAGAGCCCGTAGCCAAAGACGATGCGATATGCAGGCTCGAGGGACTGGAAATACTCGTCTGGCTGGAAGAAGGAAGCGGGTGGCTAGCGCGAACGCGACGCGGACGACACACGCACCCGCGTCCATGTGGTTGTGGCTGTGTTGCAATTGTATGTATGTGTATGGTCATGTAGTTGTGGCTATGTTATATTGTATATGCATGTGTGGTCATATGTAGCTGTGCTTTTGGCGTGCGAGTGACACGCGTAGCTTGCCGTCCCCCATCGTAGCCGAGGTGAGTGTTTTGTTCGTTCGCCTCCGCTTCCTACACTCTCGCACCCCTCACCTCCCCGATGCCTCCATCAGGCCTTGCTACTCCTTTTTCCAAGCACCCTCCCCTCCGTCCTCATCTGGCCCCGCACCCTACATTCTCTCGCCATGCCTGACGCTGACTCGACCCGAAAGCGCTCTCGTTCCCCTTCCGATAGCGAACACCACAAAAACAAGCGCCCAAATACCGGCGCTGCAATTCCGTCGAATGACGCCTCCAACCCTACCACGGCCGCACCAGACTTCAAAATGAACGATGCGCCTGTTGCAAATGATGACAATGTCTCCTCGACTCCTACTTCAATCCAGTCTGACAAATCAGGTGACAACAAGAGTGCTTCTACGATCGTCAACGGTGACAAATCTAGCTCAGCAACCACTTCAGCAGCACCTTCTATATCATCGTCTGCGCCACTCTCGCCGTCTGCTCAGATCCATATGCGGTGTCTGATCGTTACACAGGATGCCTCCATTATCATCGGTAGGGGAGGCGCGCATGTCAACGAAATTCGCGAGAAAAGCGGCGCCCGTGTCGTCGTGTCCGAAAGCATACCTGGAAACCCTGAGCGAATACTGAATGTCAGTGGCCCACTTGATGCGGTATCCAAAGTTCGTCTTTCTGTCATAAATATATGCGCGATTTTATTCCGGTTCAAAGGCATTTGGTCTCATCGTACGTCGTATCAATGATGAACCATTTGATGTGCCATCTGTCCCCGGCAGCCGCGCCGTAACTATCAAATTCATGATACCCAATTCGCGCATG
This sequence comes from Amanita exitialis, assembly GCA_023014455.1. Taxonomy (NCBI): domain Eukaryota; kingdom Fungi; phylum Basidiomycota; class Agaricomycetes; order Agaricales; family Amanitaceae; genus Amanita; species Amanita exitialis. The sequence goes on from JAEBUR010000001.1 coordinate 1,667,688, forward strand.
GGTTCGGTTATTGGTAAACAGGGTTGCAAAATTAAAGAAATCCAGGAGGCGAGTGGTGCTCGATTGAACGCGAGCGAAGGCATGCTCCCGGGTTCTACAGAGGTATTGACATAAGTTTGGATATGCCATGACTGATTTTCACAACGGATTATTAGCGAGTCCTCAGCGTGGCTGGCGTCGCTGATGCTATTCACATTGCTACATACTACATTGGCAACATCCTGATAGAAGCTCAAGAGCGAATGCCTCAGGCCTCTCATTCAGTCTACCGGCCTGGAAATTCTCGTCGTCCGATGCATACCGGGTCCTCTTACGTACCTGGCTACGGTCCATATGGCACACCTCCCCCACCTCCCCCACATCATCCACCCCAACAATTGCAGACTCAGCAAATATATATCCCGAATGATCTCGTCGGCTGCATCATAGGCAAGGGAGGAAGCAAAATAAATGAGATTAGGCATATGAGTGCCAGTCAAATAAAAATCATGGAGCCAGGAGCGGTCGGTGTCGGAGTGAATGGTGCACCGGCTCCTGCAGGAGGGGAGGGAGAACGCTTAGTTGTCATCACGGGCCAGCCACCCAACATACAGATGGCAGTTCAGCTTCTGTACCACGTAGGTTCATGCTTCTTGTCTCGTAATATGCTGTGCTTATGCGCGAAACAACACTAGCGGTTGGAACAGGAGAAGCAAAAGCAGCTTCGTGCGCAGCAGCAGTCTTCGTAACGTCGCTCTGGTAATCCTGTCTTCTTTTTGGCTTTCTTGTTCGTCTACGTTTGCTACAACACACGGGATTTAGTTCTTGCGATTCTTCTGTACCCATAGTTTATATGCATTCCGTCTCCTCTGATTGCATTATGTAATAAACACATATTTGCGAAACGCCACCCTAGAGAGATCTTTCGGATATGGCTTCCGTTCTGAAGGCTCGGAAGGCCTACGCTGTAAAGGCCGAGGAGAAGGGCAATGGAAAAAGAAAAGCAAATGCCATGGACGTTGACGAACCTCCAGCTCCGCGAAAGAACAAGCAAAGAGTATTACTCTTGTCTTCGCGGGGAATCAATCATCGCATGAGGCACCTCATGAACGACCTTGAAGCTTTGTTGCCTCATGTCAAAAAAGGTCCGTCGGCGTCGTTTCATGCTTCCAATTCTGACAGTCAGTCAGATTCAAAACTTGACTCGAAAAACCACCTAAGTCTGCTTCCGGAGCTGGCTGACTTGAACAACTGCAACAATACCTTGTTTTTCGAAGCCAGACGGCACGAAGATCTCTATGTATGGGCGGCGAAAACGCCAAATGGGCCCAGCATCAAGATGCACGTACAGAATATACATACTATGGATGAATTGAAAATGACTGGAAACTGCTTGAAAGGAAGCCGTGGTCTTCTATCTTTTGACAAGCAATTTGATGAGACGGAGTGGGGCAGACTGACTAAAGAAGTTTTTATACATGTGAGTCATGACGAGTCAACGGAGGCACCCTGGCTAACAAGTACGACCCAGATATTTGGCGTTCCCTCAACGGCGCGGAGAGCGAAGCCCTTTATTGACCATATCCTGACATTTTCCATCTTGGATTCGAAGATATGGTTTCGTAATTATCAGGTATCTCTTACACCGAATCTGGCAATCCGCGTTTGTGACTCAGTAATTGGCCATGTAGATAATTGAAAAGGACCCGTTGCAACCAAATGGGCCGCAGCAGACCACGTTGGTAGAGATAGGGCCACGCTTCGTCCTGACACCAATTCGTATATTCGAAGGCGCGTTCAGCGGCGCCACCGTATACTCTAATCCGGGTGGGTAATCCGCCTTCTAGTCCCGAATTGTCCTGACTCCCTCCATAGAGTTCATATCTCCGTCGGCTGTTCGATCAATGCTAAGACGGGAAAAGGGCAGCAGATACAGTAGGCGGAAAGATGCCGAACAGGAAACGATGAGGAGGAAGGAATTGAGAAAGCTCCCTGAGGACGAGCTAGCGGTCTCCAAAGTATTTGCATGATCTGGGAAAGTGGCGAGTCATTGTGCGTCAAAATGGGGAGCCCTGCAGACTTGTACGTCACGCCAAAATTACCGCGAGAGCGTAGTTACCAATGTCATTGTTGTATGTAACCCTGCAACGCAAAGCCATTGTGCGGGGACAATGGACGAATTGTCGGCCGCGGGTATGGCACATTTGCCCTTGACGAAAATATGAACCTGATGCGGATTGTCCATTGTCTCCTATTTTATTCGGCTGAGTCAGCACACCCATGTGTTCAAATGATTGATGGAATGAAGGGACCCGACTCGGTAACTCTTATCTGAATATGGCTCTACTGCCTAATTTATCCTAGGTTTAATTACAGTGTCATTCGTCATGTCCGGCTGCATCTCCAGCATCACAGCAAGGCGCAGCCTTATTTGGCGATCTATTCCCCTTTTGTCCTTGCCTTGATATGAGTCGGGCACCCAACCGTCGGCGGACCTGGCTGCCTCAATTATATATTCCTTTGTTGCTGTGAAGCCTCCTCCTCGCAGACCGCCACTCTTTCCTTTCCATCTTCCACTAAGACGTATCAGGTCTACAATGTCTGTCTCCATGGATATCATTCCCTTGGCCGAATCGATTGACATGTACGGTATGCCCGATACTCTGTAAGCCCTGGCTGTTATCCATCCCGCGCGGTCCACTCACCCCCACATTGCTTAGTTCTGCATACTCTTTGTCTGGACATATCGCCATATCAATAAAGTCTGCCTATTCTCTTTTCGAGCGCCGGTCGACGACGCGCCTGCTACTGCAGTCGCTAGAGCTTATCTTTGAGGGTCAGAGTGAGGTGCTTAACCCCAAAGTAGGTTACTCGGCTGTACGGCTGTGCTCGTTCTCGCGAGAGCTGGTTACTGGCGGGCCAGTAGGACTGTCTAACGAAGGAGACGAAGATTCGACAGATGACTGTAAGTAGTGTGCCTCGCCTAGCTCCATTTTCTCCAATCCATTGGCGAATAGGTGTTTGGAACGTAGTGTTCAACTTGCCCATTCCCGGATGGCTCCCAGAAACCGCTTGCATCGGAATCGCAGACCTTGGCGTGAAATATGCTCTACACGCCACTGCAAAATTCACTATTTCAAACGATTGTCATACCAGTTCTCCCTGGGCATTCGCAACATTATGCACACCTTTCCGAGCCCGGGTACGTTATGCACGTACTCAGAAACGAATCTCCTTGCGACGATTCGCGGAACCGCCATCCGATGTGCCATTCAGCCCAGCCACGATTAGCTACATGATAAAAACAAGCCCTCTGATCAACAAATCTAGTATACCTACAGGGATCCTAGAGAAAATCCAGGCTGTGGTCGCCGTCCCCGAATTTGTCGACATCCAAGCAAATGTCTTGCCCGTTGTACTACGTTTGCGCACTAGCGGCTTGGATTCGGCGCATTGCAAGCGTCTGCAAGTGAAAGAGATCGCTGTTGACATTGCGCAGAAAGAAAAATACAGGTTCGGTGTTTTTTTGGTCACACACCCCACACGCTGCTCATGCTGGAGCATCGCATAGATCCAGTGCCTCTGCCTCTTATCTAGAGGCGTATCCTGTGCCTCCCAGAGACAGACAACCTCCAAATGAACCACTTCTCTCACCCCATCCAGTTGGCAATGTTTACGAATATGGCCTTGCGATCTCTCCAGCGAAGCCCTTGGAAGCTAGCATGCGTGCCATCTCTTTTTTGCCCCCGGGCGAAAGTGGAAGACATTGCTTTGGAAACGACAATTACGCTTTCACTGATGATAGCGTCCCAAAGGACGACCCAGACTGGTATACAATCGAGGTTTCGTTGCCATTTGCATCTCAAAAGACAACCATTGATGCTGCGGACTGGTGTACTGAAGCGGTTGAATTGTTACCTTCCATGCGGACGCCTCTGTTCCAGATAGCTCACGAGGTTACTCTGCGGGTGACCTTATCATACGATGACGATGCCAACGGAAATCGGTTCCACGATCGCCTTACCATGAAGGTACCGGTTACTATGGTTAACGTTCTTCCTACTATGCCTTCTCAAAGGGAACTGCACCCTGTTTCACCTTCTCCGATGCCTCATTCGGCGTTAGAGATGAAACCTTATCCTCTTCCTGCATATTCACAACTCTATGATGAAGAAGGGGATCGCAAAATTGACTACTCAGTTCCCCTACCGCTATACGAGCCGCCACACATTAATGAAGAGTCAGAAACAAACGTTAAAGTCGCCATGCCAAGCCTACAACTCCATTCCTCTATCGAACTCTGAAGCAAACTCGTCCTATCATTCGTTTATCGAACTAATCTTGATGTGTTTATGTGTTATCTTACAGCATTATTTTGGTCACATTATTTCTTTTCTCGCTGCAGTCACACTTTCATTTATTCAGATCTTGCACCCCCGCACCTGCACTGGCTAGCTATGATTATCGTTGTGTATTTCTAAATTATAATGTAGTAGAGTATATAAAGTAGCTCAATACAGGCTAATACACACTTGTCACTTGTCACATTCCATTTCGCACCTTGTCACACTGTCATGTCCGACTCTGAAGGTACGCGTTTTACGGTTCGTTTCCCCGCGTTCATTCATTCTACACCAAGATCTCGGGGGGTTTCCACCAACAACACCACTTCCGCCACCTAGACGAACCACGAGGCCACGCAAGAATGCAAGCTCAGAGGCCGGACCATCCTCCAAGCCATCTAGAGCACGCAAAACCGCTGGCGCGAGTAAACAGGCTGCAAATCCACGAAAAAAGCAACCTTCAATTGATGATGACGAGTCAGACGTGCAAGAAATGATTCAGGAAGATGAAGTGGAGCAGACTAGAACAAGTAATGCGAACGACGAAGACATCGAAATGGTGGATGTTGCAAAGGGAAACAAAGGAGTAGCTGGTTTGGCCACTCTTGCTCCTAGTGCGAACGGCAAGTCGGCGGGGAAGGGAAAGGGAAAAGCAAAGGCTCCCGCGACAAAGATGAAGAAAACATCTCCGGAAGCGCCTGCTATCGATGTGGATGCCACGGAAGGACTTGAAGAGTTGGAGGACGAAATAGATGTGGCGCCAGAGACCCTTCGAGCCATTTTCCCCCCACATGGAGGAGGAATCAAGGACAAAAATAGTAGGGAAGTGGCCAAACTGCAGGAGAGACTCCGCCGTGTCAGTCGTTTGCGTTCCCCTTCTGAATGTCGAGATGTTCATCTAGGTCTCTAGTCTCAAGAACAGGTTCAGTCTCTAACAGAGAAATTGGAGGAAACGCATCGAATACGGGATACAGAAGCTGAGAAGTTGATGAAAGCACTGGATGATCAATATCAGGCTGAGCTAAAGTGTAGGTTAGATGTATTATTGTTGGGTTCACTCCCTGAATTGTTCTCTAAGCGAAAGAAGCTTTGATTGAGGGGCTGTCATCTCAATTGGCGCAAAAAGAGCCGCTGACATCGGGCGTCCTCCATATGATAACACGTGAGACTGCCGACGAAGAACAGCGAAAGCTATTGAGGGAGAATAATCAATTGAGAGATGGACTTGGCGAGAAGGGACGTCAACTGAAAGAGAAGGACAAATTAATCGCCGGGTTACGCCAAACTGGTAAAGTCGCTGTTGGAATGAGTGGAGTCTTCTTTTTGATCTACTTGGTTTCAGAGAACGAGCTGCGGATTGAGCTTAAGGCAGAAATTGAGCGCGCGAAGCTTCTTTCCGACAAATCGCACCGTACGCCACAACTAGTAACCCGAGGTCGAATTGCTGGTATGGCTTTTGATGACCCCAAGAATGCCGAAGTCATTCGCTTCTATGAGGATGTCACCAACTTGCTTGTCACAAATATGAAGCACCAGGCGAGCCATAGGCCAGGTGCTGATGAATGGACTTTGAAGTGCATCTATACCTACTCTGAACACGACATGTCTAGTGACGCGATGCAAAAAAGTAGGCTTTATTGACCATTAATGCTTTATTGCGCTCAAATGCTGCTCAGGTGTAGCGTTCACCTTACGAACCGTTTTCCTAGATAATAATGATACCGACTCTGATCCCAACGCACAATCGATACATTACGCTCCTGATGACCTGGACAAGGAACCCCCTGACTTCGTCGAAAAACTCGGATTTTTAAATCAACCGTTCTCATTTAGTAGAAAACAGCTTTCGCTTTTCCTGCGGACGTTGTATGATAGCATAAAAGCGGCACTTGCTAGCGAGAGCGATGACGAGGTTCAAATAATTGAAAAATAATCACATTGATATTTCTAGCTTTATTGGATAATTCAGTGTATCAAAAGTCCTAGATATCATTACGACTGGTAGGGCTGGCTCTATCTGGTATAGTAGCCCCCGTCTTGGCCCAAATACGAAGTGAGCGCTGATCGCCCAACAATAAGGCAGTATTTATTGCCATCTCTACATAGCTTGAATCAACACCTCCTGGAGTTGCTCCTGCTTGAACCAGTTCATTAACTACAGCCTCATGGCTTTGCCGTGCAGCCTAGGACAAAGACTTTCAGCTGGACTTGGCAACAAGCAATAATTGCGACTCACGTAGTACAAGGCAGTGTGACCCAATGCATCGCGCAGGTGTACCAATGCACCTGAACGTAGAAGCATGCCCACGCATCTGATGTTGCCATTCAAGGCAGCAACATGAAGTGGCGAACGGCCAGTGGCAGGCTCCAAGCAATTGACGAGACCACCTGCGATGTTACCATACTGACGGATTACAGAAACAGGAGAAGGATCTGCTTCAGGACCTGCAAAAAGGCAAAACTTCAAGCTTTCTAGATCATCCCGTGCTGCGGCAAGGTGAATCAAGAAAGGAAGCAAAACCGATTCCGCTGTCGCTGCCTCGGCTGCCGTCCACGTCCACGGGGCAGTTGCTTCTTGTGTCGCTGAGTCTGGAAGTTCTGATGAAATTACAATTCGAGGCCCCCGAGAAGGTGGCCGAGAAAGGCGGACAAAGTGCGAGATGACGTCCTGGATCTTCTCCAAGTTGTCGCTAATCGTTGGCTGGTTGGGCGGAGCGCTGACGGGTCTCGTGAGCTCACCACGGAGGGGTATGCTAATCAATTCCCGGATGTCTTTGGTAGATAGCTCAGGTTTCGATAGTAGGTAGGAAAGTTTAGTCAAGGCACACTGAGAGTAAATCAGGAAACGAATGTTCGAGGTTTTGGAATAAGCAGACCTCTGGCGTCATATCACTGCCTGGAATAACACCTGCTCGTAGAAGGACTCTGCCTGTCTCATAAGCGTCTGACACTGATCCCTTGACACACTGCGAGATAGCGACGACTACGATACCCCGGTCACAGGCCTCTTTAATGGCATTAATAAGGTCGTCCCGCTTTGGCGCATTGCCTGCTCCGAATGTTTCAAGAACAACTCCACGTATGGGCGGCACGAAGAAGGCGCTGACGGTTGCAGCGGTAATACCAGGGAATAGGCGTAGTGTCGCTTGCAAAGCAGTTGGTCGTAGCTTAATCCTCCCACCCATCAAACTCACCAACGCAGGGACTCATTTCTAGGGGTCAGCCGCCCAACATTAGCGGTGAACCGAGCAGCACTAGGAACGGCACACACCTCTGTGTGCTCTGAAGCGGCGGAGACTTGTCTGTCTGATAACATCGTTCCAATTAACTACTATATCAATACCCACTAACAGAGATACAATTAAAGGCCGTATATCTAGCAGTGCTTGGCTACATACCGTTGACCAAAGGAGGGAAATTGGGGCTGTCAAAGGCACTGAGAGAGTAAGAAGATAACTTGGAAACTCGATTGCCACGATAAAGTGTGTGGTTGAAGTACAAGCAGCATTCTAATTACTGCACTCAAAAGGATCCGCAACGCATAACGGCAGTATTTACCTGGAATGATATAATGCCCTGCGATAGTGAGGGCGCCCATTAGATTGTCGACCGCGTCGTTGCGCAGTTGTGATAAAGGGATTTGGGCGCCAGTCATGATCTAAAAAAATGTGCAATCCAACTTATAAATTGGTTTAAATTTGGTGGGGAAGCAACATACCACGGTCTTCCCCAAGTCCTCGAGCAGAAAACTAAGCGCGCTGGAAGTGTATGACATGGTATCCGTGCCGTGCAGCACGACAAACGCATCAAAAGTTTGATAGTTGAGCTCAACTTCGATTGCAATTCGGATCCAATCTAATTTTCGTCATGATGGGGTGAATCGAGTGAGATACGATGGTCAGTACCGTCAATGCTGAAATTGCTGCTATCCATTAAAGGGTCCCACTGACATGAATGTTGATCAGGCCGCTCTTAGGTGACAATTAAATTCCAACCTCCAGAATTGCGTACCGGATAGATTTGCTCCTAGTTCCTCCGGGCACGGCACTCCGAGGCGTTACAAGGCTAGGAAGTTGCGCCTCATACACATCTTCTGAGACCTTGTCCCATACAGGCTGTTTAATGCAGGTTTCTTGCTTCAATCCCAAAGTTGATACATGACTGATAGGTCGTGTTGATCGTACAGGCAAAGTTCGATGCGCCACCAAAGGATTATCGGAATTCATTGGGCTGGACCGGCCACTTGTATTCCATTCCCTGAAGCCTTGCACTGTTGTAGCATTGGAGAATAATGAGTCTTGGAGGGGGTCATGGAATCTATTTTGGCTTCTCAGAGTTTCTGTCAGAAAATGGGGTTCCGGAACATAGCCTTGATGGCCGATGAGCATGCCAATTGTGCCGCCTTCAAAGATGTTGAGAAAAGACAGACATTGCTCAGCTTAGCATACCGGTATATATCACGAGCACTCGAGATTCGTCGGCAGGCTGTGACAGTTCCATCTTGGAGGCAGGATACGGCTGCAGCAAACCTATTTTTATCCATGACATCACGTGGTTCGCGTAGATCAAATGGTTTGGGCAAAATTCGGGTCAACCGTCTTCCTCGATGGATGCGATTAGAAAGACATTTCAGGCCAAGCAGGCAGAGGTATTTGATATCGCACTAGACCTCCTCTCCTGTTGACACCGCAAAGGGCTCAACAGCCTTGGTGACTTTCATCACCGCTGGCTTTCCTCGCAAAAACGACACAGTTCCCCTGCTGCTTGCGATGCAAAACGGAGGGGCAGATGTTATTGAACTTGGCATTCCATTTTCAGATCCGATTGCCGATGGACCCGTTATTCAGGAGGCGAATACAGTGCGCATGTTAGCATATATCCTTGCACAGTCATCTAACGTCAACGAAGGTTGCACTTAAACATGACATAAATTATACAATTATCCTATCTCAGTTGAGGGAGGCACGTAGCAAAGGTCTCACTGTTCCAGTTGTCCTTATGGGTGAATGATCTCGCAAATCATCTGTAGATATATCTGATAAATTAAACAGGTTATTACAATCCAATTCTTGCATACGGTGAAGAAAAGGCTATTCTGGATGCACGCGAGGCGGGGGCAAATGGATTCATAATTGTTGATCTACCTCCAGAGGAAGCCATTGCTTTCCGCGAAAAGTGTGCCAAGGCTGAGTGAGTAAGACCTGATACGGTGTCATCATCATTTGCTGATGGAAGGTCAGTCTCTCGTACGTGCCATTGATCGCACCTTCTACAAAGGCAAATCGTGTCGAGTTCTTGGCGTCTATTGCAGACACATTCATCTATCTTGTATCCAAGGTATTTATCTCTTTCGTTCGGTTATATTTCTTCACGCCCAACGTTTATCAGATGGGCACGACTGGATCCTCCGAAAATATTGCTATGAACCGTGCGCTGCCAGACATAGTTGCACGAGTCAAGAAACATGCCACTGTCCCAGTTGCCGTCGGCTTTGGAGTGGCAACTCGATCTCATTTTGACACCGTTGTAGACGCAGGGGCTGAGGGTGTCGTCGTCGGTAGTCGCATAATTCGTATCATCCAGCAGTCTCCCGAAGATCAGTTCCTGCAGCACGTCGAATCTTTCTGTCGTGAGATGACTAGAAAAGGGGACGTACCACGAGCTCGATCGGCGACTGGGAACGGCGCATTAAAAACGGCTCCAGCTAATGCGAAAGAAGTCGTCAGTAATCTTGTTACTTCGCTACCGCCTCGGTTTGGCCAGTTTGGTGGACAATACGTCCCAGAAGCTCTAGTCGACTGCTTAATCGAGCTAGAAGAGGCTCACAAGTCAGCTATGGCTGATCCAGCCTTCTTGCAAGAGTTCCGCAGTTACTACGGTTACATTAACCGCCCGTCTGGCCTTTACTTTGCCGAGAATTTGACAAAACAAGCAGGAGGTGCAAAAATCTGGCTGAAACGAGAGGATCTGTAGGTCTATTGATTTATGCTTTTGGGAGAGCTAACAGAATTTCTATAAAGAAATCACACAGGATCTCATAAAATCAATAATGCCATCGGTCAAGTGAGCAGCGAGTAAAACTACATTTTCGAGCTGACTGTATGCATAGATTCTCTTAGCCAAACGCCTTGGCAAGAAGCGAATAATCGCAGAAACCGGTGCGGGCCAGCACGGCGTGGCAACTGCAACGGTTTGCGCCAAATTCGGCATGCAATGCGTGGTCTATATGGGCTCTGAGGATGTTCGAAGGCAAGCCCTCAATGTCTTCAGAATTGAGATGCTAGGAGCAAAGGTGATCTGGCTGTAATTAATGTTTGTTCTTGCTCATACTGGTCCAAGGTTATCCCAGTCAATTCTGGTTCATGTACACTAAAAGACGCCGTCAATGAAGCTTTGCGTGATTGGGTAACAAACCTAGCAACAACGCACTATCTTGTCGGATCTGCTATTGGACCACACCCATTCCCGACTATCGTTCGGGATTTTCAGAAGATTATCGGTCAAGAAATTAAAGTTCAGCTCAAGGAAGTTCGGAACAAGCTTCCTGATGTTGTCATTGCTTGCGTTGGGGGTGGAAGTAATGCAATCGGAACATTTTATACTTTTATACCCGACACGAATGTTCGATTAATTGGTGTTGAAGCAGCCGGTGAAGGTAATATTCCTCTTCGTATGCGAATTGTTTGAATTGATGAAACGTAGGTGTTGATGGCGACAAGCATAGTGCTACTTTGGCAAAAGGCGAACCGGGCGTACTTCATGGAGTTAGGACATATATTCTGCAATCCGCAGAAGGCCAGATCATGCAAACGCACTCAATCAGTGCAGGACTTGACTACCCTGGGGTCGGCCCAGAGCATGCCTGGTTGAAGGATTCTGGAAGAGCCGAATATGTTGTAGCAACAGATGAACAGGCGCTTCGCGGGTTCCGTATGCTGACTCAGAGCGAAGGCATCATACCAGGTGAGCATCAAAGTAGGAATTCTTCATGATACCTTCCTGAGAATTCTTAAAGCGTTGGAGTCCTCCCATGCCATCTGGGAAGCTGTTCGGGTAGCAGGTAGTCTCCCGCAGGACCAAGATGTCGTTATCGTGAGTATCCGCAACTGTGTAGCTATTTCGTATTGAAAAGCTCTACTTCTTCCTCAGTGCCTGTCTGGGCGAGGCGATAAAGACGTTGAACAGATATCAGAGATTCTGCCCAAGTGGGCCGATGTTCTTGATTGGCATATGTCTCCTCGTGGCAAGGATGATAGCATGACTTTCTGATTCGAGTCGCGTGAAGAAACGGGCTAAGTTCCTAGAATAGACATGGGAGGTTATAGGTTATGTCCAATATTAAAATAAAATTGTGCGTTGAAAACAGATTTTACGTAAGCAAATCTTGATTGGCAACGTCTGCTGGATCTTGCATTATTCGCCTGCGTAACAAGAAATTTGGCGAAGAAAAATGTCTGCGAATCTGCAAAACACAGCAAATATCCGCTCTGTGGAAGTCTTGGCTTCCAAATTGCGACGACGGTTAGTTCATAGGCATCTATCCGACGCGCGAGCTGATTCATCTTATCATTCAGGCAAGTCGTTGGATCGCGCGTCGCGGCCCTGGAGACTGTGCTTGTTCTTCGTCAAGTCGTGACAAAGGCCAAATTCTCAAATATAAATCAGCTAATAACCATCATACGGAGTGTGGGACACAAATTAGTGGAAGCGCAGCCAAAAGGTGGGAGACGCTTTGATTGTGACGCTTCATGTTTTCTTCCACATCGTCAATGCCTCAGCCTATCTTCACAAGCACTGATACTTTTGTGATATTTTCTTCGCATTATCAGAACATTCTGTCGGTAACATTGTGCGGAAACTGCTACATCACATAAGGGAGGAGTACTACGCTGCCACTGGTCACAATGCATCTCCTTCGGTAACCGAGAGCGGCGGTAGATTTTCTATCGCCAAGTTTGTCCTCCAAGGGCAGCCTCGAAAACAGCATATTGGAGCTCAAAAGACTTCTGAGACGAGGGGCACTCTCAAAGAGGATGATCCAGACGACCCGGATTCATTTGCAAGAGGAATAAAGCCGGTAGTCATGGAAGCTATTCAAGATGTTCTGGACGAGCTTGAGACAGTCTATGACAATGTGTCTAAGAACGCCAGAGATCACATACATTCAGAGTAAGCGCATGGATACGTCTGCTGTGGTTGTTAGTGACGCGAACAAAGCGAGATCATACTTACTCTAGGCTTTTCCGGAACAGTTGAAGCTTTCTTGAAATCTGCTGCTCATCATAGAAATTTTACTGTCATCGTGGCAGAGACTGCGCCAGCGTAAGCTGACTTATTCCCCACTCGTCAGACTTCATATCTCATGCCGAAGTTTCGTGTTCGATAACGTCTAGTTATGCAGGGCGTGATATGGCAAATTCTCTATCGTCTGATGGCATCTCAACGTTTCTTGTACCGGATTCATCGATATACGCGCTCATGTCCCGCGTTAACAAAGTCATTCTTGGTGCGCATGCTGTGTTAGCGAATGGTGGTATGTTTGCAATCATGGGCTCACTCGTAACCGCGACGGCTGCAAGAGAGCATAGCACTCCCGTCATGGTGTGCACCGGCCAGTTCAAACTGACGCCACTTTGGAATCTCTACCATGAATATGGTGCACATGATTTCGGTGATCCGAATGATGTACTACGTTTCGAAGAGGGTGATCTTGTGAACAAGGTGGAGGTACTGAATCCCTATTACGATTATGTTAGGCCTGAGCTAATCGATGCGTTTATCACGAACGAGTAAGTCTCACTCGGACTTCACATTCCCGTTCCGTGCTAAACTTGCACCGTTCAGTGGTGATCATCCACCGTCATCAATATACCGGTAAAGGTCTACACTTTTTCCACATTCGCAAATCACTTATACTTGGGGCCTTGTAGGTTACTAAAGGAAGCATACGATGACGAAGACAATGAGTTGTGATGTAGATAGATCAATGTATAATAAGCTCTTTGAAAATTAGACAATCATTCCTTGCATAAAATCTGGAAGAATGCATCTTGCGACAATTCAACTTTGCCTAGTTTTTTCATACGTTTCTTGCTCTCTTTCTGATTCTCGAGATGCTTCATCTTGCGTTCATAGTGTCCTGTGCGCTGATCGTTGAATGGGTCTGCTCGGGACGGATATAATTTATGTCACCTCCGTAGAGCCCTGCAGTGACATCCCGACGGAGGGCTTTCAAGGTTTCTCTTGCGATAATTTTCTTGCCAACAGCTGCTTGGATGGGAACTTCAAACAGCTGTCGTGGTATGATAGTATCTGGCACCCTTTGAGACGATTTTTGGGAATATTATATGCAGAAACTCACGAAGTTTCTTGACCCACCGTCTCGCCACGGCATCCTGTTCTGACTTGTGCACAATCAAAGCCAGTGTATCGATCGGCTTTGCATTCAGAAGAAATGACATCTTTAAAATGTTACAACTCAAAGCACGATCCAACTAGCGCCATAATTCACCTTTGCCACTTCGCTTTTCATGTATCCTGCATCCTCATAACTAAAGAATGAGCTCACATCGAGCAATGAAATGTTTGAAGACGTACTCAAAACTTGCAAATCCACAACTGCGACTCTTTAGCTTGTCGAAAAAATCAGTCACTATCTGAGAAAGGGGCAGTATACAGGTCATAATAACGCGACGCGATGTAGACTCTTCGGCATCGGCATCGATGTACTTCAGATCGAGGTCTACAGCTCGGTGCGAGAAACATAGTTCCATCATTTCCCCTGCAAATTCTAACAAACGGGTTCATCATTTGCTACCCGCCAAATACAGGGCCAGCTCACCACCTGGCACTAATATGGATGCTTTTACAACAGGTTCTTGAACCTCTTTGACATGTACGGTGGTATCCGTGGTGTCAGGAAATTCCGTTGGATTGCTGATAATCTCTTCCCTGTCACGATAAATTACTACATATGGTCAGGAAATGCTAAGGTTGCTGAGCAGATGCACATACTTTTGTACGGAACTGTCGGTGCTGTTATTATAATCTGGGCGGCATGTTCATCCTCAAGTCTTTGTCGGAAGACATCCATATGAAGTGTTCCCAGGAAGCCCAGCCGACAGCCTTGACCAAGGGCCGATGAAGTTTCTCGTTGGAACATCACGCTGCGGTCTGTCAGCATCAACTACGGTACAATTAGTAAATCTCAGTCGGTATCATCATGAAGACATGCCCTCTTAATGGATTCCTCTAGTTTCGGGAAGTCATTGCTATCTACTGGATAGATTCCAGCATAAACCTATCTTCTGTGATAAGCACGGTTCGAAAACAAAAGACACATTAACGCACCATAGCTTTCATTGGCTGAAATCCAGGCATTTGTTCTACTGGTTGGCCCACTCGGTGCAAGGTGTCCCCGATGTGAGCTGTGTATATGGGATGATTAGTGCCGATTATCAGTAATAACTATATCACAACCTTCAGATGACTCTTTCATGTTGCAGGCAATATACCCAACTTGTCCAGGACGAAGACACACAGCAGGAACTTCATCTGGATTTAGAATTCCGAGTTCGGTGATTTCGTACTTTTTCCTTGTATGACATGATACGATTTTATCACCTTAGAAAATAGTAAACGGGTCCCAAGCAGTAACAGGAAACGCTCGTACTTTTCTGTATCACACCATCCTGAACGCTTAGTAATGAGATAACTCCCCGGTACTGGTCATAACTACATCCCTAATCAGAAATAAGCTTCTTCGCCGACGGGGGGAAATTCACAAGGAGTCAAATAGAAGTGCTTTGAAAGATTCAGTCTCTAAACCCTTCGGGGGTGGTATTCGCTTAATAATCGCTTCCAATACGGCCTCCACGCCTGAGCCAGTTTTCGCGGATATAGATAGAATATCCGAAGGATCAATGCCGAAAGTTGCTTGGAGTTGGGCGGCAACTCGCTCGGGTTGTGCCGCTGGAAGATCAATCTAACTTGGATCGTCTACAATGTATAAGAGCAGCCAAAGTTGCCATTTCTGACCTTATTTAGTACTGGTACGATTGTTAGACCACGTTCTTTCGCTACCTGGAAAACTGATATTGATTGTGCCTGGATCCCCTGGCTTGCGTCCACCTTGCAAAAGTCAGCTGCCACCGCAAGGTACATAAAACGGAGACCATACTAATAATAAGGCACCCTGACATGCAGCTAACGACCTGGATACTTCCCAAGAAAAGTCGACGTGACCCTAGACATGTCATAGAATCGTCATGAGTT
Source organism: Amanita exitialis (assembly GCA_023014455.1). NCBI lineage: Eukaryota > Fungi > Basidiomycota > Agaricomycetes > Agaricales > Amanitaceae > Amanita > Amanita exitialis. Next base: position 1,683,284 of record JAEBUR010000001.1, read on the forward strand.
CGCAAATTTGTGACTGACAGGTGTATCAATTAAATTCAACAAGAAATGTTTGCCCGCATATGGGTATATCATACTGACACGAGATCCCGTGTTAGCACAAGGACATCAGTGGCGTAAATATTCTTAACCTTGCGGTCTGAGCTTTGACTTATTAAGAATTAGTGAAATGGAGTCTCCCGATTGGTGTGACCTTACGCACCTGTGATACCTCTTTCCCGTTCAACTTTCAGTTTATCTAGTACCTGTTCATTTCTTGTTCCTTGCTTGGTTTGGATAGTGCCAGTCATCTACATCTTGCTTGTCTTAATCAAGCTTGGACTAGTTTTGTCAAGTACAATGTACCTCAAGTAATCTGATTGAGAATTTGTCAGTTCTGAGTTTCTTGTGTGCAAGACAGAACTCACCGATCAGCCAGAGTCGACTTTCCATGATCTTGGTATAGACATTTAATTTGCGTAGCACAGCAGAAAAAAAGACTCTATCACCAATATGTGCGATGATTGAGAAGTTCCTTTCTCACTTCAGGATTAAAAACTGGTGGCTGGTGGAATGAATCGGCTCACCGAATAACTTCAGTTGTATAGTCCTGCATATTAATGCTCTTTTGCGCAGAACGCGTTGGTGACGCGCTTAAGTGTCTGCGACCCTCTATACATGTTGTAACCAGCAATTTCTGGATATCTCTGAGGCATGCACTTTTCCAGGACGAAAACATCGCAAGAACGCGTCCCTCAAAAGTTCCAGCAAATATTCATGCCGCTTAGTCAGCATCAAATCATTGAATTGTTACAATGTCCCTTCTGGAAGCCTCTGAAGCGCGTAAAGCACGTCTTACTGCACTTCGAAAGCGGAAAGCAGGCGAGAATGACGAAGAAGAGTACATCTTCGTTACCTACCCAGTCAAATGCACGCGCTAACGTTTCTGCACTGCAGGACAACAATTCTGAAAAATCGTAACTTCGACCCCGAAACACGAACGCTGCGAAAACATGCTAATACAGATGAAGATATGCAAGACACTGTCGAAAAGGATGTAGCTGGGCTAGCCGAGAATATCATCGCTGAGGATGAGCAACGCAGGCAGCAGGAATTGGTAAGTGTACCTAAGCCGCTTGTTCTGTATTTACTCCGATACACAACAAGGATGTATTTAATATTGCTCCAAAACGACCGAACTGGGATTTGAAACGCGAGATGGAAAAGAAACTTGCAAAGCTTGAAAGGAAAACGCAAGAAGCTGTGCACACCCTCATCCGTTCGTAAAGGTCTAGTGATTCCACAATTGGTACGTCTAACAGGCGAGTTTAGGGCAACGACTGGCTGCGCAGAAGGGTCAATCGGATGACATTGTCGGTGCTATGAGGGCTCAACAAGAGCGAGATGATGCTGTGTCGGACGAAGAAGATTGAGACTTCAGCGCTGCAGTGCTAAACCCGAGTTAGCTCTGCACTCGCGATGAACGCTGGTGTTAGATGAGCGGCGAGGTACAGTAGTGTGACTACTTTAGAGCTGTTACCTAATCGGGATTGATGGTGCGAGGTATTCGTCTCAACTCATGCAACCCGACGAAGCTGGAGACCGCCGCATACCGACTTTGGTCTCTCTATGCCAGCGAGGTCTGCTCGTCAGTTCGGTGTCAATCCGACTAGACTCATGTTCTTTCTATAGTGGCTGGCGCCCACGTTGACTGTACGTATTATGTTACCGCTTTCTCTCCCGCTCACGTGTAGGCCTCAGCCATAACTACTCTCGGCTCAGAGATACGTTTTCATCTTGCGAAGCCAATACTCGAGAGGTGCAGCGCTGAACAACTGCTTCTGATAGAGGAGGCATCTCCGGTATGTTATGTAATCCTGTTCAGCGTTCAACGACAAAAGGTTAATTACTGTCCCCTCGCGGCAGCAATTACAGAATGAAACAGATGGTACGATCCTCTATAACAATTCTATGTGCCTTGACATATCTCTGCAGATTTGTGGATGGACCTTTCCACGCGCAAGTATCCCAAAATGGCACAACAGTATTTGACAGGTGAAGAAAACGACCCGAAATCTTGGAGAGATCGTCATTTCGTAGGTGGCCACATGCTACCCGCCTTATTCCATAATAATGTTACTAGGCGATGCAGGAAGCAGAGGCAAAACGTTTAGAAGAGCTGGGGTGCAGACTACGCTCACAACGACAAGAAGCTGCAGAACAGAAGAAAGAACGTGCTGTAAAGATTACAAATGCAGATAGCTTACCACCTCCTAAACGTCTTAAGATCGGGTGTACGTCCATTCTCCGGTCCCCATGATTCACTGAGATCTTACCTTACCTTACGTTTTTCCAGGGGGAATGTCACAGCCCAAGTCCTTATCCTTATTCCAGAAAACCCGATCTGAAGCCTCCAAAATACAGAAGGCTGTGTACAGCGCACGCAGACTGCCACCTATGCCCGCTTCCAAAGGTTACACGCCTGCCGTTAAACCCACTATTCCAGCGCTTCTGCCTCCGCCGCCCCAGACGGACAGTCAACCGAGTCGCGTGACCGTTACTACCGTCAAACGTCCGTTGTATTCTCCTGATACCACTCATCATAAGCCCCCTGAGCCACTGTCCATGCAACAAGAAAAGCCCTTTACGACAAACATGACGACGGGTCCACCTCAAACATCGGCCGATTCAATTCCGAACCGCCCACATGTCAAGACACCAAAGAAAGATCCAATGGCATGCCTATTCCTTCCCAAGCATCGTGCATCTTCGCAACGCCCAACCAAGGTATGAATTGATTTCCCGGACGGCACGCTATCCCCTATTGTACAAACCGCTCTACTCGCTTCGCCCGTCGTCAGTGTCGTAGTCTATATTTGTACTATATGTTGAAGCTATGCATTCGAACCAGTGTAAATCACCTAGATGCCTTTTTACCCCGTTCATTTCCTGTTGCTACGCTATTCGTGCAGATCCCGGGTCCGGGTGCAGAATTAGGTTCATTTCCGATGTGTAACAAGCTCGGTGACGGCATAATAATAAGCTCAAGTCTTGACGTGGGATAATCCGCGAATTACCCGCCATCTTTCCTAGTATGGCGCAGCCGAACCCCTGTCGTTGTTACTGGTGATGTGTCAATTTCTCGTCACATCAAATGAATTCAATGGCACGCAATATATTGACATGAAAGAGAGAGTTGTGCGGGGTTATGGGTTCGGATGCAATCATGAAATGTACAAAGATTGGATAGAAACGGAAGAGTCTATGCCAATGTAATTGGTGAAAGTAGATTATGGAAAGGTATGCAAGCTTGTGCTATGAACATGCTGAAAACCGAGCCGTAAAAAAGGATAGATGAGATGGGGTAGAACAAGTTATGGAAAAGACCCGACGCTCATGTTTGCGGACATAGGTCTCCGCTTCCGCTACTGATGGACCTTGTTCCGGCGGAGAAGCTGGACTCTTCCCGGTCTTGTTCTTGCTGACGCGTTTTTCCTTTGCCCGTTTCGTGATCTTCCGCCAATGGGACAGTATGGTCGACAGCTAAAGACAACGGTGCGGGCGACAACTCCGAGAATGTTGGTTCCCATATCCGTATTGTATAGTCATCTGAACATGATGCAAATATTCGTTCATGACGAGGATTCCATGCAACAGAGTTGACACTGCCTTCGCCGTGACCAGGCAATGATTCAAGCAACGCACCAGTGTCGCGATGCCAAACATACACCTTTCCATCTGTTTAGAAACAAAGAATTGAGCCTTTTCTTCCTTAACGTTAGTATATACTAGCCTTCGCTTCCGCTTGCGATGAAGCAGCCATCAACACCACCAAAACAGCTCCTGATCACATGCTTATCTTGATTCTGGCCTGCGAATTTTCGAGCAATTCGACCAGCCTTGAGGTCCCATAAATGAATTTCCTGCGTACATGAGGTATGAATATGTCGCAGTCACATAAACGCCATATCTCACGTCAGGCGCGTGATTGATCAAAGCAAATTGAGAATTTTGTGAAATCTTCACACTCGTTAATTCCCCTTCCATCCTCACAGACCTGTGGATGTCAATCAATTAAGCTCACATCAGCGAATGATGCTACGACATACGTCATGACTTGCTTCGTCGCGAGATCATATACAATTAGTCTGTTGTTGGTGTTTCTATTCAACGTGGCGGAAGACGCCGAAGTGACGGAAGCCGCGCCTCCGGCGTATAGCTGATGGTCATTGGGCGGTGTTCTTGCAGGGGCATTTTGTTCGGAAGGTGATTGGTGGTGCATGCCAATGGTTACTAGGCGTGTATAGTCTGGTGTGATCGCCAAGTCTGTGACTCGAATTGCTGTGGTACCCCACGACTCTTTTAGCTTGCCATCTGCATCCTGCAAAGCAATTGAATCGGTACAAGTAGACGTAAAGGGTAATATACTCACCCATTGGTTGATTTTGCGATCCAGACCCCCGGAAATAAACCCTGAGCCATCCGGCAGCCAGGCCAGCGCAGTTACAGGCTCCGAATGTTCTTCTAACGTGCGCAGGCAGACACCGGTCTGCGAACAGCCTGTCAAAAAAAAGTTTTTTTCACACAGGATGCTCCCATACCTTTGCGTTCCAGATTTTGATAAAATGCTCTGCACCGGTTAGAAGCAATGAATCATCTATGGACCATGCTAAGCATCCTACTGGATATGGATGATCCTTCAACCTTAGATGCATGGCCCAGTCGTGCGAAGATGCCTCGGGACTTGTGTATGTCTAGTGAGAGCGTATGAGAAAAACCAATTCATTCTCGCTAAAAGTTTTGATACGCACCACATGCCATATTATCACCGACTTATCCTTGCTTGCACTAGCAAGATAAGTGCCATCATGGCTCCATTCTATGTTCCACACCTCGTCAGTGTGTCCATCCAAAATAGTGGTCGTGAGGCGTGGGAAAGCAGATTTGTTGCATTGGTGGTCAGTGTACAATGAAAATGCGACAGAGTTTGATGGTAAATTGTGATATACACAGCGTGATCGTTGGTAAAGTCGTGCTTGTTGTATGATTGTAGAGAGTCGACGTGGCGGAATCATTACGGAGGAACGAATATAACCTGCAGAAAGGATGGACCCTGAGGAACCCTGTCCAGAAAGAATGCTGGCACTCACGATGGAGGTTATTGAGGAGATGCTGCCTTGATTTGCCCATTGCGCCATCCCATCCCATTCGTTGTCGCAAATCTTCGGGATCCGAACACATTATCAAACTACAATAGACACGATGTCAGCATTCACTTCCGGGCAGATGAAGCGAACTGGCCTTGACAGCATATGGAGATGGTCTGAATCAATTTCTAGGGGGGCTAGTTCGTTTCGCAGGACATACAGCGCCGCGGTCGTCCTATTGGCTTCGAGTAGTTCAAGGTATTTTTGTTCGCTAATCAAAAACTGCGCTTCCTGTTGACATTAAAGATACGTGTGATGTCCGCAGTAGCACAAGAACTTTACCATGAGGGAAACCTCGTCATTCACGCCCAGACGCGTCAATGCAGCCTCAGCCTTTGCCCAATGACCGTGTAGGATATGTTGCTTGAATTGCGAAACTTCCTCTGCTTCCATTGAATATCCGGACTCCGCTTCTAGTGTAGCAGCGCTCTCACTGATGATTTGAGAGTCAGGTGCTCTGAAAGGATCTGGACTTTGACAAGACTCACTAATACCCAACCTCCCGTAAACTTTGAATAACTAGACGTACAAACTCCTCCCGGTCCACCGACGAATCGTCGTCGTCATACAACAAATTTCCTGGTAGATTCACCCTCATGACCGATTTTCCATGTGTTTTATGTATCCCATTCCCTATACCATTTGAGGTCGACCCGTTTGTGGAGGCCATAAAGCCATTGTTGACATTTACACTTCCATTCATCGTGGGATTATTGATTTGGTATCCCGGATCGCCCATGACTGCTGAAGATGGACCTGGTGACGAATTGTAGTTTGGTGATGGTGAGAGAAGTGAATCCTGATCCGATTCGGAAAATCGCATAATAGTGGTAGCCGAGGGGTGATTAGCGTTGAATTGATGGTCGGCAGGCCTCAGTAGTGGGCTTGACGAAGGCGTTTGGGATGGACTGTCAATCCTCAACCTCTTGCGTGCACGGGTTTGTTCAGAATCTTCTAATACGCGAGGTGCAGCACCCGCGGCCACGGCACGGGCGACGATAATGAAGGCAAACACGTTGACGTACAGCGAACGTATCAAGGTACACAACGTGAGGACCAAAAAACGCATGACCGTTATCGGAGGGCCCGGCAACGATAGTGGTTGTAAATGCCAGTACAGGGGCGCAAAATGTGCAAAGAACAGCAATGGCGAAAGAAGGCCAATAGTGCGATGAGGGTAGGATGGACCGGTCAATTTAAACACGAGTCAGAGGCGTGGCCCGAGAAATCAAGAGGAACGGGAGATACTGTACCGATAGGTGCAAGGGCTTGTACGTCAACACTACCGCTCCTTGCAATGCTTCCGCTTCTTCTACGTGGGTTTGTGTCAAATGAGTCCTTTTCGAGGTCAGACCTGGTGCGGGTGGCCGGTACGAGACTTGTCAAGGTATACGGAGGTGAAGATAACAAATCCTGCGGAAAGGCGGACGTATCGGGAGCGGCTTGGAGACGAGACGGTTGCGGGGAGGGGGCACGGGCAGGAGAGAGCAGCGGCTGCCGCGTCGAAGTGGGGTGGGTCGGTGAAGCAATGGTTGCGAAAGTTTGGTGTTTAACGTATTACAGCTACGGTTTAATTCCGGGAAAAAGACAGACGAAGAATCTGATGAGTATGGCGGCGCTGGTGCCGATTGAGCGCTTGACGTGCGATGCAAGAGATGGACGTTGTGGACGATAAGCAAGACTCAACCTGCGCGTCCTCGCGTGTCCATTCGCACGTATTCGGCCCCATTCCCATTTAGCAGCCTCAATCATTCCAACAGCAACAGAGTCCATTGGCAACTACGAATGCTACTAAGAAATGCGTGGATGCAGTTGTAATCCAAAAAAACTAGAGAATAAGCCGCTCGGGCGGTGCTGGACGAACAAGGACCATTGTAAGATGATGCGTGTACCGTACGCCAAATGAATAGATGGGAAATCCAAACGTATACGATATAACAGATTCTAAACATGCGATGAACGAATTTTGTGTGACATAAGATTATGCACGATGCATAGCTTTTCGAGCCAATGGAGGTGAGATTATGATGATGCGACACGAGGGGCCAATGACATAATTTTGATTCAATTTGCAATTTCCAGACACCAAGGGGTATTTTTGCGTTTGGAGATATACGTCCAATGTTGCTCCTAATAGTATAGCGTAGGCCGCGCCCGCTCTCTGTTCACTAATCCACTGCGCCCAGTGCCAAAGCCGGGCGCTTCGGGTGAGACCCTGTCCAACTCGTCAGTCCGCAGGCGGCCCCTCGCCCTTGTTTTTAAATGATCATCAAGATGCGATTTTTGTGGCGGCGAAACATTCCTTCTAAAGGTGTTTCGACCTCGCCCGGCGTAAGGATCCGATGACCAATTAGACGTGTGCCTGGATGCACCCCTAAGTTCAGGACGCTGAGTCGGCAGGCCAGTCGACATATCTGGAAAAGGCACATTGCGGTGCATGCCAGGCCGCGACGGCGAGTGGGAACTAGATTCCCCCGACTGGCGGCTAGTTCTCGATGTGCCGGGCACCCGTCGTCGACCACGAGGAGTAACCTGTATGGTATCCCCTTGGACCAGACTGGCAACCTGTACTTGTGCATGTGCAACGCCAGTGGACAAAACCAACTTTGGCGTAGGAGGCGATGCGCGTACTATCGTATGACCAGAAGACGAGGAAACGGGAGAGTATCGCGCCTCGTGTGCTGGGTTTGACGCCTGCAATAGCGAAAAGCAGGCGGGCAGACTCGCACGGTTGCGGGTCCGCTTTGACCTGGCTGTACCCGAACCGTCCACATGGAGAGGGTGATAAATTTCAACAGGGTCCGAGCCATCTCGGGAAGGAAATGCAAAGTCTGAATAACCTTCTTCGTCATCCGCGGATGAACGAGAACGTATAGGTGCACTTTGAGGGGTTCCGCGCACGTGCCCAGGAGAACCGGAGGATGTTCTTTTGTGAACATGGGGAACAGTCGAGCGATTGTTTGTGCCAGAAGGGAGACGCGCATAAGACAATGCAGCAGACCAGAGAGAATGGCCGCTGGCATTGGACTTTAAATTCACTTCATGCACATGCTCTGGGCCGTCATTTTGATTGTTCTCGATGCTAATGCCCAAAGCGGGCTCCTCGTCTTCGTCATCGGTAGGGACAGACCAGGAGGCGGAAGAAGCAGACGAGGATGAGATAGAGTACCTGTCGCGAGTACGGTGTCTTTTGAAAGCCGTCCCCAGCGCAGAGGGGAGCAGAGCAGGGACATCGCCTCCTACACCATGGCCGAGATGAGGAGAGGAAATGGCACTGCTTGTTGAGGAAATGGAGGGCGAAGAAATGTCGACGTTTTCGCAATCATTGCTGCAGTAAGCACGGCTGAGGAAGCATATGAGAAAGAGCATGGGAAGGAGGAGGAGAGTTACCCGTCGTCGCGGAGGTGTCGTCCGCAGACTAGGCAGACGTCCTCGAACATGGGAAGAGTAGGAAGGGGATGAGGGAGGAGGAGGGGCAGGGGGGGAGGCGGGGAGAATAGAGCGAGAAGGGGAGCTTATATAGGTCGGACCTGGGAGGTCGCGACATTGGTGACTGAAATCCGTTTTTCGATTTCTGCAGCTGACTCGATCCGGCTCGCACGTGACATGTCACGTCACTCCGCCGATGCACACCTTGCTCACCCCCGTCCTCCTCCCGCCAGCCCCGTCGGCTGATTTACCCCTTCCTCTCTGCCTCCCTTTCTCTCCCGTTCCAGTTCCCCTCTCTGCCTCCCATCCCTCCCATCTCGCCCCATACGTCATCCATGACGCTCAGGTGTCGGCCAGCTGCCTTTTATGGCCGAGCGCGCCCCCGATCTGCCGCGGTGAACCGGTTCATTATTCTCCCGTCCATTCCTAGGCCGCCTATACGCAACTAAGCCCCTAGTTACATTATTAGCTAAGGTCATCACACCATCCGGAGCCATTGTCCTCATTGTCGTGACAATATTGTATCATGCCACTAGCTAAACTTGACTCATAGTCGCCGGTGGTATATATAATCTGCCCGTCTCCTTGTCATTCCCCATTACGTTGTGACCTGAGAGGTACACCCAGCGATTCGGGGCCTCAGATCGCAGCATGTCTACGGCATCGGTACCCGTCGTAGCCGATCTGGGAGGACGAGCATACCCACAGTACTCATTCCTAGTCGTTGCCAGCCTTCTGTACTAACTCTGGCCCCAACCAAGCTAGTTCGTCAGGCAACCCGGCATCCATTCAGTTGTGCGCATGCACGTTTGATTTTGCAAAGACGTGCGTCAGTCTGCCATCATATGCAATCATAGCAAACAACCATACTCAATTATCTCCCGTGTTTATGTCATGGCCAAACGGGATATATTTTCAATTATGGTTTTCGCAGCCCCACGTAACCCTTTCTCCCTAGTGTATATAGTGTATATCAGCTGCACGTGAAGTGCCTGTGGAGTCACAAAATGGTCGTAAATCATTGCAATCAGACCAAAGCTTAACGGTCATAGGTCACACTGTACCAACAGTTTCATAAGTACTAAAACCTTGAACCTCGTGTTCAGCCTAAACATGGTATCCAGAAAGTACATCTATCGTGACCATCTAGATGCTGAGCCGCTTGCAAGCCTGCCACGGGACGGAGTAGACGGCCTATCCGATTCGCAAGGAGTAGCGCACCGTTACAGGATCGTAGCATAACGGACCCTTATTCTGGAATCTCGGACGCCGTTTTGAGAGCAACATCGCCTTCTCTCACGCCGTCTTCCTCGCGAGGCGAATTTCTCTCAATCAATGCCTCCGAGACTTCCTCATCATTAACTTGTGATTCCATTCGTCGAAACCCGAAACGGCTAGAAGCATCAGCGCCAGAAGCACCTCTGCTCTCAGATGATCCTGAAAGCGCCAGCGGCAATCCGACACCGCTCGCGCCACCGCCACCGTCAACAAGTGCAACCATACTTGTGCTCGCGCTAGATCCTCCGGGACTTAGCAGTGATGTGACAGACATTGATGCAGATGGCTCCATGGGCCCTGGGGATGAAGTACGTGACACGTGTGGTGGCAGCGTTTCTTTCCGCGGGGGCCCCATCATCTTATCGAACGTTGGTGATCGTCCAGATAACAGTCCTCTCAGTCGTTGATTCGCACTGGCAGTAATCGTAGCACTTCGTGACAATGACTTCTGTTGCGATTGTGGCGATTGATCTGAACGTGGCGAAGTCACTTGAGCAGCTTCCCCTGCAGGTGCTATACGTCTTTCCGCAATCACCGTTTCCAGCATGCTTGAGGGTGTACCAATGTACTTCAAGGCTGACAGCTTCCGATGAAGATATTTTGCGTCGGCCAATAGTCTGCCGATGACATGGCAAACAAATAGCGTGAGACGCTGGCCCACACTTGCAGTGAATGAGACTCACCGTGATTTTGCCTCCTGATTAGGAATTTCAATCTTCACATACTCCTCTGACTAAACGGTGATTGATTGCGGCTAGTACTTGCGTCATGACATACTATAGGGACGAAAGGTTAGGCGGATCAGAAGAATATTACAACTCCTCGGTCGCGGAAAATGTCGCACCTCAACCGTCGGTATCGCCAAGTAGCGTGTAAGAACCTTGTGTAGCGTCACCGTTTCCCTCACGAGAACTTCCATGTAATCGTTCACGGCATTTCCAGGTATAGATGTAGATAAATCTAAACTCTTTTGTTGGTTAGATCATAAGGTCAGCAGTGGGGCATATGGTGAATGAATAGATAGCAAGCAGCCGGTCCGAACCGAGACCCCAGAGCACTGCGCAAAAGCATTGCATGAAAATATTGATGGGAAGCATACACACCTGCAGGGTTTTGATGTGGGCGTTTAGCCTGTCGTTCATGATCCCAATCAGCTTGGCATGAATCTCGTTCTGATGTTCTTGGAAGTCCTGTGAAAGACGTAAGCAGTCACCTGTTGCTGAGGCGAATAGAACCCACTCGTTTAAGCTTATCAAATTCGACTAGCATAACAGCTTGCTTCGGGCTAAGATGCCGACGAAATGTTTCGCGGACGTACGGGATCAACTCAAACATGACGGACAAGGACTGGGAGGCCAGTGCTGATTCGAACGTCAATGACACAACCCTTGAAACTGAAGCAGGGAACTCAACACAAGTGCTTTGCCGTGATGTTCTTCAAACCGGCAGACCGCATAGCCCCTGCCCCTAATACGACTTGACACGTCCTTGAATTGAATGCCTTGAGGAACTCGATTACCCGGCTCATCGTGTCTGTCGTAAGCAATGTCAGATTAATAACCAGACGCAGGTAATCTTGTAGCAGTCCCAGAACCTCTGCAGTTGCAGAAACGATGATATAACTCCTGTCTTCAATACGCAGGTTTTTTGCTGGACTCGTAGCAGCATGTAAATTATTTTCAATCAGCGTCTCCCCGCTGTCGACAGATCTCGCTGACAACGTCGCAGACGATGGCGGGCTCCAAAGCAGATTCTCATGTTTTATTACGAGCTCCGGTGAATCGTGGACAGCACAGTCTAGTATCGTCTCTGCGAGGTGCTGGAGTGAAGGTGGTACTTCTGTCTGGTTCCACTGTTCATCTTCGACAAGTTTCGCTGATCGCGTAAGCCGTACTTGGTGAAATGCTTGGAGAAATGCCTTTGCCTGACAGTAGCTGATGATTAATCATTCCACGGAATGTCAAATGAACTCGGCACCTGGCTAACAACTACTCCTCGGAGTCCCACAATCATGCGCCTGCAAAGAGTTTCGCATCTGATCACAAATTCCCAACTCTCATGGAAAAACGCCAAGAATTGAGGCAATTCAAGCGCCGCATGCTGTTCTGTACGACTTGTAATCACACGAGCCACTTGGACATGTGCTATTTCTGTAGCCGAACATAGAATATCGTTCAAATCTTCCTGCAGTAAGGTGGCATCCGGTGGTGATTTCGTTTCGTGACTTCTGTGAACAAGAAGATTCAGTATAAAAGCAATGTTTGTTGACAAGAACTTACTTGATGATAATATGAATAATGTCCATGAACACAGATCCTTGTATCTGAATCCTCTCTATGCTATTGAATAGGTTCTGATATACTCCACGTATAAGCTTGGAGAAGTCGTCGTGAGACATAGTTCGCAAGTGATCTACCAATGCGACACTGCAATCTTGTATGAGTATGTGTACGTGCGTGATGCAAGTATATCGCGTATGTACCGAGCATCGGCTTGCCCATTCTGTAGTCCGGATGCTTCATTATCATCGTCTGCATCAAACCCAGGCAGCCGCTACAATGTAGGATGAGTCTAAATGATGCTGTGATGAATTAGAGTAACTATAACACACACCGCCTTGATGATACCTTTTATTTCACCTAGTATTACCTCTCTCCATGATAACGTTGCTTCTTTCAAGCCACTTGTACGTACAAGTCCATGCAACAAAGGCATCAGACGGTCGCGCAAGTTTTGTTCTGCAGTATTTTCCTCCAGACCATTTTTTAATATTCGCTCATTCAAGTCAATTCGCAAAACACCAACGACTTCTGATGACAAGGACGACGCGATTTCTAGAATCAGGTCCCGCAAGTGTGTCGGTAGGGATACAAAAGCCTGGAGAGATGAAAGGGGGAAATCTTGCTTTGCTTTGAATGAATGATGCTGTTGCTTTTCGCCTTCCTCATCCTCCTCCGCCATAGGAAGTAATATGTGATGGCCATTTGGTACCCGTTTCACTTTATCCGTCTTTCGACTACCTTGTCCACTTGCATCTGGACCATCCCAGAGCTTTTCCAGCTCCTCAATCATATCCAACGCCTGCCCCCACTGCCCAGCATTAACCAACCCCTTTGCAACGCCGGCCATCTCAGCAACGCCAGCGACCATCTTGATTCCATCCTGTACACGGCTGACATTTGCAAGTTGGCTCTCTGTGCGAACAATTTCCAGCCCACGCTTCGCGCCCTGCTCGTCAACATCTTGTAGAAGCCGCCGCATGCGCGCAATCCTGTCCAGGCATTGCTCCGACTCTGCTTGGAGATCCTGGAGATTGGTAAGAGCAGCAAAGAAGGAAGTCGAACGGAGGGAAATTTCATTAATTAAATGTTGTTCCACGGTGTCAGCATACTGTGAGAGTCGGTCAAGCAATTGTGTGTCAGTCGACGCATTGCCGTTGGCAGTCTTGGCGGCACCAGGTATCGACAACGGGTCATTCTCTGTCACGGTTGCAAACGTGCGTGGATCGCCAAGGTCAAAAGTCTGGCTAAAGAAGATGGGTGAGACAGACTCAAGGGGTGGGATCGCTTTTGTATGGATGGGTGTATGAGAAGACGACGGGGCGAGCGCTAAACCGTCTGCTGCAGAGGAGAGAGATGCACGAGGAGTTGGGAGATTATTGTCCAGCCGAGGCTGGCCGTCACGGCCGAGTTGGGTGTTGCGTTCATACGTTTCCCATTCCGGAGCTACGGCGCGTAGATAGGAATCAAAGTCTTTCCTGCGCACACGGGGCAGGTCAGCGGGAGGAACAGCGGGCAAGGTGGAATGCGGCTTGGGAGGTGCCTGTCGTTTATTAGGATGGTTGAGGACGGTGGAGATTGCTGAGGATGATGAGGGCGGGAATCAGAGAGGGCGGGAAAGATACGCACCGTTGAAGCCATGGCGTGAGCTGCTCCATTCTGAGGGCAATGCAGTGAGAGCGAGAGTTGCGGTTGATGAAGTGTTTAGAAAGCCTAGCCTAGGCTGCTGAGGGGTGATGTAGTCGGCGGCTCTGCCCTCTGTGGTGCCCGAGACGCTCTCTGGGCCTCGTCTGCGCGAAGCGGGATCCCAGGTGAACCGGAAGGGCCTTGCAGTGGGGAAGTCTGGGGGGAGGGTGGCGGAGGGGGAGGGCGGGGATGAGCCGGGGTCAGACATGGTGGCTGCAATGCTCGCTCTTCCGCCGCCGCTCGCTGCCTTGTTCGCCCGCTTCCCCCTGCGCACCCATCCGTCAATCCTTCCTCCCGCAAAAAAGCCTGTATTGGCACCCACCCTCTGGATTCACCAGCCAGACTCGGAAAAATCCCCTCTCAGTGCAGACGTCGAATGCCTCAAGTGGCAGGCCTACCTCGCCCTTCGCGGTCTCTCCGGCATCCACCTCCGGTCCGACATCCATCCCGAGGGCTGCATTGACCGCCGCCTGCCCAACCTTCTTGTGCCTGCTGTAGATGATCCCAGCAGTCCGGACGGCCAGCTCTTGGCCGCCCGTCTCATTCCAGCTTGGGCAGACTCCCAGCAAGGCCCCGTTGATCCAGTCCTGGAGGGTTACAGAGACGAACCAGCACGCGATGAGAGTCGTGCATGGGTCAGCCTTCTCGAAGGCACCGTTCACGCTGCTCTGGTACGCGTTCTTCTGCTCACACTACCGCGTCGCGTCTGACTTTCCATCCGAGCTACTCTCTCGACCGCAGCCATCGTTTTTCGAAAAGTTGCTGTCGCTTTCCATTACCCCTTCTCTGTCTTTTACTTGGTCTTCTGACTCTCCGTCCAGTGCGCCCGGTCGCACCCCCGGTCCTTCATTGCAAACGTTGATTACTCCACCTCCACCCCCTGCTACTGGCATCGCATCAGTCATCCCTCCGTCTGGCATCCGAGTCTCGTCGACTGCTTTGATGACACAGTACCGAGAAGCCATGTCTGCCCTATCTGAACGACTCGGCACAGACCGTTGGTTTCTCGGCTCAAGGTGAGTCCTTGACTGAATGACAGACACAGACTCATGGTTCCCAGCCAACCAACTCCGCTTGATGCACTTGCATTTGCCTATTTACATTGCATACTTGATTCGGCAGATGACAGCATACGCATAGAGGTATCTCGTCGTGTCAATCTCGTCGCATGGGAGAAGAGGGTTCGGGACATGCTGAACGCCGCATTCACACTCGTATAGTGTGCAACGTAATTACAAAAAGCATTCTAATAGATAGATCGCAAGAGACAAGAAATCGTCATTCCTAGTCCTTGCTCGCCGTACCATTCACTCTAGCAACGTTGTTCATGAGCTTTCTGCTCTCAGGTCCCTTGCCATTAAAACGTTTACGCAACGCCCCAATCATTTTTGTCAACCTGTCGAAAAGAACAATCAGAATACCGTTGGGGGACTGCACGGGTACTGACCAATACCAGTTTAGACCCTGCAAGATAACGTTCCCGGCGGTATACACAAATGCGTAAAGGAATGGCGTGTCGTCATACACATGCCATAGCGTGACAAAGAAGTTGTAAGACTGTCTATACCTCAGTGGGCGATTACACCAAGCGAAATGGGACATACAATAATTCCACCATAAATGATACGAACGCAGACGAACGTTAGCAGTAAACATAACCCATTCACGAGCTGCATCGTGGAACCCGTGCGACCTATCTTATCCAAAAACCTTTTTTTTTTTTTTTTTTTTTTTTCAATTAATGAATTAATGAAGCATCAAACGAAATGAAGGCACGGAAACTAACCAATGGTTATTCAGGAAGAAAGTGCTTGCCTCCCACACGAGGCATCGAACAGCATAATATGATACAAATGGTTTCTAGGCTTGTATGAAATGGGATTACTGCCTGCAAGTTTGACGACGTACAAATGACAACGCATAGATGATAAAACATGCCATTCCTGTGAGGAACTTACAAGCACGACCTACACGTGTGAGCAGAAAGGCGTACCATGAACAACGTAACCGGTATCGATAAAATTTACAGAGGCATCGAGAGCGTCCCAGAGAAAGTAGCTGGCTGTGGGTAAGTAATGACACGGAACCGGACGACCGGGCACTACTCACCCGCAGGCGATAGCGTTCACAAAGCCGGTGCGATCGTCCCAACCAAACGCTCTGTCAAAATGATCATTTCTGTCCGGCCTGTCCGTCTTGATACACCATAGTGCAAGCGGAACAAGCAGCAACACGTTGATCTGAGAAGTAAAATGTATTCCCCTGCACGCGTCGATCCCTGCTTGGCGTGATGATACGTGCATGCTACGCACCAAGTATTCCCTGTTCTCGTGTTCTTGATGGCCCGATATGAGACTGGTGCAACTATATTGCTCACGATAGGTGCAATGACGCGGTGAATGAACGTGAAAGCAAGGAAGGAGACAATCACTGTTGGCAAATACTCAGGCAGCTTGGTAAGCCCTAGCTTGTCGGCTACGAACCAGTGCACGAAGCCTAGCATGAGTGAAGCCTCGTGTGATGCACCCTCTGTCGTCGTGGGTTGTCGGACGACTGAATTTGCACTTTACCCTGCTTGACCTGGGAAATCAAAATCCGGCCTTCTCTCCGGCACCACCGATGTATTACGCGAGACTCTTTAATACTCTTAACATCTCCTCCGTGTACACTGTACTGTTGCCCTCCTCCTTTTCTGCCGACTTGGCTCTGATCTTCTCTATTCCTGCAATTTCCCTTTCCACGTTCGCTGGCGTCACTTTGAGCAGTTGTGCCACAGGGTCCACTAGGTTGCACAAATAAGCTCCTGCCATCGGCTTCAAGTCATCATTAATATCACCATTCTGGTCTATCTTCTCGTGCAGCTTGATCCAGAGTTTGTCGCGCCGAGAGCATGTTTCGCCAAGTTGTTTGAGCAGCACCTCGATTTTGCTCTGGATCCATGAGATACGACATACGCACAGCATAGACATACATGTACCTGTACCGAGCTGTATTCTTTTTTCAAATCGTCTTCCGTTGTGATGGACATGATTTCGCACTCTTTGAAGGTTGCATTTAGCATAAGAAGTCCTTTACCATAAATCTTATCCTGGTCATCAAAGACGCGATGATAATGCTTAATGCGGTTGACTGCAGGAACAAAAGCCTGTGCTGCATCCTTCTTTAATGCAACTGCGTCCTCGTCAAATGCGATTTGAAGGGAATTCAGAATGCCCATCCATTCTTTGCTGCCAGCGCCCTTGGGGTTGCTGAACGACGATGAAGGGCGCATAGATCTATACGCTGACATTACGTACGCTTCCTCCATGAGGTCCGAGAATAACGTTTGTTCTTCATCCCAAACAAAGTCCGCGTCATTGCTTTCTACTTCGCTGTCGGTCAGCTCCATGTTATCATCGTCATCCCTGTAATGCAATTTGCGTGATACGCCTCTGTCGTGGGAATGTCGACCCCAATCACGATTGCAAGGTTCATCATTTAAACATGAACGAGGCACGGCGCGTCGCCGCGGGGAATAAGCGGATGACGAGATACGATTATGTGAACCTTGGAAGTTCAAACCTACTGGACAGACAGTCGAAAAAACCAACACCATAGTAGAATTAGCAGAAAAACCTCTGGACCTTGCTCGTTGATGGCCATGGCGAGGAACCTTGCGTAGAGTAGTCGCACCAGCACGGCCCATGGATAAACGCTACAAGGGGTTAAAACTCCGAAAGGGTTGATATTCCTGCTTTTTCTCACCGGCGGGCGTTCAAGTCCACCAGGACGTTCAGGCGCATCCTCCTGCTCTGTTTCCTCACACACCCAAGGTTTGTGGAAGAAGTCTGGAGTGTGAAGCCAGCTTTAACGTACAACTCCATACACGTAGTCAGGTCCATCGTCGCTTGTGCTGCAATCAATATTAGGCCTATCAACCGATCATGAGCACACGGCCTCATAAAGTCAGCTGTTTGATTTATTTTTTTTCAGGTCCAGCCTTAGTTACTTACTTATGGCTACACAGCAATCCATGTCTGAGCTCAAGCTCCGCAGACTGGCAGAGCACAATCAGCGGTTGAAGGAGGACCTGCAAAGACCTCGCATACGCGTTAGCGAAGCCAGTACAAGGTGAACTCATCAGCCACCGTCATCAATGCTGCAAATGCTCACGTCTCCCTAGTCTCATCCGTTATTGCAAAACAACCAAGGATCACCTTGTACGTCGCGACACCGAGTATGACCTAGGCGTTGACTGAGGTAACTCCAGGTGCCGTCCGTCTGGGGGCCTGTAAGCAAAAGTGAAGACCCATATGCCCCACCAGCGCAAGGCTGCCACTGCATAATAATGTGAATTTGCTCGCCTGCCTTGGCTTTGGCATGTACGAGAAGAGGACTCCCTTCACGGATCTTCAATGTAACGCTGATGTTGCAAAGCATATATCCCGTATCCTTAATATACCGGCCCACCAACTGCATTCACTCATTTGGTTCTTGCTACTCTTTATATATACAAGTTAATATTTATGCTTCTTGTCAAATGCATAATCTCTTGGGTTTCACTCATGCGCTATGATGCATTCATCTCCGCATGGTACCAACTTGGGTGGGACATTTGATTCCATTTGGAGTAGTTCTTTTTCGGCCCACGCAGTTCTCCCATTCACTTGCTTCTTTCCCGGTATCCCCCCTCCCATCCAGCACCCTTTTCCGCTACCCAGCCGGCGCAATCGTGTACCATTCATAGTATTATCAGTTGAGTGTGACCCAAACTAGCAGCCACGTTGCAACCATTCGTTAATCATCAGTACTTTTCAGGCATTTCGAACAACCCTTAGCCATATCCACTTCAAACCTTGGCCATGAGTGCTCGCGGCGGCGGTAGACAATCTATGTCTGAACTGAAGCTTCGACGGTTGCTCGAGCATAACCAGCGGCTCCGGGAAGACTTGGCCCGGCCGCGACTGCGTGTTAGCGAGGCCAGCGCTAGGTATGTGCGACTTCTTTCGTTGGATCACTCATGCTAATGGTGCTCTCGACAGCCTGATCCGCTATTGTAAAACAACAAAAGATCATCTTGTATGGTGAAAATATGGTGCAATTCCAGTCAACTTATGCTTTTCATTTAGGTACCATCCGTTTGGGGCCCTGTGGCGCGGGCAGAGGACCATTATGGTCAGCAAACGCCAGGCTGCAAGTGCACGATACAATAATGTGTCTACCTCAATGCTCCAATGTCTCTCCAACCTGCCATTTAGACATACAGAAGAGCAGACTAGTTTTAACCGTTGCCAATACTGTATTATGGACGTCATCAGCTTGCTTTTTGTTCTGTCGGATTTCAACTTGCTTTTCACACCGTCTTATTGTGAATACCTCTATTCGTTTTATCAGTATAACTGTTTGCGCGCTCTATTGGCCGACTCGCTGATTTTTGTCGGTGTAAATTACTACGCATTAAGAAGTAAGTATAGATATAACTACCTTCCTATGCGTGGCGCGCGGTGGGCTATGTCATGTATCAAGGAAGCAAAGAATGCTATGCTATATTCCTTTTATAAATTCCCGCACGGCATGTTCAGGTATCGATCCTCGAAACTGGCTGATAGTCTTTCCATCCCTAAACGCAAAAACGGTTGGTAGGGCTGTAACCTAATTGAATTGAGTTTAGTTTGCATTGCCGGTCAACAGGGGTGACTTACCCCGTACTGCTGCGCAAGTACAGACCCATCCTTGGATTCTACATCAATTTTCAAAAGGTCAAGTGGGCGGTCGCTAGTTCCGGATTGGGCACTTGCACCTGAGCACAGCTTTTCCAAAATGGGCGACAGCTGATGGCACGGTCTACACCAGCTGAGGCAATTTAGAACATCAGCGAGATTCAAACAATGGGCATACTTGGCATAGAAGTCTATGAGGACAACTCGGTCCTTTGCCTGCGTTACTTTCATGAAGGTCTATAGCAGATTCAATTACTACAGTTAAACTTGATCTGAGCTTGAATGACGAACATGATGATCGGCATTCTTGTACACGTCTCTGCACGGAATAGATGAGTGGAACTGACGACATAGCGGTCTTCCAATGCTACTAATGGGCTGTGCATTGGGCAATGTTGAAACGATCGCTAGGACGCGGCGAGGTACAAGGGTGGTCCGTAGCTGAGGCATTTGTGCACGCATGTGACCTGTCACGCGTTACGGCGCCACGGCAATCAACTTAAATGTATTTTTTTTTTCCCGATCCAACTGCAACCCGAAGCGTGTTGTTCTTCCATGTCCAATCACGGTAGCAGAAACATAGCCGTGGAACAGCGCCCATTGATGTGTCGTTATCGTTATGTCACAAGGGGCCGGTTAGCATCATAATAAATAATGTCAGCAATTCATTTTCGTATGCCGTGGGTAGTCATGGTTATGGACCCTTTCGTTCGTGGCTATAAAATCATCAGGCCATGTTAACCACGTCTAACCATCCTTCCCCTCGAACCACCTCTTCTACGGTGAGTGAGCTCGCGTTTCAGCGTGTCACGTCCGCTGACGGCTGGATGTAGTAAACATGCGTCTCTCTGTTGCCCTTGCTTCCCTCTTGACCGCTGCCACTGCTGTCTCTGCAGCCCAAATCCCCATCACTGTTGGTGGCAATGGTACGCTGACTTATAGCCCTACCAATGTCACGGCTATGGCTGGCGACGTCCTCGTTTTCACTTTGTAAGAGGCATTTTTGCCGCGTAATGCAGGTTACTTACCTGGTACTGCGTAGTGCTGCAAAAAATCACGTATGCGCAAGGATGCTCTGTTTCGAGGAATATTCTGACATGAACCCTCCTAGACTGCGACCCAATCTACCTTTGCAGACCCTTGCATCAAGGCTAGTGCTGATGCTCTTGATTCTGGCTTTCAGCCTGTTGCAAACGGGAGTGTGACATTACCAACGTTCTCGGTTACTGTCAACGATACCAAGCCTCTCTGGTTCTACTGCAAACAGAAAAACCCTGCGAAGTGAGTACGTGTTCGTTAGCACTAGCCTCTTCTTATTTCCATGGTCTTAGTCACTGCCACTATGGAATGGTGTTTGCAGTCAACGCGCCGGCCAATGCAACTTTTGCCCAATTCCAGGCTGCGGCTGAGAGCAGCTCAACGACCGGTGGTAACACCACCAGTACCAGCTCTTCGACCGCAGCTAACCCCAACCAAATCTAATGGCGCTCTCGGTCGTAATGGCAATGCTGCTGGCATGCTCATCTTGGCCGGCCTCGTTGCTGGAATCACTCTGTAATGAAAATACTGCAGTTTATTAGTTATGGCACGTATGCATTGTAGGGCTTTACGATCATCTAAGATGGGATAATTTTGTGGTACTGGTACTCGATTACATGTATGCAGAACTGTTGTCCCTAATTGTTTATGAAGTTTCTACGGTGTTTTTTAATTGATGGGAGTGAACGTGTGAATAAGTTGGACTTAACAACGCACTGCATATCAAATCGAGCGCCCGAGCGTGCCGAATCAAATGCATAGCCTGTGAACTTTATATAAGGTCCATCTTCATGACTGTTTCCCACCCCCGTCTTTCCTTTCTCTCACATCGGCTGGTCTTCACGAGCAGGGTGAGTGAAATGGCTTTGCTACGCTGGCAGAGCTGACGGTTAAGCATCCATCAGGCTCGTTTCCTTAGGCAAACTTATTCGCAGGCGTTTATTGAGGCTTAGTGCTTTCGATCTTTAAGAGTATGCTGTGCATCATGAAGTTTACTGCCTTGCTTTGTGCTCTTCTGTCGGTCGTTTCTGTGTCTGCCAAGGTATTCAACATTGCTGTTGGTGCCAACAACCAATTGGTGTACAACCCGCCAAGTATCTCTGGCGCTGTCGCTGGTGATCAGATCATCTTCACTTTGTACGCATTTCCATCGTAGTGGAAGCCATATTTCTAACCGATCATTACCAATAGCACGTCTAAGAACCATGTACGTCATGTTGAACAATATTATGACCTTTTACTCAACAACGAAAAGACTGTCACACAGTCAACTTTTGATAATCCTTGTGTCAAGGCAAGCAGCACAGCAGTTGACTCAGGATTTAAGCCTGTTGCGGGGGCTTCGCAACCAACATTTTCTTTCAACCTAAATGCTCAATCTGCGTCGGCGCCGCTTTGGTTCTTCTGCGCACAGACAAATCCGGCCAAGTAGGCATTGGTTTTTCTGATAATAAGAGCTGCATTTTGAGACCCCATTCACTTAGCCACTGTCACGCCGGAATGGTGTTTGCTGTGAACCCTACGGCTACTAAGACTTTTGCCCAGTTCCAGGTGATTCTCAATTGTCACCAGTAAAGGTTACTTTTTGACGCCGAGGGTAGGCGAATGCCAAGAATGCCTCAAACAGCACCGCTACTTCTTCCTCCCCGCCAAGCGCCTCTTCGACTTCCTCCAGCACTGGCACTGTTCACTTGGTTTTGGTTGGACAGAATTCCACTTTGACATTCAATCCGCCTAGCATTCAAGCTGCAGCAGGCGATACCATCGCGTTCACCTTGTAAGTTATTTATTAGTTTCAATTCACCGCACATCTGACTTGGCACAGTATGTCGAAGAATCATGTCAGTATCGCAATCCTATTGATTGCCACATAGCTCACTTGTGATGTAGTCTGCTACCCAATCGACATTCGCCAACCCTTGTACGCTTGCCCCTGGTGGTGTCAACTCGGGCTTCCAAGCTATTCCACCAAACAGTGCAACGGTTGCACAATGGAGCATAACGCTTGACGCGGCGAGCGCAGCCAACCCCTTATGGTTCTTCTGTGCGCAGACCGTACCTGCCGTGTAAGACAGACCATATTTCATGTATTAACTTTTAACCAAGCTTGAAAAGCCATTGTCATGCAGGCATGGTTTTCGCGATTAATCCTACTGTCACCAAGACATTTGCGCAGTTCAAGGTAAGAAGCAAATGGGCAGGCTTAACTGTTTGTTGAAACGGTAACGCTAGAGTAACGCTATGAATGCTAGAAGTTCGACCAGCTCGGGAACAACGACCAGTACATCTGTACCATCCAGTAGTGGTACAGCAGGATCAGCGACTAGTACATCTGTACCGGCCTCCAGTAGTGGTACAGCAGGATCAGCAACCAGCACTGGCACAGACAGCGGTGCAGGGTCAGCGACCGTCACTTCAACGCCTTCCAATTCAGCCAGTAAGAATGGAGCACCTCGGCTTCGTGGCTCCGTGAGCGTTGGTCTCACGGTGTCAGTCGTCGGTTTGGCATTGTCACTAGGTTTCTAGCAGTCATGTAATTTGCTTACCTTGCATTGAATGCTTGATTTGAATGTTAGAATCTGTGTGCCTTTTGCTGTTAATAGAGCGGTCGACAAATACGGCCAAAGGGATGATCGTGAGCTTCTGCTCTGGCAGCGTACTCAGCAGAAGCAGAAACACTTAGACCCACATCCAAATGGATGCAATACGAGTATCTAAGGTACGCGTAGTTTATTTAACATGACTGGGCTAAATGATCCCGTCGAAAGGTCGAAAATGTCGGCTGGATGAAGGGTGGAGTCACATCCAAAGGGACGATTCACTTGACAGCCCACCATCTTATCTTCAGATTTGATGATAGTCAACAAAAGGAGGAGGTATGGGTCAGTAATCTACCCTACTAATCGTGTCAGTCTGCCTGACGATATCGCCAGGTGCCATATCCGCTCATGTCGTTGGTCACTCGACTTCCTCAAACGCTGGAAGGGCGGTGTCCCTTGACATTCCATACCCGGACCTTTGAGACATTCTCGCTTGTCTTCGATAAAGACGTGGATGCTCACGACGTCTTTGAAAGTGTCAAGGAACTAACAGTTGCTGGTATGTCTTTAGCTTGAAATCGAGTATGATCTCAATATTTGAAAAGTCTCTGCGAATCAGCTTTACGCATTCTATTTCAACCCCAATCCACCCTATCAGACAAACACTGGTTGGTCAGTATATTCACCTAGAGAAGAATTTGGCAGAATGGGCGTTGGGACTCGTACCAAGTCTTGGCGGTTTACTGATATCAATAGAGATTACTCTGTGCGTACATCATAGTCCTCTGGAGTGTCGCGTCGTTTATGCAAACCAGGGACTCTAGTTCTGTCCCACGTATCCTTCTCGGCTTGTCATACCGACCAAGATCAGCGACACAACGCTACAGTATGCTGCGAAATATAGAAGCAAATGTCGAATACCTGTTCTCACGTACCTGCACTGGGCCAATTATGTTCGTGCTTGTCGTTTAATTCTTTCACAGGTTCTAATGTTTAATTTAAGGGCTCAATCACGCGTTCGAGCCAACCAATGGTTGGGCTCACACAGAATAGATCGATACAAGATGAAAAACTGATCGAAGCTATTTTTCAATCTCATTGGTCACCCCAGTCGCGTGCCTCGAATGCACCCATTTACGGAGCAACTGCCACAAATCTCATTATTGATGCGAGGCCCACGACGAATGCCGTGGCAAATACAGCTAAAGGTGCTGGTACCGAGAATATGGATCATTACAGAGAAGGTAAAAAGGTGTATCTGGGGATTGACCATATCCATACCATGCGCGAATCCTTGGCCAAGGTGGTGGAAGCTCTTCGAGAAGCAGATTCACTTATTTCCAACATCAACAGTGACCTATCAGCAGAATATGGTTCCTTAGCTGTGCTGGACAGACAGGCTCTCCGTCGATCTGGCTGGTTGCGCCATATCTCTATTATTCTGGAAGGAATTCTGTTAATAACAAAAAACGTTCATATTAATTCCTCTCACGTCCTTGTTCATTGTTCCGATGGCTGGGATCGAACAGCACAACTATCGTCTCTATCACAAATCTGTCTGGATCCCTTTTACAGAACAATCCAAGGATTCAAGATTCTTGTGGAGAAGGATTGGTTGTCATTTGGCCACAAATTCATGGATCGATGCGGCCATTTATCGTCAGAGAAATTCTTCGTGTCTCCCACCGAATTCCCCGTGTCTGGGGGCGCGGATGCAGCAGCACAGGCGTTCCTAGCATCAGTGCAGAATCGATTTGCTTCCCAAAGCCACGTCAAGGAAACAAGTCCCATTTTCCATCAGTTCCTCGAGAGCGTCCGACAAGTACAACGGCAGTTCCCCGATCGCTTTGAATTTAACGAAAGATTCCTGCGACAGCTTTATTATCATTTATACTCGTGCCAGTTTGGTACTTTCCTTTTCAACTCCGAGCGCGAACGTCGAGTAGGTGATGGCTCCGGAGCTCCGCCTATTGAGCGGACAATTAGCATCTGGGATTTTTTCGATGCACCAGTTGAGATGGAGCAAAACACAAATCCCAACTACAATCCTGCACTAGACGACCCATCAAGCCGTGCGTCAGATGTCGATATGGGAGTGCTGCTGCTGAATCCCAAGGACGTCAGATTTTGGCACGAACTCTATGGTAGAGCGGACGAAGAAATGAATGGAAGGTTGGTGACAGCTCAATCCAGGAGCGTTGACGCCTTGGGACTGGTTGAAGGATTTGATGAGGATCCTACACAGCTTCCCCCGCCCTCGCCATCGGTTCCGTTTGCGCCGACGCCTGAAATAACATTGAGTTCTAGTCCAATACCATCCCAATATCAAGCAAACTCGGCAGGCAGTCCTCGCGAAAGTTCGCCGTTACCTTACGACTCACTTTCCAGATCGCCTGCACGAAAAGACAGCCTTTTACCGTTCATACCGTCCTCCTCCCCTAATTACAGCACGCTGCTGTCCCCTGGTGCGGGCTCCAGTCGACCTTCGTCGCCTAATATAAACCGAGTAAAGCCGCCAGACCTCTTTGCAGCCGGAGGAGTCGGTAGTGGAATGAAATCCATGTGGGGTAAATTATCTTCGAATGCATCTGCGGCATTTTCCGTGGTACAAGAAGCCTATGCTGGAGTCGCAAAAGACTTCGCCAAAGGCAATGAAACGGGCCAGGAGAGGACATCTGAGCTTCAGCCTCGCACGAACCTTGAGGATTGGACTGAAACCGAAACATCAACGATCTCACACGTCAGAGGTCGACCATCTTACCCCACGGCTACCAACCCCTGGGCTACATCTAGACCCCACCCAACGATTCCTAGCGTTTTCGAAGAGAATCCGTGGACCTCGATTACGAGTCCGATTGTGGCGGATCCATCCAGCTCGTGGCCATCAGATCCTACGGTTGCTCATCCTATGCCTTACTCGTCTTCCCTCTCCAGAGAAACGGCCGGAACGAAAATTCAGGATGAATTAAAAGAAGAGCCACAGACACCAGCAGATAACGAGGACCCTCTTGGTGTGGGATTGTTGTAGATAATAATGCTGTAACTTGTATCGTATTAGTAAACCATTGGTCTGTCAGGTTGGACCAGATGGCGTGATACTCTGCATTGATGACGTAAACAAGTTTATTGTTGAGATATAAAATAAATTTCAGAGCGCGTTCAAGTTATCCTTCTCCTCACTCATGGCCCCCAACGGACAATCTTTTCAGGCTGCCCTTGCTCCTGGTCACTTCCTATTCACCTCCGAATCCGTGGGTGAAGGCCATCCAGGTGTGTTCGCTGTTTGAACCTAACAGGGGTCATCTAATACGTTTGGTTCCAGACAAAATTTGTGACCAGGTCTCTGATGCCATTGTAAGTGATCATTATGTACTCTGTTCCACAGTCCGCTCATGGACACGGCTTAGCTCGACGCATGTTTGGAACAAGATCCTTTCTCCAAGGTTGCTTGCGAGACAGCGGCCAAGACGGGCATGATTATGGTATTTGGTGAAATCACCACAAAGGCCCACGTAGACTTTCAATCCGTTATCCGTGACACTATCAAGAAGATCGGATACGATGACTCGTCAAAGGGCTTTGATTATAAGACCTGCAACATCCTGATCGCTATCGAACAACAGTCTCCCGATATCGCTCAGGGTCTTGACAAGGGTTCCCTCGAGGAACATGGTGCCGGTGACCAGGGTATCATGTTCGGTTATGCGACAGACGAGACGGAGGAGTTTATGCCCCTTTCAATCATGCTGGCCCACAAACTTAACCGTGCAATGGCCATTGCGCGTCGTTCTGGTGCCATGCCATGGCTCCGTCCAGATTCCAAGACCCAGGTTACTGTCGAATATAAGAAGGATGGTGGCGCGACCATACCTCTTCGCGTTGATACTATTGTCATCTCTACTCAACACGCCGAAGAAATATCCACGGACAAATTGCGCAAAGAAATCCTTGAAAAGGTCGTTAAACAAGTTATTCCTGCGCATCTTTTAGATGACAGGACCATATACCATGTATGGCTTGCCTATTTTCTTGTGACGAGCAGGATTAACACGATACTGCAGATCCAACCCTCTGGGCGCTTCGTGATTGGTGGACCCCAGGGCGACGCAGGTTTAACGGGTCGTAAGATTATCGTCGATACCTACGGCGGATGGGGAGCACATGGAGGGGGTGCTTTCTCTGGAAAGGACTTTTCCAAAGTCGATCGCTCAGCGGCATACACGGCGCGATGGATTGGTTGGTATTTTATTTCCATTTCTGCCGAATATAATGCTAATATAATAAAGCCAAATCACTCGTTGCAGCTGGTTTCGCGCGTCGAATACTTGTTCAACTGTCCTATGCCATCGGTGTTGCCGAGCCATTGTCCATCTTTGTTGATACATATGGCACCGGTTCTAAATCTGATGAGGAATTGGTAAGAATTATCCAGAGAAACTGGGATTTGCGACCTGGAGTGATTGGTACGTAGCTCCTGATTGACGCCTGTTGATATCAACCAGTTTTCCAGTGCGCGAACTCGGTCTGCAAAAGCCACAATATTTAAAGACGGCGTCATATGGCCACTTTGGTATGTATCAATTGTCCTTGTTCATGGAATGAACTGGAGCATTATCTACAGGAAACCCCGAATATGCTTGGGAAAAGCCAAAGCGATTGATACTTTAGGAGCATTATATACCGATTGCGAGCACGGGAAGTTCATCCTTTCCGACACCTGATTGCATGCATTATCTATTTGATACCCTCACCCATTTTAACTGCATATCCATTACTCGTTTCATAGTGTTGTTTGCATAGATATTAAAGTATACTTAGTAGGGTAATAATAGATCGCGTTCAACCGCGTAAGCTTCGCACGTGCGACTGAAAAGAGTGGCTGATCGATTATATTTTTTCCAATGTATTTCGCTATTTCCCTCGTCACAGGTCCCAGCCCTACCTGACCCCACGAGTACGCCTAGCCCCTTCATGTCAGCCATTGTTGATTCTTCCTCCAGTGTGCGGCATTCTTGGCTTATTATCGCATGATCCCAGTAACGACGTAGCTTCTGAGATATGTGAAGGACTATCGTTATTGCAACATCGAGGCCAAGATGCCTGTGGTATCGTAACCTGTGGGCCAAAAGGCAGATTTTTCCAGTGCAAAGCTAATGGCATGGTCCGGGATGTATTCGATCCTCATGCTATTTCCCGCCTGGTAGGCGGTATGGGCGTCGGACACGGTAAGTAAGAACATCTAGCCTCCACGTCCTACTTTCTGACAGTGCTGGAGTTCGCTATCCCACCGCTGGCAGCTTCAATAACGCAGAGGCACAACCGTTTTACGTCAATTCGCCGTACGGAATCGTTTTTGCACATGTGCGTCCTTTCCTTCACCCGTCTCCTGCTCATTAGCATCAACTTGTCCAGAATGGCAACCTCATCAATACAGAATCGCTTATGAGGTTCATGGATGCCACGGCCCATCGCCATATTAATACAGCATCGGATTCCGAACTGCTACTCAATATATTTGCCAACAATCTCCAACAAACGGGGAAATTTCGCATAAATGAAGACGATATTTTTACAGCCATACGAGAACTTATGTCGCAGGTTATTGGTGCTTATGCCTGTGTAGCAATGTTGGCAGGCTTTGGTATCATTGCCTTCAGGGATCCGAATGGAATTCGGCCCCTTGGCATGGGTGTGAGAAGAAACCCTTCTGGAACGGATTACTTGTTCTCTAGCGAAAGTGTTGTCGCGGACGCCAGCGGATTTAGTGATTGGGAGGACGTCAAACAAGGTTCGTTATGCAAAAGTGTCAGGTCGAGTAGGACTGAAACGCAATTAGGCGAGGCTGTTATCGTAACGCGCTCCGGGGTGTCCCGCCGCCAACTCGCTCCAGCTGCCACCTTTGCCCCGGACGTTTTTGAATACGTGTACTTTGCACGACCCGATTCTGTCTTGGATGGCATCAGTGTCTACCGCAGCCGCATGGCCATGGGCGACGCGCTTGCGGACAAAGTCCGGAAAGTCCTGCAACAAGCTGATATATCCGTCGATGTCGTCATACCCGTAAGGTATTTTTGTATCCTCCTTCATCTCCACCTACCCGTTTCAGGTACCGGACACATCAAGAGTAGCCGCCCTAAATCTGGCACAAAAGCTGCAACTTCCATACCGCGAAGGCTTCGTGAAGAATCGTTACGTAGGCAGGACATTTATCATGCCTGGCCAACAGTTGAGGTGCGCTGCCATTCTCCTCTGCAGACATTGATATTAACAGATACCTTGAAGGAAGAAAAACGTAAGGAAAAAACTCAATGCCATGGCTCTTGAGTTTGACAAGAAAAATGTTCTGATCGTGGATGGTACGTTTGTATAACCTGGCTTCATGGTCGGGATTTAATATTCATTAGATTCGATTGTCCGTGGCACGACGTCCAAGGAGATAGTTCAAATGGCCAAGGACGTAGGTGCCAAACGAGTCATTGTGGCGAGCTGTGCTCCCCCTATCCGGTACGGGTTCATAAAGTGGGTTCCTACATACATATGTTACATATTCTCAAGCTATCCGAACGTCTATGGCATAGACATGCCGTCCCGCAGCGAACTTGTTGCCTATGGTCGAGGGATGGACGAGATTGCAGCAGCGATTGGCGCAGATCTCGTTATTTTCCAAGACTTGCAGGATTTGGTGAATGCCGTTCGACAATTCAATCCAGGTATCAGCAGGTTTGATTGCTCCGTCTTTGATGGAGTGTACATGACAGGGGGTGTCGATGAAAAGTACTTCCAACACATCGAAAATCTGCGCTCGGACAATGTACGTGGCAAGTTGTATGGCAACGCTACCCTGGACGATGCTGGAACCAACACATCCGCTGCATCTCCCAATGGAGAGGCAAAGCTAATTATCGACGCTGTCGCCAACTCCACTCTCAGTAATAACCACCCTGATGAAACAGTCGGTTTGTACAATTCTTACCATTCGAATTGATACTATGTACCGTAGAAACCAATATCGTCTTATTTTTATTTTACTGTATAAGCATAGACGTAGTTGAAAATGGAAAGTTCAGAATCAATCAATCTCTAGATATGTTTCGAAAGCTGGCTCGAAAAAGAGGTCAAACATTTCGGATAGATGACTCCTGCGGGATTGAAACGTAGGAGTGAAGCAACCATGTTCATGATACCCAGACTTGTGCAGATGTTAGAATACCGTGTTTCGGCTAATTTGCGAAGACGCTTACAAGCTAGCGCTATGACGAGATACAGCGTAATCAGCCTTCGTTATCGTGAGCTTGCTGAACAGATATTGACCATTTCAGTTACTTACATGAGTCCTTCCATATAATTGGACTTCCCATCCCTAGCGGGCGTTTCGGCGGACCATAATTTGCTAGTAGATGATAAACTCACTGGATCAACGTGTTGACAAGGAAGATAGACACAAAGAATGCTATCGTCTTGGAGAAAGTCAGATGTCTTGAACTTGTGAATTACAAATAGACAGACCTCGAAATTCGCAAAGAATAACGTCATATCGTGGTTGGTGCTACTCAAATGTTAACATAGACAGGCAGGCATTTGTCCAATTTTCTCACATCCAACCAATGATAACGAGTAACGGCACAACAAGCATTGCAATTTGCTAATTTAAGAGGTCATCAGGACATCCATCGCAGCCGTGGAAGCAACGCACGATAGAACTTCCCACACAAATTCCAATTGTCAACTCCATTCGATTCTTCAAAGCCATCCAAACAGCAGTTACATGTTCAGCAGCGTTTGCCTAGATGAATGTGATATGTACTCAACACCGGACGAGATCCACACGGACCACAATAGGTAATAAGATTAATCCTATAAATGCCTTGGGAATGTGATAACGCTCTGCTGTCTCTTCGATTGAAGCGACCACTATATCACTGAGCTTTGTATAGACTTGAACAAGCTCAAACTCTTACGATAGTCCGCGCAAAATGACGTGACGACTGTAACAACAACCAGGCTACAAAAAATGTTTAGCATGAAAAGGTCGGCATAAACTGAGAAATAACTACCTTGTGCCAGCTGCAACGACGTTCATATTTGCAACTTGAGATTCTTCGTATAGTGGGGCGGTGTTATCAGAAGATTCGTCGTTTGGCTCGCCATGCTGGAAAAGCTTCGTATGTGTTTTGAGCTAGCAGAAGTTAGCCCCTTCTCAGGCGAATATGAGATTCAAACCTGGAACCAGAGGTAAGCGATGTATACAAGTAGAAGGAGTATCGCAGTGCCCCTTGATATGGCAAGAAGACCAGGCTTCGCACTAGTATCTAAGCTGATCATTAGATCGGAAAACGCTTAGAACAAGATTAGTCTACCTCCATCCTGTGTGCTATAGTATGCGGCTGGAATAATCATGGCTATTACAAATATTAGATGATCGACATTTGCCCGAAGCTATTTAAGACTGACTGATACACGCTAAAGTCATAAGCTATTCCCATGTTGAGTGTAGGTGCGTTAGGGAGAGGAAGACATACGGAGCTCGAACTAGAAATAATGAAGAGAACACGTTTTGAATTTGATGGACACACTTACGCTTGGGCAGCCGTTTGACCAAAAATACTTTCCTCATATCGTGTACCAGCTGTATGTACATGAGAAAAAGTTGTGAACTGCAACAAGCTGCAGAGCGTACCGGCGAGGAATGAACAGCCTAATACGAGCAAGATGTTTGACAGGATAGATCCGAGCATCTGCGTTGACATTTAGATTAATATGACTTAAAACCCTGAACTTGATACCGATGTCTGGACAATGCGCAGCTGGTCTGCGTTCAAAGTCAGCACGCAAACAGATGTATCCACTCAGACTTTCACCTTGCAATAATGCAGCGACTCCAACAATAATCTCAACAGCATTGCCAAATGACGCGTTCAACAGACCTGCCCAAGTTGAACCCATTTTGATCGACAACTCCTCGGTCGAGACCCCGAGAAGCTGATGGAATTTTTTTAAATCATAGCCTTGCGTGAGCTGGGGCACATACTTTCGCCAGAGGGATTATGGCCAGAAAACTAAAAGTAAACCGAAGAGCAGCATCCCATTGCAAGTGATGCGACAAGAAGCTCAGAGGTATGAAACATAGGAAGATATTTAGGTATGAACCAAAAATATAGAACGCGAAAGACTGTGGACCAAGTTGGTTCACCTTCAGCCTTTAATAACGCAGAGATGCGAGCTGGAAAAGAAGAAGAATCAGGGTGATTTTGAGAGGGCAATAAGGGCGAGAGTTCAGAAGACATGGTAAGGAGAGTACAACTGATTGTCGCAGACATATGCCAAATACGGTAAGACTTACAGATTGCTGTGCCTGAGTTGTACGGCCTCGTCGGCGTTGTCCACGCTACCCATCTCATCCAGATGTGAGCAGTCTCCGAACAGCGTTACAATGCTCTTGCCATCCGCCTCCGCCTCCACGATGCTGACAGATGTATTGCCGCACGCACCCACAATCACCCCCTTTGCACATGATAGTCGTTGCTGTCTGATAAGGCTCCGAACGAGCGTTCCTATGAAGCCCCCATGACTAACAACAAGAATCTCATGCGGTGTACCATCTGCCTTGGGCGGCCGTTCCGCAAGTTCAAACATCCATGTCTCCCACCATTCATTTATCCTTTTAATGAATGTCTGTGGGGATTCCGCGCTACCGTCGGCGATTGACGCCCAGCGAGATCCTGGTGTAATTCGTCTGCCCTGAAGATCCCCCATGAACTATGCCATATATGTCAGAACGTTTAGCTAAGACGGACTTGAGGAACAGCAAACTCGCCCGCTCTCTGAGATCTGTTTGCTTTACCAAAGTCACACTTCGATGATGAGCAAGGATTGTTTCTGCAGTCTACATTTCACAATTTTTCGATAACATTCCCACAAACGCAACATCACGTACTCTTGAGGTTCGAATGAGATCGCTTGCAAGTGCAACATCAAATGGTACTGATCTCAGGCGCTCAGCCACTAGAATTGCCTGTTCTTGCCCTAGCTTGTTCAGCTCGGTATCTAGTTGACCTTGCATAATTTGTTGCCGGTTTGCATCCGTTTCGCCATGCCGGATGAAGTAGAACCGTAGCGCAGCCATTCTGGGGAACACCTGGATTTAGCTAGACATTTATAGCTTACACGGCCACGTGCACTTCCACAGCTTTAATACAACTGTCTCTTTCTGATACAAATTATAGAAGGACTAAAATTTCGCCAACGATATTACGAATTCGATCCTCGAAGAATGCACCACTGACAAGGGTAAGCTGCCGCTCTAACTCGGGTTTCCAAGAGCTGTCGAGTGGTCGACTATTCATTCTAGCGGAATGGACCTATTGACGGATTAAACTGTATTCGTCTCGATAACTGTAATACGAACAACATTGCCAAGTCCAACCAAAGCGCGATATGCTGGCTCCGAGTCTGTTTTCTCCGTCTTGAGTAACTATTTATTCTTTCTAAGTTGGCATCCGAGCGGTGTATTGGTGCACTTACGTTCATACAGGCATTTAAAAACAGGCTCCGTATGTCTTGGTCAAACGGAGATCTGATATCCACACAGGATGCACTTCAACTGTGGTCAAGTTGTTACCATGAATCGAAATGATAGACACCAACTTGAAAACCAATGAAGCCAAAGCTACTCGGTGAGTTTTTCCCAGCGCAGTATACTGTACCTGAGAAGCCTGTAAAATCTGGACAGGGAATGAATACGAGGTCATCCGGGATTTGATTACGAACCTGTCTGAGCCATGGTTGATCCCCTCTTACTCCCTCTTGTAGTGCATTAGCCATAGTCCGTAAAACGAGTAAAGTATTTGTTTCTCTAATCTTTGACAGTGGAGGATCCCAAGAAGAAGACCAGTCGGAAACTGTGAGTAATGTATTGTAAAATAGCGCTCTTATATCATTGTCTTGGAATATCTCTGGACAATAGCCAGCCAGCAACCGCGCCAGATCAATGACTGACACAGTGTCATCAGCATACTAACGCTGCGTTCCGACGATACTTACCAGGAAACAGTTGAGATGCTGGCCATCGTTCTAGGACTCGCATAACAACTTCAACAAGCGTTGTTGTTAGAGGTTGGGCTGGCTTTTGCGCGGATGGTGTAGTGAGAAGAGAAAGATATGCGAAAGCATCATCGAATGCATTGATCTCGTCAGGGTACATTGCTAGATTCGAAGTCAACTTTGAGAGAATTAGCTTTAAGAATAATAGCATGAAGACGCGTGGCTCACTATTTCGTTGCGAAGGACCTCGTCAAATTGGTATAGTTTCCCTTGCATCGCGACGACATTTGCCTGTTTGAAACTTACGAAATTGGTCTGAAATTTTACAATTTTACAATTTTACGCAACAGGCGAAAAATACAATATGCATGCTCACAACAGGGAGAAGTTTACTCCTCTGCTCAACGGCCGCGGAAGCGGGGGCACTTGTATGCTGATCTAGTTTAGAAGAGACTTGTGCATTTGAGGAACTGATGTGCCGTGACGCGCCAGTGAAAGGGTCCATATATGAAGAGACCGGAGGTGAGGATAGAGCTGAATTCGAAACACTCCTGTAGCTAGATGCACCTATATTATATAAATTCAATCGTACTTTATCCATGAAGTGAGTTTGCCACCAATTACCAGTAAATGGGTCAACATATTCGCCATTGTTCCCCAAGTTGATCCCACTTGTGTTCTTCTCGATGAAGTTGACTACCTGATCGATGTAGGATAACGGAAGTTCGTTTTGCTGCAGAAAGCGTTGAGCAGCGGTGAAGGGATTTTCTGATTGGCATATGAATTGTTGCAAAATAGTGAATAGACCGCTGACGTACCAGTAACATTGTAAGGAAGTTTTAGAGGTGGGACGCCATCTTGAATATCAACGTCGAATACGTAGTCATATTCTTTGCCTTGGTATAGTTGTTTTCGCCCCTGTCCAATAGCGTCCACGACGTCGCCAATCTTCTCCCAAATTCGACGGGTACTATCCCACTGAAAATGATTTGAATATAATATCACTGGGAGCAGTATACGGATACCTGATGCGCTTCTACGTTATCACCGTTTCGAACCATTCTGACTTCACCTGACTTATTTCCTGGTATTGTTGAGTAAAAGAAGCAACTCGTCATCTCGGAAACGCACCAGGTCTACCCAAAGCTTCGAGTCCTGATAGATCACTTTTTTTAATATCTCCCATCTGCTGAGTAGGAAGTGTTTGACTAGCTACTTTCTCATCGTATTCTTGCAATTCTGCTTCTGTGGCCCAGCGTTCCTCCGATTCGCTGAAAACACGAACGACACCGTCGCTGCACCCGCTCACAATATCACCGTTGGGCATTGTAGACACTGTCCACACTGAAATAGCAGGGTGCACGATTGCTTGAGAGCATTCTCCATCTTTTGAATGCGTGTTAGTGAGATCTGGAAAGTTGATACGTCGCTTTCTTTTTACCTTTCCATATTCGCACTGTGCGGTCTTCTCCTGCTGATACCAAATTACCATCTGGCAACGTGGAGAGAGCGTAAACAAAGGATGTATGCCCCGACAATGAATAGACGAGATCGCCCTCAAATGTCCACACCCGGATTTCACTGAACAAGATCATGACTTTAGACCTGAGATTAGATGGATTGGCTTGCCTGTCATTGGAGCAAGAAGCAAAACCAATATCCGGGATAAGCGATAAACCTCGAACAGCGTCCTGATGACCTGTATACGTTTGTAACATTTTATGATTTTGCCAAAGCTTGATTGTCCGGTCTGCGGAGCCTGGTCACGTCAATTTAACGGGCCTGACTAAATCTCACACAGAAATACCTGTCAAGAATCTATCTTCATCAAGAGTTATGACAGCCCAAACAGATTGTTGATGCCCCTTGAGATCATATACGAGCTTAAAGTTCTTCCAAACCTTGGCAGTTCTTTTGGTACTTTCAGTCGGAAAGTAGTTGGTATAACAGCGTATTCACCTGTCCCAAGATCCTGATATGATTGTTCCATCTCCCGTTGTTGCCAAGGCGCATACATTGTCTGAATGCCCCACAAGGGTAAAGTCTGGATCCTCTTTCGGATTTGAAAGAGAGAAGACATTGATGACAGTATCATGCCCTCCCGCGACTGCGTAGCCTAGGAACCTGTCAAATTCCACTCATCATCATGCTTGCGAAAACAATACCTCGTGGTGCTTCAGAAGTGGCGGAGATGTACGCCACGGCGTTAACGAAACGTGAACCTGCATGCAAGACCGATTCGACGTCAAAACCACTAGTAGTTCTTTGCCAATGAATCGCAGTGGTGTCGCGGGAAGCCGATAAGATAAGGTCGGTCGTTGGGGTACTTAACGCCCGAACCTAAGAAGCCTCAAAGATGAGTATTGCGTAGGAGCTGAGTCCACCTACATCGGAGGAGTGCGCCTTCAATGTAGCAGATAATCTGTAAGGCATCGATGTTTTACCTAGGCCTGAGTCTGCCGTTGAATATGATCAAACCGAATGATGATGCAACACAAATTCACGTTCACGAGACACAGCACCAATCAAACATCTTTAGCTCATGTCCAATTGTACAATACATGGAATGTACACCACACTAACGAGCCCAGAGAACTGTGATTAACAGTGACTGGGAGATACGGAGGTGCTATGCCATTGCACCATTACTTCATCTCCTGCGAGGGCCTCACGACTATCTCTACCAATCATGGGTTTCTGCAATTGGCGACAGAGAGCATGAGGGGATTAATTTTTTTGCTTTTCGCTGGGACGATATTTATATTTACACGAAATTTAGGGTCGGTCAAAATCCAACGAGTGACCTTGTCGTCACTCTGCAAGGTCTACTCCCATAGCAACAGATATTTTAATTCTTTTCCTTGGACGATAAATTTCTTGGTCATGTCGTGCGTCGAGCGTCAAGTTGGCCAAAGCTGCAAGCTGTGTTTCTTCCTGGGTCTGAGAGTTGTCATCTCGCATGGTTTGACGTTGTACTCGTGCCGTCACGGCACTGTCGCGCGTATTATTTATTGTTGAACCAGTCCTCTGCGCGAAGCAGGGTCAGCATGCGTTTGCGTGTGCCAGGAATGATCATACCAGCTCTGAAAGTCCCATTAGGCGGCTTTCGATATCAGGATCAGGATTGAAATGATCAAGATACACTTGAGAAGTTTTGATCGCACTGTTAAAGGCGAACGTAGATTTCTGGACCACTTTTCTCTTTTGGCCTTTGCCCTTAGTTTTCGCCTTGTTCCTGGTGTTTCTTACATGTGTTTCCGTGAAGCCGAAGTCATCTATGACACTAGACTGGTCGAATATGAAACCTGATGCTATTTAGTCGCTAAGTGGATATCTTAAGTCAGAATACCTTCCGAT
The DNA here is from genome assembly GCA_023014455.1 of Amanita exitialis. NCBI lineage: Eukaryota > Fungi > Basidiomycota > Agaricomycetes > Agaricales > Amanitaceae > Amanita > Amanita exitialis. Next base: position 1,720,813 of record JAEBUR010000001.1, read on the forward strand.
TCCAGGCGCTTAAAGAGCTGGCGCGCCAAGCCATGGTCGTTATCTATAGCACGCGGTAACGAACGTGTCTCGTGCAACATTTTGGAACACAATACCGAAGAACTTGCTGAATTCGTTTAAGGTCGTCGGCTTTTTCAATTCAGCGACTTTGATTGCACGCCTATTTATCTTAAATGCTGGACAAATGCGGTTACATGAGTTGACTCCCACCTGAATAATGCCAATTCTTTGAATTTAGATATGATCATTGGATAAAGTTCGGTCTTGACCAGTTCCCAAGAGAGGTCTGCTCTTAATCGGCAATCGAAGCAAACAAACTTAATTGGCATCCGCATATCCTTTACCGAGTGATAGCTGTTGAATTCCGTTAGGTCCGTTTTTGGGTTATGAATGTCAATTACCCCATGCACCTGGCAAAGTAATCATGTCATGTCACAATGATAACAACGGATAACGTACCAAACATGATACCATCGACCGCAACCTCTTTCGCAGAAACAACAGTCATCTTCGGTCTAGTAAATCTAGTTAGTCACGAAAGGCGCTTTGTCCATCTCTTTACCATGACGCTGCATTCGCAATCTAAACCTTTGTCAGTTATTCCGCTGGCAGCCTGTTTTCTCTCGTCGTGACTCGCATTGTCCTGCTCAGTTGCACTCAGAGACAATTTGTTGATAGCCGAGGAACATCTTGATACTATGAACAATGGCATGAGATCCCGGAATGTCGTCAGAAGTCAGTGACCGAACCAATTGGAGGTTCCTGCGATATATGTTGGCCAACTGTCGTTGATTCCTCTACATGCTTATCAGCCGGTGGCGTGGGCAAAGGGTCTTCGACAGATTGTGTCTGTTCCATCTCAGACAAGACTCCTTGGCCAGCCTGCAACCACGGATACATTATTCAAAAATTCGATATCAAACAAGCAACCAATTTTACCAATTCTGCCAATCGGGTCGGCACAATTTCAGTGATACCACCGAAACAGGTCTCGCTCAAGTCCACTTCCATAGGGAACGGCTCGATAATACCGCGATCATTTTTGATACCGACAGCAGCAACGAAATCGGGAGGTTCTGGGTAAGGCTTTTTTTCGTAGGTGCCGTCGGCAAGTCGTATATAATCTGGATCGTCTTCTCCATCCGCATCGATGTCGAAAAGTTCTACGTTGTCTTCGACTGACCATGCAACGTTTCTACTATCGGCATCGTTAAGTTGCTCCTCCACTTGATATGTTCTGACGCAAGCCTCTTGCTCTGGTGTCAATGACGCAGCTGTACCTAACTGGGTAATACCACCAAAATTCGCATCATCCAGCCGAGTGGATGATGGGAGGTAAGTTGCTATCGATGTGACACTTAGGTTCACTCTGTAATGGTGAATTCAGCTGTGAAAGTGTTGAGTTGTAATTGACCCACGAGTGATGCCCGGTGTTGACCCGACCGATGCTCCATCTATCGGGCACTTCGTCCAAGTCATGGGTCATGAAATACCACTTGTCCTTCTCTGCATCTCCAGTTTGGAAATGGGGTGGCTCATAATCGGGGGGTGTTTTGTCCGTATAAAATAATTTAAAAGTCGCAAAACGTCGTTCTATCGGACATATATCAGATGTATAGTGTGCTTAGACAGGACTAAACTTGGTAGGACATCCATTTGCGTCATCGCGTGGATGAGTGTTTTCAATAGAACCTACGCATGTGATGGTCAACAACAGGGAGGCAGAGCCATCAGCAACGATGAACTTTAACGCTTTTCTTGACTTCTCTCAAAGTCGGAACCTTTCCTTTCAAGACAGCCTCTGTCACGGGATCCTTATTTCGCAAAGTCATTTTCTGTAGGCCATCCCCGAGGCTGAGAATAGGAACAACGGTATCTGTGCCTGGAACGTTGTGATACTCGAATTCCATTTAATACTAGAATGTGAGCAAGGAAGTAAACTATACGCACGCGAAAGTTGAACGTGTAAGCTTCGGCAATGCTGTTACAGTTAGTGGTGTCCTATTAACAGCGGTATGTATGCGCACTTATTTGGATCTTTGCTGTCCTTGGGTCACGTATCAAGAGCGACGGGTGCTTTCGAAGGTGATGAGACCTACGAGATATATGGCAAAAATGAAACTTCGGAGATACTGCTTCTGCAAGGCGTCGAAAATTCCATATTCCTACTGGGATGATGTTGAACCATGTAGAAAGAAGAGAAGGTGGTTTACAAGGTAGTTCAGTATTCTATCTGCTTCCTCTGTGTAACCTCTTGTCATCGTCTACAACGGATGGTAAACAACAAAACCACTGTCTTTGCTCGGAACAAACCATGATTTTGAAACCGGCCACGTTACGTCTTTGGGCGTGGTCCACAGGAGTCGTGCTAGAATCGGAAGAGGTATCTGGGTCACCGGCAGCGGTAAAATGACCTGTGTCGTGTAAGTTAGGGGACTACATTTAGCAAAATTCCAGACAAGCACTTTCTGTGAAGTTCTCATCGGGCAGCAAGTTCCTATAATGTTGCATAGGTATGTACAGGTTACAAGGTTAAAGGACGGGTACTCACCTGAGGAATGTAATACAGCCCAATCCCGCTCGCAGCATAGTTTGGATGGCTGCAAGGCTTTGGGATGATGTGATACAATCGTTCCTTATGGTCTGAGCTTGCATCTTAGTCGGAGAGCGAAAATGGATCCGATGAGAAGGGTTGCAGAATAGGCTTTCCTTTTTATGTGGTTGCGCATACACGAATTGCCCATGTCGTCATGCATATACACCACCCTCACGCAGACAAAGGGTCACCTGATCGCATATATTCAAGAGCGAACGTCGTAGCTTGAACGCCCAGGGTAACAGGGAAACGAGCGATTCTAATCGGATATTCACTTTACAAAATGATTTATTCTCGAGGATGAGTATGGTTCACATTGTCCCTGCGCCTATCAAGTTTGTTATCCGGATATCAAAACCTTCACTCCGGATTGGCATTTCGGGCGTATGGAAAGGATTCTTCATCACGGCGTCTGCGTACGCATCGTATGCTCTTTGTAAAATTATTTCCGCAGACATCTCAGACAGGGAAGTCAGAAGTACGAACTTCGTTCCTGCAGCGCTTCAGGTCGGGGACGGGGAACGTTGGAGGTGAGCATACCCGTGGCAGTTAACAAAATTGTCATCTTGAAAGTTTCGCCTTCAATGATTTTCGCTCCTGAACTTGGCCCGATTGGTGATAGTCGACTTGTTATTGCGTGAATCCCATGCAAAGTGCCGGCAAGGACGAGGTACTCGTTCGACGACAACAAAGCTAACCCCTCTTTCATTTGGCATCAGCATCGCTGAATTCTCGTAATTTAATCACGCTAAGTCACCTGCGAAATTGTGTTGATAAACTAGGCCCCCTGCCTTGTTAATAACCTAAAATCTGAATCCTGAATGTTCAGGAGCACTTGATGAAGAGTTACCCACCCAGAGACCATAGATTGCCATGGCGGCCGCGTTGAACGGAGTTTGAATTTGGGTTATAAACAACTGGTCCCGAGTTCGGGTTAGTGCACGAATGACCGCTATAACTCTTCTGTTGAACTCGTGGATTCTCGTGTTATTGGCATCAACTATTTTGACGCTGCAACATTCCATTCTGGGAGAGCGGAAATTACCTCTGTTGTCTGAGGATGACTTGCTAAAGCTTTCCTCCACACCAGATCCCCTTGAGAATTTGAACCCTGAAAATCCTGATTCTCATTTGTCCCGTATTCTCATACCTCGCATTTGTATGTCTTGCTTATCATTGTGCAATTGCCCAGGCTGAATGACGGGATCAGCGGATACCACTAACAATACCATAGTTAGAAATTATATCATTTCAATACTGAAAACGCTAAACTGGCATGTTGAAGAGTATGGTTACGAGGACGAGACACCCATAGGCCATAAAAGATTTGTGAATGTAATTGCGACCAAAGATCCCACTGCATCTCGACAAGTTTCCGTCGCCGCGCACTACGACAGCAAATACTTCCCGCATGGACATCCCAATCACGGGGTCCGTATTACTGCTGCACTGGGTTGCAAATTACTTATGGCGTGTATCCAGTTCTTAGGAGCGACAGATTCTGCTGCGCCGTGTGCAATGCTGCTCGATCTTGCAGAGGCATTAAATCCTCTCCTTGATAGACGACGAGATCGACTAGATGACATTTTGAACGACGACGACGACGTTCTGGATACGACACTCCAGCTGATTTTTTTTGACGGCGAGGAAGCATTCCTTGATTGGACGGAGACGGATTCTATCTATGGAGCAAGGTGACATCAAAGATGCTCTTCAGTCTGATAGTGACTAACGAGGTACGTTTTAGACACCTTGCTCAGGAGTGGGCCACCACTTATGTGCAACCTCATGCGAAGAGAGGATTGATGAATGCTCAGGCACCGAAACTCTCAACTATGGAACATTTGATCCTGTTAGATCTCCTTGGCGCGCCAAATCCATTAGTGCGTTCATACTTCCTTGAGACGGCATGGCTTTTCGATGCATTGGTTTCCGCGGAACAACGACTGGGTCAAATCGGTGCTTTTGCTTATAGTGACTGAGCAAAGCATGGCTCCTGGTAGATGGAGGACTTTCTTCAAACCTCGGTCAGGGGATGATATTAATTATGCATATGTGGGGGATGATCACACCCCCTTCCTCCACAGAGGCATCAGCGTTTTGCATATCATCGCGGAGCCTTTTCCTCATGTTTGGCATACTATTCAGGTAATGCGATTTGCGATTTGTGATAATCCCGATTAAATCCGTGTATAGGATAATGCTTTTGCCCTTCATCTTCCAACACTGCGCCGATGGAATGTTTTGATGCGAGTTTTTGTTTCCGAATATCTTCATCTACGTCCGACAGAAGGTAATGATATACACATCAGATGGGACGATGAATTGTAGGGATCCCTTTCTTACTCCCAACTGCTTACGAGTCATTTTAGTAGAGCAACTATCAACCGTCGGATGATGTCATAAGTCCTTTGTAGTGTTTGATGAATTCAGTGGCATCTGAAGCAACCTATTGAACCATTCAGCACTACACTTGTGAGTTGGACAAACGAGGATGCATACTCTCTCATTCTCTCTCACCCTTTCGAGTTCTTTCCGAGCATGCTTTAATGCTGATTTCAAAGCTTCTTGACGAGCGTCAGATGCTCTACAGACTGTGCATCGTCAACAGCGCATGTCGAATGTTTCAAATATGACAAACCTATTTCACAAGCCGAATTTATATGCGATGTTCGCCTGGAGCCTAGCATATTCACCAGCTCATTGCATAGCTCTGAGATTGTCCGCGCGGCATCCTGAGCAAATGGTGAGCTGACAAACAATGGAAATCAGGTTTCAGAACCTCTTGTGGTCTCTTGAGTGTCGCATAGTCTGCAGCAAAGCTTTGAAATGACGATTCTTCTTCCCGGAGCCGCCGAAGATTCGCCAGCATATCTTCACTGTATGTCGCCTTAATGATTTGATCGATGTGACAAATGACATACATGTAAGTTAATCCAGAGGTTGATATTACTCCTGCTCGCAGTCGAGCGCGCGCATATATTGACTTCCTGCACTCCTGGATTTCTATACCTCGAGTAGATATTCTTGCAGCCTGTTTTTCTATCGACCGACTTCAAATTTTATGGAATATATGACATAACGGGTACACACGTTGATGGCTGTGGGCCGCGCTTGCGATATCGTGACCTCCACTGCTTGCTTGTAGTTGAATCATTCCATCTTGGAGAGAACGGCCGCTCACCGATTGATTTCTGTCTTTTCCTTGTGGCTTGTTTTCGACGACCGTGTGTTTTCTATAATAATATGATTATCTGTGTACATTTTCTACGACGATGAATAGCTACTTACTTTTGGTTTGAACCATGCGTACTTTATGTAATGGTGACCGGGAGTTTACCGGTTTGGGAAGTCACAAACATCCTGGAAGCGCCTTCACGCCTTAGCGTAATAATCCCGCAATGGATTGGTGAGCATAACCCGTCGTCAACAGCCATGTCAACATCCTGCTCATTATAAGATAGCCTCGAACTTAACATACATCAATGCATCTTGTCCGAGCTAGCTTCATTTGCTGCGCAGTCTAATGAGGATGCCTCTTTTGCGCAAGACTTGATATTACCCAAAGTCCAACGAGGACAGAACCTCGAATCAAATGTGCAAGAGTTATCTGCTGAACCCAAGATCTTCATGGTACTTCTTAATTTATTTAATTGTTCATCCACAAGGAGCTGAGGGTCGAGAGTAGTCCTCGTCCGGTGTCCGTTGCAATACTGCTTTCAGTGACATGGTCCTCAACGCGCCGATTCCATACCTAGAGCTGCACATAGACACGTTGTTGCCCATTTTGACAGAGATGTTGACCGATATTCATCGCATGGACTTCGAAAGATATCTATTCTGGACAGGTCAGCGTTCATTTCCCGTAGGTGAAGCCCTGCACTCAAATTTGAGACCTCCTTCAGAGTGGGCTCTTCCGGATCAATTCGTATTTTACACTGTTTCCGCAATATTACGTCTCACTACAAGTTCACACCTACGTTACAGTGATCAAGCAGTTGGAGCTATTCTTGCTTTCATTGCGCAGACTGTGAAGAATGTCAAAACTAGCACATGTAAGTCCTTGAATTTACATTTTACCTGACTCATAATTGTACAGCTCTTGAACTCCTTACACAATTGGCACCTGCGTTGCATGGACTATATCGTGCGATTACCTCAATGTCATACCCTTGGAATCTGTCACAATGGGAGCACTTGGTGTTTGCAATGCAACCGATCTGCTCTCAGGATTTCGTTGACCGTTTGAACGGATTATTGAATGATATCCTCCAGCAAGAAAACATTGACGCAGAAGCATTACAATATATCCACACATTTTTATGCCGCTATGCTTCGCAAGGGCGCCCCCTAAGCGGCTTCTTCATGGTTTGTTGCGTCATTGAGATTGAATGGACAGTGCTTGCGCAGACATTGGCGCCACCGACTGCTGTCGTTGAAGGGTATGCGAAGGAGGCTGCCGCGGCGAACAAAGCGTGGGTCTCCTTAATGTCGTCTGCAGCCCAGAGGCCAGATGTTGGCCCAAATACCAGGGATCAACTCGGAAATACTGCGACATATGCCATGCAATATTTCGCTGACCTGATGATGCAAATCGAAGAAATGGATTGTGAGCCATCAATGGACACCTATTCATGGGAAACAATGTCCGAGAGCCTGGTAAGGACACTCGATTGAAAGTATCGAGACTCTCATGTTACATTAGAAACTTGCTACAATCTGCTCTGTTGCATCTGGCGAATTGGACGAGAAATTGCACACGCGACTTTCTCTTTTATTGAGCAGTGCTTCGCCAGTGTCCGATAATCTTGTCCAAGAAGCAGCCCTGAAAGCTACAACGGTTCTTGTACAGAGGTGAGCCGAATTTGTTTCAATTTATTCTAAGACGTTAAATTACATGACTAGCTTTCCCGAGATTTCTTCACGAATGGCACACCACATCCGTCAATTCATTACCTCACCTCTTCCAATATTTGAATTTGAGTTTGCGACAGAGACACGTGCACCACCTCCGCTGGTTGCGGCAGCCAAGTGCTTAGCGCTATGTATCAAAGCAAGTAATTTGACTTCTGTTCATGTTCAAATCTTACCTCAGTTTCAGCTAGCACCTGGAGATGACATGATGATGTCTTACATGTACTCTTTGCTGAATTATATCGGTGTAACCAGCAAAGAACCATTTGAGACATCTAGCGCATTCCCAGCAATATCGCATGACAATTCTACACACACCATCCAACCATTCGAACGGGGACCGGGCGGCTTATCAGATGATCAAAGGAGGATGGTAGGAATAAACGTAATATCTGTCGTCTCAAAACTAGCTCTGGAGTTTTGCAACGAGGAGGTATTTAAGTTCATGCAGACCCATTCCCACAGCTTTTAAGTTTACTATAGGTCACCCGTCTAACAGTGTCAATGTTACTGCAGCGATTGCGACATGCAGAGCCAACTGTTGAAGCAGCTATTGCTTATAACCTTGTCGATCTTTCTTTAGAAGCCCCGGAAAGCGCTTTCATTGAAATTGTCCAGCAATTTTCGAATATAAATCGTTCTGCAAACCCAGATGATCCAAGATTCTCTAACAACATGGTAATATTAATCTCATTGCAATCAGCCTGCTGATATTAAGGCTTAATCACAAGGTCCTTGCCGCTCAAACTAGGTTAGCACGAGAGTTACATCAACGACCAGAATTCTACAATTTATACTTGGTCGAGTTACTTACTCTCTTTACGGATAAAGGGGTTGCCATCCAGAACGTCAAAATTGCCAATCGTCATCTAAAGGTCGGAGTTTAGATCATGCTTGGATTGGAAGAAACGACTTTTGACGGAACGTTTAGATTGATGACATGGTGGAGCAGCTAGGATCACTCCTACTGCCCATTGATGCGCTGCTCGCTCACGCTGATTTTCAGCCTAACAATACTTCGTCCTTGGAATTCATCAACCTTTTTAGAAGCGTGTGGTTTCTTGTCGTTCTATTCAACTTCACGAACTTGGACAACAAGCAAGATCACGCTATGGAATGGCTAAAACCGGCGCTCAGCAGAATTGCATGTAAAACACCGTCACTGGTCATCGAGGAATCGCATGAGCTTGTGGCTAGTGATGTCGAGTTCAATTCTGTCATTCGGCAAGAATATGTATCATCTGTAAGCTCATATATGATTGAATGATTTTAATTATTGATATCTTCGGAGGTTTTACATGTTCATCGAGAGGCATTAGCCAAGCACATGTCCCTCAGACCGACAGATCTTCGCCATCTTTCGTCTGGTCAAATAATTTTCGTACTTGTTATTCATGACTTGGAGATCATGCGATCCAGTGCAGGAATGACATCCTCCTTGCCCTCCTATTTCGTCAATGAGGGTCTTAACAAACACAATGACCTCAGTAATTGCATGGATTTGGTTGCAGAAAAGGAAAGTTAATCATCCTAAAATACACGAGACAAAACTTATACCTCCTCAATAGATCATGCGGAGTTGCGTACATGAGTTGGTTGGGAAAGCTTCGCAACAGGTCCTTCCGTCGTCCTTGTTCTCCGAGCTTCAATCTCTTCTAATTTATTGCACTCACCGCATCGCTAAAGCAAGGGAAATTGCACTCAAATTTCTTAATCGCCTTGTCACATCCCTTCCATCGGTATTATGCCATCCTCCTTTAATTTTTGGACTCTTGGACGTATTGACTCTCCTGAAGAAGTCATGCGAAAATGAGTTCGTCGATGAGGCAAGCTTACACCTTGATGCTGCAACCTCAAAAACTTATCGATACATAGTATAACCCAACTTTTGAGTATCATTCAGACAGATCCGGTATTACGCTACAATTAAGCGATAATTACAAAGTTCGAAATGACACTCTTCAGCAACTGTATCGGTACGCCAGGACCTGGCTTAAACTGGGCATCTCCCGTGCGCCGGCTGTAATACACGGCACGTTACAGGTGTGTTGCATTGCAAACACTGATGTTCCAACACTCAACAAGGTCAATTAAGAGATATCTAGCAGTGAATGAAACAATCGTCTCAGTAATCGGATTATCTGAGCTCGGCGCATCACTGGCGGAGGAGTTCGGAAGAACAATAGGTCCTATACAAGCTCAACTGTGTTAGTATTCATATCCCAGCTCCTATTGCGTAAGATTCAAACGGATATTCTTTAGCATCCTTGGCATCAATGATACCTTGGACGACTGATGGCGCTAAGATATTGTCAAGTCAAATAGCGATCAAGAGCTATTTCGCTGGAGAAAGCAGTGGGACGCGATTGGCACGGTGTGAGTAACGGAGTATTCAATAGTATTCTAAGGAGACTTACAGGCAATCCGTAGGCCTAGACAAATTGGAACAGCAAACGCCGGAGTCATCGTCCATTGACGTTCGAAGCCTTAAAATGCAATTGAATCGCGCGTCCGAAGGAGTGAGAGAAAGGAGCACTACTTTAACCGTCCATGATTTGAGGCGATTACTTTTCCGATGCGCAGCATTCATTTTATCAATGAAAAAGGTGAGATCACTCGCAAAGTTGTCAATTTATGACGGATTTCGTCTAGTGTGATTACGATTTATTGCATGGTCTTGTAGCTCTTCCTTTCACTGTTGCTACTCCGCCTGCTATGGTGGTCGGTATTGAAGTATGGACTTGGTTGATGGGAGATAGACCTGACATCGAAGTTGCTTTAATTGCTGAAATCCTGTCAGCCTGGTCAGATTCGATTAAAGGGGAGAGAGGGATATTCTCAACTACGATGAAGTAAGTTGCACTTGATTAATCAAATGGCTCCCACTGATCTAGAAAAGTTATAAGGATCCATTCATCCAGCCAATTGAATACACTCCAACAGGTAAAGACATCATTGACAGAGGCTTAGCGAGTGCACGCCGCCTTGTGTCACCTCATAATGTCGTCCTACACATGCTATTAAGCCGTCTGCAAGCGGCCAGGTATGGCAGGCCGAATGTCATGTTCCTGATTCAGCACTTGGTTATGCGTTCTGCACGTTCGCATAGCTCATTTAGGTGACTTGGTCCCATTATCACATCATCTGCTCTCAACTCATGTTGTGCAGTACGCATGCACTTGCCAGAGAGACTCATTTCACTTTCTTGTCGTTCGGTATGGAGACTATGAGAAGCTCTTATTTGGATTCGTTCTGTGAGAATCTCCTCAGGGAGTCACTATATGCGGTGGCCTATAGTTGGTTCGCAACCCGCCCGCAGTAAGTACCCCCACTCACTCATATGTCTATTGATGATGGCCTGCTAGATGGACCTATGGAGCAAATTTGGTCCAGATCGAAGCAGATGTAAAGGTTCTCTCTGATTTTATGTCCCACCTTGAGGCGGACTCTGTACACAATCACTCCGTGATTTCGAGTTTTTCCCCGCCTCAACTAGTATCACGGGGAAGTTGTGCGCAAATTTTTTACGGCCAATTCACCTGCTAATGGGGTCGATCAGACTACAAGGACAGAATCCGCGATATGAACGATCCCCTACGCCTGTTAACTGAGAATGAAATTCATAGATTGCTTGTCTGGGGCAATCCAGCAGGTGACCCTAAGAGAAGGGCTGACCATCCAGTTGCATATGAAAAATTCCAAACCGAGGTATGTTTCTAGATTAACTATGGAGGACATAATTCTGAGTGCACGCATACTTCCAGTCGACTTGGGCAAACATTGTTCATTCTGTGTGGAATGTTAATGCAACTGCTGCAATACAGTTGGCAGAGCGATTCAAAAATGTAACTGCTCGAAATGAAGTCATTAAATTGGTCCGTTCCAATACTCTGCAAGTTATCGATGCGCCAGACGCATTACCATTCTTACTCGGCGATCGGGTAGACGCCCATGATTTAATAGACTTGAAGGTACTCATGTATCAGTCAAGGTCATCTTGCATTCTTATTGCTCTGCAGCTCATTTTGCTCTGGGCCCCTGTGCCACCCGTCATGGCAATATCCCTGTTCGAACGACGGTTCAAGAATGATCCCATAATTCTCCAATATGCACATAGAGTTATGGAAGAACACCCTGTAGAACTCACCTTTTTCTTCGTTCCACAGGTTGTTCAGGCTCTTCGATATGATGACTTAGGTAGGTATATGACTTACGCCAAGCTGCTGATTGACGCATGTAACCAGGATATGTGGCTCAGTTTATATTTGAAACCGCTAAGATATCCCAGCTCTTCTGCCATCAAATTATTTGGAATATGAAGGCCAACTGTTACAAAGATGACTCTGCGCAAATCGTAAGAAACCTATAATTGATGAAGATGGCGCTCATAGTGATGCTAGGAGGACATCTTGAAACCTGTTTTGGACAAGATGACAAACAGGGTAGTGGAATCTCTATCTGGAGATGCGCGTAATTTCTATGATCGTGAATTTACGTTCTTTGAAGAAGTCACATCGGTATCTGGGAAACTGAAGCCCTACATAAAAAAGACAAAAGCGGAGAAAAAGGTGAACCATGAAATTGCCCAACGTTGTTCATCACTAAATATATGGATACAAGGCTAAAATCGATGAGGAAATGGCCAAAATCAGGGTTGATGTGGGAGTATACCTTCCAAGTAACCCAGATGGTGTTGTTGTTGATATCGACCACAAATCTGGCAGGCCATTGCAGAGTCATGCAAAGGTTCGTAGTGCACTCCTTACTTTCATCATTCAGATTCTGAATAGAGTAAAGGCGCCCTTCATGGCGACCTTCAAAGTTAGAAAGCAACGGGTTGTCGTTGATACAGACCCCGATTCTCTGTTGAACGGCGAGGGAGGAGGTCATGAGAGTCATCAGGAATATGATGTGTGGCAGCAAGCCATTTTCAAAGTAGGAGATGACTGCCGCCAGGACATCCTGGCTCTTCAAGTCATTGCCATGTTCAAGAATATTTTTACCAGTGTTGGATTGATATTGTACCTCTTTCCCTATCGTGTCACTGCAACTGGGCCAGGAGTACGTTCTTAACGTGGCACAGCTGCAGCTCACTGACCATTTGCCTAGACGGGTGTCATTGACGTTGTTCCGAACTCAACATCCAGAGATGAAATGGGCCGCGCAAAAGTCAATGACTTATTGGACTTCTTCACATACAAATATGGAAGCCAAGATTCTGTCGCATTCCAACGAGCACGCTTGAACTTTATTCATTCCATGGCAGCGTATTCTGTCGCTTGCTACGTTCTGCAGATAAAGGATCGACATAACGGCAATATTATGATTGACGGAGAAGGCCATATCGTACATATTGGTGGGTACACGTGGGCAGCATATTTTCACAGATCTAACACTCATTTCAGACTTCGGATTTTTATTTGATATAGATAAGTACTATTTTCCTGATACTCGCATTCTGCTGGCTAAATTTTATGTTTCAATTACGTCCTGGAGTATGTCGACCGACAGCTGATTTCTTGCCACATCGCTGAACTGATATCTAGGGTGTCAAATTCGAACCTAGTTCATTCAAACTAAACCATGAGATGGTCATTCTTATGGGAGGCCGCTACTCCCAAGGGTATCATTTATTCCAAGCCCTCACTGTGAAAGCCTTCCTAGCTATTCGACCCCATGCTGAGCAGATTATAAACACTGTGCAATTGATGCTTGATTCTGGCTTACCGTCCTTCAAAGGAGATCCAACCATCAGACGTTTACGTGACCGATTCGCTCTCCATCTCAATGAACGACAAGCCGCGGATGAAATGCTTCATATCATACGCAATGCACACGAGAATATCAGAAGTACCGCGTATGACGGATTCCAAAGGGTACGTATCAACATCATACTTAATGAGTGGTTATCTAAAAGCCAAAAACTCTTGTAGATACAAAATGGTTTGATTATGCTTCCCTTTCCCTTAGCCTGTTCTTATCTGCCCCTTCTAGGTATTCCGTACAAGTGAATCTCGACGTTTGCGCGAACTTCGGGGTTTACTGTCGGACGAAAGGATGATCACGCTATACTTTCCCATTTTCCCATTAGTAGAAACGGCATTTAATTACAAGCATTGAACTAGTTTCCCTAACCTCTGGAACGGTACAATCCATATGCACTTTTGCCACCTGGTACACACCAGCTCACAACTTCCAATTCATAAGCCCTGGTCTCTGGTGCAACTTCTTTGCCACGAAGACCCTTTTCATGTACTTCGACAAGGTTTCCTAAGAGATGGGAAAGTCGCGCACAAAACTTATCATAGGCCATCGAATTATCGACAAAGTTGGCCCGCTCGAGTCCATCCAAAAGAGCAGACTAGGATAGTTGGAATAAATTCCCAGAGATCACAAAAGTCATGGAATGTTACCTTGTCGTACACAGAGACTACCACCCTTGTTCCTTCGTCGTCCTCCAACATCAAGAAAACCTGATAGCGGTGGGTCACAAATTCATACTCTGTATCACTGCACTCGACGCATGCTTTGTACTTGCCGGGAATGCTTCGAACGTCAATGTAATGAATAGTGAAGAAAAGAGCCCACACCAACTTGATTTGGCAACGCGTACAAAACTGCTTCGAACAATCTTTCAAGGACAGCGGATGGAAATCCACGACCCGCGCTCGGACGAGAAATTTGTTGGGGCATATTTCACTAGCGATCACCTCTTTGAAGCTCGTGTACTGCTGCGCCACTGTGTTGTTATGTTCGATTGGAGCGTCTTGGCAGATTTCTTCTGAGATCACGTCTGCGCTGCGGGTCCGAGGTAAGTCATTCTGCGGTTTCGCATCAGTTGACTCGTCAGCCTTTGAGCTCGCTGCGTCGGAGAGAGGCTTCCGAGATTCCTCCATGTTTGGCTGATTCAAAAACCGCTCTTTACGTCTACGCAAAAATGAGATCATCATTCCTCTACTCTCAAAAGTCCTGACCGGATAAGTTCTTGGAGCTGCTCATTTTCTGCTCTGATATTAAGTTGATCAATCAATCGTTCGCGGCCCCGTAACTCTCCCTCAAAACTATCTCCACGAGGATTCAGTCTGAGTCGCAGTTTTCTTAAAGTGTAATAAAGTCCTGGCGTGATGGAATTTGCAATAGAGGAATGGCAATCCCAAAGCGAGATTTTGACTATACATCCTTCCAGATTCTTGCACCATGTTCCCTCAAATCGTGATGATTGCAGGTAAGGATGCTCTGTATAGTCAGTGGCATATATGTATGGCGGTCCATATCCGCTTTGAGAAACGTGTAACACCTTTAGATCATGAGACGAGGTAAGATAACGACAACATATGATACGAACTTCAACGACACAGTTAAAAAACTGGTCTTCTACGACTTCTTCTATCAACTTATCTTCAATATTATATGGTATTCCGTTCTGGTTCTTCCATTCATCTTTCCGGCTTTGCGATTTATAAGTTGATCGCTCTGCAAATGAAATTGTTGACTCACGCTAGTAGATCTTTGAGATGTATGTTTCTGTCAACATCTTCTTCCTTCAGCCTAACTATTCTGGGTAAAACCATTTTGGCCTCAAGATAGCCTCCTCGACTAAGCCGCATTCGAGCGTTTGTCATTGCGTAGTAAGCTCCAGGTTCCATTTGAGGACCATGTTTAGCCGCTCCATCCCACATCTCCACTTTCAGAACGAGATCATTCAGTTCTGGCGGACACCAATCAGCTTGAACAGGCGTCATAAAATCATGCCTCGTGTAGTCAGTGACGTAGAGGCTAAAAACTTCGTTATTGTTCATGTGGCCATGTAAAACCTAGGGAAGTTAACTAGAGTGGATGATGGCAAGACCAGACGTACTTCTACGGTACAGTCAAAGTAACCGTTCGGCTGAACTTCTGGTCCAGTGTCCTTGATAAGGCGATGGAGCCGCTTGGCAGCACCCGTACTCTCGTACATAGCTACAGGACTCGTCGTATGAACCTCTTCTGATGTTCGCTTACCACCTATATTGCGCCACCACTCAGAGAGTTTCGTGCAATAGTCAATCTCAGAAGGATTAGGATCAAAGGATGGCTTCCAATAATCAATGTCAGTTTTCGAATCCTTTGTGGGAGTGACACCAAGTTCTTCATGCTGCACTATCTTGCAATCTGAAGAATATATTGCCCATTGGAAGCGGTTGTGATGAGCCGTGCCTTTAAGATGACCCTTGACATTAGATATCTACTTGCCAAATCAATTGATGCTAAGTCATGGAACGCGCCAAAGTAACCTGGATACGCCGTAGTAGTAGTACGTCTCCTATTTTAGGTTGCGGAAGCCGTGAAAAGTATTGTTTTGTGAAACAATTAACACCGAAAGCCTCCGGGTCAGTCGAATCGATCTTGGTCGGCGAGCTTGGATCCACGATCTTGATATTGACGCTCCAATCTGTTTATTTCATGAAGCGGAATATCACGCTCAATGGTGTATTCCTACCTCCGATGCGTGTCTGCGCGGGCGGTGTGGCATGGACCACAACCCCGGCCAAGTCAACTACTTGGCCTACGGAAACATCTCCTATAGGGTGATATTTATGCTAAAGGCAGTCCATCAACGCACTATCGCGAGAGAAGCCGATGGCTGATACCAAGTCTGTCTGTAATCCGACGGTCATTTCCTCGACGTTCTCCGGTATCACATCTGTTGGTAATGATGACTCTGCTTGATGGTCAACCGAAGTGACAGGAAGCTGTGCTTCATGCAGGGGACCAGGGACAGCTTCTGCCTTGGATTGTTCTCTGAGAGCTTTCTTCCGTCGTCTCTGTTCCTTCTTCGTAATTTTAACAACAGTGTCTTGAGGCGGTGATGGACTTCGTCGACTCTCTGATTAAATTCATATTAGATAAATCAACATGAAAGAGTGGCTGACTTTACCTTCCGGTGCTGGTGAGTCAAACCAATCCTGAGATACTTGAGTTGTGCTATATGATATAAGAAATAACCGTCATTTACGGTACGCACATTTCCAAGTATTGATAACCTTGTCAGGTAGACCAGAGGCATGTTTCTTAAGTATGATAACAACACCATCCTCATAGATAAGTGTCATGGCTAGCGTGCAAGTGCGTAGTTGCCTGTTCATTGACTCGACGCGTGCACCTTTCAAGGACAACACGATTTCGTCTCGAGCGTGAAGGGTTAGATCGGTAAAAAACTCGCTACAAGCTCCAGCAAAGATTACGGAGAACTTGTGCGTACGCGTGCCATAGTCGTCCACTTCTTCTGTCTCCATGATAAACCGCATTTTCATGCTTGCTGTGGGTGCCCAAGCCATAAAGACCCTGCCTGACAGAAAACCGATACCGGAGATTCCTGAGCTGCATAATTCTGACGCGCGTTTCTGCAGCGAGGAATCATCGAATACGAGATGTTCAGCATCGTCCAACTTGATGCGCTTGGCGGGACGGGTGTCGAGCGCCATCCGAGGCGACGTGACAGCGTGACATGCTTCGTGACAAGCGATAAGATGTCCCTCTCCGACCTCTTTGCAAAGTCACTCTCTGCCGCTTCCAGGGCTTTGAATCTTCCAACAATCGAGAATGATAGTCAGGTGTGTAGCAATTCGTTTGCTTGATACGTTATATAATAGACACACTAGGAGTTAATACGATCGTGTCTGAAAGACTTGCAAACGCTCGAGTCAAGAGTAGCAGTCCTATCCTTATTCAGCCCCAATGAGCTTCTTGAAGATATCGGAACCAAAGATCTTGCCTATCTCTCCATTCCCTATGTGCTGTCTGAAGTACTGGGTCGAGTCAGAGCCACAGGACACAATAGGCAGAGTACAGCTTCTTGATCAGGCGCAAGTGCGTGAGTCTGCCTCAAACTAAACATTTAGTGTGCACTCATAGACACAGAGATTTCTCAGACATTTCATATCTGGCATTGAAAATTATGATATTGTGTCAGAAACAGATCGTGCATTGTACCAACGGAAAGTGACCAGCGATGCTCGGCAGAAAAGGGAAATCAAGATCATTCAATATAAGAAGGAGAAGGATTTACGGGCCAAGTTAGAGGTTTGCAGGGCCGACCCATACCAGCAAGCCCATGGCTCATGTGGTTCCTAGGCTATACGTCACCGTCGAGGATTGCGCTCTGTTACATCGGACGATAGGAACGACTTTGACCTCATTTCCATGTTGCTTCCCTCTAGTGGTGGTTCGCACTCGCACGAAACTGAAGAAGAGTCGGATTCCGAGACAGAAGACGCGTTAAGGGAAGCAACGCTAGTCCTTCTGCGCATCTTATATGCGAAGGCGCAGAATCATGTGGAGATCATGGAACAAGAACGTGAACTGCTGCAAAATGCACCCCCCGACAGGCGGCCTGAAGAAGAGGTGCGCCAAGAGCAAGGTCGTATGGCAGATGAAAATCTGTGGAGATTGGACGTTCCTCAGTCGCTTGACCGCGGGTCAGATGGTAAAGGGCCTTTGCTTGATTCAAGCGGGAAGGTAGTTATCATTTTACATATCCTGTCATCACCTGACACGCCGTCCAATAGCCTCTTCGGCCCTTTACAATTCTCCCGTCAGAAGCTTCAAATCGAGCACGTCTGCAAGCTCGAGTGTTTGGTCCAAGTCATCGACTTCCTTCTATGACAATCGACTGAGTACTTGGAGATTGAACGTCAGAGAGGAAACATTGTATCCGGCGGCGGGTATGTCTTTTGTATATGTTGTTTCAATGTCCTCGATAGTTTTCCAGGCGCGCTGCGCAAGAGGCCCCGACGTCGACCGAGAAACTCACACTGGCTGCGGAGATGGATGGCACACGTGAAAGCGAAGAGAAGGCAGAAGAGATAAGACAGAAGGAGGAAAAGTGGGCGCAGTTCACAGAAGCTAATCCTCGCGGAGCGGGCAACACAATGAATCGGGGTTAACCACTACGATTTTACATCTGTTTTGCCTGGTAACAAGATGCCATTATATTACTAGCAAATAGTCGTCGATCAACGGCGACGACAGTAGCAGTAATGTGACGTGAGCGATCAACAATTACATTGTGATGCTTCAGGGATCTCGCTCGTAGGTTGAGACTTGACATCAATTCCTACAATGCATGATCAGTTTTATATTGACTTTGCGAAATCAAATGCAAACTCACTCGTGCTTGTCTCATTCTGACCTTCTTTCTCCATACCTGGTAGGGCCATGGCAATTTTTTTGAACAAACTTTTTACATTGTGTCCTGCCTTTGCCGAGGTCTCCATAAACATGATGTTCAGCTGAGTTGCCTTGGCCGTTGCCTCTTCCAAAGTTACTTGACTTGGTAAGGATGAGATGGGCGTGATTTACGCAGACATAAGAGGGTTACCGCTTGTCAGACAAATCCGCCTTGTTGCCCACCAGAACAATGATGACGTCGTTCCCTCGTTCTGATCGAACGTCGTCTATCCACTTTGAGGTCGATAGAAACGATTGCCGGTCTACAAATAGCAGTCTGTCAACTTGTTGTGGTAGACGTGTAATTCGGTCGCGCACTTGTTATGTCAAAGACGACAATCGCAACAGAAGAGTCGCGAATATAAGAGGGTATAAGGGAGCGGAAACGTTCCTATTCAACCATTAGTAATATCCCTGGGCGAAACCGAGGGGTATTGCGACTCGCTTGTCCTGCTGTATCCCACAATTGCAATCTGACGGTTCGGTCCTCAAGGTACATTGTTTTGCTCAGAAAATCGATGCCAATAGTTGCCTGATACGTATTGTCAAAAGTATCGTACATAAACCTGTCGGCAATGAGCACGGGGAAGTGCACAACGCGAACACCGACTGGCCTTGTTATTAGACTGGTTTTCCCCACACTCTGGTCTCCAAGTAAGACGATTTTAGTCCGCTTTGGCGGTGCGGAGGAGAAATCCGCCGTAACAGGCGTAGAAGGGCCTTCCATGAATGAAGGATGAATAATTCGTATAGAGAACCCAGTTGGCAGTTGGGACTGCGGCAAATCACGTGGAAAGGCGCTCGAATCCAACCTTTTGGACAAGATGCCGTGCGATGAATCCATAGCATCTCATTGGAACGTATCTAGTAGAGTACATTTGGAAAATATTATTCGTGTGGCAGTAGCTCAGTCCAAATGCGGACTTTCCCCTCAGCGCTTCAGCCGCGGTGCATTAGTCCTCACCGACGCTGATGACGAAGAAACGGGATGGACTCGACCATCCTCGTGTCCAGCGCCGAGTTGAGGAGGCGGATGAGAAGCCGAATCGGGTAAGCGCTCGCCCCTGTGCCGTCTATATGCGCATTTGTGATACATTCAACTCGGATCTTAACCTCCTTCCTCCATGTATACCTCAAAGCTGAAACCTCATTCCCGCTTGCTTAGGACGCGCTCCGTACGCGTATTTCCATCATGATTCTTCTCTTTACCAAGTTCACCGTCACAGGCACCTCGCTGGAGTTCCTCGGCGGCAGCGGAACCTCCACCCGCCGGTGGACACCTGCCCGCGATCGCTACGTCGACGACTCTACGTACAACCAGAGATACAGCTCTGCGCACGCCAGGAATCACCTGGGTCGATGAGGATCCCTCTGGTCCTTCGCAGAACATCATCGGCGGCCGAGAAACGCGCAAGATGAACACTTACCAAGCAGTTCGTGATGCCATGAGGTTTGTCTGTTCTAGCATTCTGTATAGGTTTGAAGTAGACGAGTCAATAGCATCGCGCTTATGAAAGATGACAACGCTGTCATTTTCGGGGAAGACGTTGCGTTTGGGGGCGTTTTTAGGTGTACTATGGTGGGTCGCCGAGGCATGTAGAAACCTGTTGCTCAACGGAAATTTGCAGGGCCTCGCAGAAGAGTTTGGTTCGTGTACAGCGTCATCCATCGGATGACGACTTACGATTACTAATTGACAGGAAGAGAGCGCGTCTTCAACACGCCATTAACGGAACAAGGGATTTCTGGGTTTGGAATCGGCTTGGCAATGATGGGGCACACTGCCATTGCAGAGATTCAGTTCGCCGACTATATTTTCCCAGCATTTGACCAGGTATATACCTCACGGACATGATGAGTAGTGTCATTCGAGTGACGTACTTTCCAGATAGTTAATGAAGCCGCCAAGGTCAGGTATCGCTCAGGTGGACAGTACAACGTCGGGGGGCTTACAATACGGACGCCAACAATGGCCGTCGTATGTACAAGGTTACATACTCATTGGCCATACTGATTAGGCTTTAGGGACACGGCGGTTTGTATCACTCTCAGTCTCCAGAAGCTTTCTTCATGGGTGCTTCCGGACTGAAGGTTTGTGTCTTGAACAATTTGCAAAGAGAAGGGGTTTCCGAGATTCTGCTATAGATCATCATTCCCCGGTCTCCCATTCAGGCAAAAGGACTATTACTGGCTTCAATCCGTGATCCTAATCCTGTCATATTCATGGAACCTAAGATATTATACCGATCTGCAGGTATGTCGATAGGCATTCCCCATGGTTTACAAGCTGACACTTGGAAAAGTTGAACAAGTTCCAGCTGACGATTATGAGCTTCCCCTTGGCAAGGCAGAAATTCTGGTGCCCGGGTCAGATCTCACCCTATTAACTTGGGGGACTCCTGTATACCATTGCGAATCAGCAATCCAAATATTGTTGTCTCCTCCGCCTGAGCTCGAGCGGCATATACCCAAATCTCTGAGAGGCGCAAAGATCGAATTGATCGACTTGCGCTCAATATTACCGTGGGACGTTGAAACTGTGACAGAAAGCGTCAAACGCACAGGACGACTGGTCATCGTGCATGAGGCAGGTCTAACCGCTGGCGCAGGCGGTGAGATAAGCGCCGAAGTTCAAAACAGGTGTTTCCTCAAGTTGAAGGCGCCCGTGAGACGGGTTACTGGTTGGGAGTGAGTGAATTATTGTCTTCATTTGTCAGCGTGCCGACGAATCTGTCCAGTGTGCCAGCAGCATTGCAGTATGAGAAATTCCTGATACCCGATGCGCTTCGTGTGTTGGATGCAATAGTGGACACATTATCATATTAACTATTTGCGATACGCTAAATCGAAGACGACCTAAAGCATCTAATCGGATTGTGCTCTGTGAGCGCCTTTCGTTGATCCCTCACACGTAATGTAAACTTGTGCAACATGACACATGTTGGTCATCGGTAAATGATGGATACACGTCCGTAATCTCCATTGCCTGCACCTCCCCCGACGGCTGTGAGCCATTGCTCAAGTACTGGCCAACCCACCTCAAACCGCACCGCCAGCTCATCTGTGTGACGAGACCCGTTTAGTAACGGTATGAGTTCTCGAGGTGGTGGCTTTACAACCTGCACGTTGGTGCTACCACCTAGAATGGTTTGGTGCTGCTGAGTCAAATGAGGGGCAGACGGTGATCGAGATAAGCGTGGACGTATCGGCGGCAGTGCCCCTTTCGGATTAACTGGCGATGGAGGAGGCACAACGGGTAAAGTCATATGTAGCCTCCGATTGTCCGTCGTGGTGTTGGCGGCGTTCCCTTGACTCGGTGCGACAGGAGCCTGAAGAGGGTCTGTCGTGTTTGTGTTAGCCGCTGTAGCAACATTAGCTAGCATGGAAATGGTCCGGGATCTCGCCCCATCCTCCTTTGGTTTGTGTAGCCACGTCGTGCGAGGACTAGTGGATGCAGTAGCGCTCGTCCTTTGCAGGTCTTTGTTTCTGAGTTGCTCGAGGACCTTTTCTGCTGCACTGGCACGCCGTGCTCTTTGCGTTGAAGATACGTTGCTACCGACAGTCGCAGGTCCATGGGTAAATGGTGCGGTAGTTGCGCCTGACGAATGAATCGCTTCTTCCGGCTGAATTTGTGTAGTCGGTGCATTGTAGACGATAATGGGTGTTGGGCGACCACGTATTGTTGAGGGTTCGCTTAACTGTCCGTCATTAACCACAATACCGGGGTATGCAACACTTGAGAGGCTTTTGCCATGTTTTCCAGGAAACCCGTCGGCATCAGCAGTGGTTGTCTGCGTCGTGATGCCTCGTATCGTTCCTTCTGGTTGACTTGCCTGAATAAGACTGAGCGGAAGGAGAACCGGCCAACGATGAACTCGACGAAGGAATCCCTAGAAGCATTGTCGAGTATATCAAAGATAGTGCGTGAGGGCATACCTTGATAACACCAAAACTAACGAATCTGCGCGCATCAATCCCTAAAAGGTTTACATCATGAGTTTGCATCCATTCCAAGACCGTCATTCCTGGCTTTAATCTTGAATAAAGGTGCAGAAGCTGGGGCCAGTCAGGAATTGTCCTTCCTGTATAATGTCAACTATTATTATCATTTTGCCGGCGAGCACACTAACCTGGTTTTGTGACGTACGGTCCACATTCATCACGTACGTGTGACTCGTTTGCAAGCCATTGAATACTCTTGCGAAGTGTGTACATGTTAGAGAATTGGAAGATATCAATGGTCATTACAACTTGATAATACCTTGTAACGATGAGAAACAGCATAGAAATATACAGATAACTCACAGTAAATGTGCAATAGCCAAACGTGTTAGTTCCACGTCACATTCTGCCAAATGAGCTATTCGACGGACGTGGTTGACGCCGTCGATGAATCTGCAAACCTGTAGCGTGTTGTCAGGTGAAGCTTGCCTGAGACCGTAGTACGAACTTTAAGCATGGTAAGATCCCAGTTCTCTTCAAAAAGCCTATCAAGATGAATAAGCGCTACCGGGACCATCCAATTCTTGACCGTGGGTGGATTTGGGAAATACGGAAATATCTTCAGTTCGATAGAATTGAACTGGTCAATGGCTATGGAAGTTTCAGAAAATGAGTTCAAGTCTTCGTATAACTGCTCCAGGATCGCATGTAACGCTGGCGATGTTTCAGGCGAAGAAAGAAATCCAGATTCCTCCTGAGTATACAACTTTAACAGCGCGATAACGTCAAGAGACATTGACGAACCTCGCATGATGTCAGGACCCGACTAAGTTTGCGGATGATGGGTTCATAGCAACTTAAATCGGCCCCTCGGTCGAAGACAAAGCACAAATTATAACGGAAGTAGTTCCGCTGGTATTTTCCTTTCAACTCAATTGGAAAACCGATAATTCGATGTCGCTTAGTAGAGCATGTCACCAATCGCCCACATAAAGCAGGGGGCGGGATAACATATTTTGATATTTCGTCGAAGTTGAAAAGCGTTTGGGCTGAAGCCGAGGGCCGCTGGAGGGAGCTCAATGACCGGCCAAGTTGGTCCGGTTCTGGGGAAATAAGTGATGTGCGAGACCCACGCGAAGAGAGGCCGGAGCTAGCAGAGGATGGTGTCTCTGGGGAGGGCGTTGGTGGTATTGAACCGGTTGGCGGAACAGGACCTGCTGAAGGCACCGCTATGAGACCCTCGGGTACTTGATAGACGATTTTGGGACCCTGGCGAACATCAAAAACTGCATAGAACACGGACTGAATGCGAGGAAGGAACGAGTCGCTGTCGTGCGTTTGTTCAGGCATGCGTGGATATTGGGACCACCAAAACACTGCAGCTGGAGATAACACAAGACCTCATCGTATTTAATCACTCCTCACGCCTCAGGCCTCAGAATCAGTAACGCTGCAGCATTGTTACGTAACGTCGTAACTCTTCGGATTTCGCGTTTGCATGGCGCAGAATGGTGGTCTCATCAAGTTCAGCGGGCATCAATATCTTCGTTCCCGTCTTGTGCTCTCCATTTTGAGTGGAAAAGCTGTCAAGATTGATAAAATTCGCCCAGAGGACAAAAATCCTGGTTTGAGAGGTATGAGCAACTTGCGTCTAACAATCTCATTAACCACTTCCTACAGATTATGAGATAAGTCTTCTACGATTATTGGAGAAAATAACGAATGGAACCGTCATTGAAATATCTGTCACGGGTACGTTGAAGCCTCTTTATCACGTTTCGGGTAGATAATTCGGCGTATAGGAACGGCCATACTCCTTAAGCCTGGTATCATCTCTGGTGGCCCTATTTCGCACGAATGTCCTCTATCCCGCTCTGTTGGATACCTTTTAGAACCGATTATAATGCTAGCTCCCTTAGCCAAAAGACCTGTGGAATTAACTGTCCGAGGAATCACGACAGACGATAACGACCTTTCGGTGAGTTTGCAGTAGCCGTCGAGCCACCATATTCAACAAATTTCGTTAGGTGGATCTCATACGAACAGTCACATTGCCACACCTTCAATTATTTGGCATTTCCGAAGGCTTGGAGTTGAGGGTAGGCATTGTTCCTGTCATTTACACTCTGCACTGACGAGCCTGCTTCTAAAGATTAAAAAGAGAGGTGCGCCACCAGAAGGTGGTGGAGAAGTTCAGTTCCTATGTCCGATTGTCAAGCAAGTCAAGACATTGAATTTCGTAGAACCTGGAAAAATTAAGCGCATTCGAGGCATAGCGTTCGTGATCTTGTCATTTTTAAATTAATCTTCATACCTAGCATAGTCACGCTGTGCGAGTCAACCCTCAAATTTCAAACAGAATGATCGAGGCGTCTCGCTCTATACTCAATCATTATATCCCCGACATATACCTTTATTCCGATGTTTATAAGGGTAATGACAGTGGAAAGTATGAAATAAAGCGGCTTTGCCCTGCGTTCTACTGATCAAGCTAATCAACTATCTCTTAGGTCACCTGGATATGCCTTGAGTATTTTGGCCGAGTCGACAACTGGGGCAATCCATTGCGCTGAAGCCACATCACGACCAGGCGTTGCTCCTGAAGATACAGCACTTCAAGTTACTCGTGAGCTTTTAGCTGAGTTGCACAGAGGAGGCTGTGTGGACCGTAAGCACCAGGCCCTTGTTTTGCTTTTCATGACACTGGGAAGTGAGGATGTTGGACGATGCCGAATGGGGGAACCTACGCCTCGCACGTTCGTATTCATTGCATACAGATCGTTATCCTTTTGCTAATTTATGATCAGGATACAATTCTTGAGAGATATCAAAACATTTTGGGGGTCATCATTTAAAATTGTGCTTGCAGGTCCAGAGAAAGCTAACTGTACTCAGCTTTTGTATTCATGTTACGGGACAGGTTACATCAACGCAAATCGGACAATTGCATAATATCTTATTCTATTGTATCTTTAAATTATGCTCGTTTTGTGAGGTATACGTATGCAAAACGGTTTAGTATACAGAAAAGTAGATCGTTAGGCAGAGATGGCTGATGTATTTGCATTGATACCAGTTTTTGACGCTTTGCCACGGCCCCATTTGATAGTAACATTCTCCCCATCAATTTCCATTCCATTTGCCCATGCATGAGCAGCTGTTTCTGCAACAGACCGTTCCTTGAAGTTGACGAACGCACATCTAATAAGCATCAGCAACTGTTTCGGTTGTTTTTTGAAAGAAGAGGGACCGACCGTGTTTTAGCTACGTGGACAACTGACTTCAGCTCGGTAGGATCAACACTTGGTAGAGACTGAAGGACACGTGTTCTAATACTTTGCTCAGTGGACTTGGGTGACAGAGCGGATAGGAACAATGATGTCTGGACTTGACATCAGCGAGTGTTCAAACAAGTTTACTTCGTACTCACAACCGTTACATCCTCTGGTGGCTTAAGTCCATGGCTTTCCGCATTGGCAGCCAGGATTTTCCGCGCCACTGGGTCATTACGACCATGGTACCGGTCCTGAATATTTTGATGAGAAAGTTCATTATCTTGCGGTATTTCATGACGATAGGGACATTCATCTCCACGGTTACATTCCCCTTTGGCATAAAACGAGCATATATGGGGCCTGTTACGCTTGTAATAAGGGTCTGTTCTTGCCAATTGCTTGAGCATCTCTTTCCCCGCAGCTGACGTGCGACCAGATATCAGGCTCTTGTCACCATCCAGCTGCAAAATGAGTCAACATACATTATATACGCTGAACCTAAATGACAAACCTTCTCTTCCATATTCTGAGCATAGTACTCTCTGTTGATATCACTTGTCGGAGCATCGCGCTGCACGGCGAGAGCAGTGTCGCGGACTTGAGTAGGCAAACCAAATTCAAGGTCAAGCAGGCACGTTTGACAAATATTCTTCACTTTTGCACACGTCTGGCAAACTACCGTTGTTTTATAGCGTGTGTCGGAGCCGGGCTTCCATCGAAAGACGGTAAATGGACGTGCGCAAGTACCACAGGAGCGGCCATACTCTTGTTTCGTCTGGCACTTCAGGTGAGCCGGAAAGTGTGCGAAGACGGGCGTCACCTACCATACGAATGAAGGGATTGTCGCCAAGACCTTCACAGCAGTTAGCCAACAGTTATTGTAGAGCCTGACAACATACATGTCTCGCAGAGAATGGGGAATTCGCTCTGTTCCCAGCCCGCTTTATTGAGGTCAGCTTTTGGCATGATGGCAAGTTGATGACAAACACAAACAAACAGACAATGGCCAGTGGCTCTCTACTTATCGCGTGGCAGCTCAAAGACAAGAACGTGCTCATTGTCGGGGGCGGAGAGGTCGCAGCACAGCGGATAGATTCAATTCTCGCCACGGATGCCCATATCACCCTCATTTCCCCCTCAGATGGTCTCAATCCGCGCACTCGTCAATTCATAGCCTTACACCCACAACACATAACACATTTCAATCGCGTATTCTCGGGTGCGAATGATTTGGAGAACGCAGACATGGTGCTAACCGCACTCGACGACACCCATGTGTCGCGTGAAATCGTAGAGCTATGTCGCGCTGTGCGCATACCTGTCAATGCCGCGGACATTCCGCATTTGTGCGACTTCTATTTTGGTGCTCAGATAAGAGATGGTCCACTGCAGATTATGATTTCGACAAATGGAAATGGGCCTCGAATGGCTGGTCTCATTAGGGATAGGCTACGGGACAGCTTAACGGGCGTCGAAGGCAATGCAATCCAAAAAGTTGGTGAGCTTCGTGAATTGCTGAAGGAGCGGGCACCGGGCGTTGGCGGCGAAGTCGGGAAGAAGAGAATGAAGTGGATGTCAAGTCTTTGTACCACTTGGCAGATGGAGGACTTGGCCCAATTGGACAAAGACAGCATGCTCCAGGTGCTTGACGAAGGATGGGAAAAGGACACTATTCCATCACCCCAATACATCGGCAGACACTTCCGTCGGCTCCACGACCAAAGGCCAGTTCGCGAGCATTGTGCCAAGGAGATTGCCTATCCTGTCGTAATCGGTATTATTGTTGGTGCACTCTGCACTGCTAGTTTGATGACATTGAGGCGTCAGTAATTTGGCAAGGTTTGTTCACTCTTTTCATAAATAATGATATTATTCAAACTCTGCTGTAATCAAGATGGAAGATCGACGTGCCGAGATCGCTGTTCTACTTCTATTTAGTTCCAAAAACATGTTAACGGCTGGGTCTACTTGGTCCGTCACAAGTTTACCACGGGCTAGGCTTCTTATCTTGTGTGGAATGCATATGATTGACCGATAGAGTATACGAAGAACTCGCAGGTTGAACACTCTACTCTGTTTGGGACATCCGGATCCGGATCCGACACTGGCTAAGTATTTTGGGTATCAACGTCAACCACCCTAGTCATTTAACCGAATAAAGGGTCGCTATGTTATCATACCACCAGCTATGACAGCAATTACCCAACCGATAGTCTGTGCCAACCCAGTCCCTGCAACGATTGCTCGACCTGAGTTTACCAGACCTGGACCGGCTATGTCCGTGAGACCACATTAACATGGCCCGGCGTTGAATGAATTGCACTCACGACATATTCCCGCGATTGCCCACCCTACGCCAAATATTGCTGCACCTATTATTAATTTCCCATCAAGTTCTCCGCCCTTTGGTATAGACCAATGTCCGCCGATGTGCGGCTTTTCCGGACCACGGTTATAACGATGCAGTAATGTGGTCAACGGCAACACTCCAATGGCCAGGAATGCCAATGAAGGATCAAAAGCTGGATGGTGCGGAAGGAGAAGGAAGGAAACGACGCGAATGGGATCAACGAGATTCGAAAGCCGAAGTGCGAGGGCAAACTCGACGCTAGTCATGAAGGATGCGAGATACCGAAATGACCTGCGTAGGGACGACAGTTCTTGCTGCAGTGGACGAGTCTCGTCCCTCGAGGGCACTGCTATATCTTCTTCCCGACCAGATGGAGCCTTTGCGGTAAAAGAATTATTTAATACGAACATTCCAAAATGCAAGAACGGCTGACCAGAAGAAAAAACGACAATATAACTACAAGCAGAATCGCTTGGATAAGGAGAAGAGGTTTCCCATATTCACCAAGGGTCCAATCAATGTTTTGGACGGCAGGCAATTTTCTGTGCATCACATTGGATGTGACAATGGCAGTGATGAAGAAAGTAATCGTCGCGACAAATGATCTGGAAGATTAAGTACCTATGTTCTTTCTGCTATGAGCGTACTTACCTCGAAGATAAACGTGATACACCACAAAGCATGTGCCTAATGCCACATTGATTCGCTTGCCAAGATCAACGACGAAAACTTACCCAGACGTGCAGCCGTTCGATAACTCGTTCCAAGTTAATTAAATGGGAGCACAGGATGAGATCGCCTACCTTGGTGCCCAGTCCGACGAGAAATCCGGCAACAAGAGTATGAGGGAAATTCGTAACCGCAGCCAATGGCCTGCCACGCTCAAGAAGGCCAATTATCACGCCTCCTAAGACGAGGCCGAGAACTGCGCTCGATGCCTCTTTGTCACCTTTGACCGCGCGATGAAGGAAGCCAGATACTCCAAACACATTACCGTTGAGGCGCATCAAGAGGTGTACTGACAACGCGAGGCCCGCGCCGCCAAGAAGTGATTGTACAGGCGTTGGAGAAGACATGGCTGCAATGTCAGATACACGACATGGCAGACATGCTTTATCAACGCTAACGAAAAAGCTATCTTATCCAGCTTTCTCGGGTATGTCAGCGTTTAGGTCACCCAGCATCACGGTATCATTATACATGTTCCGAAGACAATTGTTCTTCGCCACGTGCAAACCACGGCACCAGACCCTAACTGCAGAAAAGGTTTAATTGTACATCGATATGTCAGACTACTGGATACCCGTGAGTAGTTTCTGGCCTGAGAACTTGAGGCTAGATCATGACCTAAAGCGAACATCCATCAAATATCGTCATTTAGTTAAATTAGATTGCCATATACAGTAGATGCCCTTTAGAGTATGCCCATGTGATGTATTTAAATTAAATCTTGCGTCCGCCGCGCTGGTGAATCGGGATACTTACCAGTCACCGAACGGGACCAAAGCCGCACGAATGAAGCCTGCCCAGTCTGGCTCTGACAGCGTGCATCTGTACACCCATGGATGGCGAGAGAAGAAGGCAGGGTGCGTGTGACGTCGTTTGTCTGGTTGGCCCGGGTCATTATGGGATTTCAGCAAAGCTCTTACATCAGTGAGGCGCTATAGCCAAGTGGTTACGGCGACAGATTAGAAATCTGTTCCTCTTTGAGGGCGCAGGTTCGAATCCTGCTGGCGTCGAGTGACTTTTTGTGCCCTAGTAGAGTTCACAGCAACAAATGCAGTCCGTTGTCATGCGCAATCCATTGTCCATTGTCAATCTTATACATGTACATAAATCTAACTTCTTGTATGGGTCAAATTTGAAATGCCTAGACTTTGCAAGAAGCCCTGAGAATCATGTAAGTACCGTGATAATCGGAAGTGGGAAAGATCTACGGCTTACTTCTATTTGTTGGCCAGTGGCGGGACAAGCGAAGCTCGCAGAGTTGGATATGGCGGGTGAAACCACGAAGAATAGTGCCCTTAACCCGAGCTTCATAGCGACAGGTGTGAATCGCGTCGCCTTCAGAATCAAGGAAAGGACGTACAATGACTTTGTAATTGATCTTGATATTACTTTGCGTGCTACCACCCACGCCGCACTTCTGCGCTAAATCTAGCAGCACACTATAATTTGGGTCATCGGCCGCAATATAGTCCAGCGAGAATGGGAATGTAACATTGGTCTGTTGGTTAGAATTGAAGACAATATTCTTCAACTCCCCGCCTCCGACGTTGGTATTATTGATAGGATAAAATATCTCGGGGGGCGTCAGGGTACCATTGGGAGCGAACCAGACGCAACTTACTTCCGCTCGAATTTTTTGGAAGCTGATCGAGAAATAGTTCGGATTGGCGACGCTGTCATAACAAATGAGAAACGGGAAGAACGCATTGCATGGATGCTGACGATATGTTGACTCCCAGATTGATGGTCAACCGTTTTTGCTGTGTGTTGATTTGGAGCTATTCGCGGTCGTAACTGGCGTCTGTCCTAAGAATGACTACATACCGGATTGCTGGAAGCAATATAAGCATTGCCAATGGTAACATTAGGCGGTCGAATCCACTGATTCTGCGATCAGTAATTCACGAAGATGGGTAACAAACAGGCAATTACCAAAGCCAAGGTAAGAAGAATGCTGACTATCAAGAGCACTGTTATCATGAGGGTACAACAGCAGAAGCGCCCGATGCAATGGCCCGTGCCGCCCTAATGTCATTTGAGGTTATTACCGTTCCATGAAAATGCGAAGCAACGCAACCTTTGTCCATAGATTTCTTCTATTCTCATAACGATAATTTTTGAGCCCTCGGAGGGTTCTGTGACAGGTAGTGTCAATGTATTGTGTGGGTCGAAAAGCAGATATACTAACTTTTCCGGGCGAGGCGTCTGAGGCGTGAATTCGCCCTGCTCAAAACCACTGTTGGTGCTGCGCAGGGGTTCAACTCTCAGCCCTTGCGTTGAGCGGATCTCGGATCTTGGCTGCCTTGGAGGGTAACCCATGTCATGATCGGTCTGATGTGAGTATCCAGCGGTATCCTGATAGTTGTCATCGTTATTGGTAAAGTAGGGAGTGAAGTTGTCTGCGGAGTCGCTCAAGTGATGTTGCGCGGACGGGACCTGCCCATAGTTCCTGTAGGGATCATTATACGACATAGTGCGAGGCGCGCAAATTGCACAGGTATGAAACGGTGGAAAAGCGAAGGTCTAACAAACCTGCTGCGCAAGGACAGACACAGCCCTGAACAAAAGTGACGCACTCATCTATTCTTGTGCTGTTCGACTTAAATATGATTAAGCAATCATGAATACACTTGCTATGTAACCAACCACATCCTACTTCAAACTTCAACGTACGCTCCGTCTCCCATTTCCTATGCGACTAGTATTGTCTGCATTAGTCAACCCGTTTGGAGGGTGCTGTGCACCTCCGAAATGCGCCGCCGGAGGTAAAAACCGCCGGCTGTTCATCGTTGGGACACTAGATGTTTGTCCGTTGGAAGATGGCAGGAATCGATTCGTGGTAATTGGGGGAATACTGTTTTGGGGATTCCCGTTTATACCAATTTGATATGGTTTTGTCTCTTGCCGCTGGCGATGCGGTGGCGGTCCCATGGATCCCAGCTTCTTGAGTTCTTGATCTGTCGCTCTTTGTAGGTTCGATGAATTGACAGGATCTGGATTTTGATTTGTTGCTGTGTGTAGGATTTTTGCTGGCTTGAATCGGGACTGAGGTCGGGGAGTCACTGGCAAGTTTGACTGAATATTGTGCGCTGAAGATGGGTTGAAATGTCCTGAACTATGCGTATATTGGGTTCGCCGTTGGTAGGCTAGAGGCGCAGCTTGCGAGCGGGAAAGTGGAGGTGGCTTATACTGGAGAGATGATTGCCCTTTGTAAGCATATCGTCTAACGAAGTGTTTGGTCTCCGTTATGGTGACAGATAATGAGAACACACTTGGAGAGTTGTTCGGACTGTGATGTTGTCCCGGGCGGAGGATCGTGTGCACCATGTGCAACGTGTCCCGGTCCAAGACCATGATTTGCAGACAACGTTCCCCTTGACATTTGTTGTGTGGGAAAACTCTCTGGGCCAGCGGAGTCGAGCATACACCGAGAGCTCGTAACAGTTCTTGGAATCGAAGTTCTTTCGTCAAACCTGACGTGGATCAGTAATATGTCGCTTCCTGGATGGTTGAACGAAGCACTGATGTGGATCATTCCATGGTCTCTTTCCATTGGAGTTTATTGCACTGGATGGACCCCGATCATCATCATCTGCTACGTTGAAACGTAGGTGACTTTGAGACGTCCCGTTTCTTAGCTCTTCATTGATTCTGTGGTGGTTTAGCGCGTGAGTGAACGGAACACAGGGTAGCCAACACAAGAATGTTATGATAGTACTTCTTAAGTTCCAAATTTTCGATCTTCAAACGATCAATGACCGTTCGTTGTTGCTGACATTGGGATCTCAACGATACGATCTGTGCTGCCATCATGTCCTGCTGGAACTGGCGAACAGCATCAAACACTGAGGAGCATGCATGAATATCAGAACCTTGACAGAATATGCGATCTCATCAAGAGCCGAGGGTATAGGGCGAAACCAGTCGGACATTGGTGCTTCCATCTATGGGATAGCATGAGTCGGGCCAGTAACAGGAATAGCTCTATAACCTCTTTCTGCAGAGGCACAAGCTGAATGCCTTGGGCGCCGCAGTGTGGACAGTTCTGATCGGGGCCTGGAACGTAAGACGGGCGGTGGGGCGGCATCTTTTTCGCTTACTCAAATGGTGGTTGCATAGAACATGGCCGCATTCCGTCAGCCAGAACGGGATAGTTGGACCAGCGCTGGAAAGGAAAGGCAGCAGACATTTTGAGCAGCAGACGAGATCCCAGAGGGCAAAGTCTTGAGGATCCGAGACGGTTGACATGAAAATGGTTGAGGCAGAGAACAAGGATCACATGGACATGTTACGGCACTGCACAACTGCTCCGTCGTTTTCTGCCTCGTGTGGTGATTATCGTATTCATCGCCTCGTTTGTATTCTTTTGTATTCTGATGCGGAAAGATAAATGGGTATGCA
Organism: Amanita exitialis; assembly: GCA_023014455.1. Lineage (NCBI taxonomy): Eukaryota > Fungi > Basidiomycota > Agaricomycetes > Agaricales > Amanitaceae > Amanita > Amanita exitialis. The sequence goes on from JAEBUR010000001.1 coordinate 1,754,228, forward strand.
GGATAAGCGCCCATTACTGTGATATAGGCTGTCAGGCGGCACCGCCAGAACTGTCAGCTTTTCCCCATCGTGCCCTGTCTCTGCCGTGCCCTCGATGGAAAAGCGCAGACAAAAGTTGATGCAGCAGAGGCGAACCTGGGGCGACCCGACGCCAGGCGGGGCCAAGTCAGGGAAGTCTCGCTCAGGAGACGGTCAATCACTGCCTGGCAACCTACCAGGCCACCGCAGCTCTCTTCGAAGCTTCCGCTATGAATTCCACCCCGCTTCATTTCCCAGCCATCTCCGCTTTCCCTAGCCCCGTATCTGCACAATCTCTCTCCTTTGATGATCTTCTTTCGTACTCCACCAACTTCAAGGCGGTTCGCCGCATCTCCGCTTTCAGCAGGGCTGAAGTGAACCCATCTAACCTTGAAAAATACGATGCCGCAGGTGCCCCCTTAATAATTGAAGGCTTTAACAGGCATCCTCGTTGGCCGAAGGAATTCGACGTCGACTGGTTCAAATCTCATGGGCCTCAGAGTTAGTCGACGCTTGTTTTCACATGTGACATTTTTACCTTTCGGTCATAGATATCAGCGTTCGCAATGTCATCGATGGTACAGATAAAACTGTTCCCACATCAGAATTCATCGACACATGCCGTGCTGCGTCGCCTTTTCGGACTGAGCATGGTGTGGTCAATTCACCGCTTTCCCACACTGATCCTGATGATTCTGCCAAGAGCGAGAGCGACTATACGGGAAAGATGTCGACTGTCCCAATGAGTGGCGCCAATCATTGGGACAAATTATACCGGAACCTCTACAGCCTGAAAGCACATATGATGTACTAGCCAATCAGCCCTTCAGGGTTCGTTGAGCGACTGCTTTGTATTCTGCGCTTCCCCATTAATGTCCCACGACAGGGTCGCGTTGAAACATTGATGTGTTATGTAGGAATCAGCGACACTTATACGCCATGTCACAAAGACCTTTGCGCTTCCTCCGGACAGAACCTTATGTGTTACACGGAAAACGATGGATCGTCCCTGTGGTTCATGACTGCAGGTGGGGACGTTTTTAAGGCTGCATCTTACTTCCATCAGATCGAGAAAGAGTTGGACCATGAAAACCACTTCATTTCGATTGATCAGCTCTCGCAAGCTCCGTTTACGGTATACGTTGCAGAGCAAAAACTGGGCGACCTTGTCCTTGTTCCATCCAGAAGCTGTCACCAGGTGTTGAACCGAGGCGGCATTACAATTAAAACATCATGGTCGCGGATGACTCTTGACGGGTTGATTACAGCTTACTATCACGAACTACCTATTTATCAAAGGTAGGTTGACTTCTTCCTGCTTTGACGTTGTCTTCACATTCCTGTCTGTAAGGGTCTGCCGACCAGAAATATATCGTATCAAACATACCATTTATCATACCCTTAAGAATACTATCGACAAATTGAAACATGGGAATCAAGGCGAGCAGCGGCGACGAACAAAGACAAGATCAACCGCCAAACCAGCGAAGACGCGATTATGGAACAGTCTTCAGTCTTTGCTGGAAGCTTATGATGACATCCTAACTGACGAAGCCTGTCATCCTATCGTTGCTAGTAAACCATCATTCAATCTCACACCACTCGGTCTTTTTTCCTCGGCGCGTGACGATACTGATGACCGTATAACGTGCGACTTCTGTGGTGCTGATATATTCCAAAGCTTTTTCGAATGTCGCTCATGCGTCGAAAGTCCAGGCCAAGTCACTGTAGGCTATGGATGTGTCGTGTGTCCTCGCTGTTATATTGAAGGCAGGACTTGCCGATGTGGTACCATGTCGCCTGTACAATGTAGATCATTTGAAGAGCTTTTACAAGTTCGCACTGAAGCCTTTGAACTACTCAAGGGACATAACGCGAAGCAAGTGTCAATCAACGGAGACTTTGACGAATCTGGCGTGTTCACTGCTGCTTGTCTGAGGAACCAAGTCAACAATATTAACGCGAGTTCCCCTTGCTGGTGACCGAATCAGATTATCACTAACGCTCTTTGTAGGCAACAAGGAGATGCAGCGCACAAGGTGCTGTACACGAAGTCAAGAAGTTCGACAGTCTCTATTGTGGGAACTGTCATAGGACATGTTGTTTCCAACACCTCTTGGTGAAATATGAAACCCATGCTGTCGATGCTATGTTAGATTACGGGTCTCTGGATAAATTACTATACCACAACAAGTACCATGGCAGTAACCGGCTATCCACCTCGGAAAAAGAACTTGCATTACAGAAATTCGCGGAATCCATCAAATGTGGGTCACGTCCGGACTTGAGATATCAACGATACCATATCGTTTCCTTCCACAAAAAATGTCTGCGGGTAAGCCGTTTTGTCCGATGCGGTTACTATGATGACGGTTGGGTAAGAGCGATATTTTTCAGCGTCCAGAGTTTTCACAATGGCTTGACAGGATAATAAAGAACAATATGCATGTTCGTATGACAACGAATTCCATGATAGCCTTCCTTCGTCGCCCCTAACTCCGATCTCGGAGCACGAAGGATTAACAGAACCGATGACGTTAGAACCCTTGCCACACTTCCAAGAGATGGCAGTCGAGACGTCCTCTCCGAACGGACGTAAACGAAAGCGTTGGGTCATTGATTGTGTGGATGTGCCAAGTTTGCGATCGATCAACAAGTATAAGCGTTTCTGCAACGCCCGTCGTGATAGAAGTGAAGCAGAGTCCCAACCTACAGCAGATGTTCAACTAAATAATTCTTCACTTCCCCGCCCTGTCTTGCGGGGCGATGACAGTGCTGTGCCATCGATAAGCAATGGTATTGTCAATACGACGACGGAGCAAGCGTCGGTCATTGAACCTGCCACTCAGGGGAACCGTTCCGTCGAAGCAACCAATGTTAGTGTCTCTATGAATGTCGACGGAGAACACCAGTCTCAAGGGAATGAGGAGGACATCCTGGCGAACCTAAATGTAACTGAAAATCGCACAAGCGAGGCAGAGAAACTTGGCAATGGTTCTCGCGATGAAGCTGGCAGAGACCTTGCGAAAGATTCAGCACGAAAGTACGCATCGAATGTGAGATCAGAGAAAACGGGTGCTCGCAAGTCGGCAGGAACGCAGAACCTGGCTGAAATGGAGTCGATTAACAGGGAGAATGCAGACTCGCACAATCAAGTGAATAGCGAGGCTGCAGAAGATCCTGAGCCGAGTTCCATGCATAATCGAGATGCGCTGGATAAGGTATGGTTTAATATCTCTATCGCTACGCAGTAATGACAAATGTTGTTCATCAGGGCTCGGTTGAGCCTCAGTCGACTGACGAGTCTGACACTGCTGTAGCTTCGCGTACCTCCCATTTACCCGAGCTGCCTGAGACTTCCCAGATCAACCCAGCCAGTGCACGCCCTGCAGTACCAACGCAGCAGTTAACAACTACAGACCTGACATCACATGACATCAACATCAGAAGACGAGGAGAGCCAAACGGGAATGTTTTGAGCGGGGGTAGAAGATATTCTGGAACAAACTCAAGACGGCGTTCATCATCCAACTCTAGTCTATCAGTCGATAGTGTTGTCGAGGAATTACAACCTAGGTGGCCCAGGCGTGACGGGGCGGCCAGCACGCAGCGACGCACTACTTTCCGGAGGGATCTGTCAATGATATCCGCCCATAGCGAACCAAATTGTGCTCCTGCAGTAGCGGAAGCGTTAACTTCTGCATTGAATCACAACGCCTCGCCACCCAATAGGAAGAAAAAGAAGGCTTTTGTTGCTGCCCAAAGGGATGATCACTCGCCAGCGCCAACCTCCGAACGTCTGAGCCAAGAGGACCAGCTCTCTCTAGAAAATTGCAAGAAACGAATTGATGAGCTTGAGTCGATTGTGGCCGTATTTCAAGCTAAAGATCAAATTAGGCAGTCAGAAGATCAGCCGCACAACACACCAGGACTCGACAAGAAAGGAACACTTCACGATCAACCTCAAAGGGATGATACTTTCCGGGCACAAGTTCATCCAAGTGAAGATCTGCCACAACCCTCTCTGTCTCAAGCTTTAAATCAAGGACAAGAGAGAAAATTCCATGAAATAGAGTTGCGCTTGGCGGCCATGGAGACTGGACGGCAGTCCAAACAAATAATGGATGAACTGCATGTGACGAATACTCTTTTGCAACGAGCGGTGAGCGTAAGCCTGCAGATCGAATGTCAATAACTCATTTCTCTAGTTATCTAATTCGCAATCCCTCCCAGCAGTCTCACCACAGGTATATTTGACGCCGATAGCCGTCGGGAATCCTGAAGGTGAGTAATCTCGTAATTGATTATTTTGACAAACCCATCGACGCTGCCAATAGGTGGATTAAATTCTTTTTGCATGCCTAATGAGTCATATAACTACCGAGGAAATCAAGCAGGGAACTCTCGTTTTCGATCTCGTGAACCGATTTTTCATCCTGGACGGTACCCCTTTCCCCCGACGGAACCATATCGACGGTATCCGCATAACAATGCTCCAAGACCAGGTTATGGAATGAGGCAGCCACATGGGTATCCTAACAACAGCCACTACCATCGGCCAAGCTATCGACCTAGTTGGCAACGACGGCAACAGACGCATGGCGAAAGTTATAACCGAAGCAGAGACTTTGACAATTCTCAGCGCTACGGTGCCAAAGATACTCCTTACCACGAAAGGGATCAACCAGATGGAACTATCGAGCTGCGCCAACGGATAAGACAAACATCTCAATTGGCCGGGCCAAGTGATGCGTACCGGCATACTGTATCTCCCGAGGTTGGATCAAGCGATCTACAACGATATAGAGGATACGGAGCAGTTGACACCATCTCTTCTAATGCCGAGACTCGCACGCCACTTTCGAGGCATTCGTCACCTCCGCCTTCACCGTCTTCTCCGGAACGGGATGGAGACTTAGATTTACGGGATGCGAATGATGGCCATGTTCAAGAAAGCCAACAAGTGCCGGGGCGTTCACCAAGGCGTGAGTTTGTTTTATTTGAGGAATAAATTCATGTCCAATATCGGTCAGTCGAAAATAATGAAGCACATATGGAATGGGAAGACGAATACGCGCAGGAGGACAGAGATGGTGATGGTAATGTCAGTGGAAACCGTCAGACGCGCAACGTGGCTGAAACGGCCTTTGGTAAGGTCCTTATCACTCGCCATTGACGCACGTATCTTATCTATGGACTACTCAAGGCGGTATGGATAGTAATCCCTGGACGTTATGACGATCGCTGCAGTGGCTCATTGACTGTATATTGTGTAATTTTTTATTGTCGTTACTTGCTGTGTTCTCCAGTTAATGTTGTTCATGATGCAATTCGTATATTGGGTATGAATCCAGTATGAAAGAAAGGAATGCCACAAAAATCCTAGCAGGAAACGTAAATTATGCAAGCAGTAGTAGGGGATGTTGAGTTATATAGTCGAGGCAGGATGTGAATATCAAAGAAAAGGTTATGGAGAACGCGAGATGGCTATAAGAGTGCCTCTAACATCGGCAAGTCAAGATTCGCCATAAACTAGGCTTTGGAAGCATATCAATGTCATCGTGACCATGATAGTCGGCACCTTGAGAAACGCCTGCGGCTTTGATGGCGCTGACAGCTGGAGGTGCAGCAGCAGAAGGCATCATAGGAGAAACACGGCCGTACTGTGGTTGGGCAAAGGTATCATCATCTGTAGCGCCCGGATTGGCGTAAGGGTGTGCGGCAGAGCGTTGACCGGGAATGGGGACGTTGATCTGGACAACGTCAGTTCGAGGAGTAGCCTGACCAGTGCCAGGAGTGAGCGCAGCCGGAACCTTGCGCTGCTTCGAGCCATGACGAACGAGCGCAGGTGAAGGTGGGACCACATTGGCACCTGCTGCACCACCTTGCGACCTCCGCCGATCATCTCGCTTGCGATCAGGGGCAAGTGCCGTATTCTGTGCTTGTGAACCCTGGTTCTGATGCTTCTGATTAAGCCCGCGTAACAAATGATTTCAGAATAGAGACACAAACCACGGATACTTCCCAGCCACGACCGCCTGGAACAAATTATCAGCAGCTGATCACGGATCAAGAACGAAGTAAGGCAAACCATTGAGAAGGTTCCAGTCGTACACGGCATCTTCCACATCACCGTTGTTCTTGAGGATCTTTGCGAATAGTTCGCGCAAGAAATCATAATCTGGTGCCTCTTCGAATCCAAGCTTCCGAACGTAATTGAGGTAGATGCCAAATTCCTCTGCGGGAGATTATCAGAGAACGGTACGTGCTGCGACAGACACTATAGTTATAGTACCAGGATAGCCGTCGCACAAATCCTTGATGGCAGTTGATTGTTTCTTTTCCCCAATCTTCTCGTACTTCTGCTTGTTAGTAGCTGCCTTGAGGCCCTGCCAAGGCAGACTGCCACGCAGGAAATACATGAATACATGGCCCAAGGCCTCTAGATCATCTCTCCGGGCCTGTTCTGGTCGAAAAGGTCGGCGGTAGCTAAAAGATGAGGACAAGGCGGATACCTCTTCCTAGATGAGTGTTGATACTCATGTAACGAGCCGTGCCACTAAGGCTCTTTCGTTCGCGGTAAGGGATATGCTGGCCAGTCCTCGGATCACGGTATTGCTTAGCCATTCCAAAGTCGACAACATGAATCACTAAGCGCATTCGTGTCGGGCAACGTGGGGATGGGTGATCACGTACCGTTCGCAGCCTTGGTACCCGGCCGGCCAACAAGGAAATTGTCCGGTTTGATGTCACGGTAGATGAGGTTCTTTTCGTGTATCGTTTGTACCCGGGTGATCTGGGGAAGCGCATCAGAATCTGGTTGCTGGATGCAGGGCTGCATACCATCTGTCGAGCAGCCATGCACACTGTCTTGACGGAGAACTTGCGACCGCACATGTCAAAGAGATCTTCTAGGCTTGGACCAAGGAGATCTATGACGAGGATGTTGTGCAGTCCCTCTTGTCCGAAATGGTATATTTGGGGGATGCCGGCTACACAAGACAATGGTTGTAATCAAGGACGCAAGAAAACCGGGCAGGCGACTGACGACACCCAGCCAAAATCCGGTATGAACGACATTCGTCTCGCAGCTGCGGTGCCTCTGCCTTTCTTGGTTCCTGTGTGGGAGTTGAGGGAGAGAAGGGGGGAAAGAGAAGAAGACGAACGAATTTGATGGCGACGGTCTGGGAGTTGAGGAGATTTGTGCCTAGGAAAAATGGAGGCAGGATGGAGGGGAGAGGGGAGAGGAGTACCTTCGAAGATGACGCCGAACGAGCCCTCGCCGATTTTCCTGCCAACGCGATAGTGGACGCCGACGATGTTGGACGAGTGTGAGTGGGAGGTCATGGTGAACGAGCGACCGCCGCTGCTCTGCTTCAAATCCAACTCCGCCCAAATAAGCTCTCACCCTCCCGCTCAGACCGCCGCCGCGACCGCCGCATCCGCCATCCACACACCCAGTCCCGCCTCCGCACGATGCCAAGGATCGTGCCTGTTCTCCTATGTACGCGGTAGAAGATCCAAGCAGTGCCAGTGCCAGTGCCAGTTCGCGAGGCGCTAAATTGCGTCAAATTAAACTCCGCCAGAATATGTCTATTCATAGATACCCTGCCGCACCGAGCGCTGTCCCGACGACCGCCGCCGCCGCCGCCAGCCATATCCAGCCCCGTCCCGCCTCCGGCGCTTCGCCCACCACATCGTAGTTCCCCCACACAGGCCGCCGCATCATCCACCAAAGCAGCGCAACTGGCCCCGGAAACATCGCCACGTTCTTCGTCTCCGGCTGCTGCCCAATGTGGTAGTACGAGTGGCACTCTGTCCACACCTGATTCTTCAACCGCCGCTGCAACCACGCGTCGTACTCTTCGCACACCTGCGCCTTGACCTCGAATGACTTGACTCTGCCTTCGATCACGGCCTTGACCATCTGCATCGCGTAGTTGATCTGCGCTCTGTCAATGTCATGTGCTCGACTTGTCCACGCGTCTGCCATACCTGGACCTCCTCACTGAATACCACTGATGCATGCCCTGTCGCCGTGTTGGGCCCTAAACGTGCTCTTCGCATCAGTTTCACATTTCATTTCATTCCTGGCTAGCTTGCCTTACCCAGCAGCTGGAACATATTAGGGAAACCAGGCATGCAAGTGCCGAGATATGCCGCCGCTCCCCCCTGTTGCAGACTATATTCCAGAAGCGTCAGTCCCTTACTTCCGCGGATCGTCAACTCGTTAGAAAGCTCCAAAAGCTTATCAGCACCGGCCCAACAAGCGGACGTGAACTCACAAGCGAGAACCCAGTTCCAAATATAATCACGTCCAGTGGGACGATTTCTCCCGTCTTGAGTTTGATGCCTTCCTTGACAATACAGTCAATCCCTTCCCATCGAAGACTGACGTTAGGCCGATGCAGAGATTTGAGATAGTCAGGATCAACAATTATTCGTTTACATCCGACCGCTGCCAGCGGGCAAGAGTGAGACAACTTGCTTGGGTAAACGTCAAACTCACAAAATGACGGGATCAGCTTATCCAGGTGCTCCTTGGGTGCCATCTTTTTAATGTAATTTGTGAATGACTGCAATTAATCTCAGCTTCATAATCGGACCGGTGCCGTAGGCGACGTACATATCTCGCGAGCCGGAGCAATGTCTTGTTCTTCTTGTTGAAAACAAATGACTCGAGATCAGACTGGAAAACCGTCACTGGCCATTCATCTATTACATGAGAGCGCAAACCTCGGCCATGATATAATTTCTATGCAGCCTCATTACAAACGGCACATGGGCAAAGACCCATTGAAGCCACGCCGGATAGCGCATGTTGTCCTACAAATTAGACGGCTTCCATTTCACGGCGAACGCTACTTACTCGAGGCATATACCACTGTGGCGTGCGAACAAAATTGATCACCGTAGTGGAAGCTTCCTTGGAGATCTCGGGTATGAGTTGAGCACTTAAACGGTTATTTCAGAGCTGATGACTATCCCATGGCAACCGACCCACGCTGAACATCCGTTGCCAATGACGCCCACCCGTTTGCTCTTTAGGTCCACATCGTGATTCCACCTCGCCGAGTGCCAAACATTCCCATGAAAGGTATCGACACCTAGGATATCTTTGGGAAATGCGGGATGCACGAAACCACCAATCGCCGAAAACAGGATTTCGGCATCAACCTCGGTCGTTTCGCCGGTGGCTACATTCTCGACTTTTAGACGATATCGCTGGTTTGCTGCGTCCCATTCAGCGTATTTGACCAAGTGTCCTAATCTTGTGTGAGACTCGAGTTTATACTTGTGCCATAAATCCATCCAGTATGCCTGTATTTCGGGTTGGCCTACATAGTACATCGACCAGTATGGGTTTAATTCGGTGGACAGGCTGTACCAGTGACCGGGAATATCTGATCCACAGCCCTTGAATAAGTTTTAAGAAATCCGCGTGGACACCCGCCAACAGCATAGAACACACCGGATATGTGTTGTCCTGTGATGTATTTTAGTACACATCACAAACTACAGGTGCCGACGACTAAGCATACTTACACGCCAAGTACCTCCAATGATATCGGCTTTCTCATAAATCTTGAGCACAATTGACATACGACTGCACCATGATGACTTTTTCAGACTCACGATGAAATTTGCAAACTTGAGTTGCGTTTTCAAAGCAATGGCAGTGGAAATCCCAGCCAGCCTGTAATTAACTCGGTCAATGTAGGCCGGCGTTGCGACGTTAAAGTACACACCCAGCCCCTACTATCACAACAGTAGGAGTGGTACGCCCACTTGACATTGCAGTACTCGACAAAGGCGAAGCCTCAGGGTAGATGAAAATGATGTTGCCATGTCAAATAAACTTTCGGAACTAGAAACTTTACGCCTGACTTCAAATCGATGGTTCTCATCCAAAATTGATACAGACATTACAAGAGCAGGACAACAACTGGCCATCGAGGGCAGGGGCAGCGCGAAACATAATGGTATGCGTATGAGAAATACACTCCGAAGAAGCATTAATGAGTATAGTAACAATGTACAGATTACGATTAAATGCCATCAGCGAAACTCGAAGCCTGAACTTGTTCGCTCAGGAACATGCGTTAACGAGAGTTGTTGATACCTGGACAAAATAAGACAAAGAAAATTCAAAACAGTAGCGTCGACGTACGGTTCTGAATTTTGATGGTAGTAAAATCCGTTCATGGTAGCGACCGGAATGCTAAATGGACCCGCAGACGGTGAACAGCCCCTTCGTCGGCTTGCGTTCCGTCGATTTCGTTGGGGAGATGAAGGTGATGCGTCAACATCGACTGGACCAGACATAGAAGGCTGATCAGGAGAGGGGGTGAAATCAACACAAACGTAGTAAAAGCCTGCAATTTGAGGCATCATGTCCGATCCTCTATCTGAACGCAAGCGGCTCACCCGCAAAGCTGGCGCCACTGATATCTTGCACACGGTGATCTGGCACCAAAAAACGTTCCTTCCATCGCATAAAGACAGCACCCCTGTCCCGGTCTGCCATGGTAAGTAAAGGTTCTTTGAGTTCATGTTTCACATGCTTGAAAGCGGGGAAGCGGGCCCAATGAACCATATCATCTTGCAGTGAGGCACCCCAGTTTTGTGTCAGAAAACCGTAACGGCTGCCGATAATTTCGGCGTCGAAATATGTGGTAAGTTCGGGCCAGTCGTCTGTCAAGCCCCGGATGCGCAAATAGCCGCACAAGAATGAGGAAGAAAAGTCGACGTCCTGTACAGGTTAGAGCGCTTGTGCGCACTGAAAGAGAGCCAGAAGCCGTACCACAACGGTGACTGTAACGTCGTAGCTGCTTCTGCCGCTCTTTTGGGTGCCGACAAAAGTGGCACCTGGGTATAGACAGTGATGACCGGAACTGCGAACGCGCAGCCGCGTAATGTCCACGAGGGGATCTAGAGCGGGGCATTTCTGCCGTCGAGAATCGATCAGAGCGGAACTTGAGGGGTGAATTGCGGGTGGGGAAACAAGAGGGGAGAGATTAGTGGTGATGCAGGAGATAGCGGGTTTTCTGATAGATTTTGAGGAGAGGTCGGAGGGGACACGGAAGGAGTGGTTTGTGACATCGGCGAGCAGCATGGCATCGTCGCGGGTGTGGAGACGTGGGAAAGCGAGGGATTGGTCGAGACGGGGTTCAGAGGCAATAACGAAATCCCTGAGCAGAAGCTCGCGGCAAGCGGTGCAGACAAAAGTGCCTGCGCCTGGAAGAGAAACAGAGCCAGTCGTGTCGAGGGTTGAGAGACATTTTGCACATACAGACTGCTGTTGAGAGGGCAGGTCGAGGGCAGGCGGGTCGTGGATGGGATGAGCAGGCATGGAGGCTGGAAGCAGAGGGCTGCACGTGGATCGCAGCCCCCCTGCCCGCCCATCCCTCCGACCCCGGACACTTTACCCCGCACCGGCTTACTACTGTTATACATTACATTGCATTATTCTATCCATCCTTCCGACGAGCTCGTCGTCGGCCGCGTCGGTGCCCTTTCCATCTCTTTCTTCCCAGGCACCCGCACTCCCTCGATTGTCTTTGCGTCATCGTCATCCGCCACCTTCTCGTCCGCGCCCACTTCTTCGTCTTCTTGCCGAATCGTCCGTCGTTTTAACGTGTACTCTCGGATGATGAGCACTTCAATGCCACCGTCATAAGCGATCAATCACGGCTTGCCGAACAACTCACCCATGAGGAAGCTGACCCCAACGATCGGTGCCATTACCAACCAAATCATACTTATAGCTTTACAAAATGCTTGCATTACCGCCATTCGCGTTGTTGGATCCTTTCAGTTTTGTATCGGAGCGTGTTTAGTGCAGGCGACAGCCACTCACGGAAATGTTTTTGAGACTCCGTACACTTTCTTCAAGTGCCCCCGCAGAGGTGTTGAGGTTTGCATTCGGAATCTGCGACACCTTTTTCTGCGCGAACTAACCAATTTGTCAGCCAGCCGTGTGCGTAGACCAGCCCCCAACGAACACTGGAGAATATGGCTTGCCCGATTGAAACACCAACTGTCCCACCAACCGTCCTGCAGCCATTTCAATACACAGATCAAGGTCGACAAGCCGCGATACCTTATAAAGCCGAATGCGGCAGTGCTAGTGGCCATATCCTGAAGCGGCATGGCGGCCTGTAAGCCGATCAATGGTACCTGTGTTAACCAAGTCAGTCATGAGAACCGCCCATCATGAACCGCATGCACTTGGAATAAGTTGCCGAGGCCCAGAGCCGCGACCAATGGGTACAAGACTTTTTCCGCGCTAGTTTACTCGTGAGATGTCATGCCGGCATGAAGACGTCAATGCATACATGTTAGAGTATGCATCTAATCTCGTCATCAGGCCCATCCCCACTGTGAAAAGCGCAAATGCAATTTGCATGATAAGGCGATATTTTCCGATGCGCGAGACGATTACGCCGGCGGAAGCGGACGTTAACGCGGCTCCCAGGGAGTAGGGCAGCATTCTGACGATCTGTCAAATTCTCACAAACCTACCATAGCATGGAAATGCTTACTGGACACCTGCCATCGTGGCAGACGCGCCAAGAACTTGAAAGTAAAATGGGAGGTAATAGGCACCTGAAAATAGCTGATTCGTACATCTAAATAAATTGAACTGCAGGAGCTCTTACCCGAGAAGAAAGCCACGGCATGGAAGAAATTAGCGATTAGTATTACCGATGTTGTCCTCGTCTATTAGGTGTCACGAACAAGAAATCTTAGATGCAATGAACATACTTTGAATAGCCTCGGCGGGATGATGGGTGACCGTTGAGTATACAACTCGTTCACAACAGCCACGAGGAGCAGAACACATCCAACAACAAGTAAAGTTATCGTCCCCGCAGAAGACCCTGGCAAGGTGTGAGTCTGACGGGACCGTGTAATGTTCACAAAACCAACAGCTTGTTTGGCTGGTATTGAAGCCAATGAGTAGGCAAATGACACTTGATACCAACAAGAACAGTCCGATGAAATCGAACTCCGCTACATGTTGCCGCAAAGTACGACCTTGGTGCGGGTTGAGATTCAAGAAATAGAATAGCAGTATAACCGAAAGGCCGCCCGTGGGCCTGCAATGGGAAAGCATCAGTCGGAAGGAATCTTGTTTGTGACATAGGACGAACAAGTTGATGAAAAAACACCTTTACATTCCTTGTCAGCAATGTAAGCAAGAGCACGACACAATGATGTACCATCTCCATGTCACATGGTCAGTTAATGCCTGTCATTTAGAGTTTGGACAGGCATAATAATGGATACTAATTCATACTCACACCCCCAACCAATGGTCCGACAACGCTGAAAATGGAAAATCGGTATCCAATGTCTGGATAAATCAAGTACCCATACCTAGCAATGCCCCACGTCGTCCCAACCAAACCAGCATATTTGCCTCGGCTATTTCACAGCTCAAAGTTGGGTAGAGAACGTGTGATCCCACTTACTCTTCTAGAGATACGATATCACTTATTATAATATTAACCTGTTATATCCTTCAATTTCGGACGCTCGCTTTCCTGGCCGTACTTACCAATTGTACTATGCCTCCGCAACCGACGCCCTGAACAGCGCGAGCCACGATTAACCATGTCTAAGCGAAGTCATCAGACGCTTGAAAAACAAAGGAATCCCGGCAATTACCATGCTCTGGGCCGCTCCGCATAACGCCGAGCCGATCTGTGAAGACGTCAAAAGGGCGGACGGGCCCGAACGAAAGACGAACCAGAAAGATTACGATGGTCGAGTACAAAATTGGCTTCCTTCCAATTAAGTCGGACAACTTGCCATAGAGGGGAGATAAGCTAATCATAGATTGGATGAGCTGATCCCATCCAACCGGGCCGAGATGAAGCGTACCTGGCGGCGGCAAGTAGATATGCACTGTGCAATACCGACATAAGACTCTCTGAAAAGCCTTGGGAAGGGTATCTGTGACATGTACTGACCTTCCTACCCAGCTGTAGTTTTGTCCCCCGCCAAGTTTCTCGACGATGGTCGGCAAAGCCGTAGCGACAATCGTCTAGTATACGCATACAATCGATTAGATCATGCAGCGGCCGTAAAAAAAAAAGGCTGCTGAAGCTGACCTGATCCAGAGCCGCGAGGAAAACGGCGAGCATAAGGCCTGCCATAACCTATCAAATGGTGTCGGCGATGAGGATGAATGAGATCACAACGAAGAGACTGACTACGGTCAGGCGATTTTTAGGCAAATGGTGAGTTTCGTTGGCCCTCCATGAAGCCCCGGGTTGGTCTGGGACTGGGGCAGGCTTTTTTGTATCGTTCTGATCTGAGGACATGGCAAAGAATGGCCGGACAACACAGAAGATCCGGAGACGAGAGGCTTTCACTCAGGAGAAGAGTAAGAACTGGCTCGGCCAGAGAAAAATGAATCATGGCCTTTTAAACGATATCCAATACTTCTGACAAGAAAATGCTGCCGAAATGCCGCAGGATATCTGCCGTCTCGCAGGCACATGATGTTGTGGCGGCACCAACTGTCTGATTCGGGTCCAACCTCGGTGATACGCTCTTCTACCCACGCCAGCGGCCCGGGAGGAACGTGCTAGCCGCCGTAGATAGCAACAAGGATCTCAGAATGTAGAGGCTATACGGCCGCCAGCAGCTGTGGGTTTTGCCGTTGCTTGGGGAAGTTGTTTATTGTCGGGTTTCCTCTTTTGGAAAAAGCTAGCGTCATCCCAAACTTTATCTGATTCAACTTTTTCTAACGCCCTCATCTTCTTCTGCCTCTTCTTCCTCGCATACTTGTAATGGCTAGTACTGAGGGTCGAAATATCCCTACCTTCAAGCTTGTTCTCGGTGCGTGACCTCCGTGGCCCATTTTCATATCGCTCTGACGCACCCTCTTCCTTTCTTGATCGATACCGCGATTCCAACTCGTCCTGTGTGAATTTCTGGGTCTTTTGTTTTGTACCTGCACGGATGGATCATTTCACTCAATAGTTGGTGACGGAGGAACAGGAAAGACCACTTTCGTCAAGGTAGGGCGTGCCTCTGCATTTTTCCGTGCGATCTCGAGCTGATCGCCGCCAAATAGCGTCACCTGACTGGAGAGTTCGAAAAGAAATATATTGGTGCGCAACTCTAGGTCCGTTATGAGCGCTTTGAACCCATCCGCTTGTAGCCACCCTGGGTGTCGAGGTACATCCGCTGTCCTTCACGACCAATTTTGGCACCATTTGCTTTAATGTGTGGGATACCGCCGGCCAAGAGAAGTTCGGCGGGCTTCGCGACGGATACTACATCCAGGGCCAATGTGGTATCATCATGTTCGACGTTACATCTCGCATCACATATAAGAATGTGCCGAACTGGCATCGTGATCTCGAACGCGTGTGCGAGAAGATCCCCATTGTGCTTTGTGGGAATAAGGTCGACGTAAAGGTGCTCATATGCTTGCTTATTTTTTTTTTGGCATTCAGCTCACAGCAGGGCACAGGAGCGAAAAGTGAAGACAGGCTCTGTGACCTTTCACAGAAAGAAGAGTCTGCAATATTTTGAAATCTCTGCCAAGTCGAACTACAATTTCGAAAAGCCCTTCCTTTGGCTTGCGAGGAAATTAGTCGGGTAGGTACAGTTTTGGGACCATCCGAACTCTTGCTGACATCCCTCCAGTAGCCCAAACCTAGAGTTCGTCGCTGCTCCGGCTCTTGCGCCTGCAGAGGTTTCTGTAGATCCTATCTTGATGGCGCAGTACGATAGCGAATTGAAACAGGTTCGTTGTCATATGTTCATTCTTTAAGAGATAACGACGCGGTATTTCTAGGCTGAAGCTGTTCCTCTCCCAGATGATGAGGAAGAATTTTGATTTGCTGTTTTTGACTGATTGCATATCACTCGTCCTCTTTTTCCATGTGCTTTCTTCTCTACCTGTGACTAGTACCGTTTCAAAGATAGCGAGCATCCGTTACAAATACACATGCACACTGCGCATCAATTCTCTGTGTCATGTCATGTTGTCTCTTTAGATTTAATGTACGCCGGAATCATTAGCAAACGGTCGGTTGTAGTAAATTACGGTTACAGCTTGCTCAAAACTAGTTGTAAGGAAAATTTTTGGAGATCAGTCAGTTGAAGATGAGTGTCGCTGACGAACTTTCTCATCCGATCTTGTATCGTTATTCGACCCAAATTCAATAATGCCTCATCTGTCTTGATTTCAACTGTTATGAATGCAGGTATAAGGTCTCCTGATCCGTGCATTTCTAGAAAGTGACGCAATCTTGCGCTGACCAATCGAGGATCTGGTGGATAATGCATGGGGCATGTACTCAGGGTAAATCCAGGATAGCCGCTATGAACTGAACCATGAGTTGAATCGATATCAGGGCTTGGACTCCTGCCCGAAACTGGTGCATGGGCCTGCGATAATCCATTAGTCATAATCTGCGCCTTTATCGGAACCTTACACTATTTTCTCTGTCATAACGTAAAGGCGTGCCTATGTCGTTAGGTGAGAGTCGAACTCCACCTGCTAGCTTGCGCCTCAAATAGAATTTGATAGCCCAATTATTTCTTTGAGGTCCAGATTCCTGATACAGTTTCATTACTGGCCACTTGCTATAGATCTTTTGTTCAAAGTTAACACTAAATATAGTTATCAAACCGGACGACGCACCTTCTGGAAAAATTGGGACCACCATTCATTATTCATCACCGATGCATCGTCAAATTCATCATAAAGTTGATCAATTGTTTGCTATAATGACAGCATCATGGATTGGGGGATGAAAGGAACAAATCAACGTGGCGGGCTTACAAGGATCTTGTAGAATTCTTGTTCACTCTGAATCGTCATTGCTTGCATCAACTCCGAGAGGGGCGCTCCGGGAGATGTCAAACGACGTTCCACATCTGGCGGAGGCTTGGGTATCGGATCATATGGCCGCTCGCGTCTGGACCTCTTAATAGGGCCGAGGGAACTGGCAGCCGTCAAAATTCCGATCAATCTTTGTTTATCCCCAGGTCGAACTTGATCTGAACGAAGCGTGTTGATGAAAGATATACGATCTGCTTGTGACCAGCTCTGTACCACGCAAAGGTGACGATCGTGTATTATTCCGATGAGATTCAGAACTGGAAAAAGGTCATTGGCATTGGCAAATAACTTTCGCAATTTCTCTGTCTGAGAGGGCGGTACTGGCGGGCGCAAACCACACGTAGTGCAAGGAGCTGGATAGTTCTCTTCTGGTTGCTGTATCGATGACATAGGAACATCCCGAGTGTGAGGTCGGTTCGGATCCTCAGAAACGGACGGGGTGGTATTCTTTTCGAGAACATAACATGAACATGGTTATTATCTCATAAAATATTACTTACTTGGCATGTTGCTCGATAATCTCTTGCTGTACCTGGTGCAACTCGCCTTACCGGAGGTGCCTTGCCGACGTACTGGACCTTTCTTCTTGCCGACAAACTCGAAGTGACAACGGCCCTATCCGCAGACTCTGATCTCCACCGGCGTTGTATCTATACAATTTATGTCCATTTTACATCAATGAGTTTTCATCCCAATACCTCTGTCTTTCTCTTCAGCATGTCAAAATAAGCGTTGATGTGCCAGCTATCCGCATACTTGCGTTGCGTGGGGAAGGCTGCATTGACCTGTGTCATTTGTCAGAGTATTGATGCAGATAGAGTGATCTCATGCACCACATCGAGAAAGGCTCGCCACTGATCAGCTCTTTGCCTGGTTCTGGGAACACAGGGTAACATTTCGAGGGCGCATTGCTCCATGATAGACTTGAAGAGTTGGAAATCATCCATCGACACATCCATATGCCGCTGTAAAACGTCATCGTGAATTCTGTCTGGCCTTAAATTCGGAGGGCGCTGTATGATCTCTGTCTCCATCACGGTAAGGTGGAATTCACTTGTAACCAGTTTATTGGTCACATGATCAGCGTGACAATCTAATTTCTTAAGGTGATATGGCAAAATCTACTGCCTGCCGCACTTGCGAGATACACATGGCGGCTGAGCAGCAGGAACGTATTCCCAGGTGGATAAATTTGTGATATCGTCTGTATGTAAGCAAGTCTACCTGATGTCTGAAACTCGTACATATGTTGGTTTAAGATGTGAGTCTCACCGTTTCACTCCCGCGCTTCTGCAATCCTACATCGCTGACATCGCTGACATCGCTTGGCTGGCACTACGAATCAACAGAAACGGTCACTGCAAAACGGTCATACATGGCCGGGGCACCGTGCAAGCCAACGTTACCTCTTCAGCTTTGCTCGACGGTCAAGCATTGCCTCTGATAATCGCCCTTCTTTTCGAGCTCGCTTCAGCTGTACACTAAAGTCAGTAATACTTCGGCGTGATATGCCCATCGCACCTCTGTCTTATCTTCATTTGAGACTACAACCCGACCTGCTCCCCAGGCTTGGTATGTTCGACTACAGCAAACGATGAGTTTGGTTACCTGCTAACTTCGGAAGACATACTTCAGGCTTGTTTCCTCCAAGTCTGGCTCAGCCGTCGCAACATTCCTCTTTTTCTTCTCTTCTTCGTTAGCCTCCTTTTTGTATTTGTACTGGACTTTGACCCAGAACCGTTCTTGGAACCCTACCTCTTCACTGTCTCCCCTGAGTTGCAATACGCCACCCGCGGCTTCGTCTATGCTCAAGTACTTCTCGTAGATGTTCATGAACGCAACCATGCCATCCGGTAGCAATACCGGCGTCCACTCTTCCTGGGGCCCCCGTGCGTCCCTGTCGGCAGATACTAGGCCATGAGTATCGCAAGACAGAAACTTGCCCTCCCCAGTGCCTGTCCTCAAGTTGATCGTGGGGGAACCCGCGACCCGTGTCACGACCCAAACTTGAGAAACATCCGTTGGGACACGCTCCAGCAGCGGGGGTGGATCTTCCTCCGTTTCCTCCGTTTTTTCTTTGTCAAGTGTATGTAGAACCAGTCTGTGAGCGGCTGCACTGTAATTGATTGATATTGGAGATGGATCGGATGGATGGACGATGAATGTGGGGCCTCGTATTTCGAATGCATCGGCAGGAAACACCCAGGTCTCCATGTCTTGCTCTTCTTCCTTTCGTTTACTATTTCCTGCCCAACCATCTTCGTCGTCCTCTCTCTTCCGTTTTTTCTTTGCCTTGTCACCCTTGAATTTTAGCCTTGTGGATCGCACTTTCTCGCTTGACATGAGTGGGCAAATGATGTGACAGTGCACGTGATCGAATTCCTTTACCGTGGGAATATTATACCAATTGACTACTTCGCAAGCCCACCCGCCGTCGCCAAAAAGCCTACCAGACAAAAATGAAATTTAACCCTGGTATGTTTGGACTACTGTATAATGTCTGCATCTCGCTATCCCAACTTTCTTGAACGAAATCGATTGAAGATTGCGTTGGATGCAATTTCTATCATTTAGATGTGCTTAGAAGAACAGGATGCTGATAACCTTACTTCTCCGTGCAGACGTCTCTTCCTCAAGACGAAAATCTCGCAAAGCGCACTTCACCGCGCCCTCGTCTGTCCGTCGCAAGATCATGTCGTCTGCACTCTCAAAAGAACTTCGTGGCAAATACAACGTGCGTGGTACAACCTGACGATGAGCGCGAGCTGACTTGTTAGGGCAGTGCCGCTCATTACCTATCCGCAAAGACTGACGAAGTCAGGATTGTTCGAGGGAAGTACAAGGGCCGAGATGGAAAGGTGACTCAGGTGTACCGTAAGAAATGGGTGATACACGTCGACCGCGTGCAGCGAGACAAGTCGAACGGTGCAAGCGTACCGATCGGCATTCATCCTAGCAAGGTTGTTATCGTCAACATTAAGCTGGATAAGGATAGGTCTGATTTGTCCTTTTCGTCGTTGTGCCTTAAACTCATGTTTACCCAGACGAGCAATTCTGGAGCGGAAAGATAGGAAGAAGGTGGCTGCGACAACTGACGTCGAGATGGTTGACGTACGATCCCCTTCTCTGAATATATTCACCAGCGCTCATTTTGATATTACAGTGAACGCTTACTACATTGTTGCACATGGCTAAAATCCTCGCCTGTACCTATGCCTGTACCTTGCTCATATGGAGCGTGTTATCATCATCGTTCTTTCATCTGCATTGCACATGCCTCATTGCAGTAATGGTGTGATTGTCAGACATGTATTGACAAGAAACCGATACGACAGTATTGTTTAGAAAATGACATCCTCATCTTTGCTACCTAATAAATTTGAGACTTCCTCGTCGGCTGGCGGTGAGTTCTCTGGCTCTACGGTGATCTGTCTTTGCGCAGCCTCTCGTTTCTTCTTGCCTTGGATCTTCTTCAACCTGGTGGATCGCGTCAGCATCGTCAATGAAACAAGACCATTAATAGAGCACCTGAAGAATTCTTCGCGATCCATTTCATCTAATTCACTTATTATGTATCTTATGGTATTATCCAATCGTGGGATTATGACATGTTCGATAGCATTGACTCTTCTGTTGGTTGCGCGAATCACATCATCTAGGATTGTGAAGGCTGTCTGAAGCGACGCAAGTTCCACCAGTGTCTCCAACGCCTTTGCGTACACTTCTTTGGCGCGGAGTACTTGTTGACCACCACGCCCTAAACCGGTGAGATTGAAGTCTTGCTCCATGTGAGCAAGTCATGCAGAGGCGTGCGTCAAGTATAACGCATAACGCACCCGTTCCTGCTGCTCGATCAACCTCGAAAACAGGTAAAACGACGCCTGACACATTCTCCTGTTTCGCCTTTACTCGAAACGACGCTACCTTGGCCTGCTCCTGGACAAGATAGGAGATATCGCCAGTAGCATAGGTAACCTCAGCCAGAGAGAAGGACGCCAATTGCATAACTTTCCCCATTTTTCTCTTTGCCTATTCACTGGGATGATCAACGGCGGGTGAAACGGGCAATGGTGCGGAAGGCGTACATCGTCCACCTTCCTCAGTATCGCACGGAACCGTGTTGTCAGTGCATCACGCTTCTTGGCGAGCAACGAATGTCCCGTCTGAGCGCCTTTGAGACGCTGCTTCGTGTTTGTCAGGGCCATACGTGTTGCAAATACATTTTCTCGTGCTCCAGTCCCCGACATACTGAGTGGATGGTATCAGGAATCGGTCGACCGTTCTCCAAGCAGCTGATGGTAAGGGAAAACCGGCGTATCAGATAGCGGTGCAGTAAGCAACAAAGGGGGCATAGCTCAGTTGGGAGAGCAGTAGACTGAAGTTCTAAAGGTCCTGCGTTCGATCCGCGGTGCCCCCATTTTTTTTTTTCATCGCTGCACATTCTACTGCTACTGCAACTACATGGCATTCGCAACTATCAAGCTATTGTATATTTCCCATAAGATTTCTCTGGGTCAAACACCTTGCATAGAGATTGTTAGCTAGGAACATGGGATGAACCATTCTAACGTACTTCCCATCGAGAGGCTGGAAAGATGTGCTTGTTTCTTTGGTACCAACTTCTTTCAACGACTTTACCCGCATGGGACTCGTCCTTCTCTTTCGTCGCATCATGAAGAAGTCGTACATCATCGTGGACGTCGAAATTGAAAAGGGGCCCAGACTTTCCCCTCGCCTTATTAATGATGAAGTCATAAAAGGTATAGTGCTGTGGACATGTTATAAACATCATCCAAGCTTTACGACCGAACGCACATGAGGTATGACAAGGTCCTCCTTGACATACATAAGATTATCCACACTGACTCCTCTGAGTTCGGGGAATTGCAGCCTACACTTCTCTAGAAACGCAGATATATTGTCGCCCTTCTTGCACTAATTCATCGACGGAATTCGGTAAAGATGCATCAATAGAATGGGAAACTTACGGTGACACTTTTCCTATGGCCCGTTCCATCCCAATACGAGTATGTAATCTCGATGTCCTCCTTCTTAATTTGCTCTTGCTTTTCAAGCCATTCTAAGCGTAAGCGCTCCCTTTCTCTACGTTCCGCCTCTTCTCGCTCTCTGTCGGGTAAGAACGAGGTATCAACATGGGGGTTCTTTTTCAACCTGGACTTCTTCATAGCAGGCTCGCTCAGGGCCTCATCATCTTGCTCCTTTGATTCCGACCTTCTTGATGAATCAGCTCCTCCCGACTCTTCACCCTCGGCTTCGTCATCATCAAGAGCAAAAGAGAGCGTAGCCTTTGCGACTTTTTTCCGTTTCTTGGATTTTCTTCTGCCCCTCCCTAAACAAGTACTCCACATTCTATAAGTTATCTTGTGCTTTACGGCAACGACGAAGGGTAGAATGAGGGACGAGACCATACTTGAGTTCATTTGTGCGCGCAGCCTCTCTCGCTCTCGCCTCCTCTATTTCTTTGCGCCTCTGCTGAAAGTCCTCCAACCGAACAAGGCCGACAGTGCTATTCTTGAGCGAATCTTCGACAGAGTCGTGCTGACCAACAAAACGGTTGGCAGACGGGCGCACTTTCTCTGTTTCGCTGATGAGTTTCTCTTTCTGACGCTCGTATTCTTCGCGCATCTGCATGCGCTGCTTTGCGAGAGCATCCTCTCTGCGGCCTTCAAGTTTGCTATTGGACATGGAGGGCGTGGTCGGAGAATTTAAATTTTCACACGACCCTAGCATGGTCCATGTTCTCGGCGTCAACCTGCGCGACTCGCATTCCCTGCGCGTAAGATTGGTCTTCATGGCACGTCCTCCTCCGACTGACCTTGTATCGCCAGCATGCTTTAACGTCGTTCTATGGCATCGGCTGCAAAACAGCGCACCGCATATGTGCTCGTCTGCAAGTCCACGACACATGCAAAGTTAGGGACTTGACCCCCGTTCAAGTTACCGCTTTGAGTTCCTATCTCTCGTCGCCGGATACCACCTCTATGCCGCCTCGTTAGTCCACTCGCCGCACTAGATCATGTACCGCCCGAAAAATCATTGCAAGACCTTCAGGCTGAATTTCATGCCATGCGGGTGAGCCGCGAAGAAAAGAAACAACAAAAGGAGGCTCGAGGTTACGCGAGCGTTGACCCGCTCAAAAACGTAAAGATTGAATCCGAGCTGAGAAGGGAGATCCGGGAAAACATAGCACACCAACGTATGATTGGAAGCTATGTCGGCAAGCGTCATGCCATGCATTTGCCTGTTAGAGGGCAGAACACCCAGTCCAACGCAAGGACTGCGAGGAAACTCAACCAGTTGGATCGCTGTAGTTAGACCGTGTTTATTACGAGCGTAGCGTGTGAAATAAGACATGGCAACTACGAGCAAGCAGTATAAGAACATCGGTGAAGACCTCTGGAAGACTCGCTCCGAAAAAATCGTGAGTCCTCTTCCCCCGCCGCCATCGCCTCTCTGATCCGCTTAGAATGCAGAGCTATTTGCCCTGACTTATGGTGCTTTGGTCGTCCAGCTTATACAGGATTACGAAGACTATGCCGAAGTCAACAAGCAGCTAGAAAAGATGGGATATGCCATCGGCACGCGCCTGATAGAAGATTTTTTGGCCAAGAGTAATCTCGGGCGGTGTGCAGATTTCCGGGAAGTCGGGGAGGTCATGGCGAAGGTGCCTCACCCATCGCACTCTCCATAAGAATTCCTCACCTACGCATTGATTTTGCGTAGGTCGGCTTCAAGTCTTTCCTCAACATTACGCCATCCGTAACGCATAATGCCCTGCCTCCCACATCGCCGAGCCGGTCTGGTAGTAGCCCTGCGGGATTTGCAGGAGCCATTGGTTCTTCCTTTACATTGACAATGGAAGAAAATCCCCTTGCAGAATTTGTCGAGCTTCCAGAAGAAGCTCTGGAAGGGGGCTTGTGGTTTAGTAATATTCTCTGTGGTGTTATACGTGGTGCATTAGAAATGGTGAGTGTCTGGTAAATCTGACACTATTGTTTTCTTCATGGCGATCCTCAGGTACAAATGCAAGTTCAGGCAGAATTTATTTCAGACGTACTTCGGGGTGATGAAAGCACGGAGATTAGAGTAAAACTGTTAAAATATCTAGAAGAAGAGGTGCCAGTAGGTGATGACTAGATAACACAGCCGATTGTGTATTCTAGTGTTTATAAGTGCCCCTTGAAATCGTCCATTACGAGATATGTCTAGGCCAGAACTCGTAGCTCCTCCAGAAATCGTACGTCAAACATCCCATCCCACAACGAACGACACTTTCCTTCCTCGCAGTATTATGGGGACACGGAAGCAAGAAAATATACAAAAAAGTCTGTCGTGCCAATCGGGCCTTGCCCTCTTGTTGACACTCCATAGTACGCGAATACAACAAGTGCAAGCCGATATGACTTGTCGAGCCATTGAACTTCTGAATTTACCGCCCGATCAGCCTGCCCTTCTACTTGACATTGGATGCGGCTCCGGTCTATCAGGCGAAATCCTTGATGAGGAAGGGTACCATTGGGTAGGCGTAGATATATCGCCAAGCATGCTAGGTGAGTGCAAGTTTTTTTTTATGTAGGGTATGGATCATATCTTTCGGGTTGCAAGAGGTCGCACTGGAGAGAGAAGTGGAAGGAGACTTGTTCCTGCAAGACATTGGTCAAGGCTTTGGTTTTCGCCCTGGCAGCTTTGACGGCGCTATCAGGTGGGTCAAACCTCAACATTCTTATTTATTCGCTCATTTGCCCAGTATATCAGTCCTCCAGTGGCTCCTAAACGCGGAAACCAGCCACCCAACATCCTCGCCTCCGCATCGCTTGGTGAGATTTTTCACGACACTCCATTCAGCGCTGCGAAATCCCTCTCGAGCTGTCTTTCAATTCTACCCCTCATCCGACGATCAAGTCCAGCTCATAACGTCAATTGCGCAGAGGGCTGGTTTTGGAGGAGGCATCGTGGTGGACTATCCGAATTCTAACAAAGCTAGAAAAGTGTTCTTGTGTTTGTTTGTTGGGGGTGGAGGTGGGCATCAAGTGCCAAAGGGGCTCGAGGGAGACGAAGAAGTAGAAGCCGGAGCCGTATTCGAACGGAGAAGAGAACGAGAACGTTCGCGAACCAAAAGCGGCAAACGCAGAAGTGTGAAGGACAGAGACTGGATACTGAAAAAGAAAGAAGTAAGACCTTTAACAAGATTCCAGATCTGGCCGTTAACGCTTGGTCCCAGTTGTATCGCAAACGGGGCAAGGAGGATGTGCCAAGGGATTCAAGGTACACGGGTCGCAAACGGCGGCCTGTGTTTTAGGTTTAATTAGCCTCCAACATGCAGACGGTAGGCGTCTTTTGAAATGTATCTACGATGTGACGCATGTGCGTTTCGCCAAGAATAGCTCACAACACCCTTCTACGGCTTCTCTACCGCTGTTCCGGATGAAATGTCCCTGCAAAGCAGCCATGCTGACCCTTCGTCCACGTTGCATTTCGCTTTCAACAATGTGACTCAACTCTTCGGCAAGCTGTTGTACTTCTTCTTCGGCCATGTCCGTAACATTCTCGCTACCACCGTAGAATCGAGTAAACAGTGTTTTTGCTTGTTCGGCCGTTGCATCGTCTATAAGCTCCGTCATGTCGACACGGCCAGGGCGGATGAGCGCGGGATCAAGTCTTTCGAGATGGTTAGTTGTCATGAATATTATACGTTCTTCCCCCGATGCTACGCCATCTAAAGCGTTCAGGAAGCCAGAGAATGTAACCGCAGACTGGTAGCTATCATCCTTTCGTAAACATAGATGTGAGAGGAGATATGGGAGACTTACCCATCTTCGCTCGTTTGCACTCGTTTATTGAATGCAGCATCTACGTCTTCAATTAGAATGAAACTACGCTCTGGAGCATTAGATAGTAGGTGATTTAGTTTATCATCTGTAGAGCCGCGCTCGGCCAAGTTTAGCAGGCATATATCGTACGACAATGATCCTGCAAGTGCTTGAATAAATGATGTCTTTCCAGATCCCGGTGGCCCATATAGAAGGTAACCTCTTCTATATGGTATTCCTAGTCAATTTTATGTTAAATCCACGTGCGGCCGCATAATGACCGACCTCTATCCGCATACCATTGGCGACGTTCAAGGAACGTTTTGACATCTGCTTCTATTTTTGCTGCGACCCCAGATGCCAACACGACGCTATGCAGTGGTCTCTTGCGTCTCGGCTGGCCAAAAGGCCTCCATTCCACGTTCCATGCCGTGTGAATGACAAGCTTCCCTTCCTGTCCACGCATGGCAAGATCCTTTGCCTCCGAAAGCAACTCGGGAAACAAGGTTCGGTCGCGTGACAAGGCTGTTAAAGTTACCGTCTCCCAAGGCACTCCAGACACGAGCTGCATTGAACGCGTTTCCCGTTCCCGTTTCACCTGCAAAATTAATGCGCTGATGCGTTTCAAGATGCTTGTGACATACTTGGATCCACGCCCGTTTATACTTGAACCAGTGGATCCCTGGGCCTGCTACAAGTTTAAAGAGTGCGGATGACGATCCATTTTTTCGCTGTTCGATCGTCGTTTCGACGCTCAGCTGGTGGCTCCTGAGCCACGGTGCAGAGCGGCGCGCTGCCTGTGATTTTGCAGCCTCGTCCGCCTGGCGAGCCATCCAGGCAAGGAACCACTCGTACGCTCTATCCTTATTGTTAATCTCGAGTGACACGAGCATCCGCCTCCGGAGAGCTATTGAACCGAGAATTGCGCCTTGCCGCAGTGCAGTCAACCCGATACCCACTCCCTAAGTAGCATGAGAGTTAACTCTGTGTTGTATATAAGTATTCACCATGAGACCAAAGCCGGCCTGGAAGTACGGACTGCACTTGATTTTTCGGGCTAAGCACAACGTGCATGATGAAATGCAAAGACGCACTTGTCACCGAAGACGTCGGCCAACGAGAAGTGGCTTGTGATGGCAGACTCGGATGGCATTAAAGAAGAAGATCGACGTGGGAACAAAACGCGTGCCATACTTAAGTAGCGTAAGTCGCGTCTCTTTTCTTTCCAATGTCCTCCCACAACCGTTCGTCACTTGCAGACGCTTATGCCGTACTCGGTTTGACTCAGGTATGCTCTCCTGTTCCATGCCGTCAGCTTCTACGTATCGCTCTGCAGGGGTGCTCGCTTGACCAAGTCAAAGCTAGATACAGACAGGTCGTCTCCCTCGCGTAGTTGCATGTAGAGTACTTCTGACATTATCACAAGATTGCCCTGCGTACTCATCCGGACAAGAATCCCAACAATCCCGGTGCCACAGTCGAGTTTCAGCATGTTAGTGAGGCCTACCGACAAATTTCGATGCACATCGATAGTGAAGTTGGGAACGATCACTGGGATGATTATCATTATGATTCTGACGATGACGAAATTCCACTGGAAATCTACCTGTTTGTTCCGTCGCATGCATCGGATTGCCATGGCTTATCCCCAGGTCAGGTGGCTTTTCAGCCGACTCGTGAATGGCAGGATGCATTCCCCAAACGGATACTCCTATGAACCTTATAGACAGCAGGCGCAAGCGCGAACGTGAAACACCGGAGGAGTACCGAGAACGACAGAGAAGAACAATGGAAGAACGGAGAGAGACCGAGGAACGCCGAAAAAGGGAAGATGAAGCAAGCAAGCGGGACCGTGAACGACAAAGAGAAACAGGTATTCCGAATCAAGCGTGTTTGCTGACAATTTGAGATGACTTGTTCGGGTGCCAGAACGTCATCAAGCAAAGGAACGACAACAACATAAGAGGGCGGCTAGAAAAGCGCAGGCCAAGGTCAAGACCCAAAAGGCAGAACAGACGGCCCAGACATTGCAGGAGCGCGCTCAGACCCTGCGTTCACGCGTCTTTCAGGCTGCTCGTGAGAAAAACTCTGCCAAAGTGAAGGAAGGTATATATGAGTTTTCCGTTGATGCCAGTGGCGGCGAGGTGAGAACCGGATGTGAGAAGTTTGTTGAGATCCTTCCGGAAGATCCGCAAGAGACGTTGCTACACATTGCAACCAAAAACGGAGACGCCGACCTCGTCGAATATCTAGATAGGCACAGTATGTTCTTTTTAGTTTCTTCGTTTCTAAATGACGTTTTCATGATCAGATGCCGAACCTGACGAGAGGAATTCGGACGGTTTCACGCCAGTTCACCTTGCTTTCCAAGCTGGTAACTCGAGCATTATTATTTACTTTTTCAAAACGTATCCACCCAATGATCCCGATCATGCATCCATATATCGTCCTCCTGAAGGGCAAATGCTTCTCACATATGCACTGCGGTTGCTTAGTCCCCCCTTGGCAGATTTAATTCTCGCAAACGAGTTGGCAAGCATACAAGACATCGAGCAGGCCCGGGACTGGGCTAACTCTGTGGGTTTCATGACAGATATTAACAAGGATGGTTCCTCTGCGAAAGAAAGCGAGAAGCTTAAAAATATTTTGGCCTTGCTCATGGGTTATGGTGGCTTTAGTTCTCCCCCGGCAACCGAGTCTGCAAGTAGCGGCGCTGAATTTATTGCCGAGTCGAGCAATACGAAGCTTGGTGCAAGAGAAGAGCTAGCCGACGATACAGATTATCACCGGGGCCGACAAGCAAACAAATATCACGCTAGAGGTAGAGGTAGAGGTAGAGGTGGGGCACACGGTCGAGGAAGCAGGGGCGGTCATCATGGTTGTGGTTGATAGTCTACAGGATATTCCTACACCGTTTTCTACGACAGTTACTAAAGTAGTTGGTACCGGTAGCAAACATAACCAAACAGGCACGATCAACACTTCCTGTTCATTACTGTCACAAGATGGGAAGACTAGCGGAAATGCAGCGTAAGCTCCTGGAGGTGAGCAGTAGGTTAAAATGTGCCTATGTGGCTGATGCATCTCCTGCTTAGCAAATGATGGGCCCCGAGGCCATGGGAGTAGCCAACGCGAACCTTGTCTGGTCAGACGAAAAAGTGTGCAGAAATTTTCTGTGTGGCGTTTGCCCACACACGTTATTCACAAACACAGTACATTTCTAAGGACATTACACTGAAGGGACACTGAAGCTAGGTGCAGAAAATGGATCTCGGCGCCTGTCCGAAATCGCATACGGAACGATTGAAAACGGACTTTTTGGCGGCTAGGGAAACGAACCCTAGCGATCCAATATTCCACCGGTTCCAAATGGAGTATGAAGCCAACATATTTGCATTCGTGGATGAGTGTGATCGAAGGATTCGAGCCGCGCACCGCCGTCTGGAGAAGACACCGGAAGAGAACGCAAAGACGACGAATTTGGTAAGAGACCTGGGCCTCGAGGCAACAGAAGAGGTGATCTGAACAACGTGTGATGCAGATGCGCGAGATTGCAGAAATTGAATTAGCCATCCAGGGAGGGACGGAGAAGATCGAGACGTTGGGTGCGTGGATTCGGTAAATGAAGGGACACTAAGTCAATGCCGGCAATCTAGGTGAACAGGGCAAGGTGGAAGAGTCGATGCGAGAAATGGCAGCGATCGAAGCGTTGAAGAGCGAGAAGGCAGACAAGGAGGTGAGTGGTATGTGGCCGGAAATGGATGGACTGACAGGCTGGCACAGAGGGAGCTGCAACAGCTGACGGACACCTCGGGAGCCTCGGGACATCAGAAGCTACGCGTGTGCGATGTATGTGGGGCGTATTTGTCTGTGCTCGACTCGGATCGACGACTGGCAGACCACTTTGGAGGCAAGGTGAGAGCACGAGGCGAATTAACATGAGGTGATGTCACTGAAATGGTGAAACGAGATGCATCTCGGATATCACGAGCTGCGGAACATGCTTGGCAAATTTAGGGAAGAACGGGAAAAACGAAAGGGGACGATGGGAGCAGGAGGGCCAACGGCACGAGGCGGGGAAAGAGGCGATGCGCATCGAGATCGAGAACGAGATCGAGGATATGAAAGACATTCATCGTCACGATATGAGTGAGTGACAGGGACGAAGCTGAGGCGCCTGCTGATGATTGACAGCGACCGCAGGCGAGAACGGGAGCGTTCACGAAGCCCCGGGAGGAGGCGATACTGAGATACGGTAGCGTAGTTACTCTGTCACACGTCACGCGGCCTGCGCTCTGCTGAGACGTATAAGTCTGCCCATCGCCCATGCTCGCCATGGACGCCGCCTTCTTCGACTCTCATCCATTCCTTCACCCAGAGCCTCATCTCATCCTGGGTGAGATGCTCAATGAGTACGCGTACTTTCTTCCCCGTCCGCTCTGCTTACCCTGCAACAGCATCGCAAAAACCGCTTCTTCTGCTGGCGACGCCTGCCGCATGGGCCAGAACCAGGAAGCTTCCTGCAAGGTCGATGAGCTCAAGCTGCGCATACTTCGCGTCTCAGAAATGCTCGCCATCATGTCCATCGACACCACCTCTTATCCCTTCATCTTCCCCAACCTCCCTTCACACCCCCCACCCCTCCATCTCACTCTCCCAGACATCTGCAGGAAGCGTGGTCCCTCAGACATTGGGGAGCACCGCTGCGCCAAGGCTCTTAAGCGGGAGCCGCTCGACGATACGCCTATCGCGCATACACCCCATGTCCCTCTCATGTTTGCCTCGGCGGACGCTCCAGTTGCCTCACGTCCGCCATCGCCCCCGCAGCCCTTTTCCGCGACTCATCTGATCGAGCCCGTAAAGCAGCCGCATTTCATCCCCGCAAATCTGCCCGCCGTCGACTTTGGCTCCGGCATCACAACGCCGATGGCCTCTGCGTCCCCTACGTTTTCCGATTTCCATACATCCTGGTGCGATTCCGTCGTCCCCCCTCAACTGCAAGCTCTTCCCGTTGTTTCGCCGACAACTGTCATCCCCGACCCTATCAATGCCTTTTCCCCGGCCCCTCTGCCACCGCCATCAGAAGCATCAATCCAAATCACGCCTATTCCACAGGAGGTTGATGTCCTGACTAACCCCATTGGAAAACTATCCGGGTCCAACTCTGAGTGCCATCCGGTAGACGGTCAGTTGGGTTACGCATACATCAATCCGTATCCAGATAATTGGGCAGGCATGCAGTCATCAGCACCCAATCCTTCACCAGATGTGATCCAGGCTGCCTGGGTGCCACCTGATGTCTCTGTATTGTCGGTCACCTCCTCCGCATCAGACGAGCCTAGCTCAGCGCCCAGCACAACGCGTGGAACACCCACCGACGATGAAGAGGAAGACAGTACCGCCTCGGAAGGTGTGGACAACAGCCAGCCTAAGATCGACAGAAAACTGGTATTCCGAACGACATCTCTGCGTGTAGAAGCTTTGCTGATTACTTGAAAGTCATCGCTGGACTCGTCGCCCGGCGCGGGATCCGACGTTCCTCTGGAGTACAAAGCCGAAGTCGATCGCATTTTCTTTGAATACCTCAACAAAGTTTGCTCCAATCGTACGTCTGTTTTGTCCTCGTGATCAAGCAGTCTCGGAACTTTGATACAGTGGATGCAACCGATTCAAAGGGTGAGCCAATCCATCAAACCTTGATGGCAAAGAAAATGCAACGACTGGATGAATCTCCTGATTTTCGCCCTTTCAAATTCCGGATACAAGCGTTTACCCTTGCTTTTCTAGAAGAAGTAAGTGTTTCGTAAGCCTGATCAACTGCATGCTGATCATGTCGTGTGACCTAGCTTGCCAGACAAGGCTATCCAGAGGAGAAAATACCCATGAAAAAGGTTTGCACTAATACAAGCACACGATCTCCAAATCTGATCACACGCACTAGATCCGCAACTATCTCTGGCGGCAGCCGTTCATTCTGCGCTTCAATGAGGATGGTAAGAAGGCCAAGTCTAAAGGTAACCACATTTGGAATATCGAGGCGAAAAAGGCCGGCGATGGCAAATGGGAATTTCGGCCCTTTCATAGGAAACTGGCAGGCAACCCTCCAAGCGTCGCTTATTGCGGTCTCAAATGGTCATGGTCGCCTCGTGTTTGGGATCCCCAGGCGTCTTGGCAAAACGTTCCGGTCAAATACAGCTCGCCGTCTCTTCCATCGTGGCTGTCATGGAAAGACGATGTCCTTTCGGGTATCCCACCCCCTGATGCGAAAGACTGCACTATCACAGTCAACGCCAACGTGAGTTGCTTCACAAAAAAATAGCTAATGTGACTTCTATATCCTTATGGGGATATCAACAGTATGTTTTGGATGGGCAAGAAGGGCAACTATCGCACACCTTCACAATCACTATAGCCCCCGTATCTGCAGCAGAGGCAGCCTCACGTCCACCTCGTCGGCCGTCAATGGCTGGCGACAGTCCACGTAGGAGCACAAGCGATTCTTTTCTGTGTCAGACTTCTAAAAGGTACGCATCTCTAAAAAATGATGAGTGATTTTGGCCTGATTGTATTCTCAGATCTAAAGGACGCTCCAATACGACTACGGCTGTGGCATCAGGGTACACGGCCCCTCCCACCACAACAAGTACTGTTTCGGCCGCCCTTGAATCCCCGGATAAGCGTGTCATCAGGGTTCTGCAGCAAGCAGCGCAAAATGTAACAATAGAGGCAGAATGTCAACTTGTCACTGGAGTACCAGACACAAACGAAACACTCGAAGATTTGGCTAAGCAAAGGCACGTCTTGGAGCAAACCGTGGACGCTTACGACAGGGAACTGTCCGGACAAAGTCATTTACAAACCCGCCGCCTCGCAGTTGCGGCCCAACATGTTGTCGTGCAAGCGGCGCATACCGTCATAGCAGACAAGACGGGGGGCACGGTTATCCCTCAGTCAAAAGTTACCGCCATTCAGAGCGTCACAGTCAGTGAACTGTCGGATGCAACACAGGATGCGATTGCGGAAGCCGTCAAAATGAAAGGAACGGCAACGAACGACGTTGATATCATCGTGACGGCGACCTCGATACTCAAAGCTCGTGCTCCAGGAAGTCCAACTACCACGCTCGAGGCCTTACCCCCCTTGAGTAATTCACCCACGATGCCCAGTACAGCTGTGACAACTCCACTATCGACACCACAAGGACTTGCAACCAACAGAGTGAACATTGGGCCAGTATACACTCCTAATCTTTCCTCTTTACCTGAATATGTATGATTACTCATTTACTCGGACTTTTTTTTTTCCTTCTTTTCTTGATGGAACCATGGCACTTGTACTTTTCGGGCTTTTTTGATTTCTTCTTTTTGGGCTCTCGCGGGACTCTTTTTTTGACTCTCTTGACATTTATTGGGATGCAGACACTGATTCTATGCTTCTCTGGGTCATATGGTCGGTAGAAAAATGACTAGTCTGTATAATATTAAGGATCTCAGATTGGTGTAGCACATATCGTACATGAAGGCACGTGAAGAGGATTATGCAAAGTGCAGATTGGGCAGACTTTAGAGCCACGAAGTTGTCCGCGCTAAACCCCCGCTCAGGACGGTACCGGTGAAACCTTGCCCCTCGTCCTTACTGCCAGACGGACCCTCAGTGTCCGAATCTAGATCATGCACTTCCGTCACTTCACGTAGTTCTAAGACGTCGTTAGCAGTTATTTGCAGCGCCGCAACGGTGGCCGCGTTATCCTGAAGCTCGGTCCCATAATGAAATAACTGTTGACAAATTGTAGCAATGTTCCACTCGTCCTGGATCTGTGTCACTTGAGTCAGCAACCCCGCTTCGATTATTAGAGGATCGCAGACCTTTATTTTGATTTCCTTGACGGTCATGTCTTTAGAGATCGTTATCCTCCGCCTTTCGCCGTGTTGCTTTATTTGTCTCAGTCGACGCGACTGTCTAAAAGTCTTGCGTGATGCATCAAGCGCCTTGCGTCTCATACCCAGTTTCTCATTAGGATTGAAGAACTGTATTACTATCTCTGTCGTCGTCCAGTCTGTTTTCCTGATCGCCGTCTCAGCAGACAAATATGGCATATCATAAGCGCCACATACTTTTTTAAGCGGCACTCGATACATGTAGGAACCTCCTGATCATAATGAGATGATCCATCTTCTCGAATTGTCTTGGCAAGGGAGATCAATGGACCGCCCATGTAGCTATTTGGATGAAGTAAGCACCGTCTACGGCGGAAGTTCGGCTCGACCACGTACTGTGATTCGAGGGTCTCCCAATCATGCCTGTGAATGATAAGCATGGTTGAGTCCAGATCAAGGGCAGAATTTGGATCAAAAAGTAGCATATCATGTTCGCAAAAGAAGATGTTGTTATCGATCATTTCAGGCCGTGGATTATCCATCGGGAAGTTTAGCCATTGTTTCCAGGACTTGACAAAGTCAGCCGAGATAACGGCACAAGGTCCACTTTGAATGCAGCTATCTCCGTCGAACGTGCTATCATATATGCTGAATAGTCGTGCCTAAAGGACTTGCTTGATACACGTGTCTTGACCATAGTGATATAACCCACCTTTTCTTCTTCTGCTCGTTTCTTGACTTCTCTTCTATCCTCTCGAGATGCACTGAGCTGAGCAGTACATACAGCGCAGGGCTCTTCGCCTTCCGAAGGGGGATCCCACCTAGGGAACAATCTTTGCAAAAAAATAACACCCTTTTATTCGCATGAGAAATGAAGGTTCGCTTATCCCTAAATAACTTGCAATTACCTGCACTGAGATCTGACAACGATTCATTACATTGATGGATAAACCCGCATGTTCACATCGGACATGATGCTGGAAATCTCCTGATTCAGGGTCAGGATCACCCTCAGATGCAACGTGCATTCGTGGTTTAGTCGATCTCCAATCTGGACAATTGTGATCATGAAGAACATGAGGCAGTATTTCACTCACCTCTGAGCCACTTTTTGGATATCCAGTATCGTGTGCTACCATCTCTAAGCGCAACGACCCTATCAAACTCAATGACATGTTGAGGGTGCTCGAGCTGATATAATCGTTCTGGCAGAACACGCTTAGATGTACAAACCGTCAGAAAATTTAATACACACCCTTGAAATGCTTCTCAACGCAGGACCTACAGACTTGATCGGCTCGAAATATGGGAACAAATGCGCATTGTGTAAAATCGACAATTTTTGTGTATGCCGACTATATGATAACGATGAAAAAAAGACGTTCCGTTGGATGTTATAACCTACTTCGGTGATGCGCTTCATTTCGGTAGCCTTTTCTGGATCTAGACAGCCATGTATACATTGAATTTCGTCATTTGAGACTTTGCCATTATGGGGTCCGTTATCGGCTGGTAGTCCATCCTCGTCTTGCTTTGCAGACTGAGGATTGACCTTTTGGCAAGCCAACCTCAAGCAGTGATCCGATAGCCAATTGATCAGTGCTTGTTGACCAACGATTACTGATTTCTGCTATCGCTTTGAAAATTGGGTGATGTATGCAAAATGAAAATGTACCTCATCGTGCCTTGACAGATTCCAAGAATGATATATTGACTTCAAATTAGTTCGCACTTGCTCAAAATGACTCAAAAATGACTGTTTCCTAACAAGAGTTACCATTGACGTTTGCGAATTTTGGCAATGACGCTACTTGCTTTTGTGTAAATTCGTCGCAAGCTTGTGAATGTGCGCGATTAAGAGACTCTACAGCATTTAATGCCCGTGGCGGAGGAGAGGGAATAGTCGACTCTGATTCCGTTTCCGGTCTGGCAGCGCGGTTTCGCGATGCTCGTCGGGAATAAATGAGCATATAGGCATCTTTTGATCGTATACTATCTTCATTAGCATATTCTATGGAACGAGATAAGTATCGTTACCTCGAATCATTCTGTTCTGTTGAAGTACCTCTGACGCTGGGTTGATACATGACAATAGGGCTATACTAAGTCATGCTTACTCCTCAGTGTCGCTATCTTTCTTCTTCTTGAGGAGAGTTCGGTCGCCAAGCGTCTTGATTTTAGTGACACACTCGTCATTAAATTGGTACCAACATTGTGACCTATTAGAATGGACCTTTCAGGCCGAACGCAGATGGAAGTTTCAAATGGTACGTACGTTTGATCATACACTTGTGCCTCATAATGGCCATGATAAGCACTGGATCCCTTGTGCAGAAGAACGCCACGCAAGTCGTATGTATAATCCATTGCACCGTTCATAGATCCCTCGTCCTTGTTAAGGTAATCGCCCATATTGATGGTGGCCGGAAAAGAAATGATATTCTTTGATTTCCTCCTTTCCATAGTCGACACATCGTAGACGAAGCGCATAAGAGAGAAATGTAGAACTGGAGGCAAAGTCCGCAATTTGGTGTACCTCATGGCATCCTGTAAAGTATCACAGTGTGAACAGTAATATCTACAATTCATTGATGTGGTCAGACAAGTTGAAAAGGGGAATGGAAAGAGAAGGAATCACTTGTTCTCGTCATCGAGTTTTTCTGACTGAAGCAAATTCGCGATTCCGTCGGAAAGTCTGACATTCCCCTGAAATTGGTTATGCATGTAGAGCAATGAAAAAGGGAATATATTCACAGCCAGATTAATTTCGAGCTCCAGAAACCCGGCCTCGCGTTCAGATGGACGCTGACAAGAATTACATACAGTGGTATGAACTTGCTTGCCTTGAAACTAGGAAGCCGAGTCTAGCTTGTATAAAATTGATCGTAGATGTCAATCGGCATACCTGGTCTGTCACCAATGACCTGAGAGACAACACTGGCTGTCTCTGGAATTCAGCATCCAAATGAGACATAAATAGCTTTGCAAATCTAACATCTGCCGTGAGCATTGGGAAACCTTCCCCGAAACAGACCTACTCTTGTGCATCTTGTTGCTCAGCCGTTCGCAGTGCCAAGCTTTCCACAAGTTTGGTTGGGTTAAAAACCTTCTGACGGCCTTCCTGCATGGCAGCAAAAGTCACCTGCAAGTGAAAGATAGGAGAGTCCTGAAAAGGCCATCGGCGTCGAATGAATGCATGGTACACGTATACAAACAGTGAAAGTTGCTTCAGATCCCTCAGAAGGTTGCAACCCGTATACCCCAGCACGAAAAGCTAGATCCCTGAACCAGACCTTGAACCCGAGTGAACGCGGCTAATTTCATATACAATTATACGCACTTGTAGCGATGCATTCGCATAGCATGTGGCACCCAGATTCTGCACATCGTCAATAGCGTGTGACTTGTACACCCCGGCGATAGTACCTTGAGACCGACAGGCTGATCTGATTCCCTACTTTGCTCAGTTGGATCCTCGTCCAAATCGAGTGTTTTCGCGAACAAAGCACAGGCCTTGACTGAGGGCAATTAGAAGTGAAGAATAAGGGAACAGTTTGACGCACCATCGTTTTCCCATTTCTCTTGTCCTAGATAATTTAGACAGTTCGGGTTGGGCTTACAGGCTTTCTTGCTGCATTGGGATATCTCATCGTCAGATATGACAATAATGTCATTATCCAGCTTATCACCAGCGGGTCCCTGAACAAACCGGTTGGGACATAAAGAATATGTGTTTCGAGCCGTAAAACCACATGTTGCGAGAATGTGTTCCGCAGTTATGCCTGAGACGTTCTTGACCTCTGTGCCGACCCAGCCCCAAGGGGATGTTTTACTGTCTGATGGAGCAGAGCGCTTGGTCTTCTCTGCTGGAGAAGCCTGCCTCCTGCGCTTTGGAGGCATGAGGCAGAGGGCGAAGAGCGAGGCGAGACAAGGTTACCAGTTAACGTTTAACAGTGAACACATTACTGTGCTCGCCAATCAATTGTATTTACATCCTCTGCATTCAACCAGGATGCAATTCCTGCGTTTACGCCTGGCCAACTTGACACTCAGACTGAAGTCCCATGAAGCGCGGATTCGCAGACGTCGCGCATTGACTTCCTGGTTGACGCGAAAAGCGACAATACTCAGGTCAGGACAGCAACAGGTCCATCGATACATCCTCATCCTTTCTGAACAGAATCGTGATATTCTGCGTGGGCTATATGTGGATGATATCTCTACCTTCCCCTCGTCTGGGCCGAGGTACTTACATAGACGAAAACGCGCTTCAGCCTGCCCAGGTATTTTGCTCCTCATTTGATTAGGAATACACTGAGTGGAGCCCTTTTCTTCAGGTGAATACGTATTGGAATTGGGAAGACGTTCATAATGCCGACAGATATTTAGAACAAATAGAAAGGCTACGCGACACCAACGCTACCAGCGAGCAGTGAGATCTTCGCTCTTTACTTCCATAAGCACCCACTCATGATTCTTCGAGACGAGCATTGCTTTTCAAGACGGAATTCACAAAACTGGGTATATCTGCCTCCACGCAGAAATACTACTATTCCCTTGGGAATAATGTTGGTCGGGACTTGCCACGCTTTCTTTAGCTAATGCATCGTAGAGCTCGGAAGGCATCAATTCATACGCCGTCCTTTCGTCGCCGCGCGCATCCGGCACAGAAGCAATGGTGATTTCTGCCTCCTGGTTCAGTAGAATGGACGAAGGCCACCAGTCCTTGAATTTACGGGGAGTGTCGACTATCCTCGCACTGGCAGCTTTTCTGAAGAGTGAGTTTCATTCTGCTCCTTCCGTTCGGGATGATCAACTATAGGAAGAATACTCTGTGTGGGCGAAAGATATTGTTTTTGTTATCAGCGACGGTTATCTAGAAGGCATGCATGCCTGGTTAAGTGCCTATCATGGTAACACGCAATCAAGTAAGCAACACCATTTCCTTGCTAAGATAACTCACCATCTTTATGGCCAAGACCTTCATGAACAACCTCTCGATTTGTCTTCTGGTGTTATATGGACCGCACTTAACATCGACTATCCTGGGCATTCTTTCTCACATT
The DNA here is from genome assembly GCA_023014455.1 of Amanita exitialis. NCBI lineage: Eukaryota > Fungi > Basidiomycota > Agaricomycetes > Agaricales > Amanitaceae > Amanita > Amanita exitialis. The sequence goes on from JAEBUR010000001.1 coordinate 1,792,893, forward strand.
TGGGGATGTTTTATGGTGAGACTGATATTCTTTATCAATCTTAGATGCCTACGCCTTATCTAGAGGGTTGCAACGGACGCCTACCTAATCAGGACCTGCAAAATTCATTCCACAGAATTGCTCTTAGCAACGGAGTGCCGGTCACCGTCTATGATCACGTCGATATCGTCGATCAGAACAAATCACCTGTGCCATTCAAATGGATTCCAGAGTTTGTGGATCTCGAGATAAACGAATATCGCCAACGAGCGAGGAACATCTTGCGACATATAGGTTATCAGGTGCGCGGCCGTCCAAGTGGTGTACATGGATTATACCATCAGTACGTCGCCGAATCCGAATGCATTAGGTTTCTTCATTATTTAGAGCAGGTTTCGGATAGATGCCATAACGTTGTTCGCAATTCCAGCAACGGGTCCTCATGGCTTTCACTCTATTGGTCGGTCAGTTGTATATATCTCATAGAAAGGGATGGTATCTAAGTACTCTACAGCGTCGTCGAGTCAACATTTAGAACAATGAACAATTTGCTCGAGCGTCTTCATGCGTCGTTTTTCTTCTTCATCCTTACGGCACCAGATCAATTCCTTAAGATAGGAAGTTACCTACCTAGTGTGCTGTTGGTCAGCGTCGCTATGATGTTCGGGGGTTTGAAGGCTTGGAATGATGCCTCGCTAACAACTCCTGAAACCGATGAAGACACTAAAAGTGACCAACCTGAGAGAAGACGACCCGTCCTAAGTGTGCTTTTACTCATGGGTTGCACTCACATTCTTGGTGCCTTACTGTTCTGGTTTTTGACATGGAATCCCAAGAATCCAAGTGTGAGTCTTCAAGTCCTCTTGTAAGCTATTATTAAACGCCTTTCTTCTTTGAGGGGATCTCTGTTACTGCCTTTATGGTTGTCGCTGCTTGTATGGCATATGTTGCAAGGCAATTTTCTGGCGAAATGGACCACAGTTCGCGTCCACTAGCGCTCAAGTCATTCAACCTTTGCATGGCATCGACGGTGGTATCAATAACGGCTGTGCTCAATTTTTCTCTTGCCTCGGCACTTGCTATAGCGCTTGGGATACCATTGTCCATTTCTTCCCCATCCGCAACCGCTATGTCTTTGACGAAACGAATACTGAAATATGTACCCTATACTGTTCTAGGGCTTGGATGGCTCTTGATACCTGCCGAGGTTGCACAAGCTATATGGTACTGGGACGTTCTATCGGTCTGGTTCGCCCCATTTGTATGCATCGTATACATGCCATTAGTGCTACAAGCAGGACTCGTGTGCTTATTATGAATGTGTGCGCAATATATATCAGATACTACCGTATAGTCCATTAACCTATATCCATGTCCATTGCTGGCTCGTCAGAACCAAAGAGATTCGTGTCTCCCACATCGTCGTCATTGATAGGACCGTCCTGGTCGGTGTCATCTGCTTCACCTACTACCCCTTCTTTTTGCAATCTTTGCTTCTCTTTCAACTCATCACGCTGCGCTATCTTCATCTCCAAGTCAGCCGTGAGTTTCTTCAGTGCATCCTCAAAGCGCCTCTGCAGGTGATAATGAGAAGGAGCGGCCCAGATTACGATGAAGAAGAATTGTACCTTAATGAGCGGGTTGGCGGAGCTGGCGATTTCGTTGTTTTTCTTTGCCACTGCAGCCTCCAGGTCTCTGATTTCCTCGTTGAGAAGTTTTTTTGCCTGCGCCAACTCGTCGTCTTCGTCTTCGTCATCGTCGTCTTCACTTTCCTCATCCTCATCCTCTTCATCAGCACCATATCTGCCCATCTCATCTTCGTCAACTAACGCTTGGTCCAATTCCGCTGCCAATTCCTCATCAATATCACCTTCACCTTCCTCATCCTCGTCTTGTTGTTCTTCTTCATCGCCTTCAAAGCCTGGAGTAGCAGCGTCCCCAGCATCAGACAGTGCTGGTGTAAAAGCGTCTTCCTTTTCCAAGAATTCGGAATCTGACAAGTCTGGATTGACATTGTCAAGTACGTCTATCACAAATCTGTCGATCATTACTTCTTGACATTTGACAGGAAAACGTACCATACTTGATTTCGGCAGCGAGAGAATCTTCGTACAACAGCCTTTCCACCTCCTGCTCTACACTTTCGATCGTCTGCCAACAAGACAATGAGCCTGACTTGCTGACAAACGGGTCATCTAACATACCCGTCGGTTCACCCTTTTGCGGAACCTGCGCTTGCGGGCATGGTGTAATGGAGGTGTTATACCATGAGGCCAGATGAAATCTTCAAAGTTGAAGTTTCTGTTCGCCGTGGGTTCCTCTCTCTCGATCTTGTCTTCAACAACTAGCATCTGACGAAACGACGCATAAGCCAACATACCGGGAGGCGGAAGAATAGTCCCACCTGGCATATATCCGCGACTTTGAACATCTGCTTGTTGTCCAGCGTCTTTTGTGATTCTACAATGCATGGAAGGTCGACTAGCTTGGCAGAGTAGAGACTGTTGCCGACATGGAAAACTGCACGGCGAGAGTCTTGACAAGATTTACATTTGTACATGAGATCCTGAAGTCTGTGGCATACCTTTAAATTTGAACCACACATCATTGGCCACCTCCCGCGACGCAACCATTTTCCGTAACTTGTCGAGATCGTCCCCTGGCGACATTCTCAGAATGAACTGCTCCTCGAAGGCAAGGTCATCGTCCGAGGAGTCCAGCTCCCGGTCGTACTGCCCGAGAAAGGACATGCCAGGTGCTTGGGCCGCGGCCTTTTCGCCCAGCTTGAGTTTGAGCTTTGCTGGGATCTTGGTCTTTGCATTTGTGGAACGTGTCGCGCGGTCAGCGTCTGCGCTGCGAAGGCGGGATGTTGACGGCACTGCGGCGTCTGTCGGGTGGGCAGCGACGGGTAGCTGCGACTCGACGTCGTCGACGACAATCAAATCGTCGTACATTGCAGTAAGTCACGTGAACATCTAGTTACCCTCGTCCTCAATACCCTCCTCCGCATCCTTCACCTCCGTCTTGTGCTCGCCGGCTCGGACAACTTGAATTTTCACATCCCGGCCTACCACTGCAAGGTACGCAACCATACATCCGACAACCAGTCCGAAAAAGCCCCATCGTACCCGATCGTACCGGATGTCTTCCGCGGTCTTTGCCGCTCGTTTTCGCCTCTGCAAGATCGTCGGCAGCATGCCGCTCCATGTGAGCCTCTGAGGCACAACCCGCGTGATCGTCGTTCTGAGCGTCTGGGAGAATAACAGCCGAGCATGTGCAACAAGCAACGGGTACGAGCCCAGGAGAAGCTGCTGAATGACTGGTGCCGGATATGGTGGTTCGAGCAACAAAAGCACGTGGGCAGATACTAGTGCATCAAGGCTTGTCGGCCTGGGGGTTTATTTAGTACGAGACAGTGCGGGTGGATCAAATCAAAAGACCTGTCACATCCCAAGAAATGTGTTGTACTCAAGAGGCGTGAATAAACGTCGAAAATAACCTTTGCGCTTTCAGCGACCTTTTCCTTTTCAAATGCCTGTTGAAATACACCGGCGTTTGCAGCTTTCTCCTGCTCCGGGGAGATGGGATGGAATGGTTTCTTCGGTTCTTTCTCAACATCAGGGATGCTCCACAGACCAGATGCTTCGAGTCTAGGCCTGTACAAATCTCGAATTCTCGTTGGGATATAGTACCGCTGGGGCAGCGGAAACATGGAGCACCAAGCTTTAAACGTCATATTTGCCCAATTTAATGGCTGAGAGTAAAGCATATAATACTGTTGAATGTTTGTTCAGGCACCTGCGTTCAACTGCGCCATGGCTACGCACGACTAAATCTCCCAGATGCGTCTCCGCATGGGCAGACCAGGCTATCCTCTGAGACTTTTGTGAGTTGCTCATGTTGCGGTCAAGATCTGTATTGGTGAAAGCATCACCCTTCCTTCTTTCTAGGCCTGAGACGTATTTGACAATAGATGGAAGTAATGTGACTACATGATGATCGTGGATGAGGCAAGGCAGTTGACCTATGTCGGCCGTAAGATGTGCAAGAATCATCTGTCCAAATGGCACGTACCACTGGGAGACATGTCAGGATTGGTGCATTCTGAAATGGAGAATTTTCCGGGGATGGCAAGCTGGAGAAAGATGATGGCAGCAAGGCATGAGGGGTCTATGGACGGGAGACCCCAATTGCCAGGCAGAACGTGCAGGACGATGACCATGTTCGGTCCGGCCGCTGCTCCTGCCATTTCCGGCCATATTTGGCTGGCCCTTCCGCCGCAAACAATCTCCCTATTATTCTCGGCCCGGTGCGGCACAGCTATCCTACGAATGTCTGCTACGTTCCTCCGCGCATCTCGTGACCCCTTGAACAAATTCGTCAGCACGGATAAATGCCCGACCATGTTCCGTTGACCGGACTTTCGGGAGGAGTTGGCATCATGGACATTGGCAAGCTCACTATTCTTCGGAATGCTGGCACTTGGGGGATTTTCGCGACACTCTTTTCCGACTCTGAAATGATACCTTGTCCTTCCAAAAACTCTGAAAGATGCCTTTAGCAATAACGCAAAATCCATGGCAACTGACCGCGTGTCCTGTATCTGAAGACGAAAGAGATATAAGTCTGATCGTCCTTCTCATATGGCTCTACAGTCCAGGTCGATGAATGTTGCCGAAAGGCGGGCCTTTCTTCTCCAAATCTAGGCGTGTCTGTCAGAACGATCCGCGGTTGATCAAGACGCGACATTACCCTATGCAAAGATCTGTATTGCGCTTTCCTACCACCATGGATGGCAGCACCTGAAACGCATTTGCTGGTTTGCTGGCCACCCGCGTGATTCTTTTTATCCGTAGCGTGATCATGCCAACATCTTTTGCTCCTGCCTGCACGGTTGGAAGAACTGTAATAGGTAAGCTTGCATTGTCAATGCGCATTGAATGCGCTCACCATCTTCATGAATTTTTTGGAATATGAACGGCCGTTCCGTTGTTGGAGATGTTCTCACTCCTCCCCTACATGCAGTTCCTTCCCCGAACAAGAACCGACCTGACACGGTAAACCCATCGAGGGTAATGTATCCACAAGTATCCACACGTCCTCCATGGTCCTTCCAGTACACTGAAAATGGCTGACAACAAATGAAGCAAACAGGCATCGAACCACAACAGGACTTACACAGCCCTCCTCTCCAATGATCCAACAAGATACACGATTCGCTTCATCATCCACCGCGACGAGATATTCTGGCAACTCCCTGCCTTCAACAACGACCCAGGCGGAAAAGTCGCGGTGTGTCAGCATATTTTACAAAGCGACAGATGGGCGAGCGCCGCGTACGATATATGAGCGTATGGTACACTGTTAATGTGTTACAAGTTGTAGAACCATGTAGGCGCTTGCCTTTCTGGGTTAACGCACGTGACAGACCAAGTCTAATCTTTGTTGTCGCGTCCCATAATCAAAAATGCCACCAAAGCGCGCGTCGGCGTCAAAACGTAAGGCGACAAGTGATGACGAACATGCGCCAAAAAAGTCTCGAACAGAAAAAACTGAGACCAGTCAACCAACGAACAAAGTCTTGCCCGTCCACATCAAACTTCCACTTCGTTTGGATAACTGTCTCCGCCTTGCTGCGTGGAACATTGCCGGTTGGGGCGCGAGTCAGAGAAAGGTTCTGATGTACTTTGCATGCCAATCTACTTGAGCTCAAGTGATGTTGACAGGGATTCAAAAATTACGTCGAAGCAGAAAACCCAGACATACTCGTTCTTACCGAACTCAAGGTAATAAACCATTCCTAGTTGAATTTCTATCAATGCGACATCCTTTGTAGCTTAATGACCCTCCGGCAGACCCTGCATTGACAAAACGGTTTCCCCACTCTTATTGGTCATTTTCCGCAAAGAAGTCTTACTGTAAATCCATCTGTATTCCTATTCAATTCTAGAAATGACGTACAATAAAGCTGGAACCGCCGTTCTCTCCAAGATAAAGCCATTGGACGTTACTTACGACCTTCCTGGGCATCCAGATCCTGCCTCGATCAAAGGAAGACTGATTACTCTTGAATTTCCTAACACTTATTTGATCAGCACCTACATAGTCAATGCTGGCGCAGAACTCAAGGTGATGTTTGAATCTTGCAGACTACCTACTTGACTTATCCTTGAATTTCAGACTTTGGATGCTAAGAATGAGTGGAACGTACATTTTACAAAGTATATCCGAGACCTGGAGAAGAAAAAGCCTGTCATTTGGGCGGGTGATCTTAACGTGGCCCCAACCGAGCTGGGTTCGTATGACGCTTCGTTTCCTTCCCATCCTCATATCAATTTCGTAAGACCTAGCAAATCCACGAAAGAACTGGAATAAAACGGCTGGATATACAGAAGCTGAAACATCGGCGTTTCAGAATATTCTTACGCCTCTGGTCGAGAAGGAACCTGTATTCATTGATGTCTGGCGGAAATTTCATCCAAAGGATCGACATTATACCTATTTTTCGTATCGGTTCAATTGCAGGGCCAAGGGTATCGGTTGGAGGTTGGATATGTGTAAGGAGGATCCTGTGGTTCTAAACTATAACACTAAAACCCCTAACAAGTTGTCGCTAGCATTCAACTCCTGGATCGTGTCAAGATGGTAGGTGTTTGAAAGCCGCACATGTGGCCTATTCTGATCCATGACAGTGTGAGATCAGGAGTGAGATTTACGGTGCATCGGACCATTGTCCAGTGGTCATGGAAATAGAAGGCGAGCTCTGAAAACAATTGCACTCTACGTACGGTTGTGTAACTCGTGATTTATTCGTCCATGATTCCATGTCAATATTCTCCGAAACGGACGTGTCCCGTTTGCTCTGCGTGTGCTCGCGCCTCTTTCTCCCCTTTCAAGCCAGTTCCGCAAATCTATCAGACAATCAGTACGAGCGGGAGAGAGGTCGTGTTCAGCATTGCCTCGCATCTCAAATCAAAGGTGGCCGTGTTTGTATACGCTCTTTTGGCCCGAAGGACCTCAGCCAGCTTTTTGGCCGCAACCAAACTTGAGTCCAAGCCATCACCAGTAGACTATTGAATGACTTAGTATACTAATGAAAGACACGAGCGCCGAATGCCGCACCACTGGGAATAGAGTCTGATGCCATTCGTGGGGCGCGTCAGGTGAAGGTGCCAATGACACTGCATCATAATGAATTCCAGAATAGATCACGATGCCACGCGTCTCGGCCTGGCCCTCTGGAGGAGTAAATCTGTCAAGACGTCCCGTCTCGACGTCAACACTGGTTATCTCGGTATTGTAGTGGGCAGCAAGTATAGTCAATTCAATTGCACCACCCCAAGCGGAAGGCTGTTGAATTGTGGAGATGTAGTGCTCAGGGGACATACTATCACTCTGCGTTAGCAAGGCCAGGGCACAAGATTAAGAAACGCGCACCCCAGAATCGCCGCGTTGTAAGTGACAGGATTCCGACGAATACCGTCTACGACAACTGTATAAACAGTCAAGTAACCACAAGATGACCAGCAATATTTGTCAGACTAACTAACTTTCTCGCATCTTGTGAGACTTTTTCATATCCTGTTCAAAAATGAGAGATACCGCAGAAAATAAACACGAGTTGTCATCTGGTACAACCTCCATTCAAGAAACTCGTCAGTGATAGTCGATGTATCAAGTTGAATGCATACTCTGTGTACGAGGACGCCGCCCTCGGCATCAACATAATCAGGTCCGGAGCTCTTCCGATTTTGGGGCTGCAGGGAGGCAGGATTGCGGGAAGGTGGAGGGAGGACGGTTCGCGGCGCAGACCTGGTGACGATGATGTGATCGCCTCGGCCTATGCCGAGACTTGACATCGGAAGTTCTGGGATTGTAGTGAGTAACCTGGGAGGATAGCCTGACTTTACTGGAATCAAGTCAAGATCAAGTGATGTATGGGGGTTTTGTGATCGACGCACATTGCTGAAGCGACGGAGGAATGCCCGAGGCAGCAAAGATGTGCTGCTGGAGGGAATGCACGGTAACGGCTTCATCGTCGAGTGGAATGTCTATCGTGCTCACACCCTTCGGATGGCGGACACGCAGCGGTGCCATAGATGCTTGGCCCGAGTCTGACGTCATCAACTATCGATCGTCCATGATCGCCCACCGTCACGCGTCATCCCGCTCATCTGCCACTGGGCGCGTCATACGACGTCATGGAAAACATCCCGCCAAATGCTATATAAACCCCCCCTCGTACGTTCTTCCCTCCATTCTCTCAACCATTAATCATGTCTGATACTGGTCGTCAATCGCTCACCGACAAGGCCAGCGCTGCCATGAAGGTATGCAAGTCACTGCTCGACGTTGCAATGTCCTTGACTATCGTATTCGCAGCCTGATTCTCAGAAGACCGTAGTGGAACAACTTGGAGATCATGTCAAGGGCACTATGGATTCTGTCACGTCCACCGTGCAGCCCAATGTGAGTCGCTTCATCTCAAATCCCATGTCGGACTGACTATTCGCGTCAGTCCAACAAGTCCACTACCCAACAAATGGGCGATTCTGTCAGCGGTAACTCTAATGAGAACCAGGTACATTGCAGTTCCACCGAAAATATGCCGTCTAATTCGTCCCAGGATTCTCTGCTTGGCAAGGCGAAACGTGCCATGGGAATGGACAACAATAACAACTCCGTCGAGAAATAACTAGATTATCATTATCCGCCAACTCTTTGATTGTACATAGAACTTCGTTGTTGAATGAATTTGTCATACGAGGGAAGGCTCAGCTTCTGTTGGACCTTGAACACGGACTGGCATGTCCTCTTGCGGCACACTCAACTTCGCGTCTCCGAGGGCCTCTTGTACTCTGCGCTGCTCCTCTGATCCTGACAATGTGACTTCTGCAATCAAGTTATTTAACTCCGCTTCCAATTCGGCGTCGTCGATTTGTTCGGTATTCAGGGCTACGTCGCCACCAATTCTGACGGCGTCATCCACCTCCTTTGCGTCCGCATTGGCTTCTGCCAATGCATCCATAGTTCGTTCAATAGACCCGCGTTGTAATGAAGGGTGAGATAGAATAGTGCGCAAGGTTGTCGTCGAGGATTTGTACAATCTCATGAGCTGTTGGTGGCCACGTTAGTCTAAATCAACGTTAACAGTCTCAGTCACACCTCAATGTCGCCTGCAGCTGCCTCAACTGAAATTAAGGTCGATTCTAGTGTAGTAAGTGAACCTAAGCGTTTGCTGCTCAGGTCTTCAATCAGTTTACGCGACCGTAGGTAGTTCAATGCCATTGCTTTGCGCTTTAGGCGAAGTGCGTCTGACGCTTTGCGGGTATATCTAATGCCGTCAGAATTGAATTCACATTCACGTACAGCAACAACACTCACTCATCCATTTTGCCGTGTAGAGATTCTATTTGTGCACGTATATTCATGATTGCAGTCTTCAATTCCAGAATGCCTTTGTCGATTGCAGACACCTGCCTATCCTCCAGTGAAGCACCTTGGGGAACAAATTTGATAACCTGAACGGGCATTGTCAGCCATGAGGAAGCACGAGATTGAATCATATTGGTCACCTTGCCATCGACGACAATTGCCTCGCGATCCCTCTCAAGGAATCTTAGCAGTACCGACGTGTCTTGGTCATTCAAGGCATTGAGCCCAAATATAGCTCCAAATTCCGTCTTGAACTCCTCCAGACTGTACAGGTTATCACTGGCACTTGACACTTTAGAAAGCTGCCTCTTCATTAACAAATCCGCGGCTCGCTCCACCAAGGAAAGCAGCACATATTCCCCCCACCATATTTCATTGTCGTGAGAGCCTCGGCTTTTGTGTCCAGGCGTAAAAATACCATCTTCGCCTAGTATTCCGAGTTGTTCAAGAGTCCACCATAGCGGTTTACCCACTACGTATGCGGCTATCCTCGCCGGTAGCCAACCGGGATCGTATATTGATTCCCTGGCATTCAAGAAATGAGGTAGAGAAACGAACGCCTTGGAAGCACGGAGTTCATCCTTGTTAGGACCAAACAGCAGTCAGGATTATACATGCGCTGTGAATTTGCACGGACAATGACAACACCCAGCCCCAGCGGTTTCCCAACACCGTCCACTTTGAGAATATCCATTAATGAACGTCCGGAATGCAACACGAGTCGTCCGTTGGTGCCTTGTACTTGCGCACCGGAGCTTACGACAGATTCGAGAGCGCGCTGCCACCAATTCACATTCGCATGGTATGATGTAGGATTCGAGCGCTTTTGGCGCGAAATGTCAGAGTACAATGCATGCAGCCGAGCATTGGACGTGGAGGCAAACGGAGAAAGGCTTTGAATGGATGTTGACAGCATTCAAGTAGCAGTCGGCACACCCAATGAAATTCATCTTCCGCCCTTTATTGCACCTTATGTAACCAAATTTTCTAACACTAATCTACAGCTCTGGTGCACCAGTGTACTGTCGCGGGGCCAAGGTGTTAAATGATGACCCCGTAATCGTCGAGTTCGTGTACCCCGTAGGTGTGGGAACCGCATGAATTGGGAAGGGAGTGGGAGTTGGAGGGAATGTTCTCGGATCCGAAGGGTCCTGTAAAGTAAAAACATATCAACTGGTGTTGTCATATTGGAGAACAATGACTTACGTAGAGCAGCGGCGCATTCTCTGGCATGGTATGTGACTGATAGCTTACAGGAGTTTTTCCCTCTGGCAGCGATTGGCCGGTATGCAAAACTGCTGCTTGTTGTGGTGTGGATGGTCTACGACGGCGCTGCCACAGTAGCAACACACCGGCACCCAAGAGTGCCAGGAAAGCCAGACCACCGACTACGCCGCCAACTATCGGTCCCACAATCGATGATTTATGCGAGGACTGGTTACTGGAAGTGGTACCTGGTAGATTGTGCGCCCGCCGTCGACTCTGGACTGTCAGCTGGCACATTGTTTAGAAGGTAAGTCAAAATCCATGTGACCAGACTAGACGTACACAATTGTTGCGCGTATGTTGCGTTGAAACCGCCGGAGCTCTACATCAGTATGAGCAATTATGCGGATAAGACGAACGAGCAACACTAACCGTCACATTCATGTATGCCCAATGCGGCACAGCAGTGCCAGTTGGTATCTGTGACGGAAACACACCCACGTATACGGTTGAGCAATTGCCGTCATACGTATCCCACCTCCAGGACATGAGGTAAAAGACTTGGCACCAACAACTTGATGACTCACAACAACGTTCCTCCACGTTGACATAGAGCGCATGCACTCAGCAAAGAATAGAATACAGAGCTGCATCTGCATTCAGTCGCAGCGTTGGGAGCTGGGCCGACATAAACCTGATTTGTGGCAAGCGGCGGAATCTGGAATACTGAAGTCGCAAATCTTCAATGAGATCAGGAATGTTGTCATGATATGCAAACCTCCGTTGTTGCATGCCCCTGCGAGATATTGGGCCACGGCGCAAGGATCCTGGCCCAAAGAATTGGACATCTGGACATTCGAATATTGATTAAATCAGACATCGGTCGTTCAAACCACATACCCAAGTAAATTCTGAGCTCTGGATGCAATGAGCGGTCTGGGAAGTACTATTCTGTGCCAGTGTGAGCCCCACTGCGGCCGAAAGGCCAAGGAGCCTGAACATGAGAAATTGTGGAAGACGAAACGCAAGCCACGAGGCCGTGCTTCAGGGACAATAATTGATCCTTGCGTGATGGGCGCTGATAAGTCCTAACAATCTACTGGAATACATGATGCATGAAGAATCGCTTGTGAATCTTGGATCCAGCCTCCTCAATCTCCCTGATATGATCCGCTGTGAGATCGGGTACATTAATGGTATCGATAAACTCTTTGATACGACTCTCCTTGGAGGAGGTACTAAAGGGCCTTATTCAGGTACCGATCATGACACGAGCCACAAGTGCAACTCACGTTACAACAATCAGGCCTTTGGACCTTAGCCATTGCGTCAACACCTGTCCAGACGTTACTGGTTGACCCCTAGTTGTCTCCAATCGCTTTCTGATGGGCTCAAGTACATCATCCAAAGGACCACCGGGAAGACGTGCAATAGGAGACTGGCCTCCATACGAGGCAACTACTATCCCGCGCTCCTTGCAGAACTTCACGAGAGGTTCGGCGGCTTTCCATACATAGGGATGAAGTTCAATCTATAAAATACTCAGACCGTGAAAATTTGGATTGCAGCTTATTTACCTGGTTCACGGCTGGCACGATTTTGGCGGTTTCCAATGTGGCCTTCAAATCATCGACTCTATAGTTAGAGACACCTATGGACTTTGCCAGACCCTCTGTCTTGATTGCCTCCATCTCCTTCCACACTGCAGAAAGCGTTCCTCGAGAATTATGTCCGTATGGACTATGGACCAGAAAAAGGTCGACATAATCTGTTCCAAGCTTCTTCAATGAATCACGCAGAGCTGGCTTGATATCTTGTATGGGAATATCCTGCTTCAGCTTTGTGACGATGTATAGCTCATTACGAGCCTTTCCAGAGGCCTTGATACCGGCTCCAAGGGATTCCTCGTTTGCATACATCTGAGCACCATCAAGATGGATGATGCCAGTGCTAATGGCTTGTGTGACAAGGGCTGCAGCATCCCGACCAAAGAGAGCGGTGCCGGTCCCAAAGGCAAGCCAAGGAACCTGGGTACCATCGTTAAGAGTGATGTGCGACATGATAGAGCTGGTAAGAGACTTACTGGCGACGAGTTCACGCTTATGAAACCGCGCGTACAGAAAGCCGCGGACCAGAGGCGCCGAATCGGTTGAACCGACCCTAAAGCAGGAGTTTATTGATCCAAGTTTGTAATCAACTCTCCATCTTTTAACAATCAACAGGCTCGTTCGTACCACATGTTAGACTGCTTCCCCCCCCCACGGCAGTCTTTCATCAGCAGCAGCCTCAGACAGACGGTCCATTCTTTGGCCAGCCGTCCTTCTTGGTGGGCGAGTCGGTCACCTAGTGTCCCAACATAACTACAATATGTACTTTTTGTAACTGTGGGAGCGCATTTGTAATACTATGCAGTTTTCAGCCACCATCCCAGATTGGCAGCTCTGTAACATTTGCCTGCAAGCATTGTTCCTCAAGATTCCTAATGGCCCCTTCTACCACGTACGTTTCACTCGTCTGCAGCATGTGGCTTCACTGATAGACTACGGGCATAGCGTCCCGAGTGCTTCGGTTAGCAGAACCCATGTTCACGCGTGAAATTGCCAATCATGCTGATACTTGCAGGCGATCGAAGTCCCGGAGACTCTCCTCAAGAAACGCAAACAAAACGAAAAGGCACGAGAAGAGCGGTTGGCGGCGGCAGCAGATGCTCGCAAGGTAATTATCCACGCCATATCTGTTGTTTCTCTTGCTTTTACTATGATGCATACGACGTATTCGATACATACATTGGCCAGTGGCGAAAGCTTACGATGTTGCCTAAAATTAACCATCTTTCGGGACTGAACTTATCTGACAATGTCATGTTCGTGTGGCTTACGCAAAAATTATAGGCTGCAAAGGCAAAAAGAAAGGTCATTTTCAAGCGTGCAGAGCAGTATGTGAAAGAATATCTAGTAAAGGAGAGAGAGGAAGTCCGTCTGAAGAGGGCAGCGCGAACCGCAGGCGACTTTTACGTTCCTGCTCAACCTAAAGTGTACTTTGTAATTCGTATCCGGGGGTGAGTGGCTTGAGTTGGACTTGAATCGCTCTGATGTGCTATAGTATCAATGAAATCGCGCCAAAACCACGAAAAATTCTGCAACTCCTTCGCCTTCTTCAAATCAACAACGGTGTATTTGTCAAAGTGACAAAGGCGACCCAGCAAATGCTCCGTCTTGTTGAACCTTACGTGACTTATGGGTATGTCATGTTTTGGGTTTGATGGAATGCGTCTCACTCTCACTCTCTACCAGCGAGCCTAATCTCAAGTCCATCCGCGAACTGATTTACAAGCGTGGATATGGCAAGGTCAACAAGCAACGCATTCCTATCTCGAACAATGCCATCATTGAAGAAAACCTTGGCAAGCATGATATCCTTTGTGTGGAGGATCTTGTCCACGAGGTAGCTACGGCTGGACCCCACTTCAAGCAGGTTCGCACCTCGTCCGCCTTGGCGTTCATCTATATAACTTTTTTCAGGCATCCAACTTCCTCTGGCCGTTCAAACTGTCCAACCCTACTGGTGGCTGGAGGACGCGCAAGTTCAAGCACTACGTTCAGGGCGGAGACTTTGGCGACCGGGAGTCTAACATTAACAGGCTCATCAGGCAGATGAACTAGAGGTGTGGGGGTGGCGGAGGGCGCTCGCTAGTTGCTACGGACGGCGGTTTGTGGTGTGTCTATGTCGGCATGAAAGAATGGTTGCATTTTTCTGCGTGTATGCTGTATGAAAGTGTGCGAGTCCGGTGCGGGGTAACTCGTGCCCCATCGGACTTTTTCTGTTGCACCCATGTCTGACGACCTTGCTGCCCTGCAACGAATGCTGTCGGCGAATGCCCACTGGGCCGACGATATCAAGAGACTCTGCCCTGAATTCTTTGAGCATTCTGCCAACGGACAACAACCCCATGTACACCTAAGCTTGCTTTACCATTCGTCGCTGACTTCTTATCCAGACACTCTGGATTGGTTGCTCCGATTCCAGAGCCCCAGAATCCGTTATAACTAGATCATGGCCAGGAGAGATCTTTGTTCATCGCAACATTGCCAAGTACGTTGATTACAGTGCAGCCTAGACTCTGAAATGTTTGAATCTGCCGCTTGAAGCCAGTTGCCTTTGGAAGATATCAACACTCTTTCCGTTCTCGAATACGCCGTTCATCACCTCGACGTTCAACATGGTACACATCTTCTTAATCATTGCCAAATCGCTGAGCACTCACACAGTGATGATCGTTGGACACAGCAAGTGTGGAGGAGCGGGAGCCAGCCTTGCCGCCTGTTCGATCGCCGTTGTATCACATACACGGCTATGCACGAACACTACATCAGTATCCATCGGAGCACCCGCTGAATCGGTGGCTTGCTCCGCTGACGAGGTTTGTCGAGTCCCTGGTTCTCCCAGAGGATATTGGTTCTGCACTTGAAACCGTCGTCGAAGAGAATATCAAATGGCAGGTGGAGAATCTGAGTCAGACCGCAGCCATCACGGCCGCATGGGAGAAGGGAAAGAAGGTGTGGATTCATGGCTGGGTGTACGACCTGGCGACAGGAAGGCTCAAGGACGTTGGGCGTGTCGAGGCCGGTGGTTGCTGCGGACAAGTAAACGGTATTAGAATTCCCGTAAATTAGACCATCACCGCCCTCAATGTCAGAGCCCTCCTCAGACCGTCTTCTGGTCCAGATTGCCTCGTACAATACCAATCTGCAGGGCCTCAAAGGCCTCCCACAGGACTTGGTCGACTGGCTCGCCCCTACTTTCCACGTTTCCAATTTCCTGTCTCGTGCCAGCCGAGCGCCAGACATCGTGGCTGTCGGTTTCCAGGAGTTGCTTCCCCTGCATCTAGGCTGTACGTCCACAAACAACCTGTCATTTCCTGATCCTGAGGTCAACTAGTCGCCGGATTCTCCAAGTCCGTTATTGATAATAGGAATGCCCATATTCTGTCCCAAATCGAGGCACACGCGCCCAAGAAGGAACGGTACTCTCTGATAGCCAAGGAAGTCAACGTCGGCGTGGCGTTGCTGGTATATGCCCTAGATGATGGCGTGGCACGTAAGGTGACCGACGTCCAGACTCGATGGACTGGTTGTGGGCCCGCTTGGATGGGCAACAAGGGAGCAGTCGGTGTTCGCTTCAGAGTGCAAGGCGATAGCGGAGAGGTCGGAGAGACGTTCACGTACGGCCATTCTTACGCATTCCATTCCAAGCGCTGAAAGTTATTCTGAAAGCTTTGTCTGCGCCCACCTCACGGCCCACGCGGGCAAACTTCAACAGCGCGTGGCAGACTATAAACATATTGTCCGTACTTTACTCTTTCCCGCTGTTCCGGGCTCGCAGGCAGAAAGCAATATCTACGCAACCTCCCATCTTTTCTTTTTGGGCGATCTTAACTTTAGGCTGGACATTCCGTCTTCGCATGCATTATCGGCATTCGAGAGGAGCCCCAAATTCGGAGAATCCTTGTCGTCGGAACAGACACGGGAAGAAATCCGGGAATTCGATCAATTAACTATAGAGAGACGTAGGGGGGCGATTTTCATCAGCCTACGCGAGGGCGACTTTTGGAAGTTCAAGTGCAGTTATAAACATCGGCTGGGAGAAGTGGATAGATACGAGTATGAGGGCTATAAATTTTTGCCAACGCTTCACCTTACCGCATTTTCAGTTACAAACGCGTCCCCGCATGGACCGACCGTATCTTGTTTGGTACACATACCGACTCGCCAGAGGAACCGAACAAGTCCAATATCGACGTTCTATTATACACCACCATTCCGTCTTATACCATGTCCGACCACGTAAGTGATCGCTGCTGCATTTAAATCTGGTCACCAACATACAAGATGATAGAAACCCATTGTCTGTCTTTTACACTTGCCTGCTCCTCTCTCAACAACTCTTTCCACAACACCAATGATACGTCTCCCATCAACTTTCACACCCACTCCAGATCCACTAGCACCTTACAAACGTCTCATAGGACGCACGCTGGATCGTTCATTGGGCACCACTTGGTGGCTGATCAACGTTCTGGGGGCTGGCTCAACTATTATTGGTATCTTCAACATTTTGATTGGTATCGGATTGTTCACTTATTGGCGGCTTCACCCTTTCTAACGAAGCTTGCTGTGAATTATAATATATCCACTTGCTATGCATCGATTCCAAAGGATCACTTGAATGGCTAATTCTGCTGTGATCCACCAGATGGTTCATTTGTCGGACTATCGGCAACGAGGTCCATGATGTTGATAGTAGTATCTGCCGATGGTTTTTTTGCCGACGCCGCTCTCTGATTTCGTAGTTTGGCAGCTAATGAAGAGATGGCGCGCATTATGCTAACCTGGCCCGGTGCTTGTGGTGTTTGTTTCCCGAATTCCTCTAGTATGACCTTCCAATCGGGACTAAAGCCCAACTTTCCATCCTCTCTCTGACCTATGCCCACCAGAGCCAGCTGGGTCAGTAAATCCGTCAATGCTTTCTTTGCTTGTTCCTCCCTTTCGCGCGCTATAGTAATAGCCGCAGAGGTGCGTGCATGCAGCCTCTGATTATCGGCATGAAGCTGGGCCAGAGCTGCTTCCGACTCTTGAATGCGTGCTGTATTCGCCGCCAAGATGCCCGACGAATTTCTGAATTCTGTGAAAATGGTTTGTAACCTCGCAAGCTCGTTCGCCGCCGCGGCACCGGGTAATGTATTTTGAAGCTGGATGAGGTGGCGTTCGATCTCAACGAGCCTGGGAGCGAAAGAGGCTATGGCTTTGGTGCATTCTGAGTGCACGATATCAAGCAGCTTGTCTGCATTGTGCTGGATGGTCGCGCTCGGCGTTCGCGATGGCGGCGGTGGCGGCTGGGGCGCGTACATGATGACGGAGACAACAAGGACAAACAGTCCTCATCCGCCAACCATGGCCACTCTTGCTCAGGTCCTTCCCCAGCCAATCAATCTGCCTGCTGTCGCCGACGTCCATGACGACTATATCGCACCAGAACCTTCCAAGGCTCTCATTTCTCGCCCAGTAGTCCCTCCATATGGTCAACGGAGAGGCTGGAAACCATCAAGTCAAGAAGATTATGGTATGTCGAAAACTATGTCCGCTCTATACCTGGCTCATTTCTCTCTGCAGGTGATGGAGGTGCATTTCCAGAATGCCACGTTGCTCAATACCCGCTGGAGATGGGAAGGAAAAAGGTACGTCTCACCGACACCTACATCCTGGACTGCCCTGACCACTTTTTCCAGGCGTCCTCTGGAAACACTCTAGCTCTTCAGGTCGATAACGAAGGCAATGTACGCTATGATGCTATTGCTCATCAAGGACAACGGCCTGGCAAAATTGTGCAGTCGCAATTCAAGGACCTTTTGCCCATTGCCCATAGAAAGGATCTGGAAGACGAAGACCGTAGTATGGAGAGGCCGTCGGAGGAGGACGTTCAGGATACTGCAGAACGAACCAAAGCAGCACTGGAAAAGATTGTCAATGGTAAAATCAAAGCAGCGCAACCTAAAAATGTTCCCGACAGCCAGGGAAAGACGTCGTTCATCCGTTATACCCCAGGTCAACAGAATGGCTCGGTGGGTTTGAAGCAACGTATAATCAAGATGACCGAAGTTGTGGAGGACCCATTGGAGCCACCGCGCTTCAAACATAAGAAGATACCAAGGGGTCCCCCAAGTCCACCACCACCAGTCCTACGGAGTCCCCCACGCAAAGCTACCGCGGCTGAGCAAAAGGAATGGATGATTCCACCCTGCATATCTAATTGGAAAAATAACAAGGGTTTCACTATCCCCCTTGATAAACGGTTAGCAGCCGATGGACGTGGTCTACAAGACGTGATTATACATTTGCTGTGCTAGGTATCCACTAACGCTGATCATAGATTCACATCAATGACAATTTTGCTAAATTCTCAGAAGCCCTGTTTGTTGCAGATAGACATGCTCGTGAGGAAGTGCGACAGCGGGCTCTGATGCAGCAGAAGTTGGCACAAAAGGAGAAGGAATCCAAAGAGGAGAATTTGCGTATGTTGGCTCAACGTGCCCGAGAGGAGCGAAGTGGTATTGCGCCGAAGCCTTCCGCCCAATCGCAAGCTGCTATGAAGTCTTCGTTAGCAGCTTATGGTAGCGACACAGGGAGTGCGTCAGAAGGAGAGGACAGTGCAGAGGATGAAGATGTTCGCAAGATCCGCGACCAGATGAGGATGGATAAACGAAGAGATCGTGAACGCGAGATGCGCATGAGCAACATGGGTGCCGAGCAGCGAGCTAAGCAGCGAGCACGAGAGCAGAATCGTGACATTTCTGAAAAAATCGCGCTTGGTTTGGCCAAGCCAACTGCATCGAAAGAATCCATGCTGGATTCCCGCTTATTCAACCGGGAGACGCTCTCAAATAATTTTGGCGACGACGAGACGTACAATTTGTATGACAAACCATTGTTCCATGGTTCAACGGCGGCGGCGGCTATCTATAAGGCAAGAGGCGACCTCAACCAAGGCAATGACGACTCGTTCGGTGGTGGAACGGAAGATGGCATATCTAGCGCCCTCAAAAATGATCGGTTCGGTTTGGGTCAAGCCAAGGTTGGCTTCGAAGGCGCATCGGAGCAAGAGGTCAAAGAAGGACCGGTCCAATTTGAGAAGGACACCACAGATGTCTTTGGTCTTGATCAATTCTTGGACGAGGCCAAGACGGGTAAAAAGAGAGGGTTGGACACGGGAGTGTAAGTGGTCGCGTTTCGGCAGCAAGACACACTGCTGACGGTTGGTTCAGTCATGAGTCGAGAAAACGCCAGCAGCTTGAGAGGGCGGAGGAACGAGAATGATTATCCACAGCTTCGTTGTGCTTTTAGTGTACTGTCGTACTATATTACTGTCCTTCAGGGACAATACCAGCTAATAATTTCCGTGGAAAAATAAGCTACCTACCGTTTGAGCATGAATGCTCATGATGCGGAGAAGATTCCAAGGTTCGCTGGAATCAAATCTGCCTTGCGCTACACGGGCATCCCTACCACATGGCTTGACAAGCGTCCCAAACTACCCTCGCGAAATTGGCTGATTTTCATCTCTGTCGTGTCTTCCGTCACAGGCCTATTCATCTACGACAGAAGACAGTGCCAACAGATTCGCCAGTCCTATATAGACCGCGTCAAATACCTGTCTGAAGAAGCCGCCGACCCGTTGGCACAACCTCGTAAAGTCACGGTTTACGGTGCCAAATGGCTAGGTGACGAGGATTACGAGCAATGCACGAAATACTTCCGGAAGTATGTCAAGGTCAAGGAAGCTGGTTGTTCTCTGCTTATACCATGCTGACTCTGCCTTCAACAGCCCATCTTGGTTGCTGCGGCAGTAGATTATGACGTGGTGACCGGAAAAAGACATGGTGACATCGCAAATCGTGTCGCCAACGATATCCAGTTTGCGCCGGCGAAGAGACCTCGGCATTGATACTGATTCCGACTATACCAAGGCTCTACCGACTTACAAGCCGCTGGCCGAGCGTCGCAAACGGGAACTCGATGGTGGAACCATCATCGTTGGACGTCCTACGTTCAAAGAGTTCATGGCTGGGCTGAAGAAGGGCTGGACCTCTGGTTTAGAAGAGATCGACCAGGAGGAGGTGCTAGCCAGAGAATTGGAATTGGACGGGTACTTTGACGAGTCCTGAGGATGACCCAAGCGGCACCTTCAAGGACGAATCGCGCCCACCGACTAAGCATCCACTCCCTTATTCCCCCCTTCGAATTCAGTCCTTCACGGAACCCTCGCCTGTTGTTGATCGTAGTCGCATTCCGGAAAAATTGAACATTCCCCCAAGCCAAATACCGCAACAGCCCCCAATTTTGTTCGTCCCCTTTGTGGATTTTCTCGGTTTCAAACAAATGCCCTTGATGTTGTGGGGTTTCTTCAATCAACGGCACGATGTCAAGGTCGGGGCCGAAGCTGCATATCGCTTAATTATGAATAATACCAGACTTTTCGAAGGTGCAGACAATGCACCAACTGAGCTGGACCTTGGCAGAGCCGCTGAAGCATATTATAAAAAGTCATCTCTGGTAGACGACATCGACAAAGCTCGTAGGAAATTCTACGAAGAGCTTTCTACAAAATTGCAAGTCGCACGGGCGTTGGCACGCGGGGAGCGAGAATCGACCAAAGAGGAAAGGGACAATCCGCCTCCTACTGAGGTGGAATTACGGGCTGAGAGGATGAACAAAGAACGGCGATGGCGGAGCGACCTAATGGGTTGGTTAATAATAGACCCCTTGTCCAGAACGGCTTGGGACGAGCGCTTCAAACCAGTTTTGAGGATTTTCATCGATATTGGCAGCTCAAGTAGTGATAGTAATTATTCTAATCCCTTTTAATCATTTTAGAGATCATTGACAATCTCGACTGCTCCACTATTCAGCCATTCCTCCAGTGCGGCGAGTTCTTCAGCTATTTCGGCATCAACATCAAATTCTGCATCGTTGTTCAATTGGATGGGAATGTCTAGTTTTGTGTTTGAGCATAATAGTGGACCAGCGTCTACAATTTCGACTTCAGAATCGTCAGAATATTGTACCTTCAAGACATCATGGTGAATACGTGTAAGGCATCGGCGAAACCAGATGACCACGCACGAACCGGAGACGCTGGTCGCAATTCCCCTGCAAATTTCAATCTTTTAAGTGGCGGCTCTTTGAGGAATAAGGGGGCCTTTCGTTTCTTTAGTCCAATGGATTGTGATACCTCCCCACCTTTCTCTTGTGATGGCGTTTTCGTAGTCTCCACCTGGTCGTCGTCCATTGGAAGTGCTCGTATAATGGAGTCCATCTCAGCTTCCGAATAGTCAGATCCTAGAGTAATATCGTCATTGCACACAAAATCAGTTGGATCAACGGTGTCATGGATAGATCGCTTCGCCTCGTCGTCTAACCGATCGTAGTATTTAGACTCTTCTTGACCTACGATGCACTTCAGCTTGACGTGCAGTTGATTGACCACGCGGAGAGTAATGCAGTCGGATTCTCTGCCCACTTTGGATTTTTAGCCCATTTTCAACTTCTGCGCTTGCATGTCGGCTTTCCAGGTCCACTAAAATAGGATGGCATTTCTGTTTGCCCTTCGTCGACTCATTGTTCAGCCATTGATTATTTCCGCTTTTCAGCCCCTTGTTTTGTTTCGTAGGGATGTTTTCCTGTTTTCCTTGCTTTCTGGAAGGCTTTACCAATCCTTCCTTGCAGCTAATTATTTTCAGATACTAGTTTGCGGCAATATAATCCGCGTGTATACCATAGATGACGACATGAAGATTTCTCTTTGCATGAATGATTACACCTTCCATCCATAGTAGGATGACGATACGTTTACGGTTGGAACTTACTCAAAGTTTCCATTTGGAAGTTGTTTATTCTTGGGATCCGAGTGGTCGAGCTTGTGAAGGATTATCGAATTTTCTACCAGTTATAATATTATCTACTAGATAACGACTCAAACATTAATGGCTGACCTCGAAGTTTAGTGAGATCCTTGACGTATGGGACAGTAGGCGCTTCGGCTTGGGTGTGTTGAAAACGCTTGTTTTCCTCATTCGCGCGTGGTGCGGTTGGTGTTCCATTTACGATGTTCCATGATCCTGGCTTGGTTTCGGGTTCCATTTCCTGACATACGTCTTAGTATTTCATAAGCTTTACGTAGACATTCTCCCCACAACAATAGTCGGAGGCCTGGTATCCGGTACTGGGTATTCACTAGGAGGAACTGTTGGGTTTGTACATTTTTTGTAAAGCCACTCCCGCGGCGGTTTCCTGACATAGGAACAATCTCAACGAATACAGCGAAGTCAACTCACGGAACTGATCGTAACAGTGATGGTCTGGCTTGGTTTTGTAAGGATTGCAGTTATACTGAAAGATTTAGATTCGTTCAATGCCTTTGTGCTGGATAGTAGATGAGCAAATAATGCCGTGCATCGAAATGCGGAGTCATACGGTATACGCCGAAAGTCGATGAAATCCATGTCCGAAGTGACGGAATAGACGACCGTCATATTTGCTTCACGCCGCTTGGCCTTCTTTGCCTTGACATTGTCACAACGACCTACTAAACCGCAATGTACAGTGAGGTCTACTTCAATCGGATTGGTCCCGCCGCCACCATGTAGCTGTGATTGTTGTATATCAAGCGTGTACTGCGGCAATTCTTTCACGGAAGCGAGGACTTCTTGGCCAAACGGCGGTCGTCGATTTAGGAGCTACGGCGAAGCATCTCAATATTACCCTCGAGCTTGTAACAGAGGATCAACTGACCAATTCTATTCTGTATGGAGGTTGCTGTTGCAAGATCTGCAATGTAGTGATTCCGTTCTCAGCAAGGACCTATCCACAGTTGTCATTTCACCGCCATTCATATGTATGACGGACCTTGAGACTACACAACATGAACTTTTAGGCCATGCTAAATTATCTTCTTTACTTACGATTTTTCACCAATCTGTTCTATCTGGCGTAATACGACTGGCCTGTCTTCCCATGCCTTTGCGCTCAGACACCGGAGCCTGCCCAGTTGCGTATTTACAGCATTCAATAGATGAAGGCAAGTCTTACAATTCTAGTCCATGCTTCATTTGTGCACCTCGTTTACCAACAATAGAAACATCCACGATGGCTGCAGAAGGTAGTCATGAGATTATCAGAAGCTTCGTTGAAAGATAATTTACCGCGTGTGATACGGCATACGTGACGAAATACTGCAAGAGCCTCGAGGTGTGGTTGACTGTCTCTTGTTCTGTACTCCGGGGAGTTGAGCGAGATACCGCCCAATATAGCCTTCAAAAGCAAACTGTGTAAGATATGGCTCTGATCTGCCGAAAGCGATACCGACTTGAATTATAACGAACACTTTATCGCATGTCTTCTCCAGTTTCTTGATATTGAATCGGATATCACTGTGTTGACGAAGTTTATTCAAGCTCTAATGGTCCGTGAGTCTTTGATAGATGGCAAGATTTGATCTGATTAACCATTTTCTCTGAAGTTCTGATCCGAGACTCGTGGAATCTGAATCAACAGCAGTTATCGCGACGCTCTGCTTCGAAGAAATCGGTACACACTCTTCTGCAGAAGAGATGGTTTCCAACTTGGAGTTGTCAGATACCTCTCAGTCATTGTTCGTATCGAACCGCTTACGATGTCCCGTATACTGGGTCGTTCAGGCAGCTTCAAGATCAATTCCATCTACCACATCCTCAGCAGCAAATTTAATTCACAGAAGGAAGGCATCTCACCGTGTACTGCCTGATATACAACTAGAGACAGATCAAGGGAGATGTACAGTGTCCATCATGCACTTACCTTGCTCATAATGTTTCCATATTCCGTCGACTGCAATTCCTCTCCTCCGTCGACGAATTTTATTAGATTCATATCCGCGAGCTTGGTAAAGCTGTGTACGACCAAGTCGTCCATTCGTTCCTCCCACGTCTGATTCTCGTCTTTTCCAAGTGCATAATGGTTTGGATTCTTTCGTATTCGTTGGAATAGGAACGAGTTGCGCAGCCATTCCTTCGCTGAACCGACACTGGCAATCGTACCTAGTCCCACCTCTGAATTGAGGTGCTCTGCAAGAT
Source organism: Amanita exitialis (assembly GCA_023014455.1). Taxonomy (NCBI): domain Eukaryota; kingdom Fungi; phylum Basidiomycota; class Agaricomycetes; order Agaricales; family Amanitaceae; genus Amanita; species Amanita exitialis. The sequence continues at coordinate 1,817,176 of JAEBUR010000001.1, forward strand.
TTCGATGAAGAGAGCTCTCTATGACAGTGGCCCCTTGCGCCAAATCCCTGTATTTCTTTTCTAGAGCAATCTCGCAGAGGATGATCGCAAGACCTTCTGTGTCTGAGGCACCATTTTAGACAAAGTACTATAGAAGTACTATTCTACCTGCCAAATTGTGGACGACCCTGTGTGGTTGTTAATGTCATAGTCAAACCAAGTGTGATTGGTTCTTACTGCCCGACCAATCATCTGCATTATATCCAGATCTGAGTACTCAATGTTTGCGTTATTCTGATATACGTGTACGCCCTTGATGACGACAGTATGCGCAGCTTATATGTCGCATTGAGTCGATCTCAATAAACAGTGGAATGACCCACGAAGGTTAACACCGACTGCGAGTGTCTTGTGACAGTCAGCAATGTCAAAGCTGTCTAAAACTATACAACTCAACTGATGTTGCAACGACAATTCGCAGAAACCCTTTGATGAACATATCTTCGACAGCTCTTCTGTCTTCCATAGTTAACCCTGCATGATGAACGCCAATTCCCAGTTCCGCTAATTCTTCTTGGGTTTGAGCGGTCGAAAACACTCTCATCATGAATGCTCACCGTTGGATCTCTTGTCATAGAAACAATGTTGCGACCTAACAGAAACTTAGACAAAGAATAGCTTGATTTGATAATCACCGTTACTGAGGTGGTTTTGACCAAGGCAATCGCTGTCTCTTGCTTTCCGCATCACGGTAATCCTTTTTCAGCCGTTCAGCCGTCGCAAAGGCACCTATCCACAAGCTTCAGGTAAATGATAGAGACAGTCGAGGTGCATTTATCTACCGTTTCTCGTTGGACAAAATACCAAGATAGGCTTTCCTGCTGAATGCGTTTGCAATGTTGCAAACAGCTTGCAGTCCAACGTTTTTGCAAAAGCGAAATCGTTCTGTCCCCTTGGACGGGGAACGCCGACGACAGCTCTGGCAAGTTTACACGGTCGATATTCCTCGCCAAACTAGCCTCATGTTAGCGCAACGGAATGACGTGCCATATATGACTTACCTCAAGGACAATGGCTGGTTTGCTTATGGTCCCAGTTGTCCCTATCCACGTTGCAACATCTTGAATGTTGGGTACAGTAGCCGAAACGAGTACAAATCGAACGGCGGTCCCTCTAATCTTCATGCGAGAAATAACAACCTCTAGTGTACTGCCGCGAGACTCATTTAGAACATGGATCTGCGGACATTGAGTTAGCGTGTCAGCTTGAGGGAGGTCCGAACCTCGTCAACAAGAAATAACTTGATTTGTGATAGAATTTGATCATGGTCGCGCCTATTCCACAATATAATCCCGGTGAAACGTGCATGATAACAACGTACCAAGTCCGAGTAAGGCTATCCCACTTCTCGGCCTAGAATACTTCTAAGCATAGCCTTTGTAGAGAGAAATCAGCCTAACTGTTGTGATGCTGACGAAGATCAATTGTCGCTTTGATTCTGATACAATAATATCGAACTGACATTATGCTTGCGTTTCTAGCGTCTCCCCAAGCACCCGTTCCAAAAACAACGGTGTCTCCGGTCAACTCGCAGCCTTCAGTCTCCCATTAGTGTGACGCATTCACTACCTGATGCTCATACTTGCATTTGAATCCTAGAGTTCCAAACTTTGCTTGCCAATCCCGAAACCTTTCGGAACATAGAGCCTAAGAGTCATGAATAACGGGGATTTGCACGTCCATTTCTCATATTTACCTTTGTTGGCGACACGTAGACACACTTGAATATTTTACCAGATTCTCTGGATTGGTGGATGATACGTAATATCGCAAGCTCGAACAGGACGGTCTTCCCGCTACCAGTAGGAGCTTAGAACCAGCATTTCAGTCTCAAACATGGCAATTGTATTGTGCTCTGGCAAAATACCGCTTATAACCTATAATGGTGTCAAAATAGCACTGTTAGATGATTGGAGGAGATTTACAATGTTTTCATCCGAATTATAAACCTTCATAGAAATTAGCTATCAGCACAATCAACACGATGACGATGATGCTAAACGCCACATTATCGAAACAGCCCGACTGAACGGCATTGAATACACCAAACTTGAAAATGCTGCGATAAACATCAGCTGTAAACCTTGGCATAAATACCCTTTGTAGGAAAAGTAGAACGGTCTAACGCAGATTCGACACTGGTCGCAACCGTGTTCCACGTTGGGGCCCAGAAGAATACTCATATAAATCGGGTTCTTCGTAGCTACGGTTTTCGATGGGACGGAATGTCACAGACGGATGACGGTACTGTTCCCCTCGACCGAGTTGTGGCGACCTCTGTCTCGCTTCATGCAGCGACGAGACTAAACATTGATCAATTGTAGGTTTCAGATTTAAAAAAAATCGGCCAACTTGATTGCAAGGTAACTTCAGAGTCGTAATTGGAATGATCCTGGAAAGTGCCATGCATATCATCATTATATGCGCCATAGGGCGTGACTTGAGCATCTATGTATTGATATTCCTGCCCCAGACACGTAGGAGAAGATGTAACTGCATCATGGGTGGACGCAAGTTTCAGAGTCGACGCATATACTTACATATGTTCTCAATGGGCTCGTCGGAGAATTCCTGTATATCACTCGAGGTGTAATGCGCGTACATGTTTGAGTCTCCGTCGTCATAGAGCTCCACATACTCCTGGTAATTGCTAGCAGGATGGTAGTGGTTCATGTTCAAGAAGGACAGAAGGAACAACGCGCTGCATTTGGGATACTAGTATGATCGCGTTAATTCGTCACACAGTGTGACGCCACGCGACGTATCTAAGTTTACCACTTCCACAATCCATCTTTCGGTCCAGTTATGGCAACTAATCAGCTAGTCCAAGCTCAAGAGCAGGCCAGGAAGTGGGAAGAATATGTCCAAAAGTGAGTCTAATCTTATCCATTATGCTAGGTTGTCGTATCTTCGGTGATCTAGGATCCACTACTCTGATCGCTACTCAGATGACCACTTCGAGTATCGTCATGTCATCCTTCCGAAACAACTTCTGAAGATGGTTCCGAAGGAGTACTTTAGTCCTGATGACTCAGGCACTCTGCGCCTTCTGACCGAAAGCGAATGGCGAGGTATAGGGATTACACAAAGTCTTGGGTGGGAGCATTATGAAGTACATGGTAAGCGCTATGGTAATCATCGTCTTTAGTATATTCTATTGACCGTACATTGTTGAAGCACCAGAGCCGCACGTCCTCCTCTTCCGGAGGTCAAAGAACTATGCTCCCCCAGCACAGCCTGTAAAATACAAAGGGAGAAGCAAATAGAATTGATACCTTGGACAGTTGCATACCTCTTTTCGTCGGCCCGGATCCAAGCGGACTCATGTAGACTATAGCATCGTTTTGTCTGCTCTGCATTGTTCTAACGTCTACCATTGTCATTAACCAATGCATTTCCCCTTCTACGTATGTACCGATATTCAGGCGTATAAATAAGCAACAGTGCAAACATAACCATAACTTACACAGCATTCACTAGAGGCGCGAAACGGGTAGATCGCCCCATTGTACCAAGGGGCCTTGAACAGCAGACACAGGTAAGCTTGCCTTGAAAATCTTGGCATCTTGTATGTAGTGAGCATCCGGCTGTATTATGTCTTGTCCTTCACCGTCTACAGGGTATTTCTGAACGAGGCCCGGTAAGGCAGCAAATAAGGACTTCTCCTTGTCGATATCGCCAAATAGCGCTGTCCAATGCTTGATGAATTCCTCAGGCGATGCCGCGCCATCACTTCCTATGATTTCTCTCCAGTCAGCTTCGGCTATGTCGTAACCGGCTTCTCGCACGAGGGAAGCAAATGCCTCAGCAGCTTCGACACTAATTCTCTTTGGTGGATTTTGCGAATGCATGTGGACCGATAGTTTGGCTCTGGTTGGGGAAGAAGGATGACCATGTGAAAGGTACAAGGAAAGAACATCATCCTTGGTGATATCCTTCAGTAAATTAGCATCATTTTCGTCTGTGATTTGTTAGATCGTGCCAGAGCAGCTGGTCAAGCGACGTACTCCTCAAAAAGTCTAACTGCCCGCTGCTGATATATACCATGAATCTGGCAGCTTCTTCAGTCATGTTTTTGTCAGCTTCTAGCCAGCGCTTCGCGAGTCCAGCCTTGTACTCCTCGAAGGCGCTCTCGCTCATTTGTTCTATCGTCTCTTTCATCTTGTCTAGGAATGCTTCTACTCTATGTTCGAGATATACCGGTTGCTTGCCACTCTGAACGACGATACGGAATCCCTTTTCGCCATTTCCAGGAAGAACCCATGGGCTGCATAGAACGACGTATCCGAGCTGCTCCTGCGTGCGAAGCACATTGAAAGCCGGTTCGGTGAGGATTTTAACAAGGAGGGCAGATGTCACTCTAAGGCGCTGATCCACGATAGGTCCAAAATGTAAGTAATATGTCAATGCTGAGTTGGCTTGATCTGGGTTAAATAACTTGGAAGACCATATGTAGTTGGATCCTGTTGGAGGCATTTAGCTCCCATTTAAAGTATTATATGTAATGTAATGTATACCCTGTGGTATAATCAATGCACGCTCGCTCGGCTCGTCCGCCGAGGGGTTCGCCGAGATCAAACCAGTTTCAGCTAATTCTGCGATTTTTATAGCGTCCTGCACAACTACTGAGAGCGTTACATGTAATGGTTAACTCTGCACCTACGTCTTTGTCCATGTTGCCGGTCACGAGAATCCGCAATTGAACATGGGACAGCAATTTCTTAGCATGGACATGAAGCTCTGCTGCAGTGATGGCTGATCACCCTTGGTTTCAACAAGTCTATGAAATGAAATGAAAGTATACATACTATGCAGTTCTCGAAGTTTCTCTTCCACAGTCCAACTATTCTCAGCCAAAAGGTATCTCCCAAAGTAATCGGACAAATGATAAGACTGGCCCATGTAGAAGTTCTCCCAGGTCCTTTTCGCCTAAATGACTCAGATGATGTAGAACCCGAAATGACACAATGGCAACGCGCACCTGTTCTTTCATTACTTCCAACCTTTCGGGGTCGACGTTAAGCATTTTGAGTCTATCCAGAATGTGTTCCACGAGGAGCGACATCTTGTCGTTATATCCAAATGTCGTCAGGATTAGACCCGTCGTATGTTGTAAAAGCTTGTACGTCAGGCCAGCGATATCCGCATTATATGAGAATTCTGCCAACGAGTCGTTCACGATGTCGCAGTACACTCTAATGACGGTTCAAGCCACGGTGGGTCTTGAGCGATAACACACACCTGGTAATGACAGATGCTCGTGGTGACTCATTGGCAAAAGGACTAAACCGATGCATATCAAACGAGATGCGGGACATGATGTTTATCCCTACCTGCGAATATCGATGGTAACATGTGCTTTTGGTATCCAAAACTTGTCATCTTTTTTATGCCAGAGTTGTGACAAGGAAGTCTCTCGAATGAGATGCGGTCGTTTTGCAGGCTTTTTCACAACAATACATTAGCAAAGGCAAGAATATACTTCTGTTCCAGTCACCTCGGAAATGTTCTTCCTGTCAACCTCAAGATTAGAAGGCATGAACTCGTTAGGTCCTGGTAAGAACAGCTCTGGAATGTCACTTGGCTCATCCGCCTACAAAAAGAATCAGATTACTGTTTTCACAACCAACGATTACCATACCAGTTTCACGAATTCCTCGTCAAATCTTTCTACACGATATTCAGTCCCGTACCAGGGTTCCTTTGACCAAACCGCGTCGGGAGTCAACTTGGCATGTTCCTCTGCCTTGGCCATCAAAACTACTCGACCTTGATTGATCCTGAAACTCTCAAGATACTCTTTAACCTTCTGAAGGGGAAGTGGATTATCTCCCCAGTCTTCTGTCAACTTTGGGGCACTGATGGTACTGTCCCGGGGTACAGGCCAAGCCATTCGCTCTGCAATGCTCGTCGCGTAACTATCTGGTCGTTGTTTCTCCGAGAATCGAAACTGTATCATAGACAACATAGATATCTCTTTCTGCAGATACGTTTCAAATTCCGAGGAGCGGAGCAGCGAAAGATATTTGAAAGCGGCTAGTATGACGGACCGATAGTTTTCTGAAACACGTTTGGAAAGCGTTTATTTAAAGGATGAGAACTCACGGAATCCCGATTTCGTCATGTTGACGGTGAGTTTGAACATGGCGAATCCTCTTGCAAGACTCTGGGGACCACAACTGAGACTGGTTGCCCACCGTTTTTTCTTTAGGTAGGAGAGCAGCGATCCAGAACCTTCATGACCCATAAGGTGTGAGATGAAACCGGCAGGCTTGTACTTCCATTGCGGCGGTTGATATTCCAGGGGGAACGAAATTTCCAAAACGTGAAAATGCATGACAGTCTGTACTGCAACCAGTGTCTAGAGGGAGCTTCAGCGAAATGTCCCGGGTCGGAATGAAGTACGTACCCCTCTCTCATTGGGGCCAAACGGATGGTCCTCGATTGATGGCAGAGCCTCTTGACCACGGTTCTGGATCGGTGAGAATAATCGTGAGGTAAGCTCAGCCAGTTCATCGAGAGATTCTGACAAGGTAGTGAGCGATAATAACAAGAATCTAACCGGAAGGCCGAACCTTTCCCAATCACACACAAGCGCATCCGACTGGCGCTGTATTCCTGCTCCCACCACTCAACTAATCTACGTCGAGTTTCACGACCCACGGGGCCGCCGTCCGGGTCCCTTTCACCTTCAGCTGAAACAGTTGAACAGTGAGAACTCGGAGTGGGTGAGGGGATTCGGGAAGACGATGGCGTAGATGTGTCGCTGTTGGCACTGGATACGGGCGTGTCGTTCAACAAGCCTTTCCGCTTCAACAACCTAGCAGCTCTCAAAAGGCTATAGCGGCTACCACTTCCAAATTTGCTCCATACGTGGCCTTCCTTGCTTAGATGTTTGTTTAGCTGATATACTCTCCAGATGTCAGACTGGTGATTTTTCTGGTGTTCAGAGTCGACTGCGTGAATTTCTCGCGAGGTGCAGGAGGGTGCGAACAGGGGGCAGTGGAAAAAGGCCGAAAATCGTTCGAGCGCACCTTGAAGGGCGGTTGTGGCTATATTGAAATAATAATTGGTGTTGCTGGTGGATGTGTACGCGTTCGACATGCCATTATTCTTAGCAAGGTACTGAGGCAGACGTGAGCCAGATAGGCAAAGAAAAGGCTAGAATGCTACCTCGGTATACTCGTTTTCGCCTGGGAATGCCTCGGTACCCTTTGGACGATGAGTCGTGTGACAATAGAAATGGTGTTGTGCTGACCATGAACAGCAGATGCTCGCAGAAATGGGCAAGTCCTGGCATATCGGCCTTGGATGGCGGTCAGCTACGAAAGTGGGGGTTTAAGATAAACGAACAGGATCGCTCAAATGACCGACAGCGACATCGAGACTGGCAGCAGCCTTGTCTGTGTGGGGGTCATGGATCAGAGTAGCTTGTAAGCCGTTGTCCAGCTGAATGATTCTGTACTGGCGTTCGTCGTTGTCCGGCTTGTTGACCGGCTTGTTGTACACGGCGAAGGGAGGGACAGTGTTTGCAAGTTGGACACGGGTCCAGTGGACGTCGGCCATGGTTACCATACGGGAGCAATGGGCCAACGGAACGCGATGGAGAAGAGTAGATATAAGGGAAAGACGGGGTAACATGGGAGACGGTGTACCGCACGGGTCGCGAGGCTCTCCGTGTACCGCATCAGTGGGAGATGACAAAAAAGGGTTATCAAACCATGCGACGCCAGCAGGATTCGAACCTGCGCCCTCAAAGAGGAACAGATTTCTAATCTGTCGCCGTAACCACTTGGCTATAGCGCCTGTACCAAGCACGGGCTGATTTAACACCGTATCTGATCCCACCACAGCGCAGAGGATGATGTTGAATGTACACTAACTCTAGTACGATCAATGATTATTTTTGATGACATTAATGTCCCATCTCCTTGGCAAGCTGCTCAGCCTTGCCCTTGACGTCCTCTATTGTCCCGACCATGTAGAAAGCGGATTCAGGAAGGTTATCGTGAGCGCCAGAGAGAATCTCCTTGAATGAGCGGACGGTGTCCTTTAGGGGAACGAGTTTACCCTCATAACCTGTAAAGACCTGGGCAACTTGGAAAGGCTGTGACATGAAACGTTGGATTTTACGAGCACGTTCGACCTAGAGCAATGTCAATACCGGCAGAAAGGTGAGCCATCGACTACTGACCGTCAATTTATCCTCTTCAGACAGTTCGTCCATACCAAGAATGGCAATGATATCTTGTAGAGATTTGTAGTCTTGGAGGATTTTTTGGACGGCGGTTGCGACCTCGTAATGCTCTTTGCCAACCTGCGACTGTCATGAGACACGCCATCACGACATGTCGCGTACTTACGATACGAGGGTCCAGCATACGCGACTTGGAGTCAAGGGGGTCCACAGCGGGGTAAATACCAAGCTCGGCAATGCTACGGGACAATACGGTGGTGGCATCCAAGTGAGCAAAGGTAGTGGCGGGAGCAGGGTCAGTCAAATCATCAGCAGGGACGTATACAGCTTGCACCGAGGTGATGGAGCCCTTCTTGGTTGTGGTGATACGTTCTTGCCTGTAAAGGGTCAGTAATGCGCGTGATACGTAGCAGGTGGACGTACATGCCACCCATATCAGTGGAAAGCGTGGGTTGGTAACCGACGGCGGAGGGAATACGACCGAGCAGAGCAGACACTTCAGAACCTGCCTGAGTGAAACGGAAAATGTTGTCAATGAAGAGCAACACATCCTGGCCTTCCTCGTCACGAAATACTCGGCAATGGTAAGACCCGTCAGAGCAACACGGGCACGGGCACCGGGGGGCTCGTTCATCTGACCAAAAACGAGAGCGACCTTGGAGTCGCCTTCAAGGTTGATAACACCGGTCTCGATCATTTCGTGGTACAAGTCGTTACCCTCACGGGTACGCTCGCCGACACCGCAAAAGATGGAGAAACCACCGTGGGCCTTCGCGACGTTGTTGATGAGTTCCTGGATCAACACGGTTTTGCCGACGCCAGCACCGCCGAAAAGACCGATTTTTCCACCACGAGCATAGGGAGCCAAAAGGTCGACAACTTTGATACCAGTTTCGAGCACTTCGGCGGTGGTGGATTGCTCAACAAAGGCGGGTGGGTCAGCGTGGATAGGGCAGAGTTTGCTGCCTTTGATTGGACCACGTTCGTCAATGGGCTCACCAATGACGTTCATGATGCGACCGAGGGTGGCCTTGCCGACAGGGACCATGATTGGGGCGCCTGTGTCGACGACCTTTGCGCCACGTACGAGACCCTCTGTACCGTCCATGGCAATGGTGCGAACCGAGTTTTCACCCAAGTGGGAGGCGACCTCGAGGACGAGCCGGCCACCATGGAAACCCTGGACCTCGAGGGCGTTGAGGATTGGGGGCAGGTCATCGGAGTCGAACTGGACGTCAACGACGGCACCGATGACAGTTTTGACCGAGCCGACGGTGGCCTTTGCCTCTGTGGCGTAGAAGCGGGGCTGAGGGGCGCAGAGGGCGGTGCGGGAGCGCCCCAGGACAGAAAGGGCCCTCGTTGAGAGACGGGAGAACATGGTTGAGAGGAAAAGACGCGGTCGTACGCGGGATAAAAAAGGTTCACACGAACCCGGCTTTTCCCGGCAGGCAGAGGCGCGTGGCAGCGGACGGTGGCCCGCCAAAATGTCGCTCCTCTCAGACAGGCAGCGCGAGGACCTTCACCGGTCGATGCTTGAGTATCTCTATGCCAACAATTTCTCTGCTGCATACCAGGCGTTCAAGGCCGATGCGGGCACAGACTACACACCCGATCCAAAGGCCAAGTATGCCGGCCTGCTCGAGAAGAAGTGGACGAGCGTCATTCGCCTGCAGAAAAAGGTCCGCATCTCCTCCTGTGCGCGCTGCTACTCACGCCTTGCAGATAATGGATCTTGAGAACAGAAATGCTGCCCTCCAGGAGGAGCTCTCTCTTTCCCCTGCAAAACGCGCCGCAATGCAGTCAGATTGGGTCCCCCGCGCTCCTGCCGCTCACGTCCTCACAGGCCACCGCGCTGCCGTCACCCGCGTCGCTTTTCATCCCCAGTACTCCATCCTCGCTTCAGCAAGTGAGGATGCCACCGTCAAGATCTGGGACTGGGAGACAGGCGAGTTTGAACGCACCCTCAAGGGCCACACAAAGAGCGTCGTCGACGTCGATTTTGATCACAAGGGCCTGCTCCTCGGTCAGTCTGTCCTACCCCCGCTACCCGTCTGCTCACCCCTTCCCAGTGACTTGCTCCAACGATCTCTTCATCAAGATCTGGGACTCCTCAAGCGAATGGAAAAACACAAAGACCTTTCCCGGTCACGAACACTCCGTCTCCACCGTCCGCTTCCTCCCTGGCGATCAGCATATCGTCAGCGCCAGCAGGGACAAGACAATCAGAATATTTGATATTGCAACAACGTGCGTGTCGTCATTCCCTCCAATCGCCGCTGAATAGTCATGCAGGCACCTCATCCGCACCATTTCGGGTCATACCGAGTGGGTTCGTTATGCCGTCCCATCAGATGACGGAAAGTACATCATCAGCGGCTCAAAAGATCAGGTATGTCTTGTCTCGCCTCGTTTCAGACCAGCTCACCATCCCCAAGACCGTGCGTCTCTGGGATCCCCAGACAGGCGAGCAGAAGATGGAAATGCGCGGCCACGACAATGACGTCGAGGTCGTCGTATTCGCTCCCATCGTTGCCTACGCCGCCATACGTGAATTGGCCGGCATACCAGTTCGTCCTCTCTCTCTCGGTATCCCCTACCCGTCCTTAGACATCGTTTTCTCCAGAATACAGCCGGAAACAAGCGTCCGGGCTTGTACGCCGCAAGTGGCGCACGAGACAAGACAATCAAAATTTGGGACACCCAGAGCGGTCAGATGCTCAAGAATTTGGTTAGTCCCTCTCTATCCAGTCGACCACCCTCTGAACACCGTCTCAGGCTGGCCATGACAATTGGGTCAGAGCCCTCGCGTTCCACCCTTCCGGCAAGTACTTGCTTTCCGCGTCGGATGACAAGACAATCCGTGTGTGGGAACTCTCAACCGGGCGATGCATGAAAACAGTCGAAGCGCATGGTCATTTTATCCAGACCCTCGCCTGGGGAAGACAGCTGCTCTCCAGCGGAGGCGGCGACAGTGGTGCAAACGGTACAGATGCCGGTCCAAGCAACGCTGCACCAGAAAGTGAAAAGCTCGCCAATGTCGTAGCTACAGGAAGTGTGGATCAGACGATTAAGATCTGGTTACCATAACCGTGCAAACATTTTTCTACTCCCTGGATATTTGTCATCGGGACATCAAGCTATTCACAACGATCCGCATCGTGTCACATGGCCACGGTTGGTATCACCATTCGTGATCAGAAACACTTACTCTGGGCTTTAGGTGAGCTCTGCGCAGGAACATCTCACCGGAGGACAGCTTATCTTTATGTTGCAGTACACCGAACAACGCAGCCATATATTATATCTCCGTACTTTCCTTTCATGACTACTACGTCGCTCCTTCTGTTATCGCCGTCTTTCATTATACCCTGTCAGTTCCTTTTGCACGCATGAATCTAGCAGATTGTACTCATTGCAGCACTATTTTTCTTTTCGAATTTGTATCTACTATTCTCTTCCGTGTTAGTATCGGTTTGATATCAAATCATCTAGACAGGGATATTACAAGTGTGATCTTATATCTGAGAAAATTAATCTGTAACTATCTCCATCTTTTCTACACCAATAGGTGTAATGGGCGTAGGATATTGCAGCTCCAAGCCAGCTCCAGGGTTCGCTAGAAACTCCACTCGGCCGAAAACGTCGTGACTTGGATGCTCGTAAAGCGTTGCATTTTCATACGAGGCCATTAATAATTCGAAATTGGTTATGCGCTGGTGATGAGCCTCCAGATCGTGTTCCGAAGACGAGGGCGAATGTGTGACGCTCGTGCTCGTCGAATGAGACAATGAGGGTGGCGTGGATCGGCCGACGTACCTGTGGCGATGCATCAGCCGTTAGTAAGTAATAAAGGGAGACGACTGACTCAAGCTTCCATCGCCATTGTAACCAACACCAAATGGCCCCTTGCCTTGAAGCGACTGAATCCGGAATGGATGAGTTAACCCGAGCGGCGTCGAGCTCGCTACAGGTGTCATTATATTATGGTTGGTCTGATTTAAAACCCGCGCCGCAGTAGCCAGGCCGCCCTCCATCGGCACGCCGCTGGCCACCTTGCCCAATGGCTGGATCTGGCCAGCATCTCGCACCATTGGCAATGGTTGGACCTCGCGTGTGGATAAAAACATTGAAGGGTCGAGACGTCTCGACTCGAATTGTCGAACATCATGAGACATGGATCGGCGCGAAGGCGACTCGGTCAGAATGGGAGCACTCGCGAGTAAGTCAGTCTTGGCTAGGGCCCTTGCCTGCAGGGTGCTCTGTTGCTGTGGTTGCCGACTTTGCAGTAGCCGACTTTGACGATGCGGCGCCTCCACCGGCGGGAACCCGTACAGCGATTGCGACGCTGCACCCATAACAACAGTTGGAAGCTCGACCGTCGACAATGCTCGCGGCCGCAGTTTTGTGAGACCTCGTGGACGCGGTTCCCGACAGGAATACGTGCATATCAAGCCGCGCGTAGTACATCTCTTGCAGACCGGGCGGTCGCCAGAGCACTTGGTTAGCAATTAGCGACACCACTGGATACGACGCTAGGCGTTCTATACCTTTGTTTTGCGTTCGCGGCATTTATCACATGCCTGTGAAGTCCGTTGACGATTGGAGGATATGAGCATACCATCTCGCGGGGTACTCGGGATATCGAATTCTGGAAGGGGGATTTTCTGCGCAGTCGGCTGATATTCTGGCCATCCTTGCAGCATCTTCAGGCGGAGGAAAGACCCAACTACGCAAAGCCTTTGACCCTTTAGAAGGTGTGGCGAAATACGGTCAGGGGTCTTAGACGAGGAACGTTCCAGTCGAAAACTGCGGGTAGATGTGAGCCGGTTTCAGAATCGATCTAAGTATTTGTGAGCATAGTGAAGATTGAAAGTGCGATATGACGAGTAAGGCAATAATGTATTGAGGCTTGGGGAATTTATTATGCCCCTGTGCCAGCACACCGAAAATAGGAATTGCATGATCATCTTGACAAATTCTGTCCGGCGTTCCGCACACCGCAGTCCCTCGGACAGCAGGTTTATGATTTCGACATTCAGCCCATTGAATACTGCACGAGTGCAAAACAAGAAATTTTCGTACAAATTAAAGTATCTCCGCAGCGGGCCCAAGCACCTGACCAGCATTCTTAATCCTTAAATTTCTCGTTAAACACCCTTCCAATAAGCATGCGACGGATCTCCTGCGTGCCAGCACCTACGGTGTACAATTTCGAATCCCTCATAATCCGTCCCATTGGATAATCTGACAGCGAGTTAGCTAACTGGTGTTTCATGTGTTGCATTATCACATCATACCATTGATATAACCATTTCCTCCCAAACATTGCATACCTTCCAACGCGACTTCAACTGCCCTCTCCGTCGAATACAGAATGGCGCCTGCACAATCCTGCAGAATAGGATATATCAAGGATTCCGCAATGTAATAATCAGATCTTTACCCTTCGACTGACTTTTCCTTGGTCGCAAGACCTAGCTACGGCATAGACGTAAGAACGGCTGGCGTTCAACTTGGTATACATGTCAGCAATCTTGGCTAAAAGAACTATTCGGATATTCTTTTTCTCAGTCGCAAATTATGACGAACCTTGCATAAGCTGGAATGTCCCGATAGGTTGGCCAAATTGTCGTCTGTCATGGACATACTCCACGGCATAGTCAAAAGCAGCCTGCATAAGCCTTTTATCCGTTAGAATGGCATCGATCATAGGGAGACCCGTGATACCCCAGAGGACCACCGCTCAACACAAGTCGCTCCAAATCTAGTCCAGACATGAGAACAGCAGCACCCTTGTTTAGTTGCCCTAGCATATTCTCTAGAACAGCATCAGCAGACGCTGACACGACACAATCCCACTGACCCTCTGGAACTTCACAGTTTTCGAAAATTAATTCGCATGTATCACTACCTCTCATGCCGAATTTATCTAGCTTGGGACCAGTAGAAAACCCTTTGAATCCGCGTTCTATTATAAATGCGGTTATACCTTTTGATCCCTTGGACGGATCAGTCTTTGCATACACGACAAATGTCGATGCAATAGGTCCATTTGTTATCCTTGATTTCGCTCAGTTAGTCGGCCTCTTATGGCAAGCTGAACGTACCAGAACTTACTCCCGTTAAGCAAGTATCCACCAGAAAATTTCACGGCTTTCAATTTCATGCTTATAACGTCGCTCCCGGAACCAGGTTCACTCATAGCGAGACTCCCAACCTTCTTCCCCTGCACCAAATCATGGAGATATTTACTTTTTTGCTGCTCGGTTCCATGCCTATGGATCTGATTCACGCACAAGTTGGAATGCGCGCCATAGGAGAGTGCAACAGAACCCGAGGCTGCCGAGATGGCCTCCATGGCTAACGTATGTTGCAGATACCCGAGTCCGAGTCCGTGGTACTCGGGATTTACAGTCACACCAAGCAGACCCATTTCTCCAAGCTTCTCCCAAAGGTACTATCGCGAAACGTAGGTTGCGTGCATATTCACTAGTCAAGCGATCGTACCATTGGGGATGCATTGTTCTTGTCAATTTCTGCAGCTAGAGGAGCAATTTCCTTCTGTGCGAATTCATTCACTGCATTTCGAAACTGTCAAGCGTTAGGTTTTGCCTGAGTATAGTGGTGACTATATCAACAAACCTCCATCTCCTCGTCCGTAAGACCAGCTATGTCAGAGTTGTAGAATGATGCATGACGTCTCTGGGGGAATGAATGATTCAAGGACTGTATTACCCTACGGCTTCCATATACACGGGCACGCGCTATTCGAGAGAAAGAAACGAAAGTCATTGAGGATAGGTGATGTGCATTCACGAGTTCAACCGGAAGCACACACCGCTTATACGACTTCCGGACCTTATCCGGTCTGCCGGTGCGTGCGAACACTGCGAAGTCATCACAAAAGTGATTCTAATAAGAATCTACACAGGTTTTTTCATGTCCAGACTCCAGAAATCCTAGCACGATTTGTCTGTCCATCTCCTCCCACTTCTCCATCCGTGACATGCTCTTGCGATCCAAGTCAATGACACTAACCCTATGAGGTTTCGCTTCGCGACTGTCCAGTCCTGGTTTCAGGAAATCGAGTTGGACAATGAGGGAACAATCCTTGAAAGTCGCCGAGAGCAAGTAAGCGAGCAAATAATACCGGAGATGTGAAGGATTTGGGTTTGAATTGATCGATCCCGAACTCAGGAAACTGGTGACGAATTCCTCCCACTCATTCATAGTCGGTTCTGTGAACGAAAAAGAGCCTGTTCCTTCTTCAGCTGCACTCCGCCAGAGTTTTGACAGCCCTTCGATATCAAACGGGTCAAGCTTACGCTGTAAGTTAGATATCCTTTTGAGAACGGTGGTCTCGAGGAGTGGGGTTAGAAGTGCTGATATGAATGCTTTCTTGACATCAATGGACTGTACAACGCCGTCAGCGAACATTGAAGGAGCCTGTGAAACCCATTCACTGTCTTGATGCAAATGAACGTAATCAAACGCACCTCAGATGGTTTAATAGAATTTCCTCTTACAAATACTTTGAGATTATTGATTCCACCATCGTTCAGTTTCCAAGCATCCCATAAACTGGAGATTGCTTGGATTACGCGCCTCTCTTCTCCCGAAAAGAGATCCAGCGGGCAATAATTCGTTGCCTGTATCTCCCCTTGTGCTGCTCTGAGATGAGAATGCATACAATATCTGCAAGTCTTCGCCTTCACCGGGCGCGTCTCTGGTGAGAGATACTCGCTCGACGGTAGAAATCCCCACTTGGGCTTGAGTTCTTTTTAACAGTGGTAGTGCCAAGCCAAAATGATGCACATTACTTTAATCTCGACTGCTATCCAGTCGCCGCCCACAAGGTCAGTTGCTAGAACGCCTCTGCCATGCGTTGCATCTATGCCATCCTTTGATCGCCGCGCCGAAGGGCGAAGACCGTTATGGAGGGTGATCAATCTCTGTACCCACTCCTTGTCCAATGAGACGGAATCTAGCCGAGGTAAATGGACAGGCGAGATTAGTCTTGAGGTGCACCTCTCCTGATATTCGATTATAGGATCGTCATGATCAGCGAGACTAGCCGCACGAGGCGTCTTTCTCAATCTAAGAACAATGCCATCAAATTGCGGGTTAGTTGGTCCAATATATGAGAAAACGACAGCCGCGCCGCCTTCAGAAACATATTTCCAGTCGCTGGGCTTTGTATCATGAGGATATCGGGTTCCCATTGGAAGGGTCAAGCGATGTCTAAATGCGGTAGGTCCGAAAAAGCCTTAGACAGCTGCATGTCTATAACAGGTAATTCACGATCGGCTGTGGCTGCGACAATGACAATGAACAAAGACTAGTTGGTCGCCACGACAGGGTCAAGCCCTATATAATGACTAGGAAATGACAATTTTTTTAATCTTTCATTGTATCCTTGATGGCGCCAGACCGTGTCAACCATCTTCGTACCCCACCAAAACGCCGTATTGTCATGCAAGAGCCGTACAAGATAGACAATCTCAAGGTAGTCGATGGCCTTGCACATGGAGAGCAGTTTCAATGCAACTACTCGTTAAGGAACTCATCCCCACCGAGTGTCGAGGTACGCATATCCTCCCGCCACTCCATTCATTTCCATGGGACATATCTTCCTCCAGCCTGCAGGGCCTGATATGAAAAGGCCTGTTCAAAGCCGGCCTCATAAACTTGCCCTCTGGTGACCTGAAATGTGCCAGGGTCCTAGGTGTGCAGAGTGCTCCTTTAGCGCAACTCATTGTCTGATGACAAGTAGGGCAGGGGGAATACGGAAAAGTTCTGCTTGTCAGAACAAATCGCAAATCGCATAAGCATGATTTACTCGGAAGCTATTTTGCCTTGAAGGCCTTCGAGAAGAAACAAATCCGTGCCGTCGAAGACGTAACTACTTGCTTTAGATGGATTGAACGGGTGAACTAAAATATTCACAGACCGCTTACGCAGAAAAAGATGTCGAACGAAAAATTCTCAAGAAGATTAGTTGGAATCCGTTCGTGAATGGTCTCATTGACGTCTTTTATGACGATCGAAATATCTACATGATGCTGGAATTCATCCCCTGCGGTACTTTACGCACTATTATTCACGAACAAGCACCACTGGACGCAACGAGCGCCACATTTTACTTTGCAAATATTACCTGCGGCTTGGCTTTCCTAGAGCAATACGGCATCGTACACCGAGATCTCAAGCCTGAGAATATTCTACTTGGTGCTGATGGGTATTTAACGCTGTCAGACTTTGGAACAGCCGTTGTTCCTTCAGATGTCCCTAGTGTATCTGACTGGACCATTGTTGGATCGCCTCGATATATGGCTCCAGAATGCATCAATCCCATGTTAATTGGCCCTGTTTCTTATGGTCCAACGGTGGATTGGTGGGCAAGTGGATGTATATTTTTCGAACTCCTCACGGGAGAGTCTGTGAGTGCCAAAGATAACACGTTAATAGAAGCGTTTTTAACATCGTTAGACATTCTCGGCAACGGACGGCAGCACCGAAGCGACGCTGAAAAAAATACTCCTTGGACAAGTAGTTTGGCCTCAGAACGTAGAAATAGCCACAGACCTCAAAAGTCTCGTTGAATCGCTCCTGGTTATGGATACCTTCAAGAGGTTGGGCTTCAATGGGTATGAAGAGATCTTTAACCATGCCTATTTTACAAAGGTTGATTGGTTCAAAGTCGAGAACAAATTATATATGGTGGGCCTTCCTTTTTTTGTAGGGGTGGTACAGTGCATTGACAATATTGGACACTGGGACAGGCACCACATATACCTCCTTCGCCTCGTGTTGCAGACCAATGGCATAGGTATCCTTTACCGAGACAGGCCCAAACTCCAGGACTCGAGATTATCGGTCCTCCAGTACATATGGCACATGACAGTCGATTTTCTATTAGATATCGACAATGACGAATACCTTTATGCTTACACCGAATGGACATGTTGAGGTGATTTGTAAATGCGGCGGATCAACTGATGAACTTATTGTTCTGCATTGGATACAACAACCGGTTTTGCCCACGCATTTATTTTGTTCCTTTCATGACTCTGTCCATGTGATTGATTGTATCAGATAAAAGGACAACCACCGAGTTAAAAATCCCGAATGTTTACATGGTACACAATACAGCTGTCATCTGGTGTACAGGACTGGTATTTCGAAAACAAAAATTGTCATTACCCTATTCTCTTACACAGTGACGCGGGCGGTCAAAAATTATACTACATTCGGGGGTCGTCGAAGGAAGGAAAACGAGGCTTACTTATGTTGTAAGGATTGGTGGTATATACCAATCGAGCAGGCTAAAAGGAGCGTGCGCATGACAAACATACAATTGTCAACAAAGGAGGTGCTCGCAACACGAGTTGCATATGCAATGCATCAGATTCGACAATGGCTCGCCCCCTGGAACTGCAGTGGACGAGCCATCGTTGTTCTCCCTCTAATTCTCGTCCATGTCCCAAGATGCATCGCTATCAGAGGCCGTTGAAGACGTATCGTCATCATAATCGCTGTCCAGCGTATCAGAATCCTCGTCGGACATGTCGGAAGAGTGATCTGGAGACAAGCGCAGATGATCGAGGAAAATCTTGAGTTCTGTAGGGAGATCAAGGTACTCTGCGTTCTTGCATAAACCTTCCCACTGGACACTACCGTCCTGCAAACATTGTTCAATGAAGTCTGTTTTTCCCCAATAGATCCAATATATAATTGCTTGGATAGATTGCGGGTTGGGTACTGGAAGATATATGCTGGGATGATCGGGGGAGCATGGGAGTAGTCGGGGTGCATGGTTAATTGGATGGGCAAACTGTCCGGTAAAGAGATGTGAGGAGCCATCCGCATCTGATTTTTGAGCCGTATGGATAAGGTCCAAGGGTAATGCACCGCTAAGAAGACCTCTGAGAAAGCTAGAGCTAGATAACAGAAAGATGGAATGCAACTAGATGCACCGTCAACATGCATGATTTGTACACATTAGCACGAGAAGGGACATACATGCAATACCAAACGAGGCGAGCTATTAAGCGCAGGTTGCGTTGCTCTGCGATTCGAGCCAGAAGGAGCGTGATTGTTCGTGAAAGGACCGGATAAACCCAAGCCACTGCGCACGTCCGACGTTGGACAGAGGAAGTGCTCGTTTTCTTGAGGCGGCAAAGGGATCGCTGCCAAAAAAAAAGGCTTGTAAGCAGTGGAGGATTTAATTATACTCGACATACTGAGAGTACAATCGGACGTCTCGATGTTGCCCCAGAAATCTTGCGCTTCACGTTGCAATTTATGACGCACGTACTCAAGAGGTACGCCAGAAGGAGGGAACGCAACTGGCTGAGCATTAAACATGGAGGAGGACAGAGGCTTGAAGTTGTCGGCTGAAGGGGTAGAATCGAGAAGGGTATTGGTGCCAGGCCCGCGGCTGTGCGTGAAGGAAGGAGAATCCAGCTCCACTATATGAGGATATTGTGCCATGACGAGTCTATTGTCGAAACACATTGTGACGGCAGGGGGGTATGAATAGCTGGGAGCCCCGAATGGTACCTCTGACCCAGACAGCGGGCGATTGTACAATAGCTGGTCTGGTTGATGAGAAAACCAGGGCAGGATGGAAAGGAAAATGCTCGTCGTCCTTTTAGAATGCGTCAATCATGAGAGCGAAGCATCAAACAGGTCGGCGATCGACAGGTAGGGGCTCATATGACACCGTCCAATTGTCTGGACGGTTACCAAGCTGCCGAGATGGAGTTCTTATTGTCTTTGTTGCCTCGCCGCGGATTGTTCACTAAACGAGATCTGATGAGATCCGTGTTGTCTTCCCGGCGTTGATGTCCGTCTGTCCTCGACCACAATCAACCGCGTCATACCTTATCGATGACCACACAGCCAGATGACATTTTCGCTGAAAACCCTTATGATGGTCAC
Organism: Amanita exitialis; assembly: GCA_023014455.1. Classification (NCBI taxonomy): domain Eukaryota; kingdom Fungi; phylum Basidiomycota; class Agaricomycetes; order Agaricales; family Amanitaceae; genus Amanita; species Amanita exitialis. The sequence goes on from JAEBUR010000001.1 coordinate 1,837,355, forward strand.
CCTAGTCTGTCTCAACTCGAGGCAGACGTCCTGTGGGAGTATGCCAAGCTCGCACACCATGTCAAGCTGGTGAGCTTCCGGCCGCCTTGTCTCCCGGCTGTTACATACGCTGAATTATCCAGGTCAATCAAAAGACTCGATCGTTGAGCGAACAGCCGGACCGATCGATGCTGTCACGTTTGCGTGTCTTGGAACAAAAGATGGGTTTTGTTTTGACTTTGGTATTCTTTCAAGCCACTTCTCTTCAATAAAACTGTTGCATCTTTCATAGTTCAAAGGCTTCCGTATGGGGAGTCATCAACGAACAGCCAATGGACGTTTCCGACGGCTACGGAGATGAATCAAACAACACTCTCAGGCAGTAAGGTCTATATGTATTTATCGTATATGCATCCCACCCATCCGACCAGTTAATGTATTGGTGCCGCCGGGAGCCACGTCGTTTGCGTCCCAAATGACCAGCGTACCATCTACACCCGTTGTGCTGACCTTGGCGACCTGAGTTCCATTGCCTATGTATGGCCTGATACTCGTAATAGTGTTCTGGTGTATCGTCAAAAGCTTCGTGTCGGTAGAAGGCGATCCATGTCCAGAGCTAAGGCTCGAATGTCCTCGAATATCGGCGTCTCGGAAGGTAGCGAAGGCACCTGTTTTGAGACGTCCAACAGGGCTGCTTGCGCCTCGCCCGCTATCCGACTTGGATCCGCTGGAATCATCCAAACTACCCACTGCTTGCCAGCCTCCGTCAGATCCAGAGAAAACAAGAGGTTGACAGTCATGACCCGCAGCCACTATGGAATTCTCTGATGTCCATGTGAGCGTTACCAAAGGTAACGATGGGATCTTGACAGTATGAATGATCGGACCGCCAGGATAAACGACACTGATGGTACTGTCGTGACCTGATACCATCAGCAAAATCCTCCTTGCCGTTCAGCCAGACACTCACTAGCAAATGCAAGGACATCTCCAGAGGGAGAGAACCCAACGGAATGGATCCAACCACCTGATGGGCTGGAGAACTCGCCACATAGTGTGTTGAAGGGGAGCTTTGAGCCCCATACAGACGGCACTGGCCTGAAATAGTGCATTAACTTCTTGCTATTGTCCTGCAATTGTTACCATCATACTTTTCATCCACTTCCTTGATATATGCCGAGAACACACGAGCTTTCATGTCTGCGCTTCCAGCAGCTAGCAACACATTATTAGGGTGCCAATCGATGGCCAATACTGTCGATCTAATGGGCTTTTTGAGCTGCTTGGAAACCCACCAGTTACTCTCAGAGTCGAAAGAGCAGATACAGATGGCACTATATCGCAGCGTTAGATGTATGCGCAATTTGTATTAACACCATACCGTGCACCGCTGGCCACTGCGAACTTGTCTTCCTTCGGACTCCATCTGACAAAGGTAGCCGCGCGGTTAACTCGCAGTACTACAAGTGTTGGTTTCCAGACAAGCTTCCCCGTGTCTGGATCGGGAGTCTCTTGCCATACATACGCATTCCGGTCCTGAGATGCCGTCACTATGCGATTGGTGTTTGGCGCCCAGTCAATGGATGTTATCAGTTTATCGTGCTGTGACACCATCAGACATATGCGACTTTGAGCGCATGGGACTTCTGACCTGTGACAGAATGTCTGTGGGCACCCATTCGGTGCCTGCGCGCGTGAATATCTGCGCATCCTTGCTATTCAGACTGACCGCCAGTTCTTGAGAGCAGTGAACAGGCAGCAATACGATCACACAAACTGGCACTAACGAGAACGGTCCGGGCTGAATGCATGGGCCGAGATTGGTGTCTGAGCCAAACTAAAGACTTCAGGGGACATCTGCAGCAGGACTAGCAGTCTACTACTGCGGGAGAAGATATAGAGAGTCACAGTCACAGTGGCAATCTAACTAGAAGGTGAGCCCTCGGCTGGTTCATCGTACTTGCGTATCTGCTTAGCCCATCTCAACCCGCATGCGTTGCACAGCGTTTTTGGTCCGAGCGGCCCCTTCAAACTTCCATCAGGCTCTTTTCCTCAGTCATGACATCGACTTACTTTTCGCCATTCTGGTGAATCCGTGCGACCGCACGTAATACAGACATATTGCTCGCTAGGGTGCGACTTCTTGAGCTGTATAGTGGAAGCTGAGATCAAGTCATTCAAAGGTCAACTACATAACTGCACTTTTTTCTTTTTCGCACCCTCCTCGTATTCTTCTTCTGGATTGGCGGACGAACTACAGTGACTATTAAGACCGTAATTGGTGCTTTCCAGTACATCACAGGAACCGGAAAATAAATCTTCATAAATTGCAGACGGTGGTGCATACCGCAATGTTGATGGTTCCAGAGACGGGCCCGACACATGCAGACGTTGAGACAAAATCGTTGACGTTGCATAAGCCGTGCCACTCGCTGATGGAGAGCCACTAGACTGAGGTGGGATCTGAGACTGAAGTTCACATAGTCTCTGTTGCAAGCGTTCGTGTTCCATCTTCAGCTCAAGGAACGTATTCAACCTTTACACGTGGTTAGATTGAACAAATTCCTCAAATGATGTTCGAATGCATACATGGAAGCATTCCTACTTGGATATGGTCTCGCCATGGCGAAGAAGCACCTGCATTCGTCATTGACGAAGTGAGGGTATCCCTTGAACTCAAACAAGAGTTCCTTGCAACCGGAGACCTCATCTACAGATGGTGAATTAGTTCTGAAACGAAGGTATGATAGTAATTCTAGTTTCGTGGCTATGGAATGCTGAAAAGCAGAGCAGAGGGAGAGCTGGTCGTCCGGTGCTGACGGGGGTGAGAAGACGAGGCAGACGGCGAAACGTCGACATACAAGGGATAAGATCCAGCAAGTCGTGGTCGATGAGATCGATTACACGCCACCCGAGCAACTCTGTGACGGCATTGCCACAGTAGAGGATCTCCCTGGCGGGAGAGAGCACCAAAACAATGACATCTGCGAGTTCGGTGACCAGTAGGTCAGCCCATCGCTTCCGTTTCGTGAATTCAAACGTTTGCGCCCGTTTGGTTTCGGTCGCTGACTGCGTGGACATGGCTTGTTCGTATACAGGCCATCGCTTTGTATTTATAGGAGCCGCACTAATCCAACGTCGATGGATTTAAACTACACAGTAGCCCCCGTCCACACGAATTTCCGTACCAGTCACAAATTTAGAGGCATCGCTGGCGAGAAACACAATGGCGCCCTGAAAGGAAGTGAGAAGAGTGAGCATGATGCAAAGGTTAACTGACACTAAGGTCTTCAGGCTCTCCCATCTGTACGTCAAACGTCAGTTAAAGTAGGAAGGGTGACGACGAAGTCACTTTCCCTCTTCATTGGCGTCAGCTCCTCCCATGTTCTCTGTCCGCTTCCTTCAAGTCTATCCTTCAAGTTAACACCAAACCCACCTTGAGCTCTTGCTGATTTGCCAGTATAGTCCGAGTAAGCTTTGTCATCATGTACCCAGGGCTATACGTCTTCTCAATAAACCGGACAATGCGTGGATCACCACTCACCTCAGAGTATTAACTCGCACTCCATGCTTGGCCCATTCAACTGCTAGACTGGCTGCCATATGCTTTACCGCTATCGATCGTTTAGCACTTCATCTACATCAATTTTATCAAGCTCACCGGCCTTTGATGCATTGTATGGCATTTGGGTCTGCTTACTTTGTCTTCCTTTCATGTGTCCATCGGTATAATACTCACCTGTGGCACATTCACGATCTGATGCAGTATCAATCACGAGTTCGTGCCTGAGGTCTTGTATCTTCTTACATTGGCACTCATACTTGCGATAAGGATAATCGAACCACTTCCTCGCGGTATCATTACCTTTGCCGCCTCCCTCGCCGTGTAGAATGCACCATGTACGTTGACGTCATACAAGCGCTTCATTCGATCAACAGGGTATCTAAGGGCCTGATGGTCGGGATGGACAGAGATATGGTTCCACTTACTCCAGAGCAGGGATGGTATCGACGATCCCTATAACGAGTATACCTCAACGGTTACCGAAAAATATTCAAATGAGGCTCCCACCTGCTGATGCGACAACCGAGTCTACTTGATGAAAGGTATCCACCACTTGGGCATACGCGGTTTGCACCGATTCTTCCGACGCGACATCACATCCGATGCCAAGGACCTTGACCTCCCCATTACCTTTGGAGGTTGAATTGAGGGCATTCGAGTTGGAAATGTCGCGTACCATAGGCCTCTAGCTCTTGAGCTGCATTTTTTGCCTCTGCCTCGTTCAAGTCAAGTACTGCGAGTGACTTGCATCCTCTGCGTGCCGAATATTAGATAGTAGCACAATGGAAGTAGCGTATCATTACGATTGGATGAACGCCCTACAAAATTCATAACCCAAGCCCCTGGCTGCACCGGTTACCAGACAGACCTGTAACCTATCAGCTATATACCGATTCCGCGGTGATGACGTGCCTTTCCAGCTAGGGAAAATGACGGTAGCATTTTCCTCTCCTGTGTGCAAGTAAAGCTTGATGGGGATCAGATTCAGTCTAGCTCCATGTAAGATGATCGCGGTTAGAAAACTCAGATTCGGAATGGTAGGGCCGAACTCGAAAGGATGCGTCATCATCACTTGTTCCCAATCCATAAAAATTGTACTATATAGGTATTAAAAACATCACAGACAGAGATATGGTGATAAAGGAGAGACAAGACGAGCGGGTATCTACATCGGCAATATCCTATAAAGTAGTTTGGCCTTGGGCCAGCGAGAACCATAGATATGTGGATGGCGAAGAGCGAACCAAGTCCAAGGGACAGTTAGCAAAAAAAAAAAAAGAGAATTACACGTAGGTCTTGACCGCAAATGCCACAAGAAGAGAGTACTTAACTATAGGCAAGCAAATTTCGATTTCCGCCGCTGGAGTTCTTCCATACGTGAATCGAGTTGCTGTCGGACGCGTTCTTTCGCCTTCCTCTCCTCATCCAACCGCTGTTCGAGGGACTGCTTCTCCTCCACGATTGATCTGCGGACGGAAACAACTTCATGCTTCGCCTGGTTCAAGTCATTCTTGAGAGTTTCAATGTGGTTGTTCAGGCTGTCCCTCTCGCGTGCCAGCTCTGTAGCATGCATACGGGCTTTTCGGACTGGTGCAATATACCTGTATCAGGGCAAGTTATAGATCAGAAGGATGTACATACGGTTCTTTTCAGAGTCACTGAGAGATGACTCCAGGGTGCTGACCAGGTCCATGTGAGCCTGCAAGTCGCTTTCACAATGTGTTAATTGTTTGTTCAGGGTCTTGATCATCGCTTCCTGTTCTTCAATCTGCTTGGCTTGTTCCTCAACTTTTGCGGTCAACTTGGCATCAGAAGTTGCCAGCGCGCCATTCGCAAGTCCGTGACCAATAGATGTCGCAGGGGTATCTGGCTGTGATTCTCTAGAAGGAGTAGAAGAACTCATGACTGACGATGATTGCGACGACGTGCTCATGATGGAATCGCCATTGACATGTGTGGCAGGCCTCGGGGCCGGTGGTGGTGGCATAGTCGGCGGAGGAGTAGGTGGAGGTAGCTTGAGAGCAGTGAGGCCAGTGGAACGAGGGTATGTTAGGCTCCTTTCCGGTGTCGAGCGAGCATTTGGTGGAGACGAACTGCGCGCGACTTGTGCTTGTAGTTCCTTGAGAAGCCCGTCTGCCCGTTGTTTCTCGGACTGCAAGACATCTTTCTCATCTTTGACTTTCTGCAAGTTCTCTTGCAAATCTGCTATCATTGCTCGATGCCGCTCCAGCTCGTCTACCAAAGACTGACGTTTCGAGGCTTCGTTTACTAGTTGCGATTGCTCACTTCGTGTCTTGTCTAGCTCAGCTCGCAATTGAGATACTTCGGCCCAAAAGTCGTCTTTCTCCTTGGACACGGTGGTCAGCTGTTGCTCCAACGACTGAATCTTGTTGGACTTTTCGTTTAGCGCCTCCTCGTGTTGGAGAGTTTCGTCTTGCAAAAGCGAGAAATCGTGCAGCGCAACCTTTTGTAGTCTCAATTTCTTCCTCGAGGAGTGTGCGGTCTTCGCGAAGTGCGTCCGTCTCTGCCGCATGCCGCCTATTCAAGTCGTCCAATTCGGATTCAAAGGAATCTCGTTCGGCCTTGACTGATTGCTGGGCTTCGGCTCGTGCTTCTTCTAGGTTGTCTTGGTATTCTTTTCGCTGCGTTTCCAACGCCGCCTTTGCGTTGGCAACCTCTTGTTCAAGCTGTAAACGCAATTGCTCTAGTTCCCTGGAATGTGACTGTACGATCGCAGATTGCTTTTGCTCAAACTCGGCAATCGAATCTTTCAAAGCAGCGTCATGAACAGCCGTCAACTCTGCAATTTCAGCTTCAAACTTTCGCCCATACTCAATAATAGTGGTTGCACTTTGTCCTTGAGCTTCTTTGACACTCGCTTCTAGCCTTGCAATGTCCAAACTGTACTGTTGCTTCAATTTGGACATTGCAGAGGCGTGGAGCTCTTGTGACTGCTGGAATGACACCTCCTTTTCTTTCTGCGCTGCTTTGGCACCAGAGACTGCTTGCTCTTGTTGCGACGCGAGGGAAGATTTGAGGCGTTCAACTTCGAGTCGCCATTCTTCCTTGAGCTTGGCTAGGGTACTTTCATGTTCCAATCGGATCCTGTCCAACTGCAGGGTATGATCGTCCTCCTGTGCCTTCAGCAATCTGGCATGGGAGCTCTTTAAACCTTCAATCTCTTCGGTAAAGGATGCCTCTTTTCTCGAGATGGCCGCGGCATGCTCATCCTGCAGTTCTTTCAAAGCTATATTGAAAGAAGACTGTGATTCAACAAGTGAGCCTTCGCGGGCTATTTCGGCCATGCGCAACTGGCCGGCATGCTCTTCACGTAACCTCTCGATGGTGGCGTTCGTCTCGGCAGTGAGCTTCTTGATAGCTTCGGTATGATCCCCGCGTAACTTGGTCAAAGCATTGTAATATTCTTCCTCTGTACCATGCAGTGTGCTCGTCATTTCAACTTCTTTTTGCTTTAGCATCTCGGCATGTTCATCGCGTAAGCGTACCAACGCCCTCTCATGCTCCTCGCGTGTTTGCTGGAGTACTTCCTCGACAGGCTTTACACGACGATCCAATTCTTCTTCGTGCTCCTTTCGAAGCTTGCCGAAAGCTTCTTCATGATCCAGACGGGATTGTTCAAGCAGCGAGGTGGCTGCCTGAAGCTCTGTCCGCAGCGCAGATATTGAGGTCTCCTGCTCAGACGTGATTCTAGTGACCAACACCTCCATCTCAGAGGCTTTCGCGAGCAATGCTTCTTCATGTTGCTTGCGTAATGCATCAACATCAGCAGCATGATCAGTTTCAATCTTTTTGAGCTGTTCAACCAAGTCGGCTTCACGTTTCTGCACCTCGGCTAGCAAATCGAGGTCCTCTTGATAATGTTTACGCATAGCTTCCATTTCCATTGACATGTTAAGTGCCTAGCGGGGAGTGTTTGTCTTATGCCAGGTGATATTTAAACGAGAGGAACTAACCTGGTCCCGAGATAGGGCGTTAAGGTCATCCAGTTGACGTCTGACTTGGTTTAGTTGTGTCGTAAGCTCATCCACAACATCCTTGTGTTGAGACTCTTTTTGAGCCATGGAGCTGCAGACATCAAGTTGATGGCACAAATACTTGCTCAAGGGATCCACTTACAGCATAAGCTCATTCAGCCTCTCGAGTGATTCGTCGTCGTCCATGGCACTCTTTCCCCTTTCCTTCCTCGTCGCTCGCCACATGGTTTGCACCATTAGTCAATGCTTCGCGGATGTTATCAAATTGGTGTAGTGTCCTTGGCGTTAGTTGTGCCAAAGGCTGGGCACCATTGACTCCATTTACTGTGAGATGCTGCTTTTTGCCTTCGCTCGTCCCGTTGACATTGTTGTCGTTTTGCAATTCTTTAAGTGAATCCTCCAAAAGAGATATTTCTGTTTCCCGCTCCTTCAAGACCTCTTGCAAACGCATGATTTCTTTTTCGAGGCTCTGAGTTGATCGCTCTTGTGCAGGAGACAACACTATAGACAAGTCTGCTCGCATGGGTGGTGCAGAATGAATGGTTGCAAACGAGTGTGAGCTTGAAGGAGAGTGAGAGCTGCTAGCATGACTTGAGATTGAAGCATGGCGTGTACGCGCAGAGGATAACTCCTGTGAAAGCGATTGCGATTGCGACGACGACCTGTAGGATAGCACTGTAGAATTAGAATGTACTCGCGGGTGGGCAGTGGCGAGCGAGATCAATCACCTTTGATGTAAAGATTCTGTAGAGACTGCTTGGCGGTAAAAGAGACGGCGGGCGGCGGTGTCAAGGCGAAGATCTGGGATATCCCTTGCTCTACCCGTCATGCGTCGTCGAGAAATTGGGGGGAAATCAATGGATTTATCCCCTATAGGCGAGTCGTTTGTGTCTGATGCTGTGGTGCTCACGTTGCCAAGCTTAGCTTCCTGAATTTGAGCAGCCAAGTCGGATATTTCGCAAAGAGCATCACGATATTTGTCACTGACAGAGGCCAAGTCGGCAAGAGTTGCAGTATGCGTTTGCTGCAGAGCGGCAAGTTGCGATTCGAGAGCCCGTCCGGCTGGCGACCGAGTTACTTCATGCGCAATGAAATCACCATTTGAATCTTTTGGTGAAGACGGAGTGGAAGTTTTAGCGAGATCAATTTCCAAGCTTCTCCGCGCCAAAACTACCTCATCGACAACACTTCCTAGCCTCTCCCTGGCTTGACCTGCATCGTTCCTCTTCTTTTGCCATTCATTCAATTTCTCTTCCAATTCCTTGAGTCGCCTCTCTCTGTCCTCCAAGTCAGAGCGCCAGCCTTCTCCATCTCGGAGCAGAGTGTCCAAGCGTTTCTGGAGAACCTCTGCTTCATCACTCCGTCTTTCGCATTCTCGCTCTAATCGCTCGACAGTCTGCTGCAACTCGAGGATAGATTCATCTGCACGTCCTAGCCTTGCCTCCAGATCTGTGATATACTTGGTGGAGTACATTTCAGCATCCTTGAACTTGGATACTTCTCGCCGCAGATCAGACATAGATTCGCTTGAAGTGACCGACGACTCGTCATAAAGTTTCATTTTCTCTTCCAGATCTCGTACATAAGCCTTTGCAGAGATGAGCAGAGATGAGCAAGAGATGGATGGGGGGAAAAAATGGAATATTTACCTCCGTGTGAGCCTCGCGCTCGGTCAGTTTTACTACTCTCCCCTTGAGCTCCTCTACATATAGCTCCGTCGCTGAGTGTCCCTCGGTCATGGCTGCTAATTCTTCTTCCTTCTCTTCCACAAGCTCGTTCGTATGCCTCAGAGCTGCCCTATTCAGGCTAAGCTCCGCTTCCATGGTCGAGATTGTCTTTTCGTATTCTTCAATGACGGGGCCGACGATCTCTTCATATTTGGCAGTACCGCCGACAGCACCCCCCATGCTTTCTCTTTGTCTCACGCCTAGCTCCCTTCTGAGACGAGCAAGCTCTTCCGTCCTTTCAACAAACTTTTCTCGCAGATCTTGATAATTATTTCGAAGCTCGGTCATCTGTGCCAGAACCTTTTTGCCGGCACCTTCCACCTCTGTGACGGGATGGTCAGAAGAAGGCAAGATACCCGACTCTTTCAAGGCCTTGAGGTCTTTTCGGAGGCGGGTGACGGTGGACTGGAGCCATTCAACATCGTCCCAACCTTCTTCTTTCTCGTTGATGACGGCACGGTTCTTGATGTTCCTAGCACGATTGGCATATTTGAGGGTATTTATTGTTTCTGCCACATTCCACTCTGCCGGGCTAACACAAGCAATCATGAGAGTGTGGGCATTTCCGCCAAGAGAGTCTTGCAAGAGACGAGTGAGTTTTGAATCGCGATATGGAACGTAGGATGCGGTGTGAGATTTGGCACGAGATGGATCGCCGAGAGCAGAAATGACATTGCCAAGCGCAAGGAGACCACTGTTGATGGAAATACCTTCTTTGATACGGTCGCCAACGGCGGCCGTACGTTTAAGCTGTGTATGGATCAGACCAAGGCACGATGATCTCAGAGTTGAAACTTACGCGTTCAGAGCCAGCTAAATCTACAAAGTGGAATTTGGAGACTATGGTTACCCAATCGCTTCCACTGTCCTCGTCACCCACACCTAGTCTATCCCCAGCATGATGGCCAAGAGCGCTAGAGGGACGCAAGCTGCCTCGTCCCATAGCAACAGCAAAGCTAGGGGTGGGAGGACGGCCAAAGGTGGGTGAGGCGACTCGCGGCCCCGCCGCTCCTGGGGGCGAGGTATAGACGGATCCTGGACGGGCAAGACGGGATGCCGAGCGGCCTGGAGGCAAGGGAGAGGAAGAACGCGGGGGCGGTCCAGAGCCCGTATACTTTTTCTGGGTAAGAGTCAGCGAGAAAATGGCATGTGAGCGGGACGATTGGGCGTTCATATCTGTCTCATTCGTCCTTCTGATAGCTGTGCCCTTGCGAATAAGACTAGAAATGCAATCAGTAGGGAGAGATGTGAAAGGGAAATCGACGGACGTCATGACTTCGTTTGGATTCCTGACGCTGACCTCGCGCAAACCGCCCCAGATGATGTGGCCCTCCTTGTCTTCGCGTATCTGGACTTCGCGCTTACCACCGGACGCGTCATCCATGTTGAGCAGATCGATGAGGTCTTCATTATAAAGTTCGACAAAAGAGCCCTTGATACCGTACGTCCATGCAGGACCGCGCTCTTCCTTTAGCTGACGAGCGCGTGCGAAGATGTGGGATACAGCTCTGGGGATGATGCCCATGCCGTTATGGGGGTCGGACGGATCGGCGTCGAGATCGATGCCAGTCATAGTAAACGTCTTTCCACTGCTAGTCTGACCATAGGCGAGGATGGTACAATTGAAGCCCTCAAGAAAGCGCGAAACAAGCGGCTGGGCGGTAGAGGAGAAAAGCTCATACTGGGAAGTGGGTGGGGGATGGACCTGGTCAAAAGTAAAATACTGTTTCTTTGGGGTGGCGGGGCCTGGGGAAGGGCCGGAAGCGACCTCTACGGCGACGGAGGTGGGAGAGGCGGCATGGATGACGGTACGCTGAAAACGGGCGGGGATGGAGGAGGAATCATGTGATGTTGGGGGGCGGATGCGGAGAGCTGGGTGGGGGGTTGGCAGGGCAGAGAGACGCAGGGCAGACGACTTACCGACTTGCACCGAGGTCGCGTTGGAAGGCGACGGGGCCATGGCGGAACGACTCTCTGCTGCCCATTCCCGCTAAACCTCTCTCTTCGGCTTCTGCCGTGATCTTTCCCACACTTCCTCATTCACTAGTCTACGTCAACGTCAACCCTGTCTACACTTGTTCCTGCAGCTCCTCACAGCAGCGTCTCCCCAACCGCACACCGCACAAGCGAACACCCCACAGCCACCGTCTGCTGCACGCTTTGCACGTCAGCAAGCGACGGGTTCACTTCCTGTTCTATCGTCATCATCTCCCCTCTCACGCATCAGAATAGTACCCACCATCAGGTCCAGCGCCACCAGCAGCCCCGTCTCACTGATGGCCTCGCATATATAGTGCCCCTCTCGGAACGTCAGCCCCCCACGGACCTGGGCCCACACCCATGTCAATCATGGTCTGAAATACCGTAGCTTAGCCTCTCACCGGCGTTCCAGTGGACGGCGCAACAGACGGGTCCAGCGCATCCACATCAAAACTCAGATGTATCGGCCGGTCCCTGTTCGGGTTGACATGGTCCAGCGCCATCTCAACCACCTTGCCAATGCCATACTTGTCCACCTCATGCATGCTGAATGCCTTGATCTTGTGCTCCTTCAGAAGCCGTTTCTCCCCCACATCGACGTCGCGAAGCCCGATATAGACAAGCCGTTCCGACTTCAATAGCGGTTTGCACCAAGAAAACACATCCACCTCTCCCCCGATTCCCAATAGGAACGAGACGGGCATGCCATGAATGTTTCCTGTTTTGAGATCTGTTTGACCGTGACATCAGAACGTCCATCCACACGCACCCGTTTCCGTGGTTTCCAGTGAATTAATATCAGTGTGTGCGTCTATCCAGATGACACATGCGTCAGGATGCGCGCTGGGCCTGTCAAATGGCCACCTCCTTAATCTTGGCTAGAAACGTACCTGAGTGTCCCCGAAATGGTACCCATAGCCTGAGTAAAATGAAAGTTAGACTATTAATTTATTGCGGGCGATTTCGCCGACCAGAGAGTGGTCCCCTCCAAGGGTGACAGGCAACTGTCCCTTCTTGGCGTGTTCCCCCACGACTTTCGCGACAGACTGTGCCACGCGAGAGACGAGCCTTGGATTCTTCAAGATTCCAATGGGAGGATCATCTAAGCTGTTAATATCTTCAAATTGATGGTGGCCATCAAATTGAACATTCCAGTTGAGTCCTTTGAGTTGTTCGACCAGGCCCGCTTGAACGAGATGAATAGGACCCTTGTCTACTCCAGGCCTTGGCTTATGCCCAAATCAGAAAAACCTTCTTTGTATTGGGTGGCGTGGCACTTACTTGACCTCCACTATTGGTCGCTTCAGCCTAGTCAGTCATTGACCGCGTGTAACGACAACTAACCTGAAGGGGCAACCAATGATCTAAGACAAATCAGCAAGAGGGCGATATCGGCGCTCGGCAGGACTTACGGCCAATGACCGGGGCTCTGGGATGAATTTGTGGGTGCTGGCCATGATAAGGGGGGGGATGGGGAGCAGGAGGAGATGGGCTTTTATGGGACGTGCAAGATCCGAACCCGAGTTGAAACGCAGACGGCGAGCACTGGCGTCCGCGTAGCGACCACAAGCGGGTGGCCTTCCATAATTAGGCAGACGATGGCGATTGCACAGCCAGACTCTCATATCTTCTCATTAAAACCGATTGATTATCTTGCATAGCCAGTCTCTTCACCTACATTTATACAGCACGTATGTCCTGTTCCGCCTGTTCTCCCCCCAGCTACCATGCATTTCCATCTGCCTCGGGTACAGTCCTTCTCTAACCTCGTTGGACAGGTTCGCGACGCCATGCGACACAAGCATGAAAAGGAATCCGAAGCACATCAGGTCGGCTGGCTTGGCACGATCGATCGTCCACTGACGATAATGTAGATCTTCCGCCAAGCAATAGGCAACCAGCCAAAGGGGTTTTTACCACAGACCGTCAATCCTGTCCGTCTTATCGCATATACTGATGTCCGATCTGTACTGACTTGTGCTAGGATGAGGAAACAGTCCCCGGCATCGAACATCCCGGCAGCACGGGTGTGATCTATTGTTCCGAGCGTGCCATGGCCAATGGCTTTAGCTATGCCAATGCCCACGAATGGGCTAATCTCGGTCAAGGCGCCCCCGAAGTTGGGCCCATCCCCGATGCTCCGGCGAGACCAGAATCCATTCCAATGCCGACGGACTCGCTAGAGTACGCGCCTACAACAGGTCTAAAACGTAGGCGTCATTGATGACAACCGTTCTCCTTGTCCTGACGGTTGTCGAATCCAGGACTGCGTGAAGCAGTTGCCAATCTCTACAATCACACATACCGTCAGGGGAAATCCAGCAAATACACGTACGAGAACGTCTGCATCGTCCCTGGTGGACGCGCAGGCCTCTCTAGAGTCGCTGCAGTCGTTGGCGACGTATATTGCGTAAGTGGCAGTGCTTCTTGACGTGATGATGTCTAATCTGTGGCTTTACAGAATCATCAGATACCGGACTACACCGCGTATGCCCAGGTTTTAAGCGCTTTCAGACGTCTTATACCCATGCCTACTATGTGAGCGTTCGCCTGACACTCGTTACGCGGGATTTACCAGGACACCTTCAGCCTCGAGGAAAAGGTGGACCGCTAATTTTACGGAATGAAGTCATCCTAACCCCATCTTAGCACAAATACCATTTGGACATAGAGCAGACCAAGGTAACTTTCTCACAATGTAACAACACTATGATCTCATCGTTTGTGTCCAGAAAGATATACGAAATCACGGCATATCTGTTGTTATCGCTTCCAATCCTCGCAACCCCACTGGTCAGGTACAGTTCGCCACCCTAAATGCGTCTTCATTAGAGTTGAATCCTTGTTTAGGTCATCAAGTGAGATGGATTATGATCTAAACCTTCAGCTACTGACATCATCTTCAAGAGGAAGCGAACTCAAAGAGCTCGTCGCCTTGTCACGCGAAGGCACGAGTATCATTTTGGATGAAGTACGCGATCTCGTCAGTTCTATTTTATTGCGCTGAACTCGGGGGCAAAAGTTCTATTCCTGGTACATCTATCCAGAGCATGACAGCGACTTTGGTAAATCTATATCTTCCGCGAAATATATCGACGACGTCAACAACGTAAAGCATTGCATATTAACCACGTAATTGACCCTAACCTAGACATGTAGGACTCGGTTGTCATCATCGACGGACTTACCAAGGTTTGGAGAGTTTTTACTTCCGACTTGAACGGGAACGAAAATATTCCATAGAACTGGCGCTTACCCGGGTGGCGCATATGCTGGGTGATTGGTCCAAAAAACCTAATCACAGCCTTATCCCAGTCCGGTTCGTCGACATCCGCTAACGCACATTGATGACTTACTGACGTCTTTGATAGGATCGTATCTTGATGGAGGCGCAAACCACCCGTAAGTTGTAGACCTGAACATTTGGGCTCGGCATGACGATACATCGCCCACGCAGAATGCAACTCGCCGCGATACCTCTTCTAGACCCTGCTCACGTTGCTCTCGAAAAGGTCTGTTCCTGTTAATAGAAGAAACTGCAGAGTTGATTTTACTCCAAACTATTCTACAGGTCGCCTTGCAAAAGCACTTCAAGGCAAAGCGAGACCACGTCCTCAAGCGTTTACATGACATCCGTCTAGACGTGGCAGTACCACCCAACAGCACATTCTACATCTGGCTCAATCTTGAGAAGTTGCCATCTCCGTTGAACAATGGACTGGTAAGTCAGGCGGAACGTAACCTTACGATTACACATATTCATCATTTCCTAGACATTTTTTGAAGAACTACTCAAGGAGAAGACCATTGTCATCCCCGGAATCTTCTTCGACATCAATCCCTCTCATCGTAGAAATTTGTTCAATTCCCCTTGTCACCACTTCGTTCGCCTGTCCTTCGGACCACCACTGGAAGATCTTGACCGCGGTTTGGATGCCATTGCAAATGTTGTCAGAAAGGCGCGGACCGGAACCCCGAGCATGGGACACAGGTTCGTCTTCAAGCTATTTATAGCATCCGATCGACTGACGCTCCTCCACCAGTTACAAGCAAAGCATTGATAGAGCATCACTCGAAACCACCATCTGATTAGATAAACAGTACATCATAGATACTGTAGAAATATGATTGTGACAATTTAAACAGGATTGAACGGCGTAAAAGCAGTTTTGAATGCCTGAGCGTCAGCATTATCGTCCTCATCCGGTAGCACACATGTTCTCCAGTCCACCCGTTCAGGCGCGTCCATAAGGTTAACCAAAACCTGTCTGATCGTTCAGTGTTAGAATATCGCTTCAATATTCAAGCTTGAATTGGAGCAGCACCTTCCAAACTGTACACTGAAGGGTACGTGGTCTCTTATGAGATGAATCAACTTGCGTCCATTAGGCAAGTCAACCCTGAAATACCCTCCTCGCCCATTTGAACATGATTCTAGGGCAGAGTCTGGGTCGGCTTCAAAATCGATCCCTATCTTGCTGCCCTCGTTGATAAACGCATCTTCCACCTTCTCCTTTAAATGACGTGGGATAGGAACAGCTTGTACATGAGCGTGGCCGCCTTTAGCACTTAGACGGCCAACCTCAAACACGACCAGAGCAGCCCCGTGTTTTCCGTAGAAGGCATGTAAAGCAGATTTGTATCTGAGGGTACAAGGACTCGGTCAAAGCTGATATCCTCTAAGGAGGGAAATTACCTGTCCGTCTCTTCTAAAATAGGTCGCGCAAGATCGGGTGGGATAGTGTTGTAGGTGGGGTAATGAGCTATCGGAACTATGAGTACATGACCTCCGCCAGGAACACTTGTCTGGCTTGGAGAGCGAGTAGGCGGGATCTGCCCTTTAGGCAATGTGAGATAGCACTCAGTTCCAATGGCCACAATCAAATGTTTGCTATTTCACAATACTCAACTTCCGAATACAGTTTGCAGGGAAAAAAGGCACTGACGCGAGATTGGGGTTTGAAAGGCAAAACCAACACTCATCCGCTAGAAGACGCCTCAGTGAGCTCCTCAACAATGACATCAACACTTACGCGCTATTTCTTTAGGGGGTCCCTTGTCCCTGCCACGCCTTTCTATATACCTTGATTTTTCATTGGGCACGAGACAGTCTTCAATGTAGTGTTGGTCGCTACCACAAGCACGACACATATAGCCCTCCCGGGGCTTCCGACCACCAGTGTCTCCTTTGGCATCTCTGGTAGGACAATCCCGGACAAAGTGACCTGGCTGAGTTTGTATCGTGAATCAGTAGTACGCACTAAAAATGTCATCCTCACCTGATTGCATGTTCTGCATACATATCCTTCATGTGGCGTAAGCCTGTCGGGGCAGTTGAAAGCTATATGCTGCCAACGCTCAAGGTTAATACTACTAAAGGAGATGAATCTTGCTCACATCAGTAGATTCACATCTACGGCATTTGACTCCAACGGGCGCCCTGACAGTGTCTTTGTTAATGTCAATGATGAGAGGACATATAAATTACAGATAGGGAAATACCATTTCGTTGACGCTTGGGAGGTTGAACGTTGCCGAATATGTAGTTCTCTCCTATGCTCTCAAATGGCCGCTTCAAGTTGGACTGCAAATTGAGGAAGGGATTCCGCGTCGTATTTACCGGTTTATTAGTAGTCATGTTGATCGCATTTGGTTGTATAGTGAAAGCATAAAACCACTGTCGTAAATGGTAAATGTCATATGTTGCCTCTTGACCTATACGTACCTTAGGCTTCTTACCACCAGTAACTTCTGCTCCAAAAGAACCGAGACTAATGAACCGAGAAACGCGATCGTCTTCGTCCCAAACGAACGGCTCTCTTTCCCAAAACTGAGGTGGATGCCCTCCCCCAGAGGCAAAATGATAACGCGGCTTTATGCGTTGAACCACTTCATTTAGTGGAGGGGCGCAGAAATGTGCCATATTCGATTGAGGTAAGGTAATCGAAGAAAATTGGGAAACAGATTCTGGCCATGCATGCGTGATAAAAATGTCCACAAACTGCGAAACTGCAGCTGAAGATTGTATTGCTGCAAGGTTCTTATAATTTTGACTGGCATCTTTTGACATGGCGTTGGAGAGTAAACGCTCGACAGTCCGAGCAGAGAAATGAGGGGACAGAAAGCCCTGAAATGTTATCAAAGTATGTGAACGGCAGTCTGCAAGGGGCTTACCAAAGGCGCATCACTTGAAGAATATATGCTTTCATCGTAGATACCACCAAGGCATGCTATACGAAGGCCGTGTGCGGTCGCAATCATACCTGACTTGCCTTGAAATGAAGTGTTCAACTGGCGAAGCTGGGCACAATACGAGACTTACTCAACAAAAACAGACCCTTGCATAATTCACCGCCCGTTTCAGAGAAACGTCGCACTACAGCCTCTGGCAGAGGCAACTCGCCTTGCATAATATAACATTCGACTGGAGCTGAAGTATAATGAGCATCGATAAATGCTGACAAGCAAGCGAAAGTGCGGACATTCTAGTTCCCCGTTCAGCAATTGCAGAACTTCATCATCCTTACCAGGACCAAAGAAGTCACCGACACACAAGACGAGGTCGAACTTGCCGTGCTTCGTGTTTATAGTTTTTAATTTATCGAAAAAGTCACGGATTGACCCCTTCACAGATCCAGCAGTCAGCCTAACCGTTGATTAGATAACACGCGCAGATAAGTAGTTGCTCACAGCTTGACCACATTCTGTGCCATTTTGTACCTTGTCCAATGCAAGCCCGCAATTTCAGTCATGTTGTGTGGCATGGCCGTGGGAATCAAATAGTTGTAAACCGAAATACAATGGGATAATAACATGTACGATCTACTGATCCATGAACCTAACACTCACGTCCGTGACAAGCTTTTAACCACTTGTTTCCAGTTCTGCACAAGAATTAGATGTACCTGAATCGTAAACAAGCCTTGCTTACCTTGTGGGATAATATGCGAAAATCTACATGTGCGATGTGTAACAAGTATTTCCCTAGTTTCTCAAGCTCTCTATCTGCTATCGCTTCCGTAGAATGTGCATTCTTGAATGCTTGTATCTTGAGGCCTTCTTTTGGATTCAATGCAAAATTTCGGCTCTTTTGATGAGGTTAGAACGTTTTCCGGTTGAAATGCAGGTCCTTACAAGATCGTCAATGTGGATGGTATTGGATGCATCGCTTGGGCTGTATCAATTACGGACTGGGCACCAGTTCGTATTCAACTTACAATTGTGGGAAGCGATTCCATATGATTTGAAGCGCCTTAACGGAGTGAGTCCAGGACTTGCCTTCGCGTTCCGTGAAAACCGTGAACATGCTAGTCTTATCCAGAACTGAAGATCATACAGCAGAAACTTGGTACGAATGTCATCAACACGCACCAAAAGAGATCTAGAAAGATAACATGTTACGGCCTTCGATGCTAGTCAAGTATTTAGCACGTACATTGTAATTTCTATTGGATCCTATCATGCCGAGTTCGACTAGCTTCGTCTCCAGCCAAACCCAACTGGTTTGGGACCTTCATTTATCAGATTAGAGAAGCATATTTTACACTTGCTAATCCCTACCAGATACAAACTAAATGAAGAAAGAGATCAGAGGACAAAAGCAAGGACCACCTAGAATCTACGATGGCTTACTGTCATAATATGGATATATGGCTTCCAAAAAGTCATGGAGTCCTGGACGAGCACATTCCGCGGGCGGCAAACTGCCGGAAATGAGTGGTTTGGTATCAAGGATGGCTGTGGTCCCCTTATTGATCAAAAAACCCACGAGAGACGAATACGATTTTCGCACTGTAATCTAAATCGAGGACAAGCAGCTTTTTACCGACCCTAAGCGGATGGATAATGTTTAGCTGCAACTTCTGTGTCGCTTCCTTGATCTTTCGTCTATTTCTCTGGTCGTTGCTGTATGCGGCGATTGCTTCGGCGTTGTCAGAAAAGTCGACGTCCAGGTCATTGACAACGTCCGGCAAAAATTCCAATTCTGCAGAACAGCGTCAGGATGAAGGCGATAAATGAAAGCGACCGTGTCTTGAAAACACACGTGAAGGATCCTTAATCTCGGCACCCTCAGGTGTTCCCACCAAAGTGAATTTCTTTCCGTTGCTTATGTGTAGATCGGTGCTAAAAACGAATTGGTCTATGTTATGAGTGACCGCCGACCTTGTTCACTCACATACGAGCTTGATCTGGAGGTAATTTGCCCTTGACTAACCCAAGGATCTTCTGTCGTTCTGGCGGCACATCAGTTAAGCTCTGTAATGTAGCCTTCAGGTCAAATACTCTATGTAGCACAAAGAAGCGTCATTTGACGAGGTTGGAGAGAATGAAAGGTTGATCTGGCGATAAGAGCGCACCTGTCTGACTCGGCCACGTCCAAGCTAAATGGCTTGCCTCCCCACGTAAACTGTAGGGTGATCCAGCGCTCATCTGATTCATCATACTAACAAAAGTCGGATCGATCAGTAATATAACCAACCGTACGAAGCAAGCCTAGGCATACACGATCTGAGATGGTTGCATCAGCCGCGTTGCTAGCCTCAGGCTTGGTCTCGTCACACATTTCCTACAAGTACAGAGGAATGTGCCGCGATTTGCTGTTGCGAATGTGGCGCTCCGGGACAAACTGCCCCGACCCTAAATCAATGTGGCAGGAGATAAAGAGTACATTGAGGAACTATCTCATCCCACGATCAAAGCTCCAATCTAGAAACACTATCCGCAACGTAGTGAAAAGTAGAGACCGATGAGGCTTGAAGTATTTAGATGCGAATGGGCATTTGCAGCCATAGACACTTACTCGACGCGCCTGGCGTGCGTGCAGGGTGCACTGACTTCCCACTAAGACCGCCGTTAAAAACACCCGACGTCACATCATACTGCCATTGCTCTTTCTCTGCGACTGAAGGAGAATCAGATTGTATGAACGATGATCCATGATTCACCGAGGTCATACCAGCGAGGACCTCTTCTCTGCTCATACCAAGGTATACTTCCGCCAGGCGCAAGGGAACTGAGCTGTAAGCTTCCAGGAGTAGGAGAGACGTTCGACGGCGAAAGGATTCTAACGTGCTGTGAGCTATAGAATATATGCTAGAGTGCTAATTGTACCTATGAAAGTTAAAAGCAAATGGTTCAACACATTGGCTAAATCTTTATCGAAAAATTCGGCTTGGGAGAGTGCGTCATTCAAACCCACAGCGTTGGAGTAGACTTGCTCATAGGCCCTCTGCCAGCACGCTGTTGTAAGATTGCGAAGTGCAACATAAAACGGGATTGACATGAGAGACTCTGGCAGCCGTAGCAGGGCGTGTCTGGCAGGAGGACTTCATCCATGTTGTGAGCATATGTTCACAATCTTTCTGGTTTCATTTAAATAAGTAATCTTACAGATCATCCGCGATGAGATACGCGAGAACCAAAGATGCTGTGATGAACAGGCGATTCGGGCCGTTGGGATCTTCGTTACTCTGGTTGACCTCTTTGGTGGATAACTAAGGGAGCAAGCAATAGAAACATACTGCGAGATCTGCTTGTTCAGCGGCTTGTATTAATTCCTGAAGTTTGCTCTGGAGTGCTAACTGAGCAACAGTCTGGCATGTTCGTTCGAAATAAGTGGATCTAGTGGGGTTATCACACTGCATGCTCTTGCCGCGCAATTGATCGTGTAATTCTTGCGAGGACGATGGAGGAGGTGTCAATGTGCGTTTGACCATCGTGGGATGAAAAATGCATACAAATCGCTTTCGGCACCTACTTCTTTTACACAGAGATTCTTTCATTACTTTGATGTTACAAGCACAGACGCCAGGCGCTCGTTTACCCTTAAACACTATAACTATCTCATACTTTTACGTTTCAGCATATGTTTCTAGTTCCCAAAAATGATTGCATAGAGTTGATCAGTGTCAGTGTGTCACGTCACAGCCATGGATGATGATATAGAATCTATCCTGTACATTGCCAGAGAAGTGTCGGGCACGTCCTTTGAGCTAAATTTCCGCTGATACTGATGTGTTTCCAGTTTTCAAAATACCTCCTTTGAGGGTAAATGAGGGGCACAAGGCAAGCGACTGGGGGGATCTTGCCAGTCCTCTTTGGAAGGGAAGATTGCGAATTATCGAACGATCCGAAGGCGTTTCATTGCAATTTGAAGATCCCACAACTGGTGAGTGAATGAGATCCCCAGTGACGTGGATGACACATATTGGCCAGGCGAACGTGCGGTACTGGTCTGTTTTCATTAGCTTTATCTGATGAATAGTAGTATTCGCAAAAACTATGTACGATCCAGATCGCCCATCCGTAGAGGCAGTGTTGGACTCGTCACGTTATTTTGTCGTCCGCATTGAAGATGCTGGGAAGAAAGCCTATATTGGCATGGGATTCCTGGAACGATCTGAAAGCTTTGATTTCAGTGGGTGCTCAGCCCATACAAAATATCACGCTCATTGCAAATACAGACGTTGCACTGCAGGACTATACCAAGTTCGCTTTCAACTCTTTTCTTGCTACATTTGTTGAATTCGACTCTAGGCGCTTTAAAGCAAAGCGGAACCCAGTCATGCAGGCAGACCAACCAACCGCCCAACCTTCTGGTCCAAAGAAAGATTACAGCTTGAAAGAAGGGCAAACATTTTCTATCAAATTGCCGGGTCGCGGCCCGACAGACAAGTCGTTACTCAGTAACAAGCCGAGCGAGAGCTCGTCGGGTGGTGGTGTTCCATTACTACCTCCTCCACCAAGTGTTAAGAAAAACTAAATGGATCTTTTCGTTGATTGTATGCGGAAAGAATTGGAAATACATGTCCCCTGTAAAGACTAAGTTTGTAAATTACGGTATATGATGCGTATAAGCTGGTGTCGTCAGCCTATCACTTTGGCTGGTCCACCATCTCTCTTGCTATAAATCTGGGCAAGTAATCCAAGGATGCCAACGTCCTCAATAGACTCTTCGTTCTCTTGCACTTCCTCAAGATGCCTAGATCTCTTCGCCCCATCAACATAGGACTCGCCAAGACCACTGCCAATGTCACCATCGATTGCCAAATCTGTCAGTGGAATGTGATCCTCCATCTCAGCTGTTGGTTTCGGAGTCCTGACGCCAGATGACTCTTGACCACCCATATTTCCCTGCGAATCGCCGAGGACAGCTGTCTGAGCCATTGATGGACCTCCGAATATGGAAGATGCAGAGAGATTAATGGACGACATTGCTAGAGCTCCTCCGGCTCTTTTACGTGATACGGCCGCGGTCTGGCTTTGGCGTAGTGCTCGGTCATATTCTTGAGCCTTATCCGCCAAGGACTTCTCAGATATATCTACACCGATTTGTACGCCAGCCGGAATTGACGTATCCATAATCGATCCAGGAATAGCGGTGCTCTGTCTGCGCCGATGTAGATATGCATGATGCGTTGCAGAATAGTCTGCCATACGGCTAAGATAGAGTGAACCAGATGGATCAGATGGATTCCAGTTTGGATTGGCGGCCTAATTGGGTTGTTAGACAAAGCGAATTCCAATCATCTGTTACTAGCCTTGAACGTGAGGAAACTCTTCTCCATTTTACCATCGTTGGAAACCATTCTGTGATCTCTAGCGCTCGTCGGAGCCCCGAACTAGGACGTCGAGTGAGTTAGATCCAGTATATGATGGTGCTTGCAAACCTTGACATTCCCATGACGCTCGAAGTTGAACTCTGCAAAGCTACAGACGTATCCGCGGCCATCTACGTGAACAGAAAATTCCCGAAAAAAGTCGATGATAGCAGGAGCGCATTTTGGGAGTGAAGACCACAGAACAAAAGGTGTCAAGACGACAGATAATAGTTCTTGCGCAAAGATGAGGATTTTCATTGCAAAAAGTTCACCAAACTCTTGATGAACCTGGAACAAGCTGAGATGGCCGTGAAAGAGAAATGAACACACCCATACCTGTTTGCTGTGCAATTCTCCTTTCCATTCGTCAGGCATGTAGTGCGTGTAACGAATCACTTCAGTCAATAATAACTCGGGATCAAAAACTTTGTGTTCGTCAGGTATCATTCCTCTCGCGCCGGTGAGTATAGCACCAAATACTCCAATATAAAATATCATAGTCCTGTGTGGAGTGATTTCAAAATGAATGAACAGATCTGGGTCGAGGACAGTTGCGAGAACCAAAACTGCAGCGAATGAGCCAGCGATGAACGCAATAAATCTGTGACGCATTAAACTCAAGGCACAATCCTGACTCGGCAATAACCCACCGAACAATCAGCGTCAATTTTTCGTTAGGAAATTGTCCAATGTACATTGATGCTAGGGGATAACTTTCATGAAGTCTCCGAGCGAAAAAATGAGGCAATTCATTGAATTCCCTGAACTTCCACCGAGCATAAGAAGTATATCTGCGACCCCCAATAGTTGATGGATCTTTGTGATATTCCTGATGGCACAGCTCAGGAAAGGGTAACGAAACCATGGGGGATACTAACCTCGAAATATCGAAAAAAAGAATACATGAGCAGATACAAGACGATAAATGGTGCGAATATTGCGTTGAGCATGCCCATAAAGACGAAGCGTCGTTTCAATCTAAAAAAGATCAGATCCACGCTATCTGAAAGAGAAAGTAGGATTCACCCTCCAATCAACACTGTCCTATTCTTCGCTTGAAGGAAGACCTTTCTTACGCGACCCTGTCGATCGAATAGATACTCCATCAAGCAAAATCGTAAATTCCATTCCAGAGCTTGGGTCAACATCTTGCCTGTACCATGCTCTTGGGGAAAGAATCGGCGTAAAAACAGTGGAAGAGGTACTGTAACATCTAGTAGCTCCTTATTGAAAAGAGCAATGAGATAATTTTCTTGTCGCATTATTCTGTTGGCGATATCATGTGCATCAAGCTTAGCGGTCGTTGTGTTGTTGGAATTGCGTGCGGATTTTGAAGACATCGCCGTGATGGGATTTTCTTCTCGGATTGCTTCTATCCGTCGTACAACCTCTGGCCATGCGATTGTCTGTATGTCCGCCTATACAGAAGACTTAGTATGACCACGAAGCGACGGAAATAGAAGACGACATACATCTGGTATCTTGAGTAGATATGTATAAAAATTGTACATATCAACTAGTCGACGAATACTGTTAACAAAACTGATGATTTGCCACACGTAGAAAGTCAAGAACAGCAAGAAAAGTAGGAGGGTGAATCCCGAAAATCTGGGTGGCACCGTTACCGAGCTGTTAGTCTAAACACAAAGTAACGCATAACATACCTGGAGACACAGCGTGAAAACACAACATCAGACAAACGCGTCACACTCTCCCGCCGCAACCGAGAGTAATCGATGCACCCTAGCAGAAAGGTCGAGAAGCCGATTACAAAGCCGACTGTCCTATCGAAATAAATGGCGAAAGGGTGACACTCAGTCAACAAGTTGACCAGGGTTGGGAAATGTCACTGACAATAGATTAAGGCCTCTGGAGAGCGCTATACTGTAGATTCCCTTTCCTTCATAATACCAATATACTTCTTGTAAGAAACCATCCAAATTATAGATATTTACCCAATTCCACAATGCCCGCTCATACGCATCCAAGCCTCGCATGAACTTGACTTGAGACTCTTGACGGACATCACCATGAGACTTGTGGCCTGTCTCCGACGGTCGAGGAGGCAACGACATGTCAGAGGTGTGTGTCGGTAATATTGGAGGTATTTTGCGCGCAGAGGAAGAAAACAAGGGTTGCGTTCTGCCAGACACCTTGTCCGACTTGGCCCTTGCTTTGTCTTTGCCTTTGAGTGAGCTTGCAGCCGCTGCCTTGCGGGGTGGCGCCTCAATCATGAGACTCTGCGGTACTTCATCATCTGATTCATATTCATCTACATGGTCTTCCTTTCGAATGTTGGGATATAGCATAGCAGTGGTTTGAGCAGCAGAATCCCATGACACTTTCCGCTTCCCGCGGCTATTCGTGTGCTGATCAGTGCCGACTTCTACACCTTCCTCTTCACCATTGCCACCCTCGTCTTCTTCTTGAACGGGTGATTGATTGGCCTGGATGTATCCCTGATAATTTCTGCCCATCGGATTGAGCATATTGAGAAATGGCCGTGACGTTGAAGCGTTCAAGACGGAATGTGAGTGGCGTGTAGAACTGGACGAGGAATGCATATCATTGAAAGCGTAAGGAGCCGACGACACACACGGCTGAGAATGACTGTGTTGGCAAGAAGTAGCATCACATGATGTATTACTAAACAATTCCCACGCAAGGAAGGCATCCACGCCCTAAGTTACAAACAAGCTAAGGAAAGCGCCTAATCCTAGGATTACCGCCTTGCTCGCAGTCGTGGAAAGGATCACATACCTTACGGTAATATGAATCATAATAGCTGTTAGAGATTCGCTGCAACAGCATCCTTGACTAATTCAATGGCCTTTTGTGCCACCTGTTTGTCGTCTGGGCGATCGAGACAATTAACAGCGGCATCTGCGTCAATGAAAACCGATTCGTAGTTTTCCCATGCCGTCTGCGTTCCATCTACTTTCTCGGCATTGGCGTCCTTGAGCCTCGCTAAATACCACGATATGAATTTCACCGAATGCGCATTCGTTTGAAGTGGGCGCATTGTCATGGCAAAAGCCTCAACCGAGTCATCCACAACACTGAAACCCGTTTGGCGAGTGCCAGGAGCAGGAGCACGCGTCGGCATGCGGCACGGCAAGATCTCGCATTGGTATCCAGTCTCCTCGTACGTTTCCCTCACTGCAGCTGCTTCTAATGTTTCCCCTCGATCTTTACGTCCCTTTGGAAGAAACCATTTGTTACTTTTGCGGCCGCGCAAAATGCATATCTGGAGTTCACCGTTATCCTGGCACCTGCGAAAAAGTACACAGCCTGCAGAGAGTACGAAGGAGTCGCTCGCCCAAACGTCGCCCATTTCACGGCACGATGTGACAGCGTAACATTGCTATCCGCGGCAACTGTTTCAAGCACGGCGTTCCTGGGCGGCTTTCCTGACCGTCATCTGACGTGCGTCTGACTGTTTATGTGGGTGGTCTGTGCGCAAAAAAAGTGGAACCCATTCCTCAAGGCCTAAGAACAGTTAAACTGGCCCAACCGCATCACGATTGGGCCGTTCAATCACATCTACAACCTCCCAAGTCTCTACTGGCCCTTCACATTTCGTAACCCAGATCTCATCAGCCTTAAATCCAGCCATCCAGTCTTCATTACCCGCACTACCACAATCCAGAGCAATCCCATCATTGTCTTCTTTCAAAAAACGTAATGACTGAAAAAATTGGTGCCGCAATCCCTTCTCCGCGTCCATGTCGAGGACATAGCATAGCGATATATGTGGGAATGCTGGTGTTTCCGGCATAGTCTGAAGCGCAGCATGTACTTTCTGATGTAGCGTTGTAAGCTCGGGTGAAAGATCCACAGCAATATACACTGATCGAAAATAATGTGACCCTATCTCGACCGACTTGAATGCAACATCGAGTTGTATCTGTCCCTGGGGAATGCATTTGCGGACAGCCGGTAGTGGCATGTCGGCTGGTATTTTAGCAAGGGTGATATGTGGCTCGAACTTGGGAAAGGATCCGCTGCTTGTGGATTTCGATTTGGAGTAGAAACGTCCCATTATGGCCTTGAGCCTCTCGACGTCGGGTCGAGGAGGTACAATCCAGAGCGTCAAGCCTAGGGTTTACCGTCAGACGAAACTCTCGATTGTTATCGGCGACTGCTAAATTACCCATGGCTGTTAGGCTAATCAAGCAACTAAGCTAAAATTACAACAGGTACATTCATGATACACGTTAAAAAGTTCCTAATCAAGCTTCAGGGGTTTCCGCCTTCCTGTGCAGGATGCAATGTAATCCAGCTACCTTCTGCGGCTTCGCTCGCGTTACTCTCAGCTTCCCATTCTGATGTCTCGTTCGTCTCTTCGTTTTCCAATCCATCCCGTTCGCTTGGCATTGCGGGTCGTCTAGCCGTGGGTGCAGTCGCGTTCCTAGGTAAAGATTGCGCAGGCACAGGCAATAGTCGGTTTCGAATTGAGATTAAAACCGCCGGTAAGTTCAATAGTCCATCGAGAATGACATAGGGAAGGTGAGAGGCTATCTTATAGGTTGTAGCTCGTGGAGAGTAAGTAAATCGGAAAGTGGTTCGGGGTCATATGCTTACCGCCAGCACCAACTGAAAACCGTTCGCCGCAAACAAACTTCTGCATTCTGTGCCACACAAACCCTAAACCAAAAAAGCTTGGTCCGAATTCGCCATCGCTGATAACTCTGACGACGCGATCTACCAATAGAGACACGTCTGCCGGTTGCCGTGGAGCACTAAAACGATTGCCATTCTCAAAAAGTGAAGCTAGCACTTGCCAGCGTGACCTTGGGAAAGCGTAATCGTGAGCGATAGCTGTGAATGCAGGCCCATATGACGCCTTTTCCGATGCTGTCCAGTCTTCCATCGCAGTAGACAAGTCTTTAATCGAATATCCGTCTTCCCCGTCATTAGCTGACATGTAAGGAGCATCGTCATACTTCAGGGCTCCAACTTCAACTGTGACAACTTCAATATTCTTCATCAAACCGCTCGTGTCTGTTAGTGATGCTAATCTGATTTCTCTCCTCAATACTTCGACTCCACGGAGCGTGCCTGCAACGGTCATAGATTGCACCGATGCGAATGGAATGCCAACACGCGCCTCCGCTGCGGGCACACAAATGACGATGGATTTGTTACCTTTGTCTCTCGGGCTCGTGCGCAGCAACGGAAGGAGGCATTGAATGGCTCGGAAAGGTGTGATTTGCGTCGCGGTAATAAATGGAAGATACACATTGGCGAGGGAGACGTGCTCGAGCGGAGCTGGTGCCACGGTAATTTGCGGAGATAGTGTTAGGAGAGAAATAACACCATGGATATAGGGCTGAGATGAGGATGATACAAATGGGTCGCCTGCTGAATTGATGGGAAAGCGGATCGATAAAGTCGATGTCAAAGAACGAAGAAATGCACCGATTGTAGCTGGCTGCACAGATGTAAGATGTCGGGATAAGTCTGTGCGAACGAGATGCTGCGCACCTCAGATGGATCGAGCACGAGCGCTCTAACATAGCCTTGGCACTGATTTTCTAGAGCAGTGCATGCTTCTGGGTTTGAGACGCTGGCAATGACGATGTATCCCTTTCGCTCCAGATCTAAAATCAATGGTAGGGCAAAAGCAGTGTCTCCGCCAAGGAACAACTACAGTCGAATAAGATTATCCGTCTAACCAGTAGCTACCCAAGTGAGACCTACCGATGACCTGTCGTCGCTCGTTCCTTTGCGCTCTCGCGCCTTGGACACGGGATTTACGCATGTACGTTCTGGCGTATCCGGCCAAGATTATACAGGTACCAGTCGCACCAACGACTAATCCGGCCGTCTTCCATGGATGATCTGAGATCCAAACACAAGAATTCTCAAGCCATGAGATGGGTTTGGGGGGTGGCGGCGGGGGTGGCGGCGGAGGAACTTGAAAGTCACCAAGGGAAGGAAGGTATACAGATGGAAGAGCAGGACCGTATCGCGAGATGTCGACCCATATTCGATTGACGGTGTCCTGAACGTCAGGAAAGTTGGAAGTGACGGCCGAGACGGAGGCGAAGAAATAATTTTCCAAAGACTCGAAATATTCCTCGAGCTTGTCGATGTCCATGGCGCCAGAGGGCCTCTGCCGCACCGGCTGTCTCAGTTCTTCTAAGAGCTACAGCGCCAAATATCTACATACATACATACACATCATGGAGGGTCCAGTGGATAATGATACGCTCTCCGCAACATCTGCCATACCGTCTCCGCGGTGTCACATAACTTATCTACAATTGCTGCCACCCGTGCATCCTCAACGGGCCATGGGATCGCCCATGTTGGTCGCGACGCTGGCGACAACTCAGCAGATTTAGTCGGTTTACTATATGTTAGCATTTCATCAGACGTGGTACTTGGTTTTAGATTGCCAGCACTCTGCGTTGGCGTCGTAACAGGTTGCACAGTGGACGTTCGTGTGATAGTCGTGAGAACTATGGTAGTGACAGTGGTGGGCTCCATCGTGACATATATCGTCGTTGGTATCGTTATGGTCGTTGTCGTTTGTTCTGGTAAAGCAGACGGTCGTGACAGCTCTCCCATTGGCCCTGTAAAGTGTCGATGGAGCAAAATGGTGCACAACAACGCTAGCCAGGGAAGCCAGGTAAGGGCTTGTATCAGAACCGATATAGTGAGCCCCATTCCTGTCTTTGCTGTTCGTTTCACCCTCAATGAGACCTGCGGCACGAAGTACTCCGCCATTGAAAAATGCGAGAATTTGTATTTGTCCTTGTAACTGTGCTCGACCGCAAAATTCGTGTCAAGCTTTGGGATGCTTAGATCTTTCCGCGAATGAGTTATGCTTCAAGAAAATAGCTATCCTACGCACCTGGGTGAACGCTAATCCGTCCATCAACTCGTCCGACGGGCAGGGCAAAAGTGGGTAGAAGTAGGTACTCCAGATCACAGTGACTTGTTTTCATTGCCTCGGCTCCAGGGTCTGTGTTGACCAGATAATCAACCACCGCAAAGGTTCCCCCCAATGTGCCTATGTGCATTTTCGCCCAAACAATCCACTCTACACTTCCAGCTTGTTCGAGGGCAGTGGGGATACCTGTTGCCACAGTTTTATTGGAGGCGTTCGTCGTTTCAAGCTGTACAGGCACGCCTTCGACACTGGCATTGATGATGGATATCCGTGGTATATTCGCCTTTGTTCCTCGTAAACGCGGGAGAGCAAGACCAAATTCTAGCCATTCTGACTCTGCTTCAGATGGGAAATTGAAGGTGCTACGGACGGCATAACACAAGGATGATCCAACTGTCTTCGATTCAAAAAGAGTAATCTTGTGTTCAACGGTAGGAATAAGGAGGAGTCTGTCCCTCTTCGTGCGCAGGGAAGATGTTACGCTGCGGTGAGAGCTATTCGGAAGAACACGAGAAAAGACATGTCCGTTAGGCGTACGTGAAAAAGGTTCGAGACGAAGTGGGCTTTGCTGTTGAATGTTCTTCAGCACAATTCTTCCGCCATCGTCGCTGCATTTGGTGAACCCGCCTCTTTGCAACACTGTTTTTCTTATTTGGGCATCCTGCAGGTCACCCGTGGCATTATAAACTTCCACCACACACATGTCTTCCACTTCACTGCGCACGATGATTGACGTAGACTCCGAATCAGCGGCGAGAACGGTGAAACGAGGCAGTACGACAGGTTCGGATTCTATATCATCGTCAATACCTGTCGTATTGAATCTGTCGGGCCCTTGCCGACTAGCTCTTACTATCGCCAGGCGCGGCGTCAGTAGGATAGTACCGGAAACCGAGAAGGTGAAGACGTTTTGTACGGGAGGAAGTAAATCATTCATGTTAAGGTGGAGGGTGATTGGTGTGCTCGGAGATATTGGAGCCTCCGACACCTGTAGAGCAGACGACATGGGTGATGTCAGTTCAATGGAAGCATTTCCGCTACTTGAACTATCAAAGGAGTATTCACCCGCGTTCGGGTTTGGTAATGGCGCGCGAAGGAGGGATGGCGTCGATATGTCCGCAGGTGGGTTGAATTGACTGTCGGACCCAAGGAATTCTGTGGGTGGAGGTGTCGAGCGAGGTGAATTGGTGTCAAACGAAGATGTTCTGGAATTTGGAGGGAGCATTAAACCGTTGCCAATGTCGAATCCGGTATATCCTGCTCCTCCTCCAACTTGCCAAGCAGAGGTAAATCCTGGAACCCATGACACGTCAGAGTTTTTAGCCTCCAAGCCCACATCCAAGCCCAAGAGAGTGGCCACTCCAGGAAACCAGATCCCTTTGCATGTTCCTTTATACTCAACATGCATCACAGCACCTTCAACGTTTTTTCCTAGATCCTTGTATTTGCCTTGAATAGTACAGGTCATGTCACCTTTAACCTCTCTGACGCCCACTCGCCTCCGCCCGTCCCCTCCATCCGGAACAGTCAACAACCTTCATTGGCTTTGCCCAGCGTAATCTGATTCTTTCAGCGCTGGGGAAGGTACCTTGAATTCCACAACCATTGGAGAGGGTGGCTTGAGAAGAATCACTCGACTCGTCATCAGCAAATTGGGAATATGACGTCATTCGCTTCAAGCGATTGGATGTAGTTCTGGACACATGAGGGTCGGAGGCCAAGTCCCAAGTCGATCCATCGTCTTCGACAGATGAAAGGGATGCAAGAGATGAAGAAGGAGGAGACGACGGGAAAATGCGAAGCTTGATATGATTATGAAGGCATCTTGGTGTTGGGATGGACAACTGTCGAGGCAAAAAGTTCTAATGTGACACGCGTACAAGTTGACTTGGGACGAACCAGGTATGGCGATCTAGGTGGCTTTGATACATATGGAATCCACATGTCTATAGCAGCCACAAATTGAACAGTATTTTTGTCGCTAATTGATGCTCTGCGGCTTCTCGACGATGACTGTGAACCGGCCTCGACGTCTGTCACAGACCTACTGCGCGTGGGGAACGCCTTTGGTAGAACATAGGAAATGGCATAATTGCTGACCAGAATGTGGCCTGTATAATGAGGATCGACCGACGTTACGGATTCCCTGCTGGTTTCTGAGTTATGGGTGCGGCTGGAGGAAGAGGAGGGTATAGACATGCTTCCAGTCGGAATGCCGAATGCGGAATTAAATGATTCTGGAGATCGAAGCGGGAGGTTCAGAGCACGGGCGGCATTATGCAGAAGCGGTGACAGCGTGGATGAGAAGTTGTAGGGTACGGAATTGTTGTCCAGCGGATGGACTTGAGATCCCAGAACTTTGACATTTTCCTCTAGGACAGAACGGTCAGTAACTTTCAGGACAGACCAAGCAAAAGGCTACCAGGAAACAAAGGCACGGTCGATCCTGGCGTCACAGAATCAAGGGGCAGCGAAATCTGATGTGGCATGTTCAAGTACAGAACGGATGTGCGGCGAACGACATACTTTCAAGTACATCTTCACGGAAGCGCCATCTTGGTTTTGGCGCGCTCGTCCCTCGATTGCGAGACGCGTGATGTTCACCTTTTGTGCCTGCTGGCCACCAGAGATGAGTGTTGGTGTATAGCTACTGCTGCTGGGCCGCCGTGAGTGTGTGAACCTGATGGGGGTTGTAGAAGTGTGTGTAAGAGTGGGCGACGGGGGACTGGGAGGGCGGCCATTACGGGAGAGCGGGTTGGGCATTTCAAAGAGACAGGAAGCAAGCACCTCGCTCGCGCCGACGCGTCCGGAAAAAGAAATTGTGGCCAACTAAACTACAAATTATCAACTTGCTCGCTAATTTACTGTGCCCACGGCGAATTCAACGATTCCAGAAGCACCTTCGTCTCCTCCTTGTAATCAAGCGGCAGAAGGCGCGAGATCCCGTAGCGAATACGAATCTGGTCCTGCTGCGTGTCAGACTAAGGTACATACTAAAGAAATCTGGCCTTACGTTATAGTTGTCCTGCTTCGCGCGACAAACAAAATTATATGTTTGACAGTTGGCCCTGTGCAGGATCGCATTGAATTTTGCCATGTCATTCTCCTAAAACTTCCGTTTGAGTTCACATGATTTGCATGGAAGCCCACGCCCCACCTTAATCTGAACCAGCTCATCCGCAGACATGCCGAATATTGCAACCCCTACATCGTTGAAACCCTGCAGCCATGCCTGACCTGACCAATCCGCTGCCGCAAGGGACATTATGTAACTGGTAGCTTTTTGTTAATCCAACCCTTTTGGTTGGCAAGATTTGACATACCGATATTCAGGTTTTGGGAAGCTTTGATCACATTTTTCACACCTCCAATTTCCGTTAATTTCCATCACTTTCTTGGAGCAGTTGGGCGTAGGGCAGCCAGGGTACCAGAGCGAATCTGCTTTAATATGCATTATTGTCGCCCTGGCTGTAAAGGAGTCTGATTTGTCGTTCATTCCAAGCTGCGACTTTTTCACATCCTGGAGTGACATAACCTGAGACCGATTAAATCCACCTGTCGTCGTCGCTTCAGAGCCCGACATGGAGTGGGATGTAAAAGAGTGTCCAGAATCCAAATTGTCATACCAGCCACGAAGCAAGAAACATTCATTGATATCTGGGTTGATATGCATTGTGCTGGAGCTGAACATCGAGAGCGAACGGCCACCAAAGTCTCCGACTTTGACACCTTTGAAGGCAATGACTGGATGATCTGGGGTATTGTACTGTTCCGCTTGTTTTCCCCATAAGGTGAGTCGAACGGAATAGCCAGACTTGTCTACCAGTGTTAGCTCCCGCTTTTGCAGCTGAAGAACGTCATGAGCAGAATAGTTTATCCAAGCCTCAAACAATACATACCGGCCGATTCTGTCGTGTCGTAATTTCGGAAACGTCCGTGTAGTCCTTGACGATGGCGATAATATCTGGGGCTCGGCGTTAGAGTGATGATAAAGATGGAAGCAAGGCGCACCGCAAGTCGAGTCTTTCTGTAGTTTTTCCAGATCTTTGAGAGGAACGAAACTGAAGCGCATAGCGGGTACATCAGATGTATCTCGGCACTGCGGATGGTGGGATTAGAGCGACTCTTGGGCGACGGGCTCAATAATACCTCTTCAATTTCCGTGTGCCGTTCAAGGCTAAGTTCGTAATCATTGGCAAGATTGGAAAATTTTTTCTTGGCTAGATTAACACGTGCTTTGGAGATGTAGTAAACTTTTCCCTCTTGAAACTTGTCGTAATGCATGTCAACCGCTTCGTTGAAACCAGTTGCTTTGATCTCCCCAGATTCATCCATCAGAACCACGTTGAATAATTTACCCTCGCCGCGCTGGTTGGACCAATTTCTGATTTCGGACTTTTGAGTGACGCGCGCTTTGATGGTCCAACTACTCTGGTAAGGGCTGAGAGCTTCAATGGGATAGATTGGATTTGCCCGGGCGCCGCGCGCGGACAACTGGCTATATGAAATTGGCTGGCTCTGCTGTTGCTGAACGGCAGGCCAACTTGTCGCAGTCGTCATTGAGGTCGCAGACGTGGCGGCAGGTGCAGCTGTCGAATTTGGCTTGGAGGCCGCACCGTCTGGCAATTGCTTTGGTTCCCCAATTTTGTCTCTCGGGGTTCCAAGGACGGAAAGAGAAATTACAATAATCAAACTACGCGACGTGAGCCAACATACACGCGCAGTTGGAGAGATTGCTTACTGCTTCTCCTGCACGAGTTTTTGGGTCATTTTCGAAACCTGAATCACAGAGTGCCTCTGTATTTGCTGATCCTGGACATACTGGTTGAGTTGGGTGGCCAGCACTGCTTGGATATAGTTCTCGCCATCCGAGATGATGATGTGATATCTAGGGACGGCATTTGCAGCGGTGGCTTTGACGGGCTTAATGGAGAGAATCTGCAGAACATGTTGCTCGTCAAGGACAGGATCACCCTGAGAGGTCGCGTTGTAAAGCCGCGCACAACTACCAGCGGTGAGTTGATACATGAGTAGGGACGTGACGGTTACGTTTCGTGACAGCGCATATTGCCCACGTGTCCCACTCTCTACGTTGATCCTGAATTATGCTGGTATTGTACTACACTAGAGATTTGGTATGGATGCAATTAATGGATTATTGTCATAAAATTAATATTGTGTCCTTGTTTCAGCGCAGTCTGAACATCGCCCGTTGTGTATTGTCCCGCCCAGTCTTGAGAAGCATTGACACCTCATTTCCACCCGTGCCTCGAACCGGCCCTGTCGCCATCTGTGTACGTCTCATCATCGGACATTTGTGAGACATGTTTACAATGTACAGGCACGCTATGCGCAGGTGGAGGTCCCTGAGTCTTTTAAGAGCGGCTACCGCCGTGTCATATGGTTCACGAAGTGCGGGTGTCTGTGCTGCTACATCGCGAATAGAGCGTGGCATCGATGCAAGTTGCGACAGGTACTCGCGGTGCTTTCCTGGCATGTACCGTCGCATGCGCTCCATAAATCCGTGATCAGCCCGCTTGTTCATGTCAGAAGGCGCTGGGTAACGTTTCTGGCGTTGCTTGTGGTCGATGTCCAAGAAAATGTCAAGGGCATGCATAACACTGCTCTGTCCGGCTGATGGTCCGCTGAGGTCGAGTTGCTCAGATTCCGGTACATCCTCATAAATCCATCGAGGCCCTTCGCTTGGATCACTGCCCACGAACCATGGACGAACAAAGTGATAAAAGATCTCTGGATCACAATCCGTGCGCACGTTCTGAATAATGTCGCTAATGTCCTCAATTATTTTGGATAGGCGAATGAGGTCCCTAGACAACTGGGATATTGTCAAGTCGTCGACGTCGGGGAGATTTCGATAATCTTCGAATATCCGTAACATTTCAATCCCTCGCAACTCCGCCTTGGCGGATGATATGTAGAAACTTTTCTCGTCCTCCGTGCCGGAGAAAGCGTTCATAACGCGAATACTATCCATTGTCTCCATTGATAGCGACTGACTCGGATCGGCTGGTGCGCAGTTCCAAAGAACGGTATCGGCAAATGTCAAGACTGGCGCAATCCCGAGGCGTCGTGAAACTTGTACCAACGGTACCGCTAGTGACTTGGGCACTACTTTCGTTGATTCTTCGGTCGGCGGCTGAGAGTGAATGTAGAAATGGACTAGCCACGCAAGGACATAATGGGCACGGCGCAATAGATCCGTGTTTGCATTCAGCCATGATACATCGAGCACTGGCCACTGGAGAAAGGTTGTATGAATACAACGTCTATTTCGGTTCGAAAATAACGTACAGCTACAATGTCCTTCCTCCACCGATGCCCAAACGTGTGTTTGTCGCGATTCTGGAGCCTGGTATCCATTCCTAGGCATAGATTTTGGCACGCATGATCGAGGGCGATTTCCCATGTATCGTACATGCCAGTCAACCGCGGCAACGGATGTTGAGGGAAAAAGCCAGTTCGAGAGTCGACGTCCAAGTCGACTGACGAACAGCGGTGCTGAATTGACCTTCGATAATTTGTACTAACGGTGGACGTGAGCAGCGACAGCGCTAGTCTGAGGAACTGTCCAAAGAACAGTGGAGGAGATGGGAGGAGGTTGAAAATGTCCATGATAGTGAAGCGATCTTGTTCACGGTCGTATTTATATGTGGTATAGCACTGATTAATGACCCATTATTGACAGTAACTGCTCAAATTACGCTGATACACTAAAAAGGGCACCCCTGCAATCTAAGGATCTGGGCCCGGCCGCTCCGTCGGACTGTATGTCTACCTTTAACAAGTTAAACCGATCGCTTGGATTTATTTCCATATGTGTAAGCTATGTTACCTGACAACAGAAGTTTGATGGCGTCTTTGCTGTACATTCTGACTCGAGCACGGCCAGCGCCGCTTGGTCATGTAACTGATCTTTGATGCAGGTGTGACGTGCTACACATGTGCTATATCCTTACGGCCGAGAACGCACATTATCCCATTTTAACCAAACGAAGTTGCCATCTGCATTGTCCACAGTTTGGCATCGACGTTGCGCAACTTCCAAAACCTTGTCTCTGACACCCATTTTGCCTTGACGCAATTGTTCGAATCTTGAAACCAACTCATCTACTGTGATTCCTGTTGTCCCCCCTGACGAGTGTGCACCGCGGACTACAGCCCTGATCTCCTCTTCAGTCGGCAACGCGTATTTCATCGGATGGATTGATGGACCTGATCTAAGATGCTCTGGAATTGTGAGCTGAGGTGTGGAGGCGAGGAATGGGGATTTAGGCTCAAAAAATCTGGAAACAACCTCATCTGTGACTTGTTCGATGGAACCAGGTGACCATTGTGGTCGGCCATTGACTTTGTCCAGCACAACTGCTGTGACACCAGTAATGAAGTCTGAGCTAGCACCGTTCTAGACGTCACGTTTGTGAGCTAGCATCAGGGGGCGTGACGCA
Organism: Amanita exitialis; assembly: GCA_023014455.1. NCBI lineage: Eukaryota > Fungi > Basidiomycota > Agaricomycetes > Agaricales > Amanitaceae > Amanita > Amanita exitialis. The sequence goes on from JAEBUR010000001.1 coordinate 1,874,568, forward strand.
ATAATTCTTACGCAATAGGCCGTTGCAATCTGTAGCTCCATCTCAAGTGCTTCTAAAAGGGTCAACTCTCGGCCCTTCCGGATGGCATTTAAGGCAACTTTCAAACTGGTAGGACTGCGCATCTCTAACATGGCTAGTGTGTTTTCTGCCCAAATCCGTACCGATGTGTCCCCATGATTCAAAAAAGACTTGAGATCGTCCAAGATATTTTCAATTTTTTTGTGACGGAACGCATAATCAAGCGCCATTCGCCTTTTCCCAGTGAATGGAGCAGGCTCATCATCCGGTTCACGTTCCGACGAGAGTTCGTCGATGACGCGATCGATGACGCTTGGGTGTGGGTTCTCAAGAGCCGCCAAGCGTTCGAGCAATATTGGGATGCGACGCGATGGAATAAAATGGGTCGCAAAACCGTGTTCGCTTCGGAAGAGATCAATAAGCGAACGACCGGAGATATTTGCTTGCCACTGACTAGACAGCCCTCCCACGCAAAACGTCGGAGGTAAGTCCCAGATATGTCCCGAGTTCCCCATCTAGCCTTGACAGGAAGTGAGTGCTTCCTACATCAGGAAAGTAGCCAATTTTGGTTTCGGGCATAGCAAATTGAGTCCTTTCGGTAGCCACTCTGAAGGGGGCATTTGCCGCAAGTCCGGCACCGCCACCCACTGGAGAATGAATCAGCAGATTGTGAGTGTCAAAGCTGTACACTTACTGGTATAACCGTCAAGTATGACAACATAAGGCTTAGGCAATGAAGCAAGTACGAAGACCAACTCAAACCTAATTCATAAGCGGTGCATCAAACATGGCAACTGACATGACATACTCGGGCTTGAAAAAGTCCAGTGCTTTGTGCCTTGTTGCAGGAGTTGCTATTTGCTGTATGATGTCTGTGAATCACAGGGGGGAGTCAGTGGGAGACGTTAAGGATGACAGCGGCGCTCAACAGCCATGCACCTGCTACATCACCACCGGCACAGAAAGCTCTGCCTGCTCCGGAGCCGGCGATTGTCCCGCAGAGGTCTGACGTGGACCATTCCTGGAGAGTGATGAGCAGGGAATGGGTGGGGGTGATGGGGAAGACACAACCTCGAGTTTGTGCCTGAGAAGGGCAATGAGTTGGGAGTTGAGCGTGTTTAGTTTTTCGGGGCGGTTGAGTTGGTATGAGCGGAGGGCGCCTAAGGATTGGAAGAGGACGGGGGGCTGGGGGTCGAGAGCAGTGGTGGACAGCATCTGGCGAGCGATGGCCTGTGTCCTGTGCGAGGCACGCGACATGTTCTTGAAGCAGGGGGACACGAACATCGTCGTTCAGCTGTCCGTCGCTCGGCTGATTCATACCCGGATTCACGTCCGCTCCCATGCCCCTGCCCGTCCTCGGCGCCCGCATCCATCATGCTGGCCACCACGGCACCATCAGATACGTCGGCTCTGTTGCCAACTCGCCAGGCCCCTGGCTAGGCGTTGAATGGGACGACCCCACTCGCGGCAAGCACGACGGTCTCAAGGACGGCAAGCGCTACTTCCAGTGCCTGTACGATCGGCCTCTGCTTATCGCCCCATGCCCCATTTGTTAACTTCCCCCGCACAGGGTTCCTGACGCTGGCTCATTCATTCGCCCGTCACCAAAAATTTCCGTTGGCACATCCTTTCTAGACGCCTTGTCATCAAAGTACATCGAATCTCTCCATGGATCGCAATCTCAGGAGTCCGTCATTCTAGGATCCTCTAATGGTTCTGTACACGTCCATGCGGTCCAGTTAGATAAGATCAGACGGAAATTATCGGACTTGACCCGACTGCGGGAAGTCAGTCTGGACAAGGAAAATGTAGCCCAATCCGACCCCCCTGGCGCTATTTTCAGAACCTGCCCAAGTGAGTTTGCTGTTCGTTTCCAGTGCAATGTGCTTCAATTCCAAAAGATATACACGGACTGGATCTCTCCAATTCCTTGATCCCGACTTGGGATGTCGTCGCACAAATCGCCTCCGAGCTGCCCTCCCTAGAGAGGTTAGCTCTCAAGTACGTAGGCTGAATATTATTACTATGCAATACGGCATGACTGTCTTCTTTTCTCTTTTTTTTTTGCAGTCGAACTAGACTTTCTCTGCCAAATGACACTGATCGTCTCACCAATGCCTTCCCTTGTCTTGTCGAATTACAATTGAACCGTACCATGACGAGCTGGTCTGCTATGACGCGTGTCATTTCAATGATGCCACGTCTCCGGCTTGTGGAAATGGGTCATAATCGGTTAACCCGACTGCATGCCGCTAATGACCCAATAAAGTCGTCTGCCGTTCAAAGTGTAAATCTTGATGGTAACCTCTGTAACAACTGGATCCATTTGTGCAGTTGTATTGCAATGTACCCTTCGTAAGTGCTGCTTCTGTCCGCTTTTCCCGGGAACTACCTAGTCCACCAATCAAGGTTACAGCGAATTGTATTGAGCTCCAACGGTCTAGAATCAATCCCTTTCCCTGATGTACCCACGCTACTACTTGTTGGGATCAAGCACTTAGCCTTATCATTCAACCAGCTACGGTCATGGCATGACATTGATGCATTGGCTTCTTGGTGTCCCAATCTAGAGACCCTGGCGCTAGGAGGCAATCCGCTGGCAGTGGGTATGTCCTTCTCGCATCCGAAAGCAATTGTCGTCCAATTTGATGCGCTAGAATCGGGAAAAAATTTCCGTCCCTTTACTATTGCAAGAATTTCGTCACTGAAAGTGTTGGATGGTTCGGCGGTGATGTTTGAGAGATCCTACTCTGGAAAAAAAATTGTTGAAACCCTTTTCTAGATATCACACAAACAGCGCGAAGACTGCGAATTGTTCTATCTTTCTCAGAGGGAACCGCATGAACTAGCGCACGAATATACAAGATGGCAAGAACTCCGCTCGAGTGAGTGGTGACACTATTCCTGCCCTTTCCTCCTTTTCTTATTCGGCCAGAGCACGGTTGGACCGAGCAAAATCCAACCAGCAGAGCTGGACATAGTAGGCTTAAAGACCACATGATTAGTACGTGCCCCAGACAAAATCAAGATCGTCCGCTGAATTCCTGACGAACTAGCACTGAACGTCTTCTCAACGTCTACCGACTTTGAGGAAAAGTGCTCAACTTTAAGCGTAATACCCTCCATGACATTGCGGACCCTAAGAGTAAAGATATCGAGGACTTTGATGGGTCGCGCAGGCAAAGGCAAAGTCACAATCTGGCAACGAATGCAAGATGGCCTGCTTTTGGAACTTGATCATGCCAGAGATACACAAGACTTGGCATGGATCGGCTTGGACGACGGGGCATCGATTGTCTGCACACTTCAGAATGAATAACAAGTAGATTCAAACATATATGTGTATACTACCAATTAACATGTGTACAAACCTTGTATTTACAGTTCATGGTGGTCCACAGGCCTTTATGCATCAACGGAATTGTTATCGGTTTACCTTGATTTGCGGGATCCAGTTGCATGCCACGATGGAATTCCCCGAGATTACGTGTCTTACAACCAGTCGTCCAGGTGCCAAGAATTGATGAAGACAAGTTTCACGGTCCGCATAATACGACAACACCAACGGAGGAAAGACCAAGTGACAAGGAATTAACCATGAACGCCGTATGTTTCCGCTATTGCTCGCGCATCGGACTCGAATCAACTCAACGGGACCATCCACCCTCCCCATTCGCGTGTCTTGCGGTTCTGTCTTCGTAGCGATCTTCTTTGTCATCTCTTCTCTTGTCATCTCTTCGACGATCGTTGTCATCCCTGCGACGGTCATAATAATAATTAGGCACTCTGCGGTCATCATAACCTCCTCGCCGGTAATCATCGTACCCTGCAGGCCTTTTGTCTTCCTCCCTCCGGGGGGGCGGAGACCTGGGACGACGATCTTCATGGTCTGAACGGCGAGGAGGCGATCTTGAACGGTCCCTGCGGTGATTTCTATCTTCTCTGAATCGATCTTCTCTGTGGCGGTTATTATCCCTATGGTAGTCATCGCGGCGCTCATCACGACGGTAGTTATCAGGGCCGTTGCGCTAGCATAGTGTTCATTCATGGATGCACAGTGGATGAGGTAATACTTACACTTTCATCATAGGCTACGCGAACGGGGCGACCGCGGAGTTCCTTGCCGTCTAATTCTTTAACTGCATGGTCCGCGTCATCCCGGGAAAGATACTCAAGAATGCTAATAATAAAAAATCATTCAATTAGTCAGTCGATTGAGACCCCACTCTAGTTCTCACCCTTGCCCAGGATAGTCGCGATCAATATCCGCGAAGGAGACGCTGCCCGCATCTCTTCCAAAATCCTTCAAGTCCTATGTGGAGTGATGGTAGATTAGGTTCGTCCTTCGTTCTCAGCACATGACTGGGAGATAGGGTCCAAGATCCCGGATGACAGAAAAGGCACGTCCGATCACCGACGAAGCGTCATGCATTGAAGATGCCACCGAATTCAATAGGGAACAACGAATTCAATAGGGAAGCGCGGGCAGCCTCGGATCACACCATGAAACATGCCTCCATAGGTCCAGGGAAAGCCAGGGGAGTGGATGAACGTCATACCTGCCAGCTGGTGTCACGGGAGATGCCAGTAACAATCAGACGGATGCCAGGGGGCCTGCGTGATCGAGGGGTGCTATGAAGGATTTGCCTGGATGAGTCGATGAACGAAACACTGCTTTTCACTATACCCATGATTTCTGTCACCCTCGTACACATCACGACGTGGGCGACTTTCTTTTGCAAACTCTACAACAATGCTGCACACAACTCAGTTTGCATTGCTTGTTTTCAATGGAAGTGTACCAACTTTGCACCCATGAACGCTTTTCCATTGAAATTGTGGACGGCATCTTCCGCATCCTAATACGGAATGTAAATGGATCCAATTGCGCCGCAAATATTGGTACCTTGGAGTTCTCGAACTCAACAAAGCCAAAGCCTGAACGATGGATTTGTTCATTCAATGCGGACGAGCACATCAATGCCATACCGGTCATGACGCGACAATCAACGATATGTCCATAGCCCTCGAAAAATTTAACCACATCTTCTGATCGTGTATCGGCGGGAAGCCCTGATAGTAAAGGAATGGGGAATGATGTAGAAGCATGTCAGAGTCATGGGAACAAACATACTGCCGAGATAGAGACGTCTGGCCATGGTTGTTGGGAGTACGATGAAAAGAGACGAGTTTGTCTGAGTTTGAAATTGTTGAACAACGTTTTGATGAGCACGGACCATGTCATTTTGACTACAGTAATTTACACACTGTCACTAATGCTGAGACCAGTTTATCGTGCTGATATCAATCCCTTCTTGTACCATCTCCCAGAGAGGGCTATATGACAGTTAGCCATCGCAGATACGAAGTTGCGGCTTCTCACCTCATATCACGAAGCTTCTGCACAGTTCTGATTATGTGTTTCACAACATAATCAATTTCGGCTTCAGTGGTGAACCGACCAATTCCGAAACGGAGTGAGGAATGTGCCATATCTTCTGCAGCCCCTGAAATTAGATCGCGAGATAAGCGGGGATCAACACACAACTCTCAATCAATCATACCCAGTGCACGCAAGACGTATGACGGTTCCAATGATGCAGATGTGCAAGCACTGCCAGATGAAAGGGCAATGTCCTATAGCAGATGTCAAGATATATTTGGCACCTAGTCCCAGATGATCCGATACCTTGAGTGCCATCAATAGACTTTCTCCTTCAACGTACGCAAAGCTTAGATTGACACAGCCCGGATATCCATTGACATCTCCGTTGCGCACGACATGCTCTACATGCGCATTGATGCCATTGATGAGACGATTGGAAAGTTGTTGTATCCGCGCGTGATCTCGCTACAATCATTAAATGACCATCAGCAGAGGTTGACAGAAATGGACAACATCGATAATCAGTACCCCTGCACACGTATCACTGCAGAGCTGACAAGCCGGCCAATGAAAGCCAGCTTCTGTCACTCTACTCCCCAAGATTGTGTACCAATTTCTCATCATCGCGTGGGAGAATGGAAATGAGGACTCACTTTCATTTCTGTTTTCGCAATCCGCGCTGCTTCACCCAAACCAACAACTAAAGGAGGCGCCAGAGTGCCACTTCGCAATCCACGCTCTTGTCCACCTCCACTCAGTATCGGCTCTAGCCTTACCCTTGGCCTTCTCCTGACGTATAGGGCTCCGATACCCTTTGGTCCATACAGCTTATGGCCTGATATACTCATAAGATCAATGTTCATCTCGTTCACGTCGAGTGGAATTTTTCCGGCAGCCTGTGCAGCATCTGTGTGAAAATAAATTCCGCGATGCTTTCGCAACAAGGCTCCAATTTCTTTGATTGGCTGAATGACACCTATTTCGTTGTTCACGGTCATGATCGACACGACAGAAGTGTCCGGTCGAATGGCTGCTTCAAGTTCTTCCAAAGAGATGACACCAGATTTTTGAACAGGTAAATAAGTAATGTCGAATCCTTCCTCCCCAAGTTTGCGGCATGAATCCAAGACACATTTGTGTTCCTACGAGAAAGAGTAACTATAGGCAAGCGCGCAACACGAGAATTCCAACACACCGTTTGGGTAGTGATGACATGCCGTTTCTTTTCCTTGTGAAAGCGCCCTGCACCCTTAATTGCCGCATTGTTGCTTTCTGTTGCTCCGGAGGTAAGTATGATGTCCTTGGGGTCGGCGCCAATCAAATCTGCGACATGCTTGAAAACGTTTTAGCACATGATGTGTAAATCCTTTGCGCATACCTTCCGAGCATCTTCAACGGCCTGCTCAGACTCCCATCCATAGGCGTGAGTACGACTGTGTGGATTGCCAAATTGGTCGGTAAAATAGGGAAGCATAGCGTCCAGGACGCGAGGATCCACTGGTGTGGTTGCCTGTCGCGATTGTTATACATTAGACTTTTGATGAGCGAAGACTTGTACCTGCATATCTAGATAAATAGGCCTTGTTTTTTCGAGCAACGAGCCCTCGCGCTTTGGTATTTCGACTTTGAAACCGAGCATGTCTAGAATAGAGAAATAAGGGTCGAGCGATGGTTTAAGCCAAGGGCTGCATGTACCTGCTCGAGGCGCAAGATGAGTCTCGTCGTGGTAAGAGGATGGAACGTCAACGACGCTCGCTCTGTCTGCATTTGAGGGCTGGACGAAGGGTCTGCGAGCGACGGCAGAGACGGTGGCTCTGGACTGACTAGAAGCTGAACGGGACAGTCTTGACAACATGATCGTCGTTGGAAGCCGTGCCGTGACGAATTCGCTACGGATGTCACGTGTATGTAGTTTCCGCCGGAGCTCCGTCTACGCTACAAGTTCTGATACAATATACTTATTGTTACGCTGAGACACGCAACGCTTGCCCTGGTTGCTGGACGTTGGGTGCTTCAACTGGCTTGTGTTTGCCCGTCGCAACTCTTCGTCGATTTTCCACATGCCTTTGACAAACCCTTCTCGATCGAGATCCCCCGTCTTGGACAGGTCGCATTCGTTCCTGTTGGGGAACTTCAGCTGCTACAGTCGACTAACGCTGACCAAACATACCAGATTACACGCAGCTTCTTGTTGTCCAAACCCGACCGTGTCCATATACATCGTATAATACGACCTTGTAGACCTTCGTCGTTGCCTACCACTTGATCCACTAGTTCTTCGCTTTCCTGATCCTCTTTGACCTTACTTTCAACTGGATGACCACCGGCTGTAGTGAGGTCTATGGAAAGTCCACGCCAGCCAACTGCTCGTCGATTCCGCCTAGCTTCCTGCGGCGTTAATACGGCAGGCATGTCCTTGCGCCGTTTTTCGGCCTTTCGCTGTTGAATAACATTGGCATCGAAAAGGTCCTCGTACCGCTTTCGAGCCTTGGGAGGGATAGGCGTTGGTCTTCTGGCCTTTTGAATTAGATTTATTGAATTTATTTGCACGGCCGGGATCTGAGATGGGACCTTGTTGTGGTTTGGCTGGTAGGTTGCATAATTGACGGAAAATGCGCTGTCTGAAGTTGCGCTACTGAGGACAGAACTTCGATCGGAGGAACGCGACGGTGGCGGTGGCGCGCGTCGAGAAGCTGGGCTTATGACCGCGAATGAATTGGCGAATGTCGACGTCGAGGATGAAGAAGATAAAGAGGGCGCCGACCGCGGGGGCACTTTTGGCGGCGGCGGCCGCAGAACAGGTGGCTTCGTCTTGGCTGTCCCTGCAGGTGGGCGCTGAGGAAACCCAGTAGATTGGATTTTCCATTGGGCTGAGGCTCGCTCCCAGTCAAGATTGATCAGCCTTTCTGTTGCAGGGCTGCCTACGAATGTGGACGACACTTCTTCGTAAGACTCGTCCAAGCTTACAGTATCGCTCCCATAGCTCTTGACGGATAAATCGTGGTCTTTTTCCTGTTCAATAGGGAATGAAGCGATGTGCTGCGAAGAACTTGAAGCGCTTGGATCTGTGTCAGAAGAAAGAGACACAGAATGGAACGAAGATATTGAAGAAGCTGGGGCATGTCCAGAATGGTGATTAAGCTTTGGTGGATATGTGTGACCCCTATCGACATTTGAGGAATCATTGGGACGTGGCGGATATAGATACGACGTCGACGAGGAGCGTAGCGAAGACGTAGACGCCACGGACCTGAGAGAGTTTCGAACGTTGACCGCCGCCGCCGCATCTCCAGCAAGTGCGACGGGTTTCGAAACCAAATGTTTTGGCTTTGGCTTCACTTTCGGAGGAGAATCCAGGCTGATGAGGGGTGAGGAGTTGCCATTATGATTTCCATTCCTGGCTGGGACAAAGGGTGGTTGTGGATGACGGATGCGATTAGCGCTCTCAGAGAGCTCGTCTTCGACGACCCAGTCTCTTAGGTCTATCAAAGACGTTTTCTGGCCAAGGTTTGGAGGCGAAGGGGAAGGCGATGGCTTGGGTGGTTGCCTTGACGCATTCCTGAACGTGAATGGGGCGACTGGTGGGAGCGCGCTGGCGGTAGTGGGCGAAATTGGAGTCTCGAGCAAAGTCTGGGCGGGGCTGCGTGGCAAGAAGACCATGGACGAGGAAGAGCCTGCGAGGGATTCAAAGGCGGTGATTTTAGCCTGGACGGTCGCGGAGGGCATCAGGGCGGCTGAGAAAGGCGGGCGAGCTCGTTTGAGGTTGCTCTCGACTGTCACCACCATGACAAACGATCTCTACGCCGTCGCAGGTGCTCGTGCGCGATAACGGCCTCTTAAACGCTAATCGTACTCTACAGACTTTTGCCTTATCCCAATGGGAACGGGCCAGCCCTCGGTATGACGACTTCCCGGTCCGCCATCACACGTCATGTTCACCTCCCCAAGGTCGCCAAATACATTGCAGAATGTCAACGGGTCCTTCGACAATCGGGCCTAGTCTTCCACGTACGTGCTTTGACTCGCTCTGAACCATCCTGACGACTTTGGCAGATGCAGTAAGCACAAATCCACACATGTCGCACTCTCATGCGTATTCTCTCTCCCTCACAGTGGTTACGGTACCAACATCGGTAGGCTTGTGTTCTTGGAGGTGTGGTGTGTCTTACGGCATCAACAGAAGGTTCTTGGTCACAGGTTGTACAAGCGATCCACGACTGCCATGCGGCAGTTCATGCGATGGGAGCGCCACGCATTGCGACGGACGTGCGAATTGGCACGCGCGTTGACCGAGAAATTGCGCCAGGGGAGGGGAATGCAGGCAAACTGAGAAGGGTGGAGGAGCTTCTGGCGGGGGAGGAGCGGCCATAGTTATTCACACGCATCGCAATGTCTCTACCCACCATTAGCATCGGCATCGTCTACGACAGCGAGAAAGGTCGGTAGCCCTCCTCTCACACTCGCCTCGCCTCATCCCCAACCAGAATCCATCACCGACTTCCTCTCCAACTTCAAATTTACCGACAAGGATCTCGAACCCAACTTTGCCAACATCCACCTTGCAGACGACGATGGTTCGGACACGCTTGAACGAGTTCCTCTCAAGTACATGAGCCAACTAGTGTGTGTTGCGCACCATGCTTTACGCGTCACCAACGTTTTTGCTAGCAAAGAATCGCGAACCGCGAACAGACATTACTCATGGTGGAACTAGAAGACATTAAAGCCGTACGCGCCCCCCCCCTCGCTTTCATCCATGCTTCTGATTCATTTCTACATGTCCAGTATCAAAACGACGCGTCGGGTCTCGTTGCACGCATTCAAAATAACACGCGTCGATACGTGAATTTATTCTGCGAAGTCATCGACAAACTTATGCCACTGCCAACTAAAGATATAAGCGAGTATGACGAGGTCATCGACGTCATATTTCACCAGCGTCGTGACAGGAATCAACAGCTAGACGGCGTCCAGGACGGGTTTCCAGACCATTTGCTGCGTCGCTAGTACGTTCACCCATTCGCTCACCGCCTTCACTGATGCGTCAATAGCAATCTTTATTTTCACCCTTTAAAAGAGGACGCTCATCTGGCAGTGCGAGAAGTCAAGGGTAGTCATCTGGGCAGGTTAATAACAGTTAGAGGTATCGTCACTCGCGTTTCGGAAGTCAAGCCGCTACTCCAGGTCAATGCCTACACTTGCGATGTATGCGGCTCCGAGACTTTTCAGGATATATCAAACAAGACATTTATGCCCATCATTGATTGCGAAAATATAGACGAATGTAAGAAAAACGGAATCCGCGGCACCCTCCATATGCAAACGAGGGCTTGTCGTTTTAACCCTTTCCAGGAGGTCAAAATACAAGAAATGGTGATATGAAGCGTCCAATATCAGACATCCACTGACTCGTTTTGCTAGGCAGATCAAGTTCCTGTGGGACATATACCACGTTCCATGACTGTTCATGTTAATGGTGCTTTGACCCGTACACTGAGTCCTGGAGATGTTGTCCACCTCGCCGGCATTTTCCTCCCTATCCCCTACACAGGCTATCAGGCAATACGCGCCGGGCTTCTTACAGACACGTACCTCGAACTTCACCACGTTCTGCAATTAAAGAAGCAATACAGTGAAATGCAGTTGACCCCTGACGTAAGGGCCTACATCGATGCGCTCAAGGCAGACCCTTCGTTGTATAATAGACTGGCTCAGAGCATAGCACCTGAAATATATGGTCATCCGGATATCAAAAAAGCACTTCTATTGCTTCTCGTTGGTGGTGTGGCCAAGGTCACTGGGGATGGGATGAAAATCAGAGGCGATATCAACATATGCTTGATGGGAGACCCTGGTGTAGCCAAATCACAGCTACTCAAGTACATTTCCAAAGTTGCACCACGAGGTATTTACACCACAGGAAAAGGTTCTTCTGGAGTAGGTCTAACAGCTGCTGTCATGCGTGATCCCGTCACGGATGAGATGGTCTTAGGTTTGCCTCCTCTTTCTTATGGTACACCATCTTTGTTGACATCTTTATTTAGAGGGCGGTGCATTGGTCTTGGCTGACAATGGCATTTGTTGCATAGATGAATTTGACAAGATGGACGAATCTGATAGAACTGCCATTCATGAGGTTATGGAACAACAGACGATATCGATATCAAAAGCTGGGATCTCCACCACACTCAATGCCCGTGCCTCACTCCTGGCAGCTGCCAATCCTTTGTATGGCCGCTATAATCCAAAAGTCTCACCCGTGGAGAATATTAATCTGCCTGCAGCCCTGTTATCTCGTTTCGATCTCATGTTTTTAATTCTTGACAAGCCTTCCAGAGAGGACGATGAGCGGCTGGCAAGACATGTCACGTATGTGCATATGAATAGCAGCCATCCACAATCCGACCTTGAGCTCGTGGAGCCACACATCCTGAGGTTAGACAGCACTGCTATGCCGTTCTGTCACCTCTCATACTCTTCTTCAGGCATTATATCGCAGAGGCACGGCGGATACGGCCTACCGTACCGCAGCACGTGTCCAGCTACATTGTCGACTCATACGTGCGACTGCGAAAAGTTTCCAAAAGCGAAGCCGAACAAAACAAATCTCACTCATATACCTCTGCTCGCACACTCCTTGGCGTGCTTCGTCTGGCACAGGCCCTTGCGCGATTGAGGCAGTCAGGAACAGTAGAAGTACCTGATGTAGATGAGGCATTGCGTCTCATGGAATGCAGCAAGGAGAGCTTGCTAGACGATAGCGACAAGGATGCGGAGACGGACAGGTCACCCGTCAGTCGCATTTTTAGGCTGATTAAACAAATGGTAGGCGCAGGCCAGAGACCCAAGAAGCATATCAAAGCTATGGGCAGAGGACGTGACATGGACGTGGATTCAGACTCTGAGGACGAAGTTGATCAAATCTCCATGGTCGACATCCGAAGGAAAGTACTCTCGGCAGGGTTCACTGAGCCGCAACTGATGGAAACGATTGCCCAAGTGAGTGAAGGTGATTGCTATGCAAATTCACCATAACTCTTTTTTTCTTTTCAGTACGAGAGTTTGGGTCTCTGGGCCCAGACTGCGAGTGGTAGCAAGCTAGTTTTCATCGACAACAATGACTGATGCGTTATGATTCCCATATCAAATTATATAGGTATCTAGATGTACGAAAACGACTATGTTGTACAAACCCGTCAATATTAATCAAGCTGATATATATGTATCACGAGAATCAGTCACGGGAAGCATGCACCCAGCTGCCTCCACTTCCGCTGGGGCTAGCCGCTCCGCTTCCACGGCCTCTTTCGGTTTCCTTGGGCGCTTCCTCTTGACGGCCTTCGCCCGGTTCATCGCGATACGCAGGTGCAGATGGAAGTCCTGCTGCTGAAGAAGGGTCGTCATCATCGAGGAATCCAGAATGGAAACCTAGGCCAACAGTCGGAGATTGCGAACGACCAGCCTGTAAACCAGTGTGCTCATCCGCATCTTCATCGTCTGAAACGTCGCCAAATGCATCATACAACTGCTTCGTCCTCGCAGTTCTCGCACCATCCGGAGCTCGAGAACCAACTTGGCCGCCTGCGAGCGTGGTCATTGTCATCTCTTCAGTTGCGGAAAGGCTTGTATAGGCTGCTCTTCTCTTCCGGTCAATATGTCGTCTCCAGAAGAAAATCCCTGCACCAATCCCAAAGAGGATGACAATGGTGATGGCACCAAAAAACCATTTTTGGCTAGATATCAGCTTTGACATATCTGAAAACCAGCCTTCATCTGGAGCTATAATGCCAGTGGGTCTTGTTGTCGCAGTAGCAGACGCCGAGGAAAAAGCAGGCTTTTCATTTTCACCTTCAGCTGATCCGTGATCACCAGGCAAGTGTGAGGTAGGCCGAGGGTGCGTCTTAGTCGAGCTGGGTGTGGCGGTAGGAGGTCGGGGATTCTCCTTTGGTGGGAAAACATCTTCAGTGTGGAGCAACTCGAATTTGGTGGTCTTTGACGGATCTATAGCCGAGCCCCATAATACCATATTCCAACCAAGGAATGACCCCTTGTGGACATTCCCGAGGTCAGAAACTCTGATGGTCCAGTTACCAACAGGGTCCTCACCCCTAATGGAAAAACTCAGTTTTCACCAGCATGGTGGACAGAAAACCTTACCAATGCTTTACGGTCATGAAAATCCAGCCGGGGAACCCTGTGTCGGCCGAATCACCAGAACGCGTACCAGCTAGAATGCTTTTGATTCCATGAGGGCTGACAATTTCAACCTTGACATCCCCACGTCTCCCGTGATCAATCCATACTTTAATGTTAATATGTTCGAGGGACTCGAAGTTATTCTCCACAAGTATATCCTTCGTGATAGTTATCGTGCTTTTTACTCCGCCTTCGGTGATGGCTTCTCCTCCCGTGTATTCCTTCGCGGACATCCTACCACCATTCAGCTGGACCGTCTTCGTCTGCAGCCACGTTTGTGGCTTGACAAGATTCCATGTTTTGGCCGCCATTATATATCTGTATGCGTCCAAAGCACCATAACCATACTTGTAGCTGTACATGTGACCGGCTGCTGTGCGTTCCCAATCAGGGTCCTCTGGGTTTACGATGCGTGCAGTCTTGATACAGAGATATTGTATGTCACGCCAAGTTAAATCCGGCCTAAAACTCGGTGAGCTCCAATGTAATGTTTATAGAATGAACCAACCGAGCTTGCAAAGCAAGCGCAAGGACGCCAACAGCATTAGGTGCGGCAGCAGAGGTACCTCCATGAGATCTGGTGCATTTGTTGGTTCCCCTATCCGTGGTTACCTGAACGCACAATAAGAGACGAAATCCAAAGAAAAGTAAACCACGAACGATATGTTCTCCGCTACCGGAGCTATATGCAACAATCAAGTTGGCAGCACATGGTTCCGAATAGTAAGGGTGTAGTCCTTTAAAGTCAATGGCAGAAACGGTGACGGAATATATACTATTTGTGTACCCGTCAAAGTTGCATTGATCATTATAGCCACCGCCGTTCCCACTGGCGAAAACAAAAACAGATCCTTTTCCTCCTCGGCCATTGTTGATGCCATTCAAGACTGCCTTGCTAACGAGATAATTGGGTCCATCCATAGACCTTCCGTTATCAGGTGGACCCCAGCTACAACTGTAGAGCGAGACATTTTGGAATCCATAGTTTAGGGCTACCGCCTCGTCGACATCAGATATTGGACCAGACAGGATGCGGACGCCGGCAACTTTGGAATCGTATGCAATTCCGACCCCGCAGACGTCATTTTTCGCTGCTGCGACCTGGCCAGCACAGCGAGTCCCATGACGGTCATCGTCCAATTTCGGCGTGGGCAGTTTTACATGATCATTGAAGTCGTGCGAGTCCTCGGCGTCCTAGACAGTGCGAAGATAAAATTGAACGGATAACATGAAATGATGGGATATGACCTACAAAATTATCCTTAAGATCCTCACTCGTGTAGTCCAGACCGTCATCCACAAAGGAAGAAATGATGCCTTTCCCAGTGTATCCCATGGCCCATAGATCGGTCACATTCATCATATGTTCTGGATATTTATCGTTGATAAGATGCCATTGTTTAGGGAATAAAGGATCGTGTATTCCTAGCTGCGCAGCAACGGCTCGCTCAGCCGATACATCTGGTGGGTTTATTGGTGGTGGGGCACGCTTCACGCGGCGTCTAAGACTTTGCTTCGCAAAGTATCTAATGGGTGCGACTATCCGTCGTGCATTGACAACCTCCGCACGTTTTGTCAGAGAAGATTCTCCTTGGTTTGCGACAGAGCGCAGCTCTTCGTAAGCGCGCAGCACCCGATCAGTTTGTCCATCGTCGCGGGGGTAATGAGATGGCTTCAGGGTTCTGAGAAGCCAGACATCCGTTAGTTCTCCTACTTGCTCGACGACTTCCACCCCGAGTGCCTGTGCAATGACGTCCAGTGGAGCACCTGATACGACACGGGTATCATGTTCAATCGCATAGTAGTGATGAGTGTCGTATGAGCGTTTTGCGGGCGTGGCAAGCGCCAGGAACCTGTGGGCTAGAAGAACTAGCAGAAGGGGAAGAGCAAGTAGCATAACGACAACACAGCCACTTGTACAATATTTTTCACAATGTAATAATAATAATATTATATCATTCTACCCTCCGTCATGAAGGAGCACAAAGTATGTTTTCCTCCTTGCGCGCCATCTGCTGTCAAACACTTTTTAGTTTTGGGCCACTCAGCCAGTGCCTCAATGGGGTGAACATAATTTTTGGTTGTATTATGTCGTTCTCACCAGCTGGTCATGCAGGCGACACGCCTCCCGCAGGCGAAGACGGTTACATCGAACCTTCCAAGTCCCACGCCGAAATTCGACAGGAACCATACTCTCTACCCAAGGAGTTTGAGTGGTCGATAATTGATATCGATGATCCCAAACAGGTGATCTTTCCGTCCATCCGATTCGATCCTTGTTTTACGGCGTGTTCAGTGCAAAGAATTATATGATCTCTTATCCGCAAATTACGTGGAGGACGATGATGCTTCCTTTCGCTTCAACTATAGCTCCGATTTTCTTAAATGGTGCATCGAGGCTACTTGTATGGACAATTGTATTGACTACGTTGCTCAGGGCCCTGAAGCCCCCAGGATACCACAAGGAATGGCATATCGGGGTTCGTGTGGCGTCAAATAAGAAACTTGTCGCATTTATTTCCGGCGTTCCTATAACGCTACGCGTACGAGCAAAGTAAGGATGTCATGATTAACAATCATATTACTTCACGAAGGTTTCGATCTCAAGCACCGTAGTGGCAACAGAGATCAACTACCTCTGCGTGCACAAAAAATTGCGTTCAAAGCGATTGGCGCCTGTCCTTATTAGAGAGGTTACGCGGCAAGTGCATCTCAAAGGCATCTTCCAAGCCATCTATACTGCTGGCATCGTGATACCCACACCCATTTCCGTGTGCCGGTAAGTTTATCACTGGCCAAGACGACACGGAAGTTCATAAATCCATTCTCAGTTATTATCACCGATCCCTCAATGTACAAAAATTGGTTGAGACCAAGTTCTGTTATGTCCCACGAAGCATGACGCTCGCACGAATGATCAGAGTCAATAAACTACCAACGGCAACGTCCATTCCAGGCCTACGTGAGGCAGAAAATCATGATTTATCGCAATTGACTGCATTGTTCTCAAAGTACATGGAGCGCTACTCCATGGTCCCTGTTTTCGATGAACAGGAACTACAGCATCAACTTCTAAGTGGCAACGGTACGGGAAAGGTAGGCGACGGTGGTGTGGGCAGGAGGGAAGGCCAGGTCACCTGGACTTATGTGGTAGAGGTAAGTGGGATGGCAACGTTGGCATGTCATATGACTAAATCAGCCCAAGGATCCAGAGTCTCATAGAATAACGGATTTCTTCTCGTTCTACTCATTGCCGTCCACTGTTATCAACAACACAAAGTACCCCGTCCTAGAAGCAGCATACCTGTATTACTATGGCACGGAAACTGCTTTTATATCAGGGCCTGAACAGGACAAAAAAACGCTGCAGAAGCGTCTCCTGTCTTTGATCGGCGATGCTTTGGTGGTGGCGAAGGAAGCCAACTTTGATGTTTTTAATGCTCTAACATTGATGGACAACGTTTCTATTCTCAAAGACCTTAAGGTGATTTTTTCATGATTTTTCGAACTCCCATGTTCACCCATCAGTCTTGGCAGTTTGCTGAGGGAGATGGTTTCCTTAACTTTTACTTGTACAATTGGAGAACAGCCCCCCTAGCAGGCATAGAGCCAGTAGGTGACATTCCCGCAGGAAAGGGCATAGGAGTTGTAATGTTGTAATGGAATACCCTTCGTATTAGAAGCATTTATTGTGCAACTATAGTACAGAGGCCAGTTGTGATCAATCACTATCAATCATTATAACGTCGTCGTCGTCAACGCCCCAATCTGGCGTTGGGCTTCGTTCTCGTTGTTTCGACTCTGAACCTCCCTGCGGAGGTAAACTCTGGCCTGCTTTCCTTGTCTCCTGGCTTATCTGTCTCTTACCGGCTGATGATGCGGAGTTGAGCATTTGCCCAGACGTGCCCCAATTGTGTTGGTTCCTTGTACTGCCTTTGACTGAGCTTGTTGCTTGTTGCGACGGTTGTGGTGCTATGCGCTCATTAAGAGAACGTCCTGTACCACCAAATGTTGTCTGATAGGTGACGTCAGTAAGTGCAACGACAAGAAGTGAGATGCATACTAGGTAGTCCCCATTCGGTTCCATAGACGGTTCTTGGGATACGACGTATGGGACAACTTTGAACCCAAAGAAGAGTTGTCCAAATGGGAGATTTAGGGCGGCAGGCACCTTCATATCCTTATCATATGTATCGTTGGATACAACTTTACGCTGACTGTTGGAATGGGTCAACGAACAGAAAACTTCAAAAAGCAGATATTGACTCCGTTCTTATAATCTTACTGCCTTCAAGTGTATGTTCCACAGGTCGATGACTGATACCTTTGCCTTTCGTTTTTCTCCCTGACAGTGTTTCTCCTCTGCCCTTGAAACTCTCCCATTGGTCTCCATCTTTACTCATTGTCGTCTGACCCGTGCTCATTCCAGCGAAACCCCCGGCAAGAGATGAGCCGGGCCTGGAGGAACCAGGTGAAGATGAATTGAAGGTCTATCTTAAGCTTGGAGGCCATCGTTGTCGGTGGTGGCGCTTTTGGACGCTCGGGTTCCACGTATCCGACCGGAGGTGCAAAATCCACCTCTAGATCTGTATCGAGAACGCTGATGCCGGAATTTCCAGGCCGTGTCTCCATGACCAGCAGTCCAAATACGATGGTATTATAGCTGATTTCTATGATGTCGCCTTGGGTCAACGCAGAGAAATTACGAAGAGCCTGTTCGAGGCTAATATCGGCTCAATGCTGATTTCGGAAAGGCACGAGAACTGCACATACACTGCTTTCGGATCTGATACTTCAAGAAAATGAACAGATTGTGCCTGTAGCTTGACGAGCTTGCCCTTTGGTAACTCTGTCCCTGTGATTCGAATTGCATCGCCTTCATTGAGACGAAGGGTCTTCATCATCCAGTAGGGCAAGTGAACACAACCCTCCTCAGCAATAAACTCGAGCACGCCAGCATGGGTTGAGGCGGCAGAGTTGCTAGGATTACGTAGTTGAAACATCCAAGGTGACTCAAGATCCAAGTTTGTCAGATTTGCGAGCGCAGACGGGGGCATGATGACTTTATTAACGGGGATCAGTGGCTTGTTACGAGAAGCATAACTCGGTGGCACGCACTCTTGCCACCGTAAGAGACGTTCTCTCGTTCCTTTCCGGGGAGCATAGCCATGCTATAGGCCCTGAGATATTCGTCATACGTCCTTGGAGATGAGCGTCGTGCATGAGCAGCATAGGCAGCGGGAAAAGCGGCGCCGGCGAACTGAGCCAGTAACCCCCCTGGGCCGTTTGGGTTGTTGAACTGAAAAGACAAGTCAGCAGGAAGGCAGGACGCCAGTTGGGAGCTTACGAAGTCCATGAGCGAGCAAGGAAAGACGCAAGTCACGCTTGTGACGAACGCGTTCTGACACTTGCCATGGCTGCTGCTGCCGTCTCCAGCTCCTCTGGCGCGATTGCCGCCTTCAAGGACAAGAACAAGCCGATGGAACTGCGCCTGTCTAATATGGTCGCCGCCAAGGGTGATGCACCTTGATTTGCTTCTTGCATTCCTATTAGTTTAACCAAGACCAGCTATCAGCGATGCCGTGCGCACATCTCTGGGTCCAAAAGGAATGGATAAGATGGTTTGTGCTCCCCCTTCATCGACTTCATTCGCAGATCAAACTTCACCAGATTCAAACTGCGAAAGGCGAAGTGATAGTCACCAATGACGGTGCAACCATTCTTAAAAGCATTCAGGCCGTTCATCCGGCTGCAAAAATGGCAAGCAGCTGTAGCACTTGATGCGCTCATAACTCATTTCCACGTAGCTAGTCGATCTTTCTGCTGCACAGGATGTGGAAGCTGGCGATGGCACCACCTCTGTCGTTGTACTGGCAGGGAGCTTGTTGGGAGCAGCAGAGAAAATGCTTCAAAAAGGCATTCATCCCACCATCATCGCCGAGTCGTTCCTCAAAGCATCCACCAAGGCTGTAGAATATCTCACAGACGTATCAACACCGCTCGATCTGAGTGACAGATCTAGCCTTTTACGCGCGGCCAGCACGTCTCTCAATTCCAAAGTATCTCATCATCTACGAGAGGTATCATTTGGCTGATCTAACTCCAGATCGTGTCGCAATACTCGTCCATACTTGCACCCATCGCTGTTGATGCTGTGACACGGCTAATAACCCCTACTTCAACCAATGTAGATCTCATGGATGTACGCCTCGTAAAGCGAGTAGGAGGAACAATCGAAGATACGCAACTCATCGACGGTGTCCTTCTCAACCAGAATGTCGTCACATCAGCAGGTGGCCCTTCACGCATCGAAAAGGCTAGAATTGCAATTATTCAATTTCAACTAAGCGCCCCAAAACCCGATGTACGTAGGCTGGGTGCTCTATCTGACTGTACTCTTCTTACTAAGCACGACAGATGGACAATACAGTGGTCATCAATGACTATCGGCAAATGGACAAAGTCATCAAAGAGGGAAGACAATATCTGCTCAATATGTGCAAGAAAATTAAAAAAGCAAATTGCAATGTTTTGCTTATTCAAAAATCAATTCTCAGAGATGCCGTGGATGATACATCCCTGAACTTTTTGAAACGTCTCAACATCCTCGTCGTTAAGGACGTGGAGCGGGATGAGATAGACTTTCTTTCCAAAAGCCTTGGCTGCAAACCTATAGCAGACATTGAGACCTTCACAGAGGACAAGCTTGGATATGCCGACTTGGTTGAAGAGACGTCAGAGTCAGGTATCAAGGTTGTGCGCATCACGGGCGTGAAGGCACGTGGAAAGACTGTCAGTGTGTTGGTCATGGGTGGTAATAATTTGGTCGTGGAGGAGTGTGGGCGCAGTCTACACGACGCCTTGTGTGTCGTCCGCTGCCTTGTAAAGAAGCGGTAAGTCCCAATCGTGAATTGCCTGTAAGTGTTACTCATTGTTATTAGAGCGTTGATATGTGGCGGAGGAGCTCCTGAAATACATACATCACGCCAGCTATTTCAATACGCACAATCATTGAAAGGGATGGAGGCGTATTGTTTCCAGTCGTATGCAGACGCGCTAGAGATAATTCCAAATACCCTCGCCGAAAACGCGGGTTTAAACCCAATTGCCATTGTCACGGAACTTCGTAATCGTCATGCGCTAGGAGAGCATAATGCTGGCATCAACGTTCGGACGGTATGTATTAGTCAGTCATCGAGTCCTACCCAGTTGAACACCACCTAGGGTCTCATCTCAAACATTCAGGAAGAGGACGTAGTACAACCTCTTCTGGTCTCCACCAGTGCTATAGAACTGGCGACAGAGACGGTTTGTTTGCTGTTGAAAATTGACGATTATGTCCAAGCCCGCTAATTGTCGATAAATGAAATGAATTAATTGAAAAGATAACCTATGTTGCGAACGTAATAATGCATGTAGTAAGTGCTTTCTATGATATATGACGATAGCAGAAGTGGCCCAAACTTGTACACAATATCAATATTTATTGCTTCGATGGTAGGCTGTCGATATGTCTCGACACCAAATCAAACAGCGTCCATAACAACCCATGGGTAGTAATGCTGCGCAATGCGCTAACACCCAGGCCACGATATATCCGTGCAATACCGGCGATGATAGGTTTGGGAGCATTGGCATCAGGACCTGGACAATTAGATTAAGTCGGGTGTACGGTCAGTCACTGAAGCGCCAAGGGTACCTCTGACAAGGCGGATCAATGTTTCCCAAGGCGTACGATATCGTTCCCCGGCAAGGGCACGTTGCTGAACTTTGGTTTTTACACTGGAACGCGTAGCGTTGCAGTTAGTAGTTGCAAATAAATCAATGTCTTTACATACACGTCAAGCGGGTATATAAGCGCCCAAGACGTGACCTGCAGGAAAAGAAGTCGTTAGGACCACAGGTGTCAGAATGATTTCGGTAGCATGTGCATTACCCCAGATAATGAGCCACAAACGAACGGTACCAGTGATGAATGAATAGGTAGCCATGACGGGGTAGGACCTTGTTCTCCCAGGCGATTTCTGCCCAGGAGATGCCGCATCCCGTCGTACTCGAGGAAGTACAATGCAGTACCAGAGGTATCGCGGACTTGGGGTGGGAGGGCGGGCAACGTCAGGCGATAGTTAAGAACTGCGGGAATTATAGCCTCACTGAAATGCAGACGGAATCCCGTATATAACCCTGCAATACCATTTGCTTTGAAGATATCTTTCACGGCTTCAATTGTCCCTGGGGGCTTCACCAACGTAATTCCTTTACTGGCTGCGATGGTGTATTCTAACTGACGGCGGACCTATTTGGAGTGACGATCTATGGCATTTATCTAGAAAAGACCATTTACCTTGACAAGTTCGAACGCTTTTTCCTTTCCTTTAGGTCAGGTGAAGTAGATCAGGTCATGCGACTCACGAGCGCTACTGAATGAAATCAGGGCACCAGACATGGCGCCGCCTATGCCACCGGTCACAGCGACATCGAAAACGTTATTCCGACATAGATAATTGTGGTCGCGGCAAAATTCTTTTGTGCGGTTGTAGATCGTAAAGCTCGCGGCACCTTGAACACACTCAGTGTGGAACGTGAAGCTTTCTCAAAGAAGTTGACTCACGGACAAAGGATATAGTCATAAGGGGTATCCATAGTCCACGGTAAAAGCCAGTGACACCCTTCTTCCCGGTACACCAAGGCTGCGAGCGTCGGGATGGTTATTGGGCCTTTGGCTGTTTGAAGTCGTGATTTCAGCGAGTCTAACTGCAAGCATACTTGAGATCTTGATGGAAACGGACGATTTACTGGCAGGGGCTTACAGGGTACCCGGCAAAAGTGGAGACATAACTGGCGGTAAGCGCGCACACTACTGCTTTATTTCCTGCAAAAAAGCGCCTCGACTGAGCAGAGGAAATGATGGACATGAAGGAAGCAAGCGTACGTCGTAGAAACTCGCTAATTCCAGCCAGATCATACAGAGCCTGGGATGGCCTTCACCACAGATGTTAGCCATAGCCGGATACAGCAGACGATGTATTCACACCTTGTTCCATCCATAGAGCACGATTACTGGCTGGCCCACAGTCCAGCTTCGTGCTTTGCACGACGCGGCAGAAGAGATCTCGTGCTGTCTGGCAAGACGGAAGAAAGCTGATGAGTGAGGGATGCCGGTAGATATCGGGCGCGTCGCGCGCGAATGGTTTCTCGATTTAATACAGAGTATTGTAGCCCTGCTTAAAAGCCTCCCAAGCGCTTCTTTCCCGCCCTCTTTTTCCCTAACTTATTGCGCCCCCCATAAGGACCAGCCACTACCTGTGTGCTTGCAAGTACCTCTTGCAAATCACCCGTCGCATGTGTTACCAGACCAAAATCCTGAGAGTGCACCTCCTCATCTCGCGCTCCTCTGGTCGTTAAATCTGGAATGGGCGTGTCAAGGATGCTTGACACAGCGACAGTTGGTGGTCGGACAATTGATCTAGTTTTGGCCTTCGCCTCTGATTGAGTTGTGCCATGGCTATCAGTCCCGTGAGAGGGAGCGTGATAAACATGGCCTTCCGAATCGGCCCCGATGTTCCATTCCTTCAGCAACATGCGGACACCCGATGTCGCTACGATGGCTCCGATAGAATCTTGGCCGCTCTCCGCTTCATTCTTTTGCTTCACTGGGTGAAGGTATCCGAACTGGATCGGAGGTACTTCGTTAGCAAGAGAAAGAGCCCTAGTCAAGCTTTCTAAATTGTCCTCTGTACGTTTTGAACCGGAGGTAGGCTGGTTTGAGTATATACTACTAGCCAAAACCATGTCAAGCGCGAGTTGCTCTCGCGCACGGACTTTTCGTTGGATAGACTTGTATGATCGGTCACTTTGGTCCAAATTGAACTGGGACAAATGATTCGTCAGTTCTTCTATATCTTGTGTCGCTTCTGGGATGAAGTGTCTGAGAGTAGGAGATATGTCATAATGCCAGGCTGCGCCTTTCCCAAGCATCGCTGACGTCAGGCGACCCTGCATCAAGGCGCGATACCCTCGCACTGAGTTCACAACAGATTCTGACAAAAAATCAGCCTGTGCGATCTTTCGTGGCTCCTCTCCTGTGCGAAACAGAACGTCGTAACTTGATTTCACAAGGTAGCATCGTAAATCTTGACGTCAGAACATCCACTTACGCCGTTAACACTTGTTCTTCGGTTATGTCCACTTTCTGCCAAAACAAGGGTGCTTGTTCAATAACTTCATACAAAATTTCCGCTTCTTTTTCCTCTGATCTCTCTCGATCTTCCTCGTAGCGGCAGAATAGGTCTAATAAATCAGCAGGGACAACTTCAAGAAGAATATTGCTTACGCTCGTATATCGGAGAGAAGTCAAACTCCGTCCTATCTCGGATCCCAAGTGCGCCAACGTCTTCATAAAGGGTATTTGATTCGCTGTCCAATGCGTTCACATCATCCGACCACTCTACTTTGATGTTGTTACCTTCCCACACTGGCAGTGATAAATCAAGGCAGTTGAGGCGGCCTCCATCGCATATCTGAAAGACAGTGCAGGAAGTGTCTCCGAGTTGATGAGGGTGGCGGAAGAACAATTGACTCGTATTCTTTTCGTCATGACTTGTGGATAAAAGAAGGCAATATGGAGGATTATGGATCGTCAAAGGAAGTCCGTCCAATCGGGAAACATCGTAGACCGTCGCCAAATTGTTTCTTTTAGATGTGAGAAAGGTCATTAATCCTTGTTCTGTTTAAGTGGCTATGTACAAAAATGAAGGAAATAAGACTGACCATGTTCAAATTTGATCGTTATGGTTCGAAGTGTGGGGTCACGATTTCGGCCGTGCTTCAGTCCGAGAAGTGGCTTATTTGGGCATCGCTTGTCGATCCATAGTATTTGGTCTGTCGTACAAAGTCTTGTAATACCATCTGGACCTTCATTCTCCAGCGAAGTGAACTTGTCGTTCAGAACATCCGACGCGAAAAGAGTGAGAGCTGAAGTCGCCTATCATTTGTGTTAGCATCGATCGCGTTCCACTCCGTGCGATCAGCTTACTCTGAGATCCAGCAGATGAGCCGACGTCCCTGACATCACAGTCTTCTCATACTGCCTCGCTCCCAAAGCGACGCGCCAAATATCACGATGGGTATCTGTCTCTAATTCTTGAAAGATCGTGTTTCTGCGACCTAAGCCAGCGTTTGGGTTCACACATATGATGGTTTACTTACAAGGCCGCGTGTCCTTGACCATAATTCATGTGAAATACAGTGCCGCCACCATCAACAATGCAAACATCAAGCTCAGAGGTCGGCTTGACGTCCTGAATAGCACGCCCACCGACATCGGACGTAGAAAGTGCAGCAAGATCACTCAACGAAAGTTTTGAATCATCCTGAGACTCCGCTTTCAGCAGAGTCACACCACCATGAGTACGCACAGCGAAATATGGGCCTTGACCAGAGGGGCTGTTTCGGCCTTGAACATTACCATCCTGCGCAGCAACGACTTGTTGAATAGGAGTGGGGAAGCTTTTGGTAGGGTTCGCAGATGGCATGAAGGTAAGTTGCCCTGCGTCGGAATAAATCAAGGGCGATAGGTCTGAGAAAAGTGGCGGCTGAGTACACGAGATAATAAAGGACATGCGCACACTGACTGAGATTATTCTGGAGCTCTCCCATAGGAAATGCTACGTAGACATGCTTTCTTTCATACGAGCCTCTCACTGCGATGCTTTCAATTAGGTTACCAGCGAACGGGTCAAAACTACGAAGTTCATTGGTATATTGGGTTGCATCTGCGAGTTGCTCTCTGATGAGTTCAGCTGGGATATCCAGATCAGGATGATAGGTCCTTATGAAGTTTGCCTGCTGCTTGGTGAGAAATATCAAGCAGAGTCAGAGTGGAATTGACCCCTTGCTCAGCATGCTGCTTCAGAGACAAATGAGGCACGACAAGTGGTGGGGGACATGTCGGCGGAAACGCAATAAGGCCCTTTCCAGTGCGCAGTCTGTGTGGCTCCTCGCCTTGGTGAATGAGTTTATTGCAACGATGGCCGCGCTAGCGATACCTTTGAAAACGGATGTCCACTCGAAACGGTCATTTCTCTCTACCAGAGTCAAATAATTGGGACCGCCGTGGGCTACGAGTGGATAGGAAACGGTTTCGATCGCGCTTTGAATTTTCTTTGCTAGAGTACCCGCCTTGCCATGAGAGGGCCAGGAGGCCATGCCATTAGAGTTGGTATGTAAATGTAAGCAGCTTGGATAAAGTCCGCCACCATCATGCTGCCTAGGCTTTTGGCTTTGGCTGGTCATCATCCACAGTCGCTACAGTCATCTCCTGTTCGCAGCATCCATATTACCGCCGCAGCAAGTGTCTCCGTCGTAGCAGCCACACCCAAAAGTGCCTCCGCCCAACCAGACGCGAGATGGACGCCGAACTCAATACGAACAGGCGTGATTGCGCGTAAAAGAGGGATGACAGCATTATGGAATGACCAGGGCGTTCGAATTCCCGTCACCGTATTGCAGGTAACATAGCCCATCGCTGCCAACAACAAGTAATTGACTTGTCCACCCTCGCAGCTCGAGAATTGCCAAGTTGTTGCGAATATCAGAACCGTCCGCAGAAATCATACAGAATACCACGCGGTTCAGGTTGCTGCGTCGGATAGGCCGTCCAAGACTTGCACACAGCAAATGCTGGGCCATTTTAGAAAAGCCGGTGTACAGCCCAAGCGTATCGTTCGAGAATTTCCTGTAACGCCAGACGCTCATGTTCCTGTCGGCAAGTCCACCTCGCATTCGCAATAATATATTCTGAAACATATTAGGCACTACAATTTCTGCCATTCACTTTGTCCCAGGACAATTTGTGGATGTTGTAGCAAATTCGTAAGTTGACTCTATGGGTCTCTTGATGTATCACTCATTTTTCGAATAGGATTGGCAAAGGGTTTCAGGGCGGTATGAAGCGCTGGGGCTTCCACGGCTTGGCAGCTAGTCATGGTGTCTCTGTTTCTCATCGTTCCCTCGGTTCAACTGGTCAACATCAAGTAAAGTCCTCAACGCTTATTATTTTAGTGTATGTCTAACGAGCACCAAGGATCCAGGAAGAGTTTGGCCGGGAACGAAAATGGCGGGTCGAATGGGAAACAAGCGCGTTACAATTCAAAACCTTCCTGTCATCCGCGTCGACTCGAGGCTCGACCTGATATATGTCAAAGGTGCAATTGCCGGAGTCGATGATGCCCATGTATTGGTTCGCGATGCGAAGAAAAAAGTGGTTTCACTGGGTCGAGCAAATCAAGCCAAGGGTCTTTACGAACAAGTGCTACCAAAGGGCGTTGACGACCTACCGTTTCCGGTTGGAACCGCTGAATTAGCCAAGAAACTTCCGTCTGTCATTGAGGCACCTGCGTACCGAAAGAGCCCTTTCATTCCACCGGAGTAGATGTCTAGGTCAATTACACGCTAGAACAGCAGATTTGTGTGTTTATCAATAATTCGTGGCGAGAGCCACAACGAAAGCCGGAACAAGTCATATACATTATGGACTATCAGTGCGGTTGTGAACAGTTCAAAAGATGGATGATGGATTAATTGTCCTTGACTGGCGATTTTGCGTCGAGGAATAAACCGAGATCAAATGGTGGGACAATCTGGTGGAATGCGCTTAATTCCGCATCCTAGGAAGATGGAGATGACTTACCTCTGAATTGTCTCCCTTTTTTCCAGCTCCTGGATCTTTTGTAGGTGGCAGTGGCGCTCCCGCTTGAATTGTGACGCCCAATTCATGGGCACATGTCCATGTGACGGATACATGCCTTGCGACTAGTTCTAGCGTAGATATGACGGGTTTGCCAGACGCGTCTAAGTCATGATTAGTTGTTATTGAGGTAGGCCGTGGTCGAGAACACCCACACAGGATCGCCGAATCTACTTGCGCAGCCACGGCGTCCCTTCTTTCCTGGGACATGTACTTGCTTGATGAACTTACTTCTGGAACTTTGTAAACCAGCAAACCAGCAATGTTCCTGAGCTCTCTACCATACTGTTCGCGATCGCTAGAATTTGGAAGCATGTCTACCAGTGCATAGAGCTTTTGGGCTTTGGAAATCAAGGC
The DNA here is from genome assembly GCA_023014455.1 of Amanita exitialis. Lineage (NCBI taxonomy): Eukaryota > Fungi > Basidiomycota > Agaricomycetes > Agaricales > Amanitaceae > Amanita > Amanita exitialis. The sequence continues at coordinate 1,902,272 of JAEBUR010000001.1, forward strand.
TGTATCATCACGTACGACCTGGTGTTGGTCGCCAGAGGCACTAGATGTCTCCGCCGGCCCGGAAACATCCCTTATAGGCGTGCGTTTGTAGACGAGGGGAACTGTCCTACACACTTCGATGAAGGCCTGGATCCGGAGATTGAGAGATAAGTGTGCATGATCTAGAGAATGGGGAGCTATATAATCATTGCTCGTCGTGTAAAGCGTGTCCTGTAGTGGATGATGTCTGCTGGTACCAATGTCTGACCGTTCATTGCTTGTGATATCGCTTCTATCTTGTCGACCTTTCCCGCGACAACACTCTTGGAAAATGTTCGTTGAGCAATTCTACCGCACCCTCAATGCGTCCGGACAAGATGCGAGTTCTTATCTCTGAGGCGAGGGTATGTAGTTGGATTAAAAGCAGTATATGCCAACGCACCGTCACGCAAGTCTGCGTCCGTAAATGCAACGCTACGCAACCCAGTATCAACTGTGGAGCTCAACGGTAATTCTACTTCATCACCATCAGCGTTGAAGTGTTTAACGGCACTGTCTCTCAGAAATGTCTTTGCAGTATTTGTGTAGCATTGGTGCGTCAAATAGTCAAGGACCAGTGGGCGCTTGGGCGGATATCAGAATGTTTTGCATGACAGAAAAACGACTCACCAAGTGATATGCAGACGGGTGTCTCGTTGTGTCGGAGGTGGACATGTACGGAATTGATTTACCGGCGATGGTTCGGTCCGGGTGCACAGGCTATTCACCAGTTTGTAGCTCGCAATCTGGATGGCATTGAATCATGTCATTAATGCACTGCCAGAGTCAACTTGTATTGAAATGCTCAGTTATTATCTGCTGTAATTTACTTGGGAATCAACAAGCTTAAACAGGGGATATATAATACACGATGGGATCCATCTAATGTAATGTGTGAACGACTACTGTTCTGTAGCCTTGATATATGACGTCCGGCCCCGGGATCGATGCTCGCCTACGTGGTAGTGCGTTTGGGCACCAGCCAACAATCCGGTCTCCTCCGACATCAGACTTTTGTCAATTAATGTACGATGTTGACGAGAGCGATACAGGACAAATTGCATGAGGATCGTGACGTCGAACATCAGAGTGCCACCGCTACCCAGAAGATATCTGGCATGTAACATAATGAGCCGGCACTATCGGACAGTTGAATACGTACGGTACGCTTTCTTGAATGTAGTCAGTTGACAAGGGAGGCGGAAGATAGAATCTGGGTGAGACCAGTATAGAAGCAACATAGAACACGTTGCCAAGAAAGGCGAAGATGAAAAGGGATATGGATAAGCCGTCAACGGATTTTCTGACATACTACGCGAGTCAGTGACTTGGCTTGAGAATCTGAAACACTCACATTCTTCCATATCTGAGGTAAACGGCAGGTCAAATATAAGGTGGTGCACAACCATGCAAATATGCGCCCCAGGAAACGTTCATTCCACGTCGCTGTCCAATGAGTATGTGGATAATCGAGTTTGTCCTGGACTATTACGTTAATTCCGGAATCGTGTTGCTGCAATTGTGTATCGCGATTGTGATGGTCGTTATATGAGGCTGGTGTAACATTATTCAACGATGCTCCAAGGACTCGGCCTATAGCATTCGTGGTGCTGGATCCTGGGGACGTGTATTTTCCTCCCGTAGCATAATTGCCAAAGCCAAACAACGCCCAGACACCGAGAAAGACGAGACTAGCGCTGCTTCTGCCTGCTCTTGAATTCCTGCGATGCCCGGTAGATGGCTTTTGTGGGACTTCAGCCGTTGGGACAATTGTCCGCCCCCACTCCACTGTGTTAAGGTCCTTTTTCAAAACAGGTGCTGCCGTGTTCGGATGTGTAGCGTATGGTGTATCATGCGAGACTACTAGTGAGTGTCGGCCAAGACTACCACCTCTAGCGCGATGTCGTTCGATGCTCCACGACACGCGTTTCGGCGTGCCCGCGTGGCCATCTTCTGAATAAAAGCTATCGGCTAGTTTCGCGGGCAACAAATCTTCATTCATTTCTGTGGCTTCTTGTACTATATCATGTGACTGTTCCATGTGTTTCCGCTGTCGATGGTAATGGTGACGAGAATGTCCTTGTTCGTCGTGCTGAGCAGCCAAGGCGGCGGCGGCGGCAACGTTGGCTGCTACGGCGGATATCGTACGATAGCGAGAAGGCGTTCTCTCGGCACGAATGGCGGGCTGAGGTGCGGGGATAGCGTGTTCCCGGTACGGCTCGGATGGTTTTACTGGTTGGGTATAGTAGAAGTACTGAAAGAGCAGCGTAGTATCTACACAAACGAAATAGGCGGCAAGCCACGTCTTTGGAAATGAGCATCGGGGTAAACATAGACAAGTGCGATACTCACTTGAAATGGAAGTTGGTTGGTGAGGAGACAACCGATAAGGTTAGAGCAGTCGCCTATAGCAAGATAAGAATAAAAGAAGAAGACCAGAAGGGCGAAAGACCTACCCAAGTACCAGTTGAGCAGAAACATGAGAGATAACCCCTTGCATGATTGCAAACGGAAGTTCTTGTAGATCTGGCTGGGAAAGGCGTGTTAGGAAGCGATAAGGGCACAGAAGAGGGGGAGCTCACGGAACCTGTGCCCCAAGCCAGCACGCTATGGATACATAACCTAAAGTCTGGCTGAGAGTATCAGAAGAAGGCATAGAGAGTCGATGTAGTGCAAGGCGGTGAGCGACTGAATATAAACATTGGCCGGAGGGGACGGCAGCCAAAGTTAGCTTCTTAGGAAGGAGCGCACGTGATCAGTAGCGGTGACAGACGCTCTGCGCCCTGACAAACCTGCCAGGCTCGCATAATGTCTGCTCACAAACGCCCTGCTGCTCAGTCAACCCGCGCTCAAAAGAAAACCCGCTTTCTCGAGCCTGACGAAGACCCGGTCAACTTTGCAGAGCAGGTCGATTCTGCTCTGGAGCAACCCTCCAGACGCGGCAAAGTCAAAACCGACGGCTACGACTCCGACTCGAGCGACGACGGCGAGGGCGTCGTGCTTAGTCGAAAGGAAAACGAGGCCGCTGACGACAACGACGATATCTTTGCCGCGGCAGAAAATGCAGATGAACCCAATAGCCGGGCCGACGGTGTCGGCAAGAAAAGACAAGAAACCTTTCTTCGGCTAGGCGACATTCAAGGGCAGGAATTTGGTGGTGCACCGGGATCTGAAGGAGATAGCGCGGATGACTTTGATGAGCCGGAGGATGAGGATGATTCCGAACGCAGGAAGAAGGCGGGTATGGGTTTCGAGATATCCTCATTCAACATGCGCGAAGAGATGGAGGAGGGCAAATTCACAGAGGACGGCACTTATGTGAGAACATTTGATCCACACGGTATACATGATCGATGGATGGATGGTCTTAGCGAGCGCGAAATTAAGCTCGCAAGGAAACGGAAACGGCAACAGGAAAAAGAGCAGCAACAGAAAATGGAGGCAGAGGAGAGGGAATTGAGAGAAAGTGGTGGTAAAAGTTCGCTGGAGAAACAACTACTTGCCATGCTTAAAAAAGGAGAAACCGTTCTGGAGGCTCTCCAGCGATTGGGTGCACAAGCTAAACGTTCGCACAAACAGTATGTCTGTTGCTTGAGCCGTCATATCCGTGGTCAAATGATTGGCACCAGGTCAAAACATCAAGCAGTCCAATATAATTCTATGAACGTCGACAAGTCACCCTCCGACATCGAGCAAATCACTCATCTCGCTTCCGCCATCATGTCACTGGGTGACATTGACATATATTCAACGACTTACGAGGAACTTGTGCGTTCCGTGCGCTCGTCTGGCATCGTCGATTCGTCATGGGAACCTCCATCTGCCGATGTCAAATTTGAATATAAATGGAGCACTCCCACAGCGGCCGAAAATCAACAAGTCTTTGGTCCCTTCAGTGAGGAAGAAATGAAAACGTGGTTCAAAGCATCCTATTTTGGTCCTTCAGGGGAAAAGGTTTACGTACGCCGTACTGGTGATGGATGGGGAAGTTGGAGTGATGTCATGCTTTAACATTTCTACTGCAGCCGACACTTGACAATCTCATAACTCGTTGTAATTGTAGCTTCTGTTATGGTCCCCTAATTGTCCCCTAATGACTGATGTACTGGAAAACAAAACTAATTTCCGGTAAGCCAACCTCGGCCCTCAATAAGTCATCGTGGTTATTTTTGAGTTCCTCATTAGTAAAGTGATTCCATCTGTATACGTGATCAAATGGCCAACGCACCCAACAAGGAATGACGTACGTGCTCGCGTCCCCATACAGAAGCGCCTGCGCTTTGGTGATTTGCTTCCCGTTCTTACATCTCTTGCATTTGAATGTTTCGTGAGTTTCACACATTGTCTTCTCGTTGAATAGGAAAAGTTGACGCAAAAGCTCCAAAGAGAAATGTCTTTCTGTATCTTCCTTTTCATCTACGACTGCTGAAGAAAGCGCTTGCTTATTCGCTTGCCTTTGAAAAATCTTCTCTTCGATTGTGCCGGTGGATATAAATCGGTATACAAAACCTGGTCGACAATTCAGATTATGGTAACGTAGTGAATTTTATCGAGCCATTTACATTCTTTCTTTTGGCCATCACGCCATACGCGCGCAAGGGCTTGTTGGTCAGCGGCTGGATTCCAATCTAATGATAATACGTTGATTTTCGAAACGGGAGATGTCAAGACGACGAACCCGGGTCGAACAAAATAAGCCGGTTCGCTCCTACGAGGTTAATACCACAACCCCCGGCCTTGCTACTCAAAAGAAAGATAAACTCTTTCCCCTCAGGACTATTGAATTGATCGACCAGTTTTTGCCGCTTGGTGATTGTCATCGTCCCATCCAGGCGAAAGAAACTATATCTGGTAGCTGTTAGGTAGCGTCGAGTTAGGGCTGGGTTCCGCACTTTTTACTCCGACAAAGTTTCTCAAACAAATCCAACGTTTGGGTGTAATTACTTATGAGAACAATCTTGTCATTAGTTTGTGTCCGTATATGATGCAGGAATCTGCCACATTACCAATATGTTACGTCAGTGTTTCGATCCAGGAACTTCATACCTTTCAAGAACAAGGAATTTCCCGCTCCATTCGCAATGAACATCAAGACCTCTTCCTCTCCCAGCCACACCTGCTCCGATAAACTCGGCAGGTATTAGATGATCGCTCCCTCTCAAATCATTGGGAAGATCAAGTAGTTGCGGATGGTTGCAAAGCTTTTGAGGATGTTAATTGCTTTCAATGGCTGTGAGTTAGCGCCGCGAAGAAGTGCTTTGATCTCAGGCGACGATATGAAAAGCCGATATAATGACAACTGCAGCTCGGACAAGCCGCAAAATACGACATGCTCGTATTTGACAGGAACTATCAAATCACCAATGGGTAAAGGTAAAGCAATTGGGAAAGAACAATTACGATATTTTGAGAGGAGATCATTCGTTCGCCGAATGATGAATTTGGTTACGAGACTACCAAGCTCTTTAAGTTTTTTCTCGCTTTCGGCTTTGGTTTCATCGCTAGCCATAGCATCACGACCCCGAATGATGGCATTCTCATAGTTCTTCCTGAAGTCATTCTTCGAGCCCAAGAAATTCGGGTTTGCAAAATCTAGTAAGGCGAAGTATTCTGACAAATCGTTCTTTGACGGCTCAGAACTACCAGCATATCATCTCTACAAGTCATACCTGAATTGGCGTTCCGGTTAATATGACACGTCTCTTGACGTCAAGACCATTCAATGCCTGATATGTAAGGGAATCTAGCAAGGATGAGAATTGATTTCCTGTACTTTGATTCTGCATACCGGCGTTTTTCAACCGATGTCCTTCATCACAAAGGAGCAAGCCGATGTTGCAACTCGTCAGGTGAACAGTCAGCGTCCGTAGTGTTTCATACGAGACAATCATCACTGTGAATATGTCACATGAATTAAAAAGCGGGAACAGTCAGCTGTCGCTACCTGGTTGAGTAACATTCCGACCACGAGCTGCAACCCATCGAGCAACTTTCTCAAGCAAATCAGCCTTACCCCCTTTACCATCAACGGCCAGAGGCGTAAGGGCATCTTTCCCGAGCCATTTCACTACAGCAAGTCAGTGATATTATTTGCGTCGTGATGGATTCATCTACTAACCAAGTTCATTGGCCCAATTCTTAACCAAACTGGATGGGCATGCAATAATGCATTTCTCTATGGTTGGTTTCCCCGGACGTGGCGACTGCTTAAGCAACGTCCACATAAGTGCGATGCACTGGAGCGTCTTTCCCAGTCCCATCTCGTCAGCCATGATGCATCCATATTGGCCTTCCTCTACCATGCCAGTAGCGCACTTGTACAAAAACTGCAAACATTTGATTAAACGCGCGCATCATCATGGGGAATTGGTTTACCTTCATGCCTTCCACTTGATGTGGCCGGAGGACCTTGCCCAACTGCGGGTCTATAACAACCGGAACCTTTTCTATGATTTGTTTCTTATCTTTCTCTCCGAGGAGTTCTCTCAGACTTTTGTGAGGATTGTACATTCCTGCCGTCTTCTCCCTGGCCTCCTCCATTGCTCGCTGCTTTTCTTGCTCTTTTCCCCTCTCCCTTCTCTCTTCGTCCGTCTCTCTGTCATCAATTGTTGGATCGTAGAGAACGATTGCATGATCTGCCATTGGGTCATACAATGGACGGGGTATGATTCTGGGTTGAGGTCTGATCCCTAGTGAAACATTTGAAAGTGTGGGGTTGACAATTGACCCATCCTTGCTCCTCATTGAAGGCAAGGAGAATCTCCGGCTGGTTAGTTGTTCAAATGGTTTGGGCTTGTACACAGGAAACTTCTTTACGGCCGCTAGCAGGTCATTCTCGTTATTATAAGCGCAATCGTCGTTTTTCCGTCGCTTTTTGCGGTTTTCATTATCCGATTCGGTGTCTGATCCGCCATGCTGGTCCTTGTATGAGACCTTCTTGCGCTTTCGTTGAGGCTGAACGCGGTCGGGAGTAGTTACGGATGTCGGCAGCTTGAATGGCTTATTTATGCGATCGCTCTCTCGTAGTCTGACCACATGGCCGTCCTTTGTTGTCGGCGCTCGACGTAACATATGACGACGATTGATGAAGGAAGACGCGTCGCGCGCAAACGCGGGCAGATCACCTCACGTGATATTTATATAATGCGTGACGGTGGCTGTGCTCTACCATTATCTAACAACGATTTGCCATGTACTGCAACCATGGCACGGGATCTGCATTCACGACAAACTCTGAATATGCCGAATAATTGTCCACTATGATCTTTGAGAATAGTAGATTTCCCGGCTTATTCAGTGTATCCGGAACGTTCAGGTTCTGCGTTAGCGTCGCGTTGTCAGCGGACCAAAACGCGAAAATATCAATCCCGACAGGCACGATGAACTTTTGGTGGTTACTAAACACGGTTCCAGTGTAAATGCAGTCAACATACCAAATCTCCCCGAGACAATCTGGTACGGAAATGTTTGTAGTGGTTTTTGTTCGCGTCCTTTGTCTCGGGATCTATGGCAACAGTGCCAGGTGGTCCGTCTGTGTGGATAAATCGGAAGATGTCGACTGCGTGTGTTCCTTTGTAGAAGGATCCAGGCCTGATACTCTTGCGTGACATTGAATCAGTGGGACGGATGACTGAGCTTGATAGGTGAACAAGTATTGAAAACGAGTGATCCAGATTCAGCCAAAAAGGTATTGAACCGGATCTGTTCAAGTTAATTCCGAACCGAAATACGAAAGATTACCTCACATACACTTTGGTGACGAATTCATTTTCATCCTCAGGGTTCAACCCTTGGGTCCTGCTTCGAATTAGTTTCATTAAGATTAGGAAAGAAGAGGGCGTACAGAGGGTCGAAAATAGTGGAGCGTTGCCAACGGACCGAAGCTGATTCTGGGATATTTATGGCCGAGCCAGATGGCAGTAACTTGTTCTTCGCATCATTGAGACTACGCAGCACAGCTTCAATACTTGGACTTGACCCAAAATCGAACACACCTTTGGACTCCATCACTAGTCTGCCCTCCAAGCGGCTTTTCCGGGAATGGATGGTCAACATTACTATTGAATGCTGTTGCGCTCTCCTCATAACTTGGTAACGTGTTTGCGGCTTCGGCATCAAGTCCCGCTAATTGCAAAAGCTCACTTGACTTAGGAGGCACGGCGTTCTGGGTGGCAGGTGGGACCGCTTGCGCTTTCTCACCAACGTCCGTATAAGTTAGTTCTGGTTCACCACGAGTCGCCTTCTCTGCTTTGCTATATCTTCCCTTGACAGTCTTAAGAGAACCTTTCTCGAAAGTCAACAGCGAACTTGTGTTCTTCTTTAAACCCACTGTCGAAGCGACCAGTCCCTATCGCTGGTCTGGACGGTGCAGTTGAAGGTCCTTTACTATGCTCGTTTGTTGTATCACTCTCCGATGTACGTCGACCCATGAAACGGGCCTTAACAGAGATTGCCCCCTCCATAGCTGGCACGTATGGCTCGTCCACAAATTTGATTAATGGTTGAGCTGAACGATGGGATGGCTTCTTTATGGTAGGCGTAGAGTTCGGGATAGATCGTTGGGTAGGACTACCAGGCGTATCTTCGTCAGATAATGATTTCGTCTGCTGGACAGGACTCCCGAACAAACTACCGTCATTCATCACCTGGTCGTCCTCATCCGATGGTGGTACGCATTCAGGAGATGAAACAACTCGTCTATTGGTACGGCGTGGCTGACGAGTAGGGGGTGACGAGATGACTTTGGGAGATTTGTGAGGCTTCTTATCAACCATTTTCTGGTAGTCGTCTTTGGACATATCATTATTGGCAGGAGAGCAAGCTGTGTGGCCTGGAGTGGGCTCGATAACCTGTTCCTTGTTACGCTTTGATGGTCGCTCTTCATCTTCATTGGACCGTTGGGAGCGCCCTTGCAATATTCCTGAACTATCGGTACCATTTCTTTCCAATTCGTTGGATTTCCCAGGTGACGTTGACGCCGTTGCATCATCTCGCTTCCGTTTTCGTCCTTATGGAAAGTGTTAATTAAAAGCTAAGGGCGATAGAAAGACGTACGAGGTGGACCCATGGGTAAGAATACGTCTCCAGCTTTAAACAGACTCATATTCCGGAAGTCTCGTCCACCCGTGTTAGTGCGCTCCCAGAAGCGTTCAATAATGCCTTCAGACTCCTCAAATGATTCAATCGGTTCCCATCTAGACATACATGCAAAAATTTGGTGTTCTTAGCGCAACTCGGGATATACTCAATTCACTCACGTATCGTCTTCAGGACTATAACCTTTCCACTTAGAATATAATGAGAATTATGGCCTATGCATTGAGCATTCATGTAAGAACTCACTCTGACACGGAATTTCTAAGATTCTCTAGTTGGGTGCTATACAACTTCATCTAAACGGACCACACACCATGATTAACTGTTTACCCCGTTTCCTTTCAACGCGAGCTTTAATGATAGATTCTATACCGTGTCATGTTAGTTTTGCAACAAATATATGCTGCATAAGACTGACCAACTTCATATTCATTATTTACCTCGTCACTCATCTTGAGCTGTATTTGTGCAAAGGCTTTTTAGTAAAGCTTCCTCATTGTTTGGACATGTTACCCAAAATCTTGTATATATATGATACTAAATATTATACATAACTACCGTTGTACTGTTTTCGAGTATTAAGCAAAGCAAGTACTGAAATATATCGTACAGATAGTATGGGCGTGGTATTAAGCTTCTTGAGAAATTGCATCCTCCAGTGGCAGCCGTCTGGATGCAATGAGACAGTCTTTAACCCAAGACCAGGTCACTACGGTCCCTCCCTCAATGTCAAAGGCACTTGTACCCGAATCTTTCACGATAATGTAATTATAATCTGAGTGGCGCACCGACGCGTATTTGAGTTCGGCGACAGCTTCGACTCGGTGGGCTCCCATGCACATTATGATCCTCGCAACCGCATTACTTGTTTCTTGAGCCTTTTCGTCCGTTCCAGCAAGCTTATCCTTATCAGATAGGCACAATACCAGAAAATTAGGTATACTTACCCTTTTGCCTTTCGGCTGGGGGACCATATCCGTGCCAACGCAAAGGATGGATTGATTAGAGAAAATTTTGGCTGGGACGGCGTTGTCCATAATATCCGTTAGCTGATGAACACTGTTGCCCCAGTCTACGTCAACCTGTTGCGATATGCGGGCGCTTAATCTGTCTGAATAGCCTTGGGGAAGCATGTATGCACTCCATTCCTTCTCCTCTCCCTGGGAAACGAATTAGGAATACGATAAAGTCAAAATGGTATGCTCACGGTCGAGATGGAGTCATGAAGCCAATTCACCGATAAGCAAGGTATGCCGAGACCAACTGCCATCAGGAATTTGGGCTTCTGACTCGAGTCGTCCGCAAGTAGGAAGACGCGTTCGACGTCTTTTCCACCCCATTGCACTTCATCCCTATTGAGCACCCAGCGGTTGCTGTGGTGAGTGTGTTTTCCCTCCATCCTTATAACACTGGACCAATCGTCTAATACCGCACCCCCGTTATTCCTAATTGTATTGATCAGCAGCTCTTTGTCCCTTTCCCAGTTTGCATTCCCAGCAGAGAGCGAAACGACCAAGCCGGTTTTAGACAAGAACTTCCTGCGCATACTTTTGTTTGACTGAGCACTGGCTAACGATATGCCAGACGGAGCTGGGCTTCCACCAACTTTGATCGGTTGAACTTCTGGAACGACATTTTCAACTGTCACATGGCGACCCTTCCAAGCAGACTTGATTGTTCTGGAGGCTATTCTTATGCTTTTCATCTCCACATCCTCGGCATCTTCATCTGTCTCGACGGTGACCAGATTATCCCCTGCTTTCGACAAGCCAATTACTTTTGAGCTTCGCGTTCGGTTAGGTAGCAGGACGTCATCTCCCGCGCGTAACTCGCACAATCGCATCTGTTCTAAACTGACGACAGCTTCGGTCTCATCGTCGAATTTTACAAGGAATCGATTGTCCGGTTGGAGCATATGGACAGTACCCGAGTAAAAGTGACCATCCTGTCTCCAAAGGGCGAATACACGCGTTGGTTCCAAGTTTGATATTTTGATACTGGCTGTCGCTGATCTCGGTCGTTTAATCTGTTTTGGTGGTGCCATTTTCGCTGTTCCGACAGTCGTTCGTGTAATTGGTCCTTTCCGGCGAGTGACAGGCGCCTTTGCAGGCGTCACACCTCTTTTGCGCTTTTTGGACGATGCCTGTGCCTCAACATCCTGATAATCTTCATCTGCCATTTCATCGCTCTCCTCGCCTTCTGTTTTTTGCATTTGCTCACACTCTGACTTGGATTCCTCTACTTCATCATCTATTCTTCGAACAATGCGACGAGTCGACCTGGCATGTGCTTTTTCGTTCTTTTTGGTCGGATTTCCCCCAGTCCTCTTAGTCTTTTCATCATTGTTTACAGACCGAGCAGCGTCTTGTTCTGGGACAGATGATGGAATCTCGGCTGATTCTTGAGCTCTACTTCTGGGACGAGTAAGTCGGGAAACAACCTTTTGCACTTGATTAGGCTCCCGCTCCTTTCCTTTGCGTTTAAAAAGAGTAGAAATTTTTGCAAGAGGGACGTCAACATCGTCCGAATCACCATCCTGCTCGTTCGTTTGCGTTACAGGAGTCTGATTCTTCCACTGGACTATTCCTTGAGGCATACGAGATTGTTGTATGGCCTTATCATCAGTAGCAGGAATGCCTGTATTGAGCACTACTGGTGATGGTTCCTCTCGAGACGGTTCGGAATCAGGAACCTCATCCATGGGGTCTTTCAAAGTGCCTGCTCGTCGTTGTTCTCGTTGGTCTGGGAATGAGGGAAGATCGGGCGAAGGCCTCTGGAAATCACGCTGGAACGCCAATGCTGACCCATCATCCAGATAAAGCTGCGTTTCATGAACGATAGACGTTCCTGGGACAGCAACATCGCTATCTCTCGGGTCACTGGACCTCGGATCCACGATATGTTGATATCTCTGGAAGCGCCATTTATTTTTTGGATGTATCATGGAAAGCAACGAACGACCGCCAGAAGAATTGCTTTTCACCTCATCAGGATTTGTTGCGCCTTGGGGGTATCGGACTGTTGCCAGCTATAGAGGTGACGGAAGCCCTTGCTGCAGCCAGCAACCACGGTGGATCGGAACCACCGCTGCCGTTCGATTCCCCTTTATCCGATGGTGTCGTGGGCTGGGTAGCCTGTATCTCATTTTGTATATCTTCCTCGTCTCGCCGTTCATACATACTAGAACCAGGGCCGCTACTAGAAGCAACAGAGTTCTGACTGTTTGTTTCCTCGTCAACCGTCTTCGTGTCACTATCCTTTCGCCCGTCGCGATGTCGACTCGGACCATATGTGTCCAAAGGACGACGCAGCGACATGAACGAGTTGCTATTGTCTTCTGCGCTTGCACGCTGACCAGAACCAGATGGACGCGCCAGCTCCGACAAGGGAACCTGAAATTGCCTAGCCGAGGACAAAAAATGTTGTTCTGGATCGATGGCATCCCCGGCAAATGAATCCTGGGATAACTCCGACGGTGATCGTTGACGTGACAGAGGCTTTGAGTTGCGGGAACTGGACTGCATCGAAGAGTTGCAGTGGAAAGGGGAATTCTTCAGCGATTCGTCCAGCTTGGGACGGGATCTGGCCTGGAAAAAGACCTCAGACACCCAACCAATCGAGGATGGCCTTTGGTAAGGCTCACATCTTTTGTGCGGTAATGTGATAGATCTAGCTGTTCCTGACGGCGGCCCTTTGTTCTTGTGATCTTGGTTGTACGGTCGACTACAGAGTCTCGTATGTCGGATCTACCTCCCCCGTTGATATTCTCTTTCTGTGAGCCTTCATTAACACCATCTTGAGTTTGCGCTAGACCGTGAAGATGATAATGAGATAAGGTACGTGTACTGCAACCCATGGATGAAGAATCGGCGGATGACTCATTTACTACTACGCTATCGTCTGGCTTGTTGGCGCCAGCTCGAGCGGGGACTAGGGTCTGACACAGCAAGGACATTGTGAATCAATTGAGCCGCCTGGGATTCGTCGAGATCGCTAGAGGGGTGTTGGTTATGGATAGGTGGCATTGGAGAGGCAGCAAGGACATGCCTGGTATAATTTTCCATCCTCGTGCATCAAGTGCCTTGTTGCGATGGCGCGAAAATTTTTGTAAGGGTCTCCTGCGTAATTGATGTAATTGGAGTCATAAGCTCATTGGGCCAGACGATTAGTACGCGTTGATTGTGTATTGGGAAGTCACGTGAGCAACGCACCTGCTCGCGACGACATTTCGCGCGAAATGTCTCCTGCCTGGCGAAGGTCCGGGCGATCCTTGCCTCGGGAGTCAAAATCATTGTTAAGTACAAAGACCGACAGCCTGGCGCAAGATTACACAGCTATTCCTGCTCCTATTCCTGACATTAGCGTCCGCCCAACTACGGCACAGGTGCCGATCTCCTCCACACCGTCTATGACTGCTTCTGCTAGTGTAGCTCCCGCTCCTTCAGTGGCCACTGCTACGCATCTGTTGCCCTTGCCTATCGCCTCAATCTCTCCGACGCAATCTCCAAGTCTTCCGTCCCGTCCAGCAATAACCGCCGTCAATTCTGCCAGTCCATTTCAACGCTCTGTCCCCAGCACCACGATCGCGCTACTGGCTATCGGATCCGCCTGCCTCGTACTTTTTGTCCTGATCCTTGTTAGGACCTGCACCCGCCCCAAACGCCACCCGCGGCTCATGCCATCTCTTCCTATCCTGGACAAACAGTATCTCATCGACGACCTTGAATCCAAGGACTCGCCAATCTTCGGAGGGAAGGAAAGGCTCTCGCCAAAGATAGATTCCAATCAAGGGTGGGTGAACCTGAATTTTACATCACAAGAGTCTATTCTATCACGGCCCGCAAGAGCAGCTAAATTCGGCACGGAAATTCTTCCATATGGTTGCGATGGTTACGGCGATTATTCTCGTTCGCCACGGCCACAGGAGAAGACGTCATATTCAGACATCACAGCTGCTAACACCCTACCGTACTCTCGGGCAGAGTATATCCCCAGCAACAAAGTGTCTCCTCAAAATGGCAAATATCAGCCGCCCTACCAACAAGTACAGAACGCTATTACTCAAACTATGAAAAGGTTATCTGCGGTCTCATTGTCATTATATCCAAGCACACCAGCGACTAACCGCTGAGGTTGGGATCGCCCTTGGCGGTCAAGAGACTCCTCTTACTGGAGATGGCTACTCCGTGATGGCGCGCTCAAGGTCCAAGAGCATCAAAGCAAAGGAATGTCAGGTCAAACAATTTTATGGACTCGCTTATGACGCCGCAGACGTCGATTTTCCGAACACAGTCGAATGCCACCGTGCTACTGTTGCACCAGAGTCATTAGCTCAGGGCGGCCGGACACGTATCAAGTCATCCTATTACACACCAGGCATACCCTCCCGTGTTTCTGCTGTTCCGACGTCTGTTACAACTAGCGCAGACAGTGGGGGAGTGGCACACGATAGAATGGCTCAGAAATCAGATGCTCGACGGGAGAGAGATACTCGATCATTGACACGAGCATTGGGTTTGGCATCCCTTTCACCTCCCGTCAATCCGGACGACCCTCTAAGTGTTGTCAATCATGTAGAAAACAACGGAATGCATGAATCTAGGGATAATGTCGCCCTACCCAGTCCATTGATATCTGATCCAGGCGCGAATTTAGGCGCTCTATTGCTTTCCGAAAGTGCTAGTCCACCCGATGACACTCTGAGCGTTCCCCTAAGATTTGAAGGGGGCAAAAAAAGGTCTCATGAGTCTCGAATACAGGATAAGCCACCCCGGGTGCCTTCACCACCGCCATTACCGTCTCTGGCTCAGATGGCTATGGAGCACGACCGGGAAGCATTTGAGAATTATAAGAGCCCAACATTTAGTATTTACGGGCTGTACGGAGAGGAGAGAAAGAGTTTTGGAGCGTTGTACAGGTAGTCACCGAATATAGATGTGAGCCTTATGCGCAGCAAACGGGAATACCGATTTCTCCTTGGCACCATGTCAAAACACCCATCCTTGCCTGCCCTGCGGCTGAGCTGGATTCTCAGAGCTCCAGACACTCGCCACGACGAGGATGTTGCTTTTGCGACCGACAGCGGGCCCAGTCTGCCGTCTGTATGGGGCGTCCCGCTCAAGTATATCTCGTAAGTAGGCCTACCCACCTAGTGCCCACTGGCACCATTAACATGTCATCAGCCTGGTGACCTTGGCCGTTCAGAATTCCGCGCTTACGCTTATCATGCATTATTCCCGTATATCGACCCCTCCGTCACGCGCGTATTCTGCCGCCACAGCCGTGCTCATGAACGAGATTCTCAAGGGTCTCATATCCCTCACGATTGCTTTCACTCGTATCGACTCCACCATCTATGCTCACGATACAGGTCAGGCACATCATGCTCTTGTCGGCCATTGGAGTCCCAAATTTGTGTCATGCCGTCTCCGTAAACTATTCAAGGAGATATTCAGCCCGGATTGTTGGAAACTTTCAATTCCAGCTATATTATACGGTATGTCTCATGCTTCGCGCAATTCCCTGTCTGATAAAGCTTTTAGTCATCCAAAATAATCTACAATACGTCGCAGCATCCAACTTGGACGCTGCGACATTTCAAGTCACATATCAGATGAAAATTCTGACCACAGCTGGCTTCTCTGTATTACTGCTTCGACGCAAACTGTCTCAAGTTCAATGGCTGGCCCTCTTCTTCCTCGCGACAGGTGTTGGAATTGTCCAGTTACAAGCAAGTACATCCAAGGTTATCTCCGCAACGAGCTCGTTGGCTGGAACAGAATCTTTCGTCATGAACGGTTTGAAAGGGTTTTCCGCCGTCGCTCTGGCATGTTTCACCTCGGGTCTGGCCGGCGTTTACTTCGAGATGGTTTCTAAAAAATACCCAGGCCAATATCTGGGTTCGCAATGTCCAGTTATCACTTTTCTCTCTCCTTCCTGCTCTGGCTCCCATTATCATATCCCATGCTCAAAATGCCGGGCTTGAGTCGGATGCGATGGCATCTGGATGGATTTCTACCTTGTTCCACAATTTTGGACCTTGGGCATGGGCGACGGTGGCAGTCCAGGTCCTAGGAGGGCTTGTGACGGCCATGGTCATCAAATACTCTGATAACATCTTGAAAGGGTTTGCGACTAGTCTCAGCATCGTTCTCTCCTTCCTTGCGTCCGTCGCGCTTTTTGACTTTACCCTCACGGTCACCTTCGTACTTGGTTCGACCATCGTCCTCGTCGCAACTTGGCTATACAACCAGCCACCAAAGCGTGTCGTCAGTAATATGAGCCTCGTGCTATCTACCAAGGACAGCACAGGAATGGGAGGGTGGCATCTTCCCCTTTCAATTACCCGAAACGAAAAGGCTAAGGGTGACCTGGTTTCGCCCCGAACTGCAACGCCTGTCCCAACGAAGCCAGATTTGTCAACGGTGTCATCATCTAGCTCCCTATGGTCATTGCCGTCTCTTTCGGATCCATCAGGATCTACGGACTCAGGCGACTGCGTCCGTTTGGTTAGGCCAGATCTTAATTCTCGATAGTTGGTCATGTGGAAGGCCCGGCTATGGACCTTGATCTTTCTTATTCTCCCAGGCTGGCCAACGGCTATATTTCTTGTAACAGCTGGTATACTTATGTCATTTGCTATACCCTTGTCAATCGTTGCGGCTAATTTAGAGAACAATCCCGTATACACGCCTGACCGGAAGACAGAACTCCTTACATCACATGTAATAACAGCAACAGTACATCAGTCTATATACAACGATGATATCCAAAAACTTTCACAAAGATTCTCAATTTCTTGCCTCAAGGCCTCGTTTGATTGCTGCAAAATAGGTCGATACCGATAAGAATAGGTCAGGACAAGTATCATACGCACCATCACAAGTCTCTTTCGCGTCGCCAAATAACATCTTTGTGCCTGGCATGTAGAACATAGGGTTCGGCACGTCCGCTGTCAATGACAAATGTTGATCGACTATATAGATAAAAGCTTTGAGACGCACCATAACCACTTGCTAATCCTCGCTTCATCACAATCACCTGTTTACTCTTCCACGCATGCAACACTGGCATCCCCTATTCTCAATGTATTTATTATGTTGTATATTGATAGGAAACGGTCACACGTACGGCGATAGCAGAACCCGGCTCCAATGCTATAGGATTGACAGTGTCATTGGCTCCGATGACAAGTGTGAGGTCAGTGTCTTTGAAATCGTCGTTTATCTCATCCATCTCAAATACGACTGTAATACGGTAATTAAAGCATGCATGTGTATACAAGTCCAACGTGACTTACTGTCATACGGAACCGACGCCTCGGCCAGCAAAACGTTACACTGTCCTGGCATGCGGCCAGCAACAGGGTGGATAGCGAACTGTATATCTCACTTGAATTATATGGAATAGTCCGATGATTTGTTAAACTTACTCTGACATTCACTCCCTTTTTCCGTAGCATAGCGGTAATCTCTGAAATGGCAAATTGTGCTTTTGCGACTGCCATTCCATATCCAACTACCTATAAACAGTTAGTTGCCGGGACAGAAATAGGGATTCACGAGTTTTACCAGAATAACACTATCGGCATTCGCTAGCGCCTCAGCTGTCTCATCCACTGTCGTTTGAGTTATCGTTCCCTCGATTTTATGGGTCTCCTGTGATACTGGAGATATGCCGCCGAACAAGACATTCACGAGGGAGCGATTCATGGCGACGCACTATGAGATTTATCAGTATACTTCCAAAGACGCATATTATTCGTACCATGATATAAGACAGAATCGATCCACTAACACCTATCAGGGACCCTACAGTTAACAGAAGCGGGTTGTCAAGCATGAAACCTTGAACAGTCATTATCATGCTTGGCTAATAATGTTTGTTTCGCTCACCTTCAGCAACTAGTGCGAAGCCTCTTAAGTAGAATTATAAGTATCGTACGAGCTCTATTTATCAAAGGCATGACATACGAATATGCATTAAGCACTGTAATAACAACCGCTAAGCTGTCGTATGAGCACTGACGCACTTGACCTAGACCAAGGGCGATACGTACGCATATCGGCCCCTCCAATGGCTGCCGTCGTTGTGTAGCCCTTGACGAAGCTCAACAAAGTGCTTGCACCGAGGTATGAGGCAGCTATGAGTGGTGTGGTAGTTCCCATGGAAAGGAATCCTGCCAAGGTCGCTGCATTTGCTCCCAGAAGCGAAGTGTTAATGAGGTGTTTGGCAGGTAGATTGAGTGGCTTGGAAGACATTCTCCCGGCTAGTTTGAAGAATGCAACCAATGAACCAGTGAAAGTGATGCCACCTATAATAATGTCAGCTCATATTGGCATGAACGTAATTAGGACAAACCAATAACGACCCCAAGGTAGGCTGTTATCAAGTGAAGATTTGAGACGTGCGCAAGGTCTTGCAAAACGCTGCCAATACTTGTCAAAACGGCGGACAGGCCGACGATAGAGTGCAAAAGGGCAACTGTCTGAGGCAACTCTGTCCCTGTCACACGCCGGCCGATGATGGTCCCAAGTAATCCTCCTACAGAGGCGACACTAGCGAATTGGAAAAGAGTAGATGTCGGGAATCCAACTGCGCCCAATGAAGCCAGGATACCAGAGCCTACTCCTAGAATGCCCAACATATTACCTTGTCTAGCTGTCGACTGCGAAGCCAAACTAGAGAGCGAACCTAGATAGCATGTAAGGAATACGAGCGCAGAAGAGTGGTCACTGGATTTACCGATACAGAGTACACTGCTAGTGAGGTAACCAGCCTGGACCAGCCCAGACATCCCCGTGCTTGCAGCCGTCAGGAAACCACCGGTAAATACGACAGCTGGTAATGAATATAACCAGGAGTATTCCGGAGGATCACTTGGCCCTATGCACCACACGGTTAAACATCCACCTTGTTGTTGATAGAAAGATCAAGAACTCACGCTTGAACATGTCTAACATACGTTTGGTGATAATAAAACCGCCAGCAACATTCACACTAGCGAGTAGCACAGCCAAGGCCCCCAGCGTTTGTGGTATAGTACCAGGGAAGAATCCACCACCCATGACGAAAAGACCACCAATCCCAACCATTCCAGATATTGCATTAGTCACACTCATAAGCGGGGAATGTAACGCTGGCGCAACACCCCACACAACTCTGTGGTATGTAAGGAGTATAGTTGTGATAGCAAAGCAACATGTGCTCACCTGTAACCAACTAAACCAGCAAGCCCGAAAGTAAAAAAGTTGTCCATGAATGCGATTCCAGTAGCTTTTCCAAGAGCAATAGTCCCGCCCATCCCTGTAGTGACGACAGCTACTTCACGACATGCCTTTTGCCATGGCGTGATAGCCAATGTCTCCGCTGATGCCTCTTTAGGTGTGGGCGGAGGGGCCACTGGCTGTGGCACCACGCGGGGTATAGGAGGGAGCAATTCTCCTTCGCGTAGTACAATGGATCCGCGTACGACTTCATCATTCAAGTCGATTTTGAAATTTCCCTCGTCTCCCATGGATAAAAGGAATTTCGTAACATTGTTGGAATAAAGCGTAGATGACTGTGTTGGCAGCCTTGCAGAAAGATCCGTATAGCCTGAAGAGGTGAATTCAATGGGAATAACAGTCAATACTTTGAACTGATTACCGATGATCGTCACGCCATTGTTCACGTGCAGTTCTCCTGGTCTCGTAGCTTCACAATTGCCACCAGCTTCAGCGGCGAGATCAACTATGACAGATCCGTGTTTCATTGCTGCGACCATTTCGTTCGTTATCAGCTTCGGCGCAGGCTTTCCTGGTATCAATGCCTGTGGAAATTGTCAATGCTACGCGATGCTGCGGGATTTAAGGTTACCGTTGTAATAACGATGTCAACGTCTTTGCACTGTTCCATGAATAAAGTCATTTCAGCTTCAATGTACTCTTTGGACATGACTTTTGCATAGCCGCCTCCACCACTGCCTTCTTCTTCAATCGTTATTTCAAGGAATTCGGCACCTAGCGATTCAACTTGCTCCCGAGCAGCCGACCGTGTATCAAAAGCGCGTACGATGGCGCCAAGCCTTCGCGCCTAATCGGAATATTACTCGACTCTGAACCTCGGAACGAACTCGCCGAACTCACGGTGGCGATCGCACTCAAACCCGCAACGCCCGCACCAATAATAAGAACTTTTCCAGGTTGAATCTAAGATAAGTTTAGTCCTCACATCGTGGACATGGACAAAATCAACAGACCTTCCTGATGCAAAACAGTTAATATAATCAGTGATACAACATCTTTCAGTCTCACCCAGCTGCCGTGACCTGTCCCGTCAGAAACCTTCCGAAGTGGTTAGAGGCCTCTAACACTGCCTTATAGCCTGCTGTATTAGACATGGAACTGTGCGGAATGAATGACGCGCTGATGGGAATGGCATTGTAAGAATCACCTTAATGCGTCAAACACCTGAGCACGCGAAATTCTTGGTATTAAATCCATCTAGAATAGTGTAGATCACCACGAGGAGGAACATTGGCAAACTTACTGCAAAAGCAGTTGACTTTTCGTGATGCAAGGGTATCCACAATGGCCTTATTTTGTGCAGGATAAAGGAATGAAATGACAGTGCTGCCTTGTTTCATATGGCTAGCCTCTTCAGTCAATAGAGGAGGGCGAACTTTCAGCATGATGTCTGTGAAGTTCATCAATTCCTGGCGGTTTACCAGAGTTGCACCAGCGGCAGCATAATGTTCGTCTAGAAATAGTGCCTCTTTTCCAGCACCCCTTTCCACCAAAACACGCGAAAACCCCTTCTTGAGCAACGTCGAGGTATTCTGGGGTGTAAGTGCGACGCGGCGTTCATTTGGAAACAATTCTCGTGGTACACCGATTGTCAACGACGAGTAAGGTATGCTTGTCACCTCTTTGTCTGCCGCTGCCTTGTTCAGTGGGTGTGGTGTGGCAGTGAAATATCGGTAGCCTATGAAACATATGAGATACTGTGCTGGAGCGAGTAGGACAGTGCTAGACGGTACCTGATCTTCTTAGAAAAACCAAGAAGGCATAGCGACGACCGCATGAGGCCACTGGTAACAGATTAGAAGGCCTGCAAGCCATTTTGCCGTCCTGGCTGGAGAGAGGAAAGATACGGATCGAGTGGAGATTATAAATGTTGACGGGAGCGGGGATAACCGACTGCACATGGTAATGGTGTAATACGTATGCGGACAACCGCATGTCCCCAAGCGCAGCTTATTCCTGTCATGTGGAACACGGTATATTAAATTTACTCTACAGATCGCTCCAGCTCAACCAACGCTCGCGTATGAGGGTGGTCCCACAATCTTTGCACCTCGCCATGATCCATAGGTACCAAGGGCTTCCTTGGAAGACCACCGTACCCGTGGAGCCTCTCGAGCAATGCCTTCGTGCCGGCGACGGATGCTTGCGCAATGGTGTAATCAGCCTGGGCGATCACTCCTTGTAGTCGCTGCGCTTCAGGCAAGACGCTGGAATCCCTCTTCGCTTCCTCCGACAACTTGTGCAACAAGGACACTGACCGCTGAAAAATGTCAGGGTTATTAGCTTGATCCCAGAAAGCTGGTACAAACCGGTGCAATGTTCGCGAGGCCCGTAATAGCACCATGCGCATTTGAAAAAGCCGATGGCAAAACAAAGTCGGAGTAACCTACCCAAGACCAAGAAAGGCGCAGAAGAACTTTTTCGCGGGTGAAGCGAGTTAAAATCTGGCCTGGAAACAACGGCAGCAACTCTCGTCAGTTTCCCGACATCACCGCATCTGGTCATCCGTTATGATCTGTGTCATCCCGATTGAAGATGAGAAACACACGTTAGTTTCACGCCACAGAGATTGGGACATTCTGACGCGAGCTCGATTATAATGTTGGAATCCAAATTGATACCTCCACTCGCCGCAGGATCTGGCGGCGAAGATCAGCCGGAATCCAGAGGAGTCACATAATCTCACAATTATATAACATAACCGGAATAGGACTCTTGTCAGCTATTTCCTTCCAATAGCTCTTCAACGCAGATTTGTTGTTGGCCCATGCGCCGGAGAAATAACCACTGGCAATCACGAGAGCGTAATCAGCGCCAGCAACTGCGGCTTGCTTTGTCAATTGGAGAGTTTCTCGCGTGCTACCTGTGCCCGTCCCGGCTATGATTGGAGTCGCCGACAAACCGACCTGGTCGAGCGTCCTTCCGCGCAGCGAGTATGAGATCCGCGCGCTCTGTCTGAGACAGGTGTATTGCTTCTCCCATGCTTCCGGCTATAACAGGGGTTGCGCCGGCGATGGCCACGCGGACGACATGTTTTTCAAACGTTGGAATATCTGCAAGGTGTGAACAAGATTGTTAAGTTGAGTAAGATGCACGAACCTAGGTCTTCGGATTTGGGAAGGAAGAAAGTGGGAACTGGAACGTATATTCCAGGTCTGAGAGGCCTTGAGACCTGGTCAACTGGCAGAATCGTGCGCAGCCATGGCACGCTGGAAGCAAGTCTTCTGGGATTTATGTAGCGGCCATAATCGGACCGGGATTTGCGCCTTGCCGGACCGGTCCAGTTCTAACTA
This sequence comes from Amanita exitialis, assembly GCA_023014455.1. Taxonomy (NCBI): domain Eukaryota; kingdom Fungi; phylum Basidiomycota; class Agaricomycetes; order Agaricales; family Amanitaceae; genus Amanita; species Amanita exitialis. The sequence goes on from JAEBUR010000001.1 coordinate 1,924,965, forward strand.
CAGTGCTAATCGACCAAGTCCAAGCTCCCCATGACCTGTCGCTCCCATTCCGCCCATCCGTCCGCATCCGTCTCCCCCGCATCAACCAGTGCCTTTTCAAAAACCGTCCACGGAACACAGGGCAGGTCCCCGCCCTCCATCGGGTCCAGTACAAAGCGGCCTTGTCGCGTCCGCGTTAATGTTACAACATGTCCAGCTGAACCTAGAGCATGTGCAAGGTCATGGACAATGGACCTCACATACGTTCCGCCAGATACTTTCATTTTCAGTACGAACGCAGCAGGCACGTCCGTCCCTGGCTTTAGGTCCATCTCGTCCTCCACGCTAGCTCCTTTGTCCACACTTCGCAACGCGGTTTCAAGTGCCCTTTTCTCGTCCTTGCTGAAGGTCTTCACAGGCCACCGGTACCCGTGATCGTTTCCTTTCCATTCCAGCAACTCCAGTGAATGAACTTTGATAGTTCGAGCTTCGATTGGGCGAGGCAGTGGGATCCCCCTACGAGCATATTCATATAGTGGTTTGCCATCCATTTTCAATGCGGAAAAGCTGGCCTATCTGTTAGCAAATTGTGTGATGGCAGGCAAAACTGCAGACATCGGAGGCATTTGTCGAATCTCTCCCGTAAACTGGGAAAGTGCGGATTCGACCTTCTCCTTGGTAACTTGACGCCAAGGAGCAATTCGAACTCTCGCCCCTTCGCTGTCATATGTATCTGTTTCACAACCAAGTAGACATGTAGTCTGATATTCCTATCCCCAATGCTACATGTGAAGACGTATGCTTTTCTTACTGGTTTTGTTACCTTTTCACAATCAAGAAATTGGCTCAATTTCTTGGTTCCCTTTCCGATGCCAACAACTGGATGATGATGAGAAAATTTGTTGAGGGTCCAATGTTCCACCTTGGCCAATCTTAACGGTGTCTCGACCACGCTTTTTTACACTCTGATGCTTGTCTAGTTTATCTTGGTACACGAAAAGTTTGGATTTTCCAATCAACTTTTTCATGTCGTTGATAATAGCCATGCTAGTGGGGCCGGATGGTTTGCCTACACCAAACATTCCTGAAACTGGAAGAGACGGAGCTGGTACTCTAGGCATTGTGCTCACGGGTGAGCGCGGCCGCTGGAAAGGTGGTGTTACGTAAGCTGCAGACCATATGATGCTATAGCGTCGTTAGTCACTCGTATTCAATTGTCATGCGGTAGGTTGATGGGAGCAATGTTATAAAAACCTTAAGCCCTCCATCGAATTGGTGTAAATCCCCAGTAAAAGTACTGGATGAGTGGAATGAATCCCTGGTCCCTTCATTGCAAATCATCGAAGGCCGGACGCACGTATGCTCGCCCACTCGGAATTACAGAACAGGCTTTCTACTGGGATGGCGAGTTCAATGGAACAGCAGATAGTGTGCATCACGCGGCCATCAAGGCAAGCAACCAAGAGAATGGGGACATTTTTACATTTGAAAACATAGGAAGGGCTTGGATCCGTTTAAAGCACCGATTTCCGCTCCTGGGGGCAAGCCTCGAGAGGCAGGGCGATGATAGGCAGCAAATCATCTTCGTCATCAACGACATTGACCTGGGTCAGATTAATCCAGGCGAACTGGAGCTTTCTCACATTTCATCGGATCGAGAAGTGCAGGAATTCATGGATCGGCTCGTGAATGGAAAGCGTTGCTTGTCAAACCATTTACTTGCTCGACTATTCATCCTTGTGCGGGATGCGCAACATTATCACATACTCTTCCATGCCTCCCATTGTATCACGGATGGGATGTCGAATCTTCTTTTGATTCGGTCCCTGCTGGAAGAGTTAACTTCCCTGGGCGATCAAAATATATCGAGACTCGAAGAGCGCCTGGCCTTAATAATAGCATCAGAAGATTTAATGCCTGTTGCCAAACGATCCCAATCAACGCAAAGGTGGCATCGTGCTATGGGCCATGTCATCTGGCTGTTGAGAACGAAAAAATTCGTTGTCAGTTTTATGTAATGGTTTGACGATTCAACTTACTGACGAGACAAGCGGTCAGGGCGGTCATACCCTCCCCCGGACGTACTCTGCGCTAACCAAGTTCACTCCTGCTACGTCTGGTGCAGTAGGCTACTCTTTCACCGAAGTAGAATCTGCCATCATAGTTGAAACATGCAAAAAATTGGGACTTACGCTTGGTAATGCGCTTCCCGTGTTAGGGCAGGTGGCGCTTACTCGTTTGTTGTGCCGATGGTATATCCAGGGCAAGATCAGTATTGAGGAGTGGGAGTTCAGGAAAAAAGAACCAATGCCAACGGCAGGGCCTTTGAATCTAAGACCATTCCTTGACAAAAGGTGGCATGACAGTGGAGCCAACAACATATGCCTGAATATAGGATTCTTCTTTTACAGGCTACCGTTCATGCCGCTTGGTGCGGCATCTCATATCTCGCCGGGCGACAGAGTTCCGAGTTACAGCGAATTGCTTCCTCCTGGTCGGTTTGTGTTACGGTCGAAATCACTTAGAAAGCAAGCCACTCAATACATCTACCACCCGTTATTCAGTGAAATAGGTTCAGCCCGTATGCCAAAGAGGTTGCAGTCAGGGAGGGAAATAGCATTAACTTGGGCTGAAGAGCGCTCGCGATGCCGTGATGTAGTCCCCATCCCGGTATCAGAACAGAGTGGTGATAGTTTCGTAATGTCTCATGGAGGATCTAGCCTGGGTAATGTCAGTGAAATATCCCTTGTCATTAGTTCCACCCAAATGACTGGGAACGTCATTCAACAGATCGATAATTTAGTACCGCAGATGTACAATGGCCCTCAGGCGAAGATCAAGGTGGAAACATTGAGGGCTGTGCTGCATTGCAGGCCTGCGGAGCTGTACCTTGGATCGTCAACCTTCGGCAAACGATTGAATATGGGCATTTATTGGGACAAAAATGTGTATGATGAGGTGACCGTTGTAGAGTGGCTGGCAGATATAGTGGAAGCAACTAAGCATTATTTAGGAGACGACAAAGACGCAAAGCTGTAGGGCATACGCATGACCCTTGCTATAACACACTTAGATAAACCACAATATCAGTCCGCTTTCATGCAATGACCGTAGCATATGCATCGAGGCATTTGCATCTTCTCCCACATTCTCCATTTGATGGATATATCAGGCTTAAACAAGTCGCTTCCCAACGTAGAAAGACCTCCGCATCGCAAACAAACCGATGCTGAAGTTTGCTTTGCTAGAGGCTTCTTCAAAACAACGTCTACTTCGGACTCCTTTCTTTCAGTGCCAATACTTAGCTGCTGGACTCCATCAACGAGATCTGTTGGTTTTAGGAACAATTTTGACTTGTTTAGAATTGTTGAATCATCAATTTTTCTGATAATGTTGAACAGTGCCGGGTACATCGAAGGCACAGGCTGGGACAATGCAAGGCTCAGCCTGCAATCATCCTCTGCAAGCAAAGATGGGATCGGATTTGGCACATTTTTCGGATAATCGATATTCTCACCATTCAGATTGGTCAGTTCAGAAGCGCAACCAGCCAGCAATGTGTCCAAAGCAGGAAAGTCAATACCAGAGCTATCGACGAGGTCGACAATGAATTTCTTAGCGGTACCCTCCTTTTCTCCGCCTGCAGGCAACGATCCAACGTATTCCCGGAGTTTTGCTACAGAATGCACTGCCTTGCAGATGTTTTGATATGCATATGGGTGTGCGAGGGGAAGAAGTTTGGGAACATCAAATGCTTGATCCACTATAACAAACGTTAGGATCTGGATTTTACGGTGGATTTAGATTTTACATGACTGTCGGTCTTTCATCACGGGGTTGCACCATAAAACGCATTCTCGCATGAGATTCTCCGTAAAGTGAACGATGAACTCGGATAATCCGATAAGCTGCCAAATGGACTCTGTCTCAGGGGGCGGCGATGATTAACGGTTCATGTTAGCATGGAAGGCTGACACGACTTACGAAGATCCACCTGGTCACCTTCATCTTGACAGTCCTCGAATGCTTCGTTGAAAGCCTTCAGTGACAAAATATCAAGCAGAGTTTGCGCTCGCAACTCAAGTCCTTTTTCGTCATCGGCATGTCGTTGGATCCTAGTCCTTTCCTAATGTCAAATGAATTTTGCGTATTACGCCAGCCTGCTTACTTGTACACCTCAATAACAATCCCCATGAATTGTCCGGTCTGGGAATATGACATGCCATTTTCTTCCTTATCCAGTAATTGTGCTGTGCAATGCAAAGTGCTGGCAACTACATTCATGGGTACAGAAGGCAATGATAGGACATGCGCAATATCCGATGTGCTTCGTCCTAGCAACACGGCAGAGGCCAATGTGATAGCATTATATGGGATGGAAAGTTCAGCTGATTAGAGGTAAGGGACACATCTAACATACTGCTCAACACGCACTTGACGACTTTCTTCGTGGCAGACAGTGCACGGAGGCATGGTGAACCAATTGGGATACAGTAGTGACCAAAGCGCCATTTGGTGAGACTGCTGCGCCAAGTGGCACTAACAACTGAGTAAGACCGATCCTGATATCTTTAGTGTCAAAACCTACATTCACGACCTAGTCTATCAATGGTCGACGATATTGCAGAAAATCCCCAACCGCCATCGTCATTTAGGTCAGGTCTGATAGTGGACAGTCAATTATACAAAGAACAGAAGAAATAGCAAATTCTCACATTCTAACAACTTTGATAGAACCCACATCCACCTTCTTGGATTTGTTGTTTCTCGGTATTGATCCTGATGTTTTCATGGTGCCAATATACAACAGTACATTCCCAACGTCTGTCACGAAAGGAGACAGGAAACATAGAACTTCTGGATGGAAGCCACGTACAGCCACTTGCAGAACGTTCTGCATATAGTAGCATCAGACTAGGCAGACCTGCAAGGGACAAGCAAACCCAAAGTATTGAATCCACATCTTCGTTTGCTGACTTGGATAATGTGTGTACAATTACTTCCGAATTCGGGGTAGACGTATCTGTTGTGGTAAAAGTGATTTGCAAATTTTGCAAAGACATCGAAAAAAAAACCCAGAGAACAGAACAGACGTACAATCTCCAAAGTCAAGGTGACCAGAAATCATGTAAAATGTTGGTTTGAGATTTGCGCTGTTTCGCACATTTGCACTGCGAGGAGAGGGCACGAGTAGTAGTTTGGTAAGGTTATGGTAGTGATATTGAATTGGCCGGAGAGGGTTGGTATGTAATGCTGATCTGTACAAATAAGGGTCTGTTAAATACAACAAAGTGAGATCGACGAACACATGAAGACCCCATCAAACTCGAGTCGCAATTCGCAGAGGTGAATCAATTCTTCCTCTCCCCATATTTCCCAGTCGGATCTTGTGCCATCTACGTCTAGCACGTCTACAGACGCTTCTAAAGTCAGGGTGTTTGACCGGGGAAAATTGGTTGGCAGATTACGAAGACGAGTAGCTATCATGATGGAAGCATCTGCATCTACGTATAAGATATTGGAATACGCAATCATGTGATTCACCTTCAAAAGCCAGCCCAATGGCAGCTGACGTGCATTCCCTCGAGGTGGAAATAGTGTTATGGTCTGGCTGCGATAATTCAGATGTGATGCTTTTTTGATCGAGGGAACAACTGATAATTTTGAGAGATGTTATATAATATCGCAGATAGCACAGGTTCACTCGGTGGTCAGATGTTATGTACAGGAGGGTGGGACTCGAGACTGGAGTGTGTGGCCCACGGAAAGGAAGACGTGTGGCTGAACCAGACGCGTCTACGTGCCACTGTTATTTATTCACATCAGCAGAGTGAAAAGGGAGGGAACATATAGACACTTGCCGCGCGAGGAAAACCCAGCCATTCTGCGGCAACAGGATACGTTGCCTCGGAGAACTTCCAACTTTCGAGTATGACCCAAGTATCTAAGCGTGGCCCACGTCTCCAAATACATCCAATGCCCTCCGTGCTCTTTCCAGGATAGAAGACGAAGAGAAATTTGTCACCCGGTGCAAGAGAGATGAACGTGGGTGAGTCATATAGTGAGGGTGCTGCGCTGACCACCGCAGGTGGTGGAACAGAGAACTGTTTAGAAGATGCGAAGTGGCGGCCGGTCACTTCTAGTCGTGCTGGATGAGCCGAGAATATGACAGACGCCTCGGACCAAACCAATGGCCTGGGATGGGGGATAAGCAGCGACGGAGTTAGCTATATACAAGCCATACCTTTGGGACTTTTCAACCAAAGGCACGAAGTCCCACCAGCCCGTTCGCCAGCGTGTTTCTTCTCTGGCTTTGCCCTTGGATGGCGATAGAGGGACGGACCGCCCGTCGTGCATCATGAGGGTCGGAGATGTAGCAAGTGGCGGGTTCAAAAAGCACTAACTGGTGACCACCATGGCCACTCAGACGCGAGAACTGGAGGGCATTTCAACGACTGTTGTCGTCCAGCCTTTCGTCGATCGCATCCTCGTCCTCGTCACTCAGCTGGGGAAAGTCGGAAATCTGGTATCGAATTCGACTCCCGCACATGTATCCTCGTCGTGCTGAATAATGGTTGCAGATACAGGCATCGCTGCCGGCCACCACTCCGCTGAATCCGCCTTCTTCACCAGATGTTCTGCCAACTCCACCAGCTGCTCTACAATTGACTACTCTCCTGGGAAGTGCATCCTCAGACCACATGAGGACAATGCATTCCCTATATGCGTCTCAGATTGCTACCATCATATGGTTGCACCAATCAGCGATTGTAGAAACAGCGCGCCGCAGTGTCATTGTAGGTCTTGCATTAAAACCACTCAAAAACACAGGCAGTTCGGAAATCGAAAGAAAGACATTTCATGACATATTGGAAATTGTGCAGCAACTGTCGCAGCAAGCCTTGTGAGGTTATTCGATGGTATACAGGGTAATGAAGCGGGAACTATATAATTAGGCAGGCACTGCGGGAGCATACACAGTACAGACTTTGATAGGGAAGTTGCTGCACAGCGGTATGGTTAATGAATGTCCAATGAATGAAGATGTTCCATTCTCTGCTTCCGATAGTTGGCCCATTTCCACTTCAGCAAGGGTACTAGCCTCTGCTCTGGGGGCCGCACAGTGCGCGGATGTGTTTCGTTGAGATAGAAGGCAAGGAATCCCGAAAAGACCCCCAAGAGCGCAGTCCAGAGGCCTGTACAGCAGGTGTAAGAGACCACACAATGAGGATGGGAGAGAGACCAACCGAGACAGCAAGACGGGTGCCATGACGCAGGCACGCGGAGCCAACGGAAAGTTATTGACGGGTCGCACAAATTTACCAACCGATTTGCATTGCTGCCTCTCATCCACGTACATCCATGTCTGCTGCTGCTCTGGACCGTCAGATCCGTCCGATTTATGGTTGGTTACTATTATCACTCTGGTAACAGTCAGTCAATACCTGTTGCCTTCGTCAGATGCCCTGGACACGGGTTCAAACAAGTCCGCCCTCGTTGGTTGCAACAAGCTTCTTAAAAAATACCCCCAAAATGATCTCTTAAAGGTCTCTCATTCCCTGTACTAAGCTTGATTATGTTCGGAAGTCCACTTCTCCTACATAGGCCCTAAAAGCCCTCGCGCTTGTCCGTTCACAAAAAGTCGAAGAATCACTGGCCCTTTGTGATGAAGTGCTTGAATCAAAGCCAACTAATGATGCTGTCCTTACAGCAATGATGCATGTGCTCAGAGGTCTTGGTCGCCGTGAGTCATCTGTGTATGAGTTGATGTTTTCATCTCACAGCTCTTGCATAGAAAAGGATATGGTGACGATGTTCGAAGATGCATACAAGCAACAGCCGAACAATGAGGAACTTGGTGCACAGACTTTCTTCGCCAATGTCAGAGCGACAAACTGGAAGGCTGCTCAGCAGGTAAATTCCATTAGCTAATGCGTCCGAGTCCCCTTGCCAAGGGTCGTCTAACGTTGGAAATTATAGATTGCAACAAAGATGCACAAGCAGTTCCAGGATTCCCGATACTTATATTGGACAGTGATGTGCACCATTCTTCAGGTTTGTTCCATCTCGACAATATATGTCGTCGACATTCTTGATAATTTTTTTTTTTCAGGCGAAGGATCCAAGTACATCACCTGACATGCGATCTCTATTGTACAAATTGGCGCACAGATTGTTGGACTCCTCGTCCACGCCTTCCTTCCTAAGCGCCGAACGTTTCTATCTACATCTTTCGGTTCTGAGAGAGCTTCAAATGCTCGAAGAAGCCCAGAAGTTAGTTGATAGTGATATTGGTAGAGCAATATGCTCCTGCAAGTCTCGTGTGCAATCAGATGCGACGTGACATATGGAAGCTACAGGGTCGAATATTGGATGAGGGTCAACGAGCAGAATCACGAATTGCTGAAAAGTACGTGTTCCACTTTTGGCTCTTGGTTGGATTTCAAACATTACAGTGACCGTAACTGGCTGGAGTTCGTTTCTGTCATTGATGCAGTATTCGCGCCTTTCGCATTTAACTCTGATCCAAATGAGGAAGATAGATGCAGTTGCACAAGGGCAGTGAAAAAGGCGGAAGAGCTATTTTCCAAGGTTGGAGACGAAGACGGCATACGCGATCGCTCTGGATCACTGGCTTTATTAGAATTGGAAAAGCAGGCAATACAATATGGGATATCGAGCGGTATCAGACTTTCTGATTAGGTATCTCCTTCTATCTAAAAAAAACTTCAAGGCTCCAGTCGACTGCTTTACTTGATGCAAGAATACTTCGAGAAGTTTGGCGATAAAGCTTGTTGCTTCGAAGATCTCAGGCCATATCAAATCCTAGAAGGCGAAGATTCTACCAAGTGGACGTCTTTCCTTGAATCAGTACCGGAAATTTTTGTACGTATAGATACTTTTCTGATGCAGGAAACGATTTACATGATTCGACTTCAAGAGCAGCGCCGAGGAATTACGTCGCCTCATTAACTCGTATAAGCTCTTGCGGTGCAAATTACTGGCGCCTGATGTTACAGTCGAAGCAGAAAGTGGGCGTGCCACTTTGTATACCAAACATTATCTTTTGGGCCTGAAAATTGGCCTTAATCTGCCCAGCAGTGAACTTCAGCCAGCGGACGATTTGGCTATCCTGGCGGGACATTCTTTTGTTATGTTATGGACTTTGACAAATGATGAGGGTTATCTTTTCAGAGCTACATCCCTTCTAGAATTTGCGTTGACCAAAAGTGCACAAAGTTTCCAATCCAGGCTAATACTGATACGGCTGTATCGTTTGTTAGGTAACTATAAAGCTTGCATGGAATTGATTTAACGCGTTTAATCAATTAGGTGCCGCCTCACTGGCCTTGGAACATTATCGAACACTGCGTGTCAAACAAATCCAACATGATACACTTTCCCATTTAATCTTGTCGCGGGCCTCAACGTTTTCACTTTCATCTATAGGAGATTTAACGTTGGCCTCTGAATGTTTGGAGGCGACACAGATATACCTCAGTAATTCACAGGAGGTACTAATTTCATAGTAGTCCTCGGGACACTCATGGAGGTTGTTACAGACCGGTGATTACATCGTTCGTGCATTTACTACAGAAAAGTATTCTCAGGTGGGTTCATTCGTTGCCATTAACTCACATGGGTAAGGAGATGACAATTCCCTAGATACCGGAATTTTTGGCATTCGAGGAACGATTGGATAATTCACTGCAACGGGATATCATCAAAATGGAGCATTTGCGTATGCGCCTCACTCACGAACTTATCTCATCCGATGTAGTTGATATGGAACTAATTGAGTTGAAATTTATTTTCGACCGCAGTAAGCAAAGTAGGAAGACTTAGCAGTTCACGTTGCTCACAAAGCTTCAGCTCACCATGATAATCGCGACTTCACAATTATGCCCAATTATCAGCCGCAATCGGTGATATCTCTGAACGAACAAACTTTGTTCCTTCAAAAGCAGTTGGGGGTGAGCGACAACTGGCTAGCTGTTCCCCTTACAAGATTGACACTTCCCCAGAATGGGTGGCTCGTGGCATTCCTCAGACTTTATATAACTGTGTTGCAGCAAGCGAGCGATCTTGATGACACGGTGGAAGAAAAGTTACTAATTGGCGATCGTCCGAAGCAGAGCTCGGAGCTCCCGCTCAAGTATCGCCTTCGCATTCAAGACCCAGACGAACCGGATCAGGTGGGAGTAATCTTATTGATTGCTGTCTATGAAGTTGATGGTCTCCAGCTCACTGCAGACGAACGATCGTTGCTTGAATACGCACTTTCAATGGCCGAGTGGCTGGAGCCTTATCATGACTACACCCGACCACCTCCCCACGTGGTGCTGGCCGAGGCTGCCAAACAAACCGAATTGAAAACAGGACATCCATTAAAGGGTATAGAGGTACAAGCGCTGAACGGCTCTTCAAGTGATAACGGCAAAAAGAACGAGGAACCACCCCCAATCCGGGAGGCGCCCGCGGTTGTTGCCAACTACTTTAAAGGTCTGTTTTTTAATATGCGAATGTAGAGCCACTCATTAGTTTGAAGACGTGAAGGAGAAAATGTTTGCGGCCTTTGATAACATGACTGTAATAGAATTATTGCATCGCGCAACCCTCGCTCAGGAGGTAAGAATCATTGATGTGAGATTTGCGGTATACTCAAGACAGTCAGGCATTTATACTCTTTGTCGTGGAAACTTTACGATTCAAATCAACATCCGTTGTGAAAGTAAATAAGTTGGGACCTGTAAGTTCACAGATAACTGAGAATAGCAATACTAATGCACATCTTGCAGCTCGTTGCGAGCTTCAAGGTGGTCAAGACGGATGGAATTGCTCTCTTAAAGGACATATCTGCCTCTCTCGTTGAAAAAAGTGAAAAATACAACTCGGCCGAAAGCCGAAAGACATTCATGACCGCATGTTCTGAACTGGCTGCAACGGAAGAGGTGAGTTGGCTTACACTACTTTCTCAATAGATTGACTTTGTTAGATTGGTCACGATTTTGTCCAAACTGTAGGAAGAAAGATATGCGAGTCGCGAAAGAGGGTGCTGGAAGGAGTAGGGAAAGGAATGTTGAAAATCTGCACAACATATTCGGCATAGTTTCTAGTCACTTATCTAAGTATACCAAACATACCAATACAATCACACAAAAGAGCACGCCGTGACTTGAGTGCGTCGACGACGCGTCAATGAGCCAATGTACGTACTTCGTGTCCTTGGCCGTCGATACCTGATTCCTCGACATAGACGCCGACTACGGGAATAATCCATATTATAGCGGCGGAGGTGGATACTTACAAGGTTCTCCCCTTTGGCGCAAGCCCGGGCGGAGGACGCTGTAAGTTTCATTTATTTGTACGACATCAAAACTGGACTAATCCTGGTCAAGAGGAGCGAAACCAGTCATTCGCTACGGCCCGTAATGATCGCACAGCTCATGAAAGCAACACAACCACACACCGACGCTGAATGGACGATAGAAGGGGCAGAAATTGGCCAGGTCCCTCAAGTTTATCTAACGCGATTTACCATTGAAATATGGGTTTTTAAAGGTGACATTGGTTGGGCACGTCGTTTCCGTCCAAGTCCAAACAACGAATAGGATTATCTGGCTTGACGACGGCACGGGAAGGGTTGAAGTACGTTGTTGGGTAGACTCGACTGCTGATGACGAGACGGAAAAATGGACCGGCATCGAGTCTGTTCCAAAAATTTGAGTCCCAAAAGAAAGACTAACATCTTTCAAGGGAGAACACATATGCGCGAGTAACAGGAAGTCTCAAATCATTTGCTAATAAAAGGTACATTAATGCACTGCATTTTCGATCAATCAAGGATCCACACGAGATATACTATCACATTCTGGAAACGATCAATGCGAGTCTTGTCCTCGAGAGGGGCCCGGTAGCACCATTTGTTTTTTCCGTATTTGGGTTAACTCACCCGACTCAGGCTCCGGGACCTGGCCAACAACATGCGAACACTCATGAGGCAATTAAAGGCGCATCTGCCTACAAGGCACAATCGTATACTAACACCAGCGGTATGGAACAATTCAGCCATCTTCCACCTCCGCAGAAGGCCATCGTGAACTTTATAATTGATAATGTAACTGGTGATGAAGGCGTCCACGTCGCAGCCATCTTGCGTGGATTGAATTTAGACAGGCCGAAAATTGAGTAAGTTTCAATGCATAACGATTTCATTGAGGAGCTAATCTCTCGCTCATCAGCTCTGCTATAGAAAAGCTACTCGATGAAGGACACATATTCACCACATTGGATGAATCACATTTCAACGTGTCTCTGTGAATTTGGGGGATTATTTACTTCATTTGTGTATGTTGGTACTTTGATCAAAATGGAAATCGAAGTTCGACGGCGAACCACATAATGGTTGATTCCTTTGAACCCTTTTCTATGACGCCCGATGCTCAGTCAGACAGTCCACCAGTTATACAGATTGCCACTGAGGAATATGTACGACATGTTACGATTCGACAAATTACAGGAGCTGAACGGAAGCATAAAACGGCCCCTTTGATGATCGAGGGCCACGAAGTCTCAGCAGTGCGTAGAAGTTAGATAAACTAGCCTTTACCCGAAATTTGACGCGGTCATAGGTTATGATTGTGGCCAATATCTTTAGTTGTGTGAAAAACGATGATGGTGCTCTGGAATTCTCGCTTGATGACGGAACAGGCAGAATAAAATGTTCAACGGGGAATCAGAAATCAAGCAGGTCAGGCTTTGGGTCAGTAAATTATTGGCTCGATATCGCGTGAGCTGAAGAACTATATAGCCATTTTGCCTATGTGCGTGTAATTGGCACTGTAACACAGCCGCGCTCCAGAGAAGTAAAATACCTCAAAGCCATATATTTAACGGAGATAACAGACCCTCACGAGATTTTTTATCACAATGTGAAGGTCATCGAAACATCATTACAGTTGGTACGATCCGAACCCGCCCTTCGGAAGCCATTTCTTATCCCACTCTCCAAGGCTGCATTGCGGAATGGACAACCGATGATCAGCACGGAACTCCCGAATACACAAGACAGTTTGTTACTGGAGGCGGATCGAAGTCATCTACATTCATTTCATGAAAGTAGCTCAGTCTCAGAACCATCCATGCAATCAGGCAATGACCACCAATTGTCACACACTGTGAATTACGGCGAATTGGAACGAGATGACTGGTTCTCCTCGATTTCTGGTACAGCTAGGACCGTTTCTTCCGGCACTACGGCTTCGTATCATACGGCATACTCCCAACGAAGTCCATCTCCTGAATCGACATTCAGATACTACCCAGAAGTCGTGTCCCCGCTTAAAATCCATGATGATTCATGTTGTGAGTACGAATACTCAATTTTTATCATGAGGCTTTCTTTGAATAACAGTTCCATCTCATATGGGTCAACCTTCACGTGCTCGCATTCATGACCCTTATGAGAACCTCGACAACCTTCAACGTGACATTATCCTTTGCATTTGCAATGACTTGGAGTTGTGTGCTCCTGATCAGCGTAAAAATGGTGTGAATATCAGGGCCATTGTGCAAGATCTACGCACGAAACATGGCCCTCGTGCAAATCACCGAGAAATTGGGTGAGTTGTGTTTGATTATGAGTCAACGAGTTCATCAAACCCTGCGATATAGACCAGCAATCGAGTACCTTATTGATGAGGGATACATTTACACTACCATCGACGATGAACATTACAACGTTGTTCAGATGTAGTGTGTTAGACTCGGAGTACGTAAAGTAGTTTTTTTTGAATTAGTCAGTTTTGGGCTTGAGATACAACCGATACCATGTCGACCGTTGTAAAGCTTGGACCACATTGGCTGTCCTTCGCTGGTGTTAAATTCTTGTTTATCTTGTAGGTTTCTAATTTACCTCTAGTGACTCTACGCTGACGTGTAGGCAATAGTGGTGATTCCTATAGCTCGGTAGATTACTACTTGGAACAAGATCGTCCGCCCAACGCAATCCAGCCCCTCGGTGTCGATTATCCAGGATATACATGGAGCGAGGAGAACAAACCCAACTGGGTTGGATACCTGATCAGTGACTACTGTCCCGCCCCGCGATATATTCCTGGTCGCGATGAAAAGGATCAGGATCCTGCTTATATGAGTTCGCCATTACTCGTATATGATTATGCGCGGGGTGGTGACACAATCATCGATGTCAAGCAACAGACTCGCAACTGGTTCCTTTCAAAGGCCGGCAAGAAACCCAAGTGGTGTCCTTGGTCGGCTGATACAAGTCTGTTCGGTAATGATTATAAATTAATTATCATCCGCTCACAGGACTAAATTGTTACGCAGTTACATGGATCGGAATCAATGACTGCGCGTAAGTGACCTGGATGATTTAGTACATTTATTCTGAGAGATAAGATCAGATACAACGAAGATTGTTCCCAGTCAATGAAAGATTTACTGGTATTGCATGGAGAGCTATACGAGGCCGGTGCACGAAACTTCCTTTTCGTAGACGTGCCTCCGATGGATCGGAGCCCAGCATGTACGCACAATCAACGGGCCATAACTCTTGCTGATGTTACCAGTGCCTCTCAGTTACTTCTCCAAGCGCGAAAACCACTACGATAGGTGGAATACTGCACTGAGAAAAGCAGTGGAGACGTTTGCCTCCAGTTACGAGGACGTAACAGTGTTGCTGTACTCTTCACATGCGACCTTCACGAAAATTCTTGACAATCCGGAGGAATACGGCTTTGATGCTGGGGATGTACGGAGGCGTGAAGGAAGTGTCTGGGCCGACCACCTGCATCCGACGAGCAAGGTGCACCGCATCGTCGCGCAAGACGTTGCGGGATTTCTAAGTGCTGTGGGAGTCAATTGACTTTTATGACCACGTGCAGTATTACCCAATAAAGGTAGCTACTTGGTTACAATGAACCACGACTTGGCTTGCATAGGCCATTTAGGATAACAGCCCGCTATAAGTAATGCCCCTTGTGGTATTCGTCTTGGCTGCCCGGTCTACCTTCCGTTAATTTCGCGGTTCCCTCAAGTCTTCAGGGACGCTTCGTATCTTTCGTCCTCAGGAAATGCTTGGGACACTTCCTCAAGCCGGGGCAGCTAGATGCTCGTCAAATCGAGTCTCAGATCGGGTCTGGTTTTGTGCAGGTTAATGACCTTGAACTGGACAACGAAGTCTGTTTCATGAATTCCCATTGCTAACTATTCTGACTGTAGTGCGTAGGCCATAAACCCATTTTTAGCCGGCCTTCCTCTTGTATTGCATGATGGTTACATATCCTCCGTCACGGCTCGTGTGTCTTGGCCCAACCCGTTGGCGTCAAATTTGGGACTATCTCTAGATGCATTGCGTCTTACATTCCATGTCATTCCCAATGTCACCACCATTTCCCAAGGTGCTGACCTCACCGAATCCGTTGCATCGGCAGCAGAGACATTTATGCATGAGGAACTTACTGAAAAGGAAGACGCAACCCTGGTTAACTCTACTCATTTGGAGATGCCGCAGGATGTAGAAGGCGTCATCCCAGGAGGATTAGACTTGTTTGTGAAAAGCGAGGAAGGAATTGCACGGAACCGAGGATGACCCCCAAGGGGTTTCGCTTGTTGCCTCCCTGGTTGAGAAGTTGCTTGCCCGATTTGAATTCAACGCTATGAATACTGAAATTACTGTGGTTCACCCTGGAAACATGAGTCTAACTCTTTCTATAGCCGAAGTTCATTATGGACCAGAGGCAAGTATTGACGCCAACCAAAGTTCAAAAGAAGATAATCGTCAGGCTTTGTCAATTTCTGGTGTCAGGATTGCTACTCGGGATTTGCGTTTACGTACTGGTCAACATCATGCCGAGCTTAACATCAATCGATCTTCACCTATCGAGAGCATGCGGCCTCCACGACTATACCAAGCTATGCGAGATGACTATTCAACCTCTCCGGCTGGGTCTTCCTCGTCGCTGGACGAGGAGACTCGAGAATTCATGTCTCAAAGTTTGGTTTCATTGCCACCCCGATCAGATTCTCTTCTAGGATCGGCTTCAAGTAGCCTATATCAGAGTGCCTTCTCAGAGGAAATTAGCCGTCAGCATCCATCGAAATCATCCGGAGAGCCGCTCATCCGTGATAGCTCAGCTTCAAGTATAGACGAGGTCAATCTTTCAAAATCCGGAGGAGAGGAAGTAGACCAAGAGGACAAGCCAATCGATGATATATTACTAAGTTTTGGCTCAGTGCCTCTTGTGGTGTACTTCCAGGCGCCACTCTCGAGTGATACTGATGGAGACAAGACTTCAAATGGCGATGACCTTCTCAAAGTCAGCGTAAGCATGGGTGCTATAGGGCTGGCATGCAATGCAAGACAGCTGGCAGGTATCGCCACAATTATAGGATGTTTTGACACGAAACACACTGCAACGTCTTCACCGCATGCAAATGCAGAATCTACATCCTCGGCTCCTCGTGCATTGAATTGCAAGGTTGATGTAAAAGTTGGAGGTTTGGTCGTACTAGTACTGCCTAATCATTCAACCGAATCGCGCTCTTTGCTCGACTTTTTTGCTCATCCTTTGACACTTCCTCGCCTTTCGAGCGGTTACGTTCGATTCTATCTCGGTGACACCCATGCTGCAATCATATCGAATAAAATCCATCAAATCAGAAAGAAAAACCAAAGTGGTACATTTTCCGAAACCAAGTTAGAATATGGACTCAGATGTACCGACCTCAATTCCTCTATCCATTCTTTCTCGAGCTCAACGTCGGAGATGATAGTCCACCCTGTCGTTCTAACCGACAGATATCTTCGTAGCCAGTATGTTCCACCGCGCGTTCGACCAAGAAGCGATGCAGGTTCTATGCCTCTACCAACTTTCACGATAAGCGATCGCTGGGCAATGAAGCATCGAGACGTGGAAGTGGATTTATCACCTTGGCAGTTCAACCCACAACCTGACAATGCGTCGGGCAATGTCGGAGCAATTGTTGAAGAGACTCCACCTCCACAATTTTCTGGGCAGAATGAAGAACCTGCAACAATACTGTTGAAATCCGAGACAATTACGGCGGTAGAGCATGGCAAACAGGCACAATTATTGAAAGACGAGGTGTTGGTCGACATCCTTCCTTTACATCTCTTCTTGGACATCGAACAGCTTAGTGACATGCATGTGGTGACATTCTTGCAAGAATTCTTGGACGACGTCGACAAGGATAACACTTCAGATAAAAGCAGTGGGGGTGTTACAACCATCATTGACGACGATCAGGCGAATACCCCTCCAGCTACCATAGTTCGGCCATTTTCTGAAGGTGAGCAGGGAAGCAATCGGCAAAGGTTGATCTTGAATATTTGGAATATACATTCAGGTCTCAATGAACATGCGAGAACGTCATTGAGGGTTTGTCGTATAACTTGCTCATTGATGTTATCTCACTGTCCGTTAGCAACGACATACTCAAAATCTTGCACAGGCCAGCTTTTCCATTACGTTCATGATGATTCGCATGGAGTTAAGATGCTCACCTCTATCACGTCGGTCAACTTCTCAATCGGGAACTTTGGTGATTGATTTCCAGCACTTGAAGTTCTCTTCTGGAGATCGCTCTGACCAGAGAAGCGCAAGATTCACTATTTCGTCCATGCAATCACATGTCGATACTTCAAGTTCTGCTCCTCTGATTCAAGCTCAATGTGATGGCATCCTGGTCGCTTTTTGCCCCCCTTGTGATACGACCGCGAACGTCATAGCTATAGTAACATCACTGGATGACTTCAGTGATGCAATGGACAACAATTTTCAGGTAAGGACGCCATTGAAGCCACGTGCTACCATCTCCAAGTCGGTTGGTTCTGTCCCGATGACAATGCTTGATATAAACATACCTTCAATCTATACCAACCTTGCCAAAGAAGTCTTTGATGGGTTATTAGTGTGGGCAGACAATGCGACGCAACTTATGGAACGGGCAGCAGGTTTATGGCGCGCGGAAAGTGCCAGATATTCCACTGCTCTCGAGCCGCAACGTAACACAAAATGTTTCCAACGCGAGTCCATTGCGCATCAATGCATCTGTCACAGAAGGTTGGCCGATTGTGCATATTCCAATCGCTGTCGAGCTAAATTCAGTTGGATCCTAGTTATGGTTAGGTTATTGATATCACGCTCCGATGTTACTCATGCAGAAAGACCTTATTTCGAGGTCTCTGCTTCCGATCTTATTCTGTCGATAGACATGAATCCGGATAGAGTGGTACTTGCTTATCTCTGACGGAAATAAATATTGTACTGACAACGTTCAGGAGCATACTATTGTTGATATTGAAACCATGGATCTCTTGGTCGCGAACATGTCTTTGACAAATGAGCTTCGGACAATCTTGAAAGTCGCCACACCTCGCAATTTTGTCAGTACATTCGTTCACCTCTTAGTGTTTTTCTGAGCTTATAAAATCCAGTCAACACCTTCAAAGCCATCGCTGAAGTCGAGCATTATATCATTAGTGACGCCAGAATCTGGCGCCAAAGAAACGAAACTGAAGTTTGTTCTCTACGGCGTAACTGGTAATATACTCTCAGACGCTCAGTGGCTCAACGACTTGAACTTGTTCATTAAGTCACCCCCAGGGGTAACATTGCATCTCTATATTGAAGCTCATCATGTTGATAACTCAAACTCCAGGTATTCGAGTCGGTGGTACCAAGCGAAAGGACAAGCATATCTCTGAGACTGCAAGAAAGCTCCATTCGTGCATTTTCCCCCACACTTCCTGGCGCTCTGCTTCTTCATGTAGGGGACCTGGAATTCATGACAGATATCATCGGCAATGCAAGAGAAGACATATTCCATCTACTCGTTCACAACCTTTCTCTATTAACTATTGATGACGTATCATGTTGTGAGGATATGAGTTTTGTTCAACAAAGCTCAAGCGCTTCGTATTGGAAGGTGATTTGATGTTCGTCACTGCCATTTTATTCTTACAAGTCTTCAGCATTGTGGATATGCTCTTGTAGCTGAAGCTGTCGACACAGTTCTCCGGTTTGACAGCGTCGCTGAGACGTCAGATATGCGGGTAAGTCAATTATTGATGTAAAACATGTTTGCTTAACGTTATGAAAAAGATCGTGGTTGAAAAAATCACCTTGCGGGTGCATCTTTGTGCAGATACATTGATAGCTGTGCTAAGTCTTATCAACGACTGGCAGCAGAGACTAAACCCCAACAAAGAGTATGCTTATCTTTCACAAAATATTGCATATCTTAAAACATATCATGCAGTGTTCCAATACATCGAACAGAACCAGCCATGGTGTCCAAGCGGTACTCGCCTGAGAGTAGTATGATGTGTATGTTCATAGCTTTAAGCCAGGTCCACTCACTGTCACAACGATTATAGCCTCTGTGGAAGATTTCGCCCTGCGGCGCCTGCCTGAAATAGGGCCAGCGCCAGATATGATCAACGATGACCTTCCAACGAATATGGCTTATCTGGATGAATCTTTCGGCGCAGCGGCAGGATTGCGAGAACTATGTGACGAGGATCTGGATGACTTTGATAATGGCCATGACTCTGAAGTTGATCCGGCTTCGTTGGCCACGGAACAGAGCGGCACGGGTGTCATATCACGGGTGGGTGGAGAAACGGTCAAAATGATACGGCCGGAAGGTGTCCAGATTATCGAAAATTTTTTTGAGTCACCCGCAGCGGATACATCGAATGGACCCCAGCGGTGTGGCATATTAAATGACTTAAACGACTCATGACTCACTGGGTTGCAGCTTTAGTGACACTACCCTTCGAATCCGCGCTCATCACTGCAAATTGACTTTGTTTCTCTATGATGGTTATGACTGGGTCAAAACACGTAAGATGATTGAAAGTGAAGTCAAAGATATGCGGCGTCGCCTGGCTAGGATTCGACAACTTGTAGCAAACGGACAGACGCCAGACTTTGGTACGGAAGAGATGAGCACTATTTTGTTCAACTCTGTGTGCATTGGTTTAGACAACGACACCGATGGTCTCGAGCCTGGTGCTTTAATTGCTGCAATCGATGAACAATTGAATGACGACATAGAAACCGCAAGCCAGAGTTCCTGGCAATCTCTGCGCCCTCGTGCATCAGAAAGGCCGAAGTCCAAACCCATACGTATTCATGGGAAGAGGTTGACTCGCTCAAAGGGTCCAAGCATGGAATTCATACTTAGCGATGCTAATGTTGAGGTGGACCGCTATGATCCATCTGATGCGCTGGTTTCAAGGACGTTTGTCGCCATCAAAGACGTAGAAATTCTTGACCATATCAAAACTTCTTCCTGGAGAAAGTTTTTGACTGCGCTTCAGCTTGATTCTCGTGGTAATACACGCGAGACAGATTCTAACATGGTCAGATTGGAATTGCAGAATGTTCGTCCCGTTCCAGGACTTACGGTTGAAGAAGTTCGGTTACGCGTGAGTTCAAAAGATACTCATTTTCTCCGATGGTCTAACATGAGGCAGGCAAAGATATTGCCTCTGCGTTTATATGTCGATCAAGATGCTGTCGATTTCCTGAAAAAATTCTTCAGTTTCAAAGATCCGAACGCAATTTCTAATAACACCAAAAGTTCCAGCGATGGCGAGACATTTATTCGTATGTATATCTATACTGTCCAGTTCTTCTGTGCTAATGGTTATAAAGAATTCGCGGAGATTTTCCCTGTGGTATTAAAGTTGGACTATAAGCCCCGTCGCGTTGACTATAAGGCACTCCGCGAGGGCCGAACCATAGAGCTTATGAATTTTTTCCACTTTGATGGAGCAGAGATGACGCTTCGCCATATAACTCTATCTGGGGTGAGTATTTTTGCCTGCGAAGTTAGGCTCCTTGTCTTCATCTGCTTGGCCAGATAACGGGATGGCCAAGATTATTTGAACTTTTGAACGACCTGTGGACGCCTGATGTTAAGGCGACGCAGCTGGTCGATGTGATATCTGGCGTCTCACCCATACGTTCAGTGGTAAACGTTGGTTCCGGTGTGGCTGACCTCGTCCTGCTGCCAATCGCACAATATAAGAAAGACGGGAGAATTTTGCGAGGATTGCAAAAGGGCACGACTGCATTCTTTAAGTCGACTGCGCTGGAAGCTATTAAGCTCGGTGCAAAACTGGCAACTGGCACGCAGGTTATCTTGGAACAGGCGGAGGGCGTGCTGGGCGGGCAATTCCAGCAAACAGTTACGACAGAAGCCATTCAGGAGGAAGACCTCTTAATGGGAGGCGATATCACTGACTACGAGGGTTCGTCAGAATGTCATATCTAGGTATGCAGACCAGCCCAGGGATCTCAAAGAAGGCATGAATTCGGCGTACACGAGTCTGCGCAGGAATTTCAGTTCTGCAGCTCAAACTATATTGGCCGTACCCATGGAAGTTTATGAAAGGTCAGGAGACGAGGTACGTGGATCAAACCAGGTGGAAAGTGCATTCGCCTGACACTTTGAAATAGGGAGCAATCCGTTCCGTCATACGTGCTGTGCCCATTGCAGTCCTGAAGCCCATGATTGGCGCAACGGAGGCTGTCAGCAAAACCTTGTTAGGCCTTCACAATACTCTTGATTCTAACGTTCGACACGACAATCAGGCCAAGTACAAACAACGGTGATGAATTGATAACTCTCATTTCAATTGATCTTCATAGCAACACATTGCCCTTTTTCATTGCCGAAGACAATGTCGTAGTAGTGCAGCATATAATCTAATCGACGTCCATCCCCATTGATCTACCCTCACCCTGTACGAGAGCACTTCTTGCCATGACGGGTACTTTAACTTTCCGCGCCTCTTTGACTGTATCAACCACCACTGGTTCAAGTAACTTGACTGATGTTGTAACAACTTCCAATTTCTTTTTCCGGTGAGCACGTTGCTTCTCACGGGCAGCAGTCCATCCTGCAATAAGTATGAAAAACACGAATATTCAAAACCAATCTTTCGAACCTATGCTTGAAAAAGACCCGCTCGCGACGGCTCTTGATCTCGGCAATGCGTTTCATGGCGCTGATGGTTGTCTGCACCAACTCGCGGTCATAACGTACGGGAACGTTCCTACGTTTCTCAAAGTCGATCGTCGAATCCTGAAAGGGTAAGGCTGTATGAAAAATGTGCGGGAGATCGCAGAGATTGTTGCGTACAACTGTCATCTCTTTCCCAGCCGCCTTCCTAAACGCCTTGGTCCAGCGTACTTTTCGCGGATTGCGTTTCATTCTAGCGAGGTTCAAAGTAGAATTCATTCAAATGAGACAACCTTACTTAAAATTTTTATGGCATCTGAGAGCCTTGTTAGACCACGAAAGAAAAATAGGATGACCATTACTTTGAAGAGCAGAACCTAAAGACCTTGGCATCATTTCGGACGAAAGCCGAGCCTAAGATATGAGATGGACATATGAATCAGCAAGAATGGGCGAATACCATGTCCAGGGTATACGTTTGTTGAGCAAAAGTAACACTTTTCTATACGCATGGTGGAACTGGAAGCAGGGTGATCATCGTGGGAATATGTTCCCGTGTCATATTAGTAATGCATGGTCTCTGCGAGCAGCCTCCAGACACTCGTCCTCCATACCCTTGATCCACATCACCTCAATGCCAGCGTCTTTTAGTTTGCGAGCACCCTCGCATTGCACAAAATCATCCGGTTCTCCCACCCCAATGTAACATCTCTTGATCTGCGCGTTGATGAGCGCATCTGCACATGGCGCAAGGCCTGATGTCCGGGTAGAGCAGGGCTCCAGAGTTGTGTAAACTTCGGCTTGGCGAAGGAGATCGTCCCCACTGGGAAATACGTCCAGCGATGGAAAGAGTGCAGCAATGTCTGATTGAGTTAAATTTCGCGCTTTCGTCAATGCATTTGCTTCAGCGTGTGTATTGCCTGGTAGTTCTCTTGAATAACCAGTAGCAAGAACGACAGAGTTACCCGATTCGGGTGGCCATGTCGTAGCAAGGACACAACCGACACAAAATGCAGTGGGTATGGGGATGCATTTGTCTGCCTCGCGCAGAGCAAGCGAGAGGCGCTTTAGGTGAATTTCGGAGCGCAAGATGTCCATTGCCTCAGAGTATGTAATGTCACAGTCACGCCGTTACAGACAGACTTTTCCCGCCATGTCCTCCCCACTTGACGAATCCGAAAATGTGCGAAACCTACACCAGGATGATCCGATGCGGGGCTCCGAGCAGGAAGAAGAAGGCGAGGGCGACCCCATGCTTACCGACGATAGCTCAGAAGAAGGTGAAGATGACGAGGAAGAAGAGAGGCGTGTTCGGCAAGGGTTCATCGTAGATGAGGACGACGAAGAGGAAGAGGAAAAACAACGAAAGCGTCGCAGGCGGCGTAGAAAACATCGTCGACGTGAGTGGCTGCTTACCCTTCAACTTATGCCTTTTAAATTGCGCAGGTGAAGAGGACGAGGCGCTCGAAGAAGACGATCTAGAACTACTTGAAGAAAATACCGGCACTTCATTCAAGAAAAGTCGTCTGACTAGACTTCGCCGCGGTCGCGAATCTGAATCGCCTCCTATTGTATCGTCCGCAAAACGTAGAGCAGTTGTTGAATCCTCTGACGAAGACATTGAGAACGACGAGTCCCGCCCGGTCCCTGATATCCACAATATATGGGACGACGGTCGAGACGAAGAAGATGACGACATGGACATGGACGACTTCATCGACTATGATGAGGAGGAAGATGGAGGAGTCCCCATGGATGAAAAGGCGCGTGAAGAAAGAAGGCGAGAGAAACGACAGGAACAGGAGAGGCGGAAGAGGGCCCGAGGCGTTCGGCCTGAAGTTGAAGGCATTGACGCGAAGTGAGTTTTGTGCACATGGTTGACAATGGTACTCATTAGCCTTAGTGCTTGGGATGAATTACATGACGTCTTTGGGGATGGTCTTGATTACGATTGGGCTTTGGATGATGACGAGGGCGAATATGAGGAAGAGCAGAAGGCTGAAATGAAGCTGGCGGATGTGAGTAAAATTGTGCATCATTTGGTACCATACGTCTTGACAGCTTCCTTCTTATCTAGGTATTTGAGCCCTCAGAAATTCGCAAACGCCTTCTTAGCGAGGATGATGATCTAATACGTGCTCAAGATATTCCGGAACGCATGCAACTTGCGACTTCTTCATTGTCCCATTCGTCGACGTTATCCTTGCATACGCAGTTGACAGAAGACGACCTTGGTGGGGCGGCGATGTGGGTGACGCAGCGAATATCGTTAAGAAAAAATCGCGACTTCTTCGCTCCCGATGGGCAGTATCAGCATCTGAAGGCTGCATTGGTCATGGCGGTCACCTTGGCGCTCCGGTTCCTTTTTGTTGAAGAATTCGAGGTTCCCTACATCTGGACGCATAAACGTGACTACATTTGTCACTTTGATATGCAGGAGATGCGGACCAGGATCGAACTTCTCAGCTTGAATGAGCTGTGGCGTATGTATTCTCTTGGCATGAAGTACCGGTCCCTGGTAGAGCGGCGTCGAGCGCTTTCTTCGTCATTTGAACGGCTCAAAGTCAAGGACGCTTACTTCGAGGACGATGTTCTACCTCAAACAGACAGTGCGGAGATGGTCGCAGATGCCACTGAGTGGTTGTCTTTAAAATACAAAGACAAAAAAACGGATGAAATGCAATTACGGTTCCACGATGATGAACAGGTGGAATCAAATAAGAAGAGAAAAATGCCAAGCCGCATATCTGCCTACGAAATTGCAAGGAAGAGTGTCGTATCAAAATTGGCACAGGTATAAGTGTGTACATTTTATAGCATGCACAGCGAAATTGACGCTTTACCAGGGTTTCGGAATTCAACCCCACCAAGTTGTGCTCAACTTTTTGGCCTCTCAACGTCTACACTTCGTTGATGACCAAGAACTGAATCCTACTGCATACGCTGAACAGTTTGCAGATCCAGATCCACTAAAAGCCCAGCCTCCTGAGGAGCTGCTGAGTCGCGCTCGCATGCTTCTGTCGACGGAGATCGGCAAGGATCCTTTACTAAGGAATGAATTTCGAAAATTATTCAGAGAGGAAGCGCAGATTACTGTTGAGCCGACTGAACGTGGCATTGCTAAAATCGACGAGCGTCACCCTTACTTCGTAAGTTCCATCTAGGTAGCCAGCCACTATTTGATCCTATATGCCAGAATTTCAAATATTTGTACCGAAAAGATATTAAGGATATGCTCGAGACTTCTCAATTTTTGCATATCCGCGCAGCTGAAGCAGAGCATCTAGTGAACATCATCATCAGTATTCCAACACCCGTCGTGAACGATTTCGAACGTCGTCTCAACGATGCATTTGCATCAGATAACTTCAGTGATGCTGCGAGGGCATGGAATGCTGAAAGATTACGTGTCGTGCAGGAAGTCATTCAACAACATCTAATTCCCACGGGAACCAAGTGGGCCAGAGAATACCTACGGGAAGAAGTAGAGGATTGCTTGGCCATACGATGTGCCAGTCGTCTCCGTGCAGTTCGTGCCTTCCATCTCGTTATTTGGATGTAATATTGAATTTGTACAGCGCATCGATGTAGCGCCTTACACCACGCCGTCCATGAAGCTGGATGCACCTTCCGTACTTGCCCTTTCATGGGGAAAGGGTGATCCTTTGAAAGATGCGGTACATCTCGTCATACTTGACGAAGCTGGACGAATGCGTGAATACACCAAGATAGATAACCTCCAGGACAGCGAGATGGTGGAGGAGTTTACTGATATCCTCAAGAAGCGCAAACCCGATGTTATCGTTGTTGGTGGTTTAAGTATGTCAACGCTTAAACTCACACACCGCGTCAAGGAGATTCTGAAGGGTGGTGATATTTTGGTGCGAGGTCCTACCATAAATGGCCAAACATTCAATATACCGGTCATTTACGTCTTTGACGACGTTGCTCGCATATATCAACACAGTAATCGTGCTATAGACGAATTTAGCGCTCTTCCTACAACGGCCAGATATTGCGTCGGTTTAGCTAGATATGCTCAAAATCCTCTAAACGAATTTGCTGCATTGGGTTCCGATATCGCAGCAGTCACTATCGAAGAAGATGAACAACATCTGGTGAGCATTCCTTCCACAATGCAATCGTGCCCTTTCATGACCATATGCAGGTCCCGAGAGAAAAGCTGTTGACTGCATTCGAGCGAGTTTTGGTCGACGTAACGAACAAAGTTGGAGTTGACATCAACCGTGCAGTTGCGGATTCTTACTATCAGCATCTTCTTCCTTTTATCTGTGGATTGGGCCCTCGAAAGGCGCAAATTTTGGTTAAGAAGATAGGATCTATGGCAAGTTTTTATACCATTCGTGTGCAGCATAAGACTATAAGATTGTTTAGGGGGGCAGCCTGGTGAACCGAGATCAGTTCATTAAGGGTGGCCTGCTAACAACCAAGATCTTCCTAAATGCCGCCGGTTTCTTGCGCATACTACAAGAACAAGATATGAAACCATCGAAAAATCGCCACGATGAGGACAACGCTCAGGATCCTTTGGATGATACGCGCATTCATCCAGAAGATTACGAACTGGCAAGAAAAATGGCCACCGATGCACTGGAACTGGACGAGGAAGATATACACGACGAACATCCGTCGCACGTGGTGTCCCTCATTATGCGTGATCCTGACAACGAGAAAAAGCTATCTGAGCTGAATTTGGATGAGTTTGCCATCAGTCTGTACGAAGCGAACAATGACCAGAAGCGACACACCCTCAACGTGATACGTGATGAGTTGGTTAGACCATTCGCAGAGCAAAGGGACAAATTCTTATTGCCAAACGAGTGGGAGGTTGTGACAATGCTCAGCGGCGAAAGCCAGCGGACTCTTCGACCGGGCTTCCTTATCTCCGTACAGGCCGTTCGAGTGCAAAAGCAATGTGTCAACGTTCGACTCGACTCTGGCGTGGAGGGTATCATCAATTCACACTTCATCGCAGATGAATTTCAAAATCATGCTGGTGATGTGATCAAAAAAGGACAGACTCTAGATGTTATAATCATTGATATCAAGCCTAATATCTACGACGAAGATTGTTTCATTGTGGAACTATCTTCGCGTCCAGTGGATACTAAGAACGGCGATGATACATACAGACGAGTCAGACACGACGAAGCATGGGATCACATTCGATATGACAAGGATAGGGAAGTCATGGATAGGAAGAAACGGGCGGAAGTGGATCGCACCAGAAGAGTTATTAAGCATCCAAACTTCCACAACTTCAATGCTGTGAAGGCAGAAGCCCACTTGGAAAAACAACAACGTGGTGATGTTGTCATTAGGCCTTCATCAAAAGGATCCAACCACTTAGCTGTGACCTGGAAAGTAGACGAAGGCCTCTACCAGCACATTGGTAAGCGATGGATCCTTCGATTCAGGCTTCGCATATCAACCATAGAGCATAGATGTAATTGAGCCAAATGCTGACCCGACGGGCCAGACAATTGGAAGTCAGCTCATCGTGGACAGCACGCATAGTTATGCAGATCTGGATGAGCTAATTGTTAACCATGTACAAGCCATGGCCCGACGTGTAGAGGAGCTTATGAACCATGAAAAATTCAAAGCCGGTTCAGAAGATGACCTGCGTTAGTAGTGGACCACTATGCGCTCCTCCTCCAAACAGTTGACAACTGTTGCAGACCTCTTCTTGAAAAATTACCTCGCCGCCAATCCTGCCAAGAGCATGTATGGCTTTACATTGAACAGAAAGAAACCTGGACACTTTAATCTCTGCTTCCTTGCAAACAAGAATTCAACTGTTCAGACATGGGTATGTCTATTTTACGATTACTTTGTACCCCCTTTATAATTCCGGATATCAGCCGGTACGGGTGACTCCCGAGGCATATTACTTATTCGATGCCGCTGCCGTTGGTGTTTCCGAATTATGTGATGCATTTAAAGTCAGGTATGTCTTGACAAAGTCTGCATGCCCATTTGGTGACGGTGCTCCGACATGTAGGCATTTGCACGAATCCCAGAACCTTGCAACTGCTGGCGGGAAGACACCTTTCGGAGCTGGCGGTAGAACGCCAGCACGTCCCGGAGGTGCAACCCCAGGACATATGTCTGTCCGTCAAGTCGGGCGAACCCCTAATCCGTATGGTGGTACTACTCCGGCAACCTATGGGGTGCCTCCAATTTCAAACTATGGCATGCCACCGTCAACACCATACGGTTATCAAACCCCCCATCGACCACCTTACCCTCCGCCATCGCGGCCTCTTGGTCCCTCCAGGTATGGCAGATCGTGCAACAGTGGTTCCACAACACAACACATCTTCGAGCTGGGGAAGTTCAGGTTGGATGTAATCTGTACCGTATTCGTGTTTCACCTTCTATATTGTAGTTATTGTATTGCTTAGAAATAATCTATTTTCAAGCTTATGGTGGTGTCATAATGTGCTTTATATCATGCACAAAAACCGTCCTCGTCGATTCTCCATGCCAGCCTCTGTTGCTGCTCGCACTGACCAGAAATCGTGCACCGGCGTCAACAACTATGCAAAAGTGAGATCTTAAATAACTGTGGTCGAAACTTTGGACATACTCATTTGAGATACATAACCCCCATGGTGCCCGGGAATGATCTTGAACTGAACACCTTTGGTTCTGCTCATACTATCTTGTTCAACATTCTCTGCGACATTCCACAATCGCAAGTTATCCACAGCAGCACTATTAGACAGTTAGCAAATGCAATACCATAGAGGTCATTGCATACCAAGCAATATGCCGACAATCAGGAAATGCCACGACACAAGACACGACACCAGAACTAGGAGGATTGCGTAAAGTCTTGAGGATTCTTGGCGTATTCAAGGTGCCCGAGCATCCTAGTTGACGCACGTCCCAGACATCAACCGTCCCGTTACGCCGTCCGGCATAAAGCTGGTTGCCATCTGTTGACCAACACGCCTGCCATGTACATAAGGAGGCGTACGGCGATGCATATGACCTACACTCACGGAGAGACACCAAGGCGGCGTCTTGTCGCTTATCCAAAGTCTTCCGACACCTTTTCCAGGTGTTTGTAGTCGTCTATCCCACAATATGACTTGGCCGTCAATGTACGCCGTCATAAGAATATTAGACGAATATGTCGCATAAGTCGCGGGATCCAGCAATGGTGGCGCATTCTTTGGCGGAAGTACCGAGCTCAAAGTGGGCCGTAAAGTCTCCACACTTTGGCTTGACGTGACAAAATTCGCAGCATTTTGAACGGGATCATTAACGGCCTTTTCGTCCACATCATTCACTGTGCCATTTGGATCGTCATCGAACAGGGGGTCATAGGAAATGTCAGACTTGGCGTCCGAGTCTGGTGCTAATTGGTTTTTGCTTTCTGGTTCAGCCTGCACTTGAGGTTTGGAAAGAATTCCATGGTTATTGTCCTCCAAGACTCCATGATTTATATATTCCAACCGATCATGGACGGTCTGCATTCTCGTTCCTTCATCACGGTAGCTGGGCGAAGGAGTGTTTGAATAGCCTGATGTTAGCGGCCGTAGAGCGACGGTGGTAAGCTTGTGCTCCATGAGCCGTAAAGTGCCTAGTTCTTTGTCCAGTGTTTAGATCCCATTGCTATATACGATGCTGTCACCAGCCCGATCAAAACCTGTTTTTGCGACGTACAATAGTCTCGCCATCCCATCCAGCACTGAAAAAACCTTTCTCATCAGCATCAAGGGATAAGGCAGATACATGTCCACGGTGTCCGTTCATGACATGTATCAAATGACCGGGATCATGACGAACTGTGAAGAGATTGATATGACCTGACTTTGAAGGTGATAAACGATGCTCAAAGTATGGCAGAAAATTCGTACATCTGTGCCAGCAAGCGCCCACAGTGCATCTGAATGCATAGAAAGGCTGTACACGGGACATGGCGAGGGCTCGTCTTCTCCCATATTTTCCTTCGACTTGGATGGATCTTGCGGAAGAGGATTTTCCCACCAGTACCTTAATTGACCTGACTTCATGATACCTTCAACGACACCGGAATGGTGTCTCTGTGGCGCCGTCAAAAAGCTTTTCCCGTTGACGGCGGTGAAAATATCGTAATTACGAATATATCCATCATCCGAGCCAGTGAGAAGATGCGTCATGCAATAGGATGCCGCGAGTGCATGAGTAGGGACAGGATGAGGTATTGCACAAATTGCTTCTATTACGAACGATCGCGGAGATGGAAATCCGTTCGCTGATATTGATAGGGCCTTTTTGCGCAGCTGGATTGGCGATGGGGAACGTTTGCGAGGCGCATGTATAGGCGGCGTCTCCGAGGACAAGGCTGCTTTACATTCTTATGATTTTCTCATTGGGAGAATTAAGAAACATACGTCCACTCTGATTCGATGTCGGATGAAGTGGTCTTGCACTATCCGGACCAGGAATCGACACTCCCAGACTTGATTGTATCCACTGCCATCTGAGCAGGTGGAATAGGATCATCATCCTCTTCTTCTTCGTCAGAGGCATCATCAGAATCCTCCACCGAATCCTGGGAGCAGGTAAACACGCCAGAAGGCGAGATAGCTAAGTCCACCATGTACCTCATCCGCATCCTCTGTGGCATCGCCTGGACAGTCAAGGCCATCGTCTTCGCCATCTAATTCCGCATCTTCATTATCAAAGTCGACGTCTTCGACGTTGTCGTCGTCTGAGTCGCTCGGCGACATGACGATTCTTGATTAAGTACAAGTCGGATACATATGTAATGACTTGACCAGACCTTGACCGGTGACCCTTCATTATGGTTTTAGCGGACTTGGGCCGCAAACTCAACGCCGCTCTTTCTTCGTTGAATAGGGCACCAATTATCGATGATAAAGTACTGCCTTTGCGTTTCTGATTTTATTTGTCCATCCTGAATCTGGGACAAGGTGCTCGATGGAGCTCTGAAAGAGATCACAGCTGCATTGCTCGAATCCGACGTTAACGTCAAGCTCGTCGCTCAGCTGAGACAAAAGGTCAAAGCTAAAGTAAAGGCGTCTCTCGAGGGTAATGCGGACAAGACGAAGGAAGCAAATAGGAAATATATAGTCCAAAAGGTACAGTGTGCATTCTCAGTTCTACCAGACCTTCATCATCTTTCTAGGCACTATTTGATGAACTGGTATCGTTAGTAGATCCAGGAATCGAGCCGTATAAGCCAAAGAAAGGTCAACCGAATGTGCTAATGGCTGTTGGGCTGCAGGTACATGCAATTAGCACTGAATGATTTTAACGCTCGATTCATCGCAACATAGGGTAATGGGAAAACGACTACATGTACAAAACTTGCAGTGTATTATCAAAAGCGTGGATTCAAGAGTGCTATTGTCTGCGCTGATACGTTCCGTGCTGGTGCATTTGACCAGACGCGACAATCGGCAACGAAAGCCAAGGTCGCTTATTTTGGATCATACACGGAAACGGATCCTGTTTCCATCGCAACACAAGGAGTTGCAAAGTTTAAGAAAGAACGGTTTGAAGTTATCATCGTAGACACGTCTGGACGGCACAAGCAAGAGTCTGAATTGTTCCAGGAAATGGTACAAATTGGCGAGGCGGTAAAACCTAACATGACAGTGCTGGTATTAGATGCAAGCATTGGTAAGTCTCTATCTTTTATTCGTATTTCACTACAACTTATGCCATTCAGGTCAGGCGGCAGAGGCACAAAGTCGTGCCTTTAAGGAGAGTGCCGACTTTGGGGCCATTATAGTCACCAAAATGGATGGACATGCCAAAGGAGGAGGAGCGATTTCCGCGTACGTTAAGAGCCTGTGCTAATAAATGCGCTCATATCGCACTAGCGTTGCTGCAACAAAAACGCCAATCATATTTCTTGGTGTTGGAGAACATCTTCATGACCTTGACCGTTTTTCGCCGCAGCCATTTATCTCAAAGCTTCTTGGTTTAGGTGATATGCAAGGTTTAATGGAACATATGCAAGATCTTGCCACCCAAAATCCTGATAAGCAGAAGGAAATGGCCAAGAAACTCGAAGAAGGCAAGCTCAGTATTCGTGACTGGCGTGAACAGATTCAAAATGTCATGAATATGTAAGTGATTTTGCGTGAACACTGCATCATTATAACCTTAACCATAAATTTAACAGGGGACCCATAAGTAAAATTGCTTCAATGATTCCAGGGTTGCCCCAGGATCTCCTTCAAGGCTCTGACGAGGAGGGCTCGCTACGGCTGAAGCGCATGATATATATCACTGATAGCATGACTGCTATGGAACTTGATTCAGACGGTTTACCTTTCATGGAAGTGAGCAAGGACGGCAAACCGGTTGGGTTGACATGGCGTGTCACTCGAGTTGCGCGTGGCAGTGGCACCAGTGTTCGAGAAGTCGAAGAGCTTCTGTGTCAATATAGGATGATGGCCAATATGGCCAAACAGGCCGGTGGAAAGAATGGATGGTTTGTGACAAAGATGGCTTTCCGAAACTCCCAATCTGATGTTTACGACAGGTTACAGGCAATGCAGAAGGTACAGTCAGCTGCTGGTGGGAAAGGACGGGGTATTGGTGGCATGCCCACACCTGCACAAATACAGGCGATGCAGGTAAGACTAATTGCTAGAGACAGAATTTTTAACGCCGAATTTTGATAGCGTGCTATGCCACCTGGAATGCTGCAACAAATGCAACGACAACTCAGAAGCGGCGGCGGAATGCAGGAAATGATGAAGGCAATGATGCAAGGACAGGGAGGGGATCAATTTGACATGGAAGAGATGCAACGTAAGAGTGCACATTTGTCCTGTATACAAATGCTGATGAGATAGGGATGATGGCATCAATGGGGAACGGGTTGGGTGGACTGGGAGGAGGGATGGCAGACATGTGGAAGATGATGGGTATGGGTGGCGCTGGACCACGATAGCCAAATACGGTACGATTGGCGGGCGCGTGACCTGTCACGGGCGTCTTTCCGGCAGTTGCCCACCGCCGTAATAGCCGTTGCACTCTGCTTTGGACAAAGGAATAAACAGGGTGGGCTTTGGCATCCCACTGTTTTTCGGTTCCAGAAATGATGCAGATGGCTGCGTACGTTATAAATCAGGGTGAATGGAATCGCAGCGAACAGTTGTCCGAATAACATGCGAGAAGGGGTCCGATGCCTATTCCACATGGAACACAAAACCATGGCGTAGACATGAACAAAGCGCGGAAAGCAGGCGCAATGCAGAATAGTGGTATGCTCGTACACTTATGCACTCGCCATCCTTGGCCATCCCGACCAAGCTCGGGTTAGGGTTGTCGTCATCCCTGAACGCCCCTGTGAGAGTGCCTGACATATCCCACAACTAGAACTGTTTTGGGTGTGTATAAGGACCAGCACAAGCTCTGGGTACACGCCATGCCGCTCGTACTTTCTCGCTAAACTCATGTCTCCGGAATCTTCACCTCTCGGAGATGACGATTCTGACTACTTTCGCATCGTTCATGAGCGCTCTTTGAACACATTAAATACCACTTACATGTTACCTGTTGACGAGGATGAGCTGAAGGTATTTCAAATTCGCTTCTGGAGTATTTGGCTCATTAATTTATGATTTCTGCTTTCATCGTTTAGCGCTCAGAACTACATCATAGAATGTTGCAATTTGTCTTTCAAGGAAAGAATTATGTAGGACCTGTCAAACGAACTCTGCAGTTTGGTGAGCGACGGAGAGGTACGATCCTTGTTCCGCAGGGAGAGTCGATTCCTCATTTCTGCCTAGTTCTTGATCTTGGCACTGGCGCTGGGCATTGGTGGAGTATTTAAGCTCAACCAGAAAGTGGCAATATGAATTCCTGTGACAGGGCCATTGATATGGCAGACGAATTCCCCGGAGCAGAAATCATTGGCGTAGACCTTGCTCCTATCCAGCCCAGGTTAGTCTACGTAGCACGATTCAAGCACCACTAAAACCAATTCCATTAAGGTCGGTCCCGCCAAACTGCACGTAAGCATCCTGCACAGTAATGGTGATTCCTTTGACCTTATACATTGCCTATAGGTTTGAGCTTTGCGATCTTGATCAATCGAGCTTACCTTATCCAAGCAATTACTTTGATATGGTACATGCACGCTCAATGCACATGGGTGTATGCAAACAACACGACCATATCTTCAGACCAAGACTCACATCAAATGCAGATCCGTGACTACCCTAGGCTCCTACGAGAAGTCGCACGAGTTTTGCGCCCTGGCGGCCTTGTGTTGCTTATCGAGTCAGATCCTTCACCGGCCATTGCAGCAGATGGGCAAATTATTGCCCTTCCACGTGATAGAACTGATTTGAACGGTTGGTATACGCTGTGGAACATGTATAGAGAATGTCTTCGACGGCAAGGGATCGACATTACTGTCCCTCGACATCTGTCGGAGCTTCTCGCTACCACCCAAGCTTTTGAGAGCGTCGTTGCGCATGATGGACACATCCCTGTGGGATTTTGGCCTAAAGGTAAAGTCCTATCTAAATCAAGCTCCAAAACACATAACTCATCAAGGAAGATGAGCATCAACTCAGTGTTGGGCAATTACAATGGCTGGACTACGATCTGTTTATTCCTGCTTTGAAACCACTCTTTCTTTCGACTGGTGTACCAGAGAGCAGCGTTGATCGCGTAATAAAAGAAGCTCAACGGGACTTGTATTATCCTTCCACTTCCTATTTCACTCTTATCCATGTAGTTTACGCTGTAAAACGAAATCAAGAACATGCCATACATTCACAATAACTGAAATATCTTTAAAACTGATTTATCTGATCATACAATCCAGCCACCAAACAGAGTTCGCGAACACTGGCACACAACGTCATATTTACTGTGTAGTACAAGCACGTCTAAATGAGAGGACGGGTTCCAAACTTAATTGGTCCCAGACACGACGTAAAAGCACCTGTTCAAAGCGACCCAACCATCACAGCTCACATCTACTCGGGCCCGCTGGATTTCGAGTACTCATGAAGAACTGCGAGTGCCTCGTTGACTTTAGCATTCATGGCATCACTGTTCTCGAGGAGGTGTAAGAGCTCATTGTTGTCCATTTCAAGTAGCATCCCAGTGATTTTTCCGGCCAGTTCAGGTTGCGAACTACGATGTCGCTGTTCAGAATCAAGAATTATAGATGAATCGTGGGGGACGTACGAGACAATACTCATGTAAATGACTTCGCCCAACATCTGCTTTTGTTCCATGGGAGAAACTGCTGCCAGTTGGGAGGCTGTAATGGAAGGAGCATCCTGGGCAGGTACAACTGATGGCTGGGGTTGGACTGGCGCAGGAGCAGGAGGGGCGCCTGGAAATGGTTGAGAGCGCTGCTAATCGACTAATGTCTCACGTACCTGGCGCAGAAGCATTGACTGGACGTTGCGGCGCAACAGCCTGGGGACCAGTGGCACGAGGAGCACCGTTAGCCTGAGGTGGACCATTGACCCGAGGTATGGGGGGAGCGTTGATGTTAGTCGGGGAAGAGCCAGGCCCGCGTGCTACAGGAGGACGAGGAGCCCCACGCGGAGGATAGGGCGTCATGCCATAACCCTGGGGAGCCTGTCCATATGGTGTTGGAACAGGGTATTCCAGCAACCTGGCCATTGGGCCCATAGCGGGGACGAGGAGGCATCATTCCTGGCTGCCCATAGCCCATCATGCCACGACCTTGGGGAGGAAAGCCAGGAGCAGGAGGATAGTAAATAGGACCATTCATGTACCCTCCCGACAGACCCGCAGCCGCAGCTTGTTGCATACGGAGCTGGTTCCGCTGAGCAATTTGGCTCTCCAGCTGCTGTCTGCGTACTTCGCGACGCTGAGCGAGAGAAACATACAGTGGCTTGTTTCCGATCATCTTGTTGTTCATCTCAGCAACAGCTTTAGTTGCCTCGTCGGGAGATGAGAAGCAAACGAAGCCAAAACCCTTGGATTTTGTCTTATCATCCCGCATGACTTTGCAGCTTGTGATAGTACCAAAAGGCTCGAATTCATTGCGCAGCTTGTCATCATCGAAATCGTCATCCAGGTTCTTGATATAGAGATTGACTCCCTGGTACTTGCTAAGTTTCTCCATCTTAGCTTGTTCGTACGACCTTCGTAACTCCTCCTCTCGCTCGGCTTTCTTCTGGGCCCGAGTTACGAACAATTTCCTGCCTCGAACGTCGGTGTCATGAAGAGCGTCAACCGCCTTCTGAGCCTGTTCGTGCGACTCAAAATTCACAAATCCAAAACCTTTGCTCCTTCCCTCTTCATCGAAAGCAATGAGGGCAGAGGTGATTTCGCCAAATTCAGTGAAAAGCTTCTGGAATTCTTCTTGTGTTACTTCGGGGTCGAGGTTTTTGATATAAAGATTTGTGAATTGGGACTTCATCTCATCGAGCTTCGACTGGCGTTCCTATAGGTCAGTCAGTAGGATCGTTCGTCAAAAATTGATAGGAACCAACAAACTTTGCGTGAAATGTGATGGCCAACGTACACCTTCTTGTCATTGAGCAGCATGCCATTAACGGCCTTAATGGCGTTCTCTGCCGCCTCTCCCGTCTCGTAATGAACGAAGCCGTAACCCTTGGACCGACCGTGCTCATCAGTGGCAACTTTGCACGACAGAACGTTGCCGAAAGCAGCGAAAGTGTCGTGGAGAGCCTATAAAGTATCAAAAGCAAGGTATAATTGCCATGCTTTGAGACAAACCTTATTGTCAATCTGCTCGTCCAAATTTTTAATGAATATGTTGCCCTGCCCTGTCTTACGAAGAGCAGGGTCGCGCTGAGACCACATGATCCGGCTGGCAGGTCGTGAACTCGAAGTCATAATTCCATCTGTTTCAGCTTACCATGCACGATTCTTTATCAGCGAATAATTAAGCTGCTCCAGAGCCCGCTCGCCTATCACATGGCGTGAGCACACAAGATCAAAGCATTGCGAGACGAGGTGACAGACCGTCGCTGGTATTCAGATAATTGACATACGCATAACCGAGAGAACGGCGAGTAACCGCATCACGACAGACACGGATGCTAAAGGGGGTATGAGGGAGAATCGTATGAACGAGCTGCTCGGTACCAACCTGGCGACGGGTCCAATCATATTGAAGATTTCGAAAAGCATAGCCTCTGTCACCGAAGGGTCTAATTCGCCGACATAAAGAGATGCAGAAGGAGCAGCAGCGACTGTAGTCTGAGGAGCAGGGGGATTGTACGGAACAGGGGCAGAACCAAGGGCCTCGGGGACAACTTGAGGAACGGCCTCGGGTTGAACGACGGCAGGAGTAGACATGCTGATGGTGTTAGATTTTTGTGGTATAAGGGGTCGTTACTGCTTTGTGGACTTTTTCTGCGACTGGACGATGTAAACAAGAACGATCTTGATCATGGAGAACGTACACAGGAAAGAGGTAACAACACAACTTGTATTTGGGATTTTATGGATTTTATATAACAACTTTTGCCTTGGTCGGCGGTAAACAAGACGATGTGGATGGCGAACTTACCTTTTATGATGGTTGTTTGAAGAAAGCAGCAACGAAGCGATTTCTCGTTTTTGACAATCTTTCAAACTCCGCTACGCACTGTTCACTTCCAAAAATGGGCGACACAGTGCATCACATCGCATGGCAGTGCATACACATGGATATCGACACAGCCCGTACATGGTATCTTTCCTATACTCTCGTAAAGTACGCCTTCGCACCTCTTGTGGCTAGCTCAGCCTTGGCCTGCACATCCTAGTCATTTTGTGCAGAGAAAAAATCAGAAACCAATACTTGCCTTGTCCATCGTGTGACCTGCGGCTGTGTGGTGGGCGTAAATCTAACGCAGATATCAGCATTTAGATAACAGCCCTGTTTCAGCGCTGACCTGGCGATAATACAATGCATTGCCCACTCCCTGAATGACCCATCCAGTCGTTGCCACCGTTCCTAGTACTGCTGCTGCCCACGAGTGATTGACAAAGTGCTGGATAGTCTGAATAAGCCCTGCGGAGCCCGTGCTATTGATAGGAGCCATCATCAGCTTCTGCCTCGGAAGTAATAAGAATATGCATACCTTGGAACACCGATGATCCTGTGGGGGAACTGAGCTCATGTTCAAGAGTACAGATGGCATGTACTCACATGTAGGCGCTGAAGAGAAGATGGAATCCGCCAAAGAAGAAGTACAAGTCTAAATTCCATGTAACTGGATTATGGAATGCGGGGGGAATCTGGCGATCCTTACAGTAATATAGTGCTTGCTCCTAGGAATAGTGAGGTCAGCAGAGTAGTAAAAACCAAGAGTCTACTCACCTTCATATATCCGTTATAAACGGGACTGTGGTTGATTAGATTGACAAAGACGAGGAGGTCCAGTAATACCTACCGGTACCATAGGAGAAAGGATGCGATTGGAATAATAAGGAAGTACCTTGATGGTGTCAAAACGAAAACAATATGTAAGGTGAGTTCCACGCACCCAATACTGGCTCCTAGATCTCTGGCGCCGTCTGAAGATCGCGCGAGAAGGATGAATATACACGCTATCATGTTTACAACAAGAGTCAACACTAGGACAAGCCATAGCTGGTACAAGCGCGTTATTAGCGGCCGAGACGCCTCGGGGATCTCATCCTGAATGGAGTGGAAGATTAAAGGAAAAACTGGCGAGAGATAGGTCAATGACAACCAGAAGGGGTTAATTAAACGCTCACAGGGGGGCCAATTATTTCTTCCATGCCTGCGAAGATGTTCTGTTTTTCTGTTAAGATCTTCTTCCCGTCGCTCGAGATCCTGCTCGCGTCGGCGGAGTTCCTCTGATCTTGAGGCTTCTGCTTGGGTTGGACCGGCAGGTGGATCATCAAAAGGATTTGCATCCAGTGAATGAGTTGATGCGAATGGATTTGTATAGCTGGCTATATTATTGATCAATGACCCGTCGAAATGACAAGATACTGCAACGTACACATGATGGAACGTGGACGTTTGTTTTTCGGAGCGGCTGTGCAGCGGGTTTCGCGAAATGCCGATGTTTGGCAATGACCGGATGTGCAAATACAAGATGCACCCCTGAGAATACGACCGAGGAGTGATGAAGATAAGTTTCTGATCAACTAACGTTTAGGCCAAAGCATGTCTCGCCCGGGACTGTCAACATGCGACGTTGTTGGGGAGGGTGACGGCAGCGGGCAGGAGGACGGCCAATTCGAGGTATCAATAAGCTATTTTCATGCCATCGTGTGGGATTGACTTCTTGTAGGCCTTGTCCCAGCCCTTCTCAACGGACCGTCCTCGTGCTTTTGCTTTTGTGCTTCTTTCATATCCCATCCGAAGCTTGCCTTTAGTCTGCCTTTAAATAAGGCCCTAACACCAGTCCTTGCCCCGCCAGTTCAATCCTTATCAACGCCATTCGTTCAACGACCCGACATGTCCCGCATGCTTTCACTCGTAACTCTTGTCTGTATCGTTATTCCTTCTGTATCTGGCCTTGCAATGCCTCGCTCTGTAGCTCCTACCGGTTGGGCTAGCAACCTCGAGGTATTGCATTGTCAACATTTTTTGTGCAAATAATCATCTGCCGTCCCTATCAGCCCTACGACAGATACCACCTTAGATATGTGGTCCTCAACTGTCATGAAAAACATAATACGCCTCTTCTTTAGCAAGTGTTGCCATCCTCTCTTAGTATGTATCCCAAGGAAAAAGTAGACCGCGGCCAATGACACACCATTCTCAGGCATCGGAAGCTCCCAGAAAAACGTTGCCTTCCCTGTGTGTACATGCGTCTTCATCGGCAACAGCTAGGATCCCTATATCGACCGATTCCTCCCTCAATGACGGAGGTTGTGAAGAAGCAGACGACCTGCCGCCTACAACGCAAGGAGAGTCGGGACACACTCACGCCAATTCAACTCGCGTTCCGAGTCAATCAATGACAAGCGTCGCATCTGCTACAGCCCGGCCAAGTTCGGCGCATATCCTTGGGCTTTCTGCGTTAGCATCGATGAAAAAGCATAAGCATGGCCACAAGTATCCCATCAAACAATCGACTGGCTCTAGCCACATCATCACTGGTGGCTTGTGCGTGACAAAATCCCAATTGTTCAGGTTGCTCACTGTTGTTCCACAGCGCTACATACTTCTACCAGAATGGCAACGCGGGTGCTTGCGGTGCATACCATAGCGATTACGATCTGATCGCAGCCATAGGTCAGTAGTCACATGATAGTCGGACATTTGATCAACTTGCAGTCATCATACTAGATGCCGTACGTTATGGATACCTTGGTGGACGGTCCGAACTTTGTGGCAGGAAGGTCAGAATTACCAACCCTGCCAACAATAAGGCAAGTCAGGGCTGTCGGTCTAACTTTCATAGCTAACATACAGTGCAGTCTGTTGTTGTTCTCATTGCCGATGCGTGCCCTACATGCAGGAATGCCAACTCCATTGATCTTTCCGTAGCTGCATTTCAACATCTTGCCGATTTGAGTCAAGGCATTGTCAGCAGTACGTTGTCTTGTCCGTTATGCTACCATTATCTCATGCGTTTCTAGTCGTGTGGTGGTTCGAGTAATCTGACGATTCTCTCACTCTCGTTACTTGCAGTTTTTCTGTGCGTTGTCATCGCAGTGCTGGGCTCACTACGTTTTGCCGAGCCCGTTGGCTGCTGGCGGCATTTTCCATATGAACCCCTGAGGGATAGATCCATGGTTTCATCACAAGTTTCGGTCTTTAGCTGTCCTCGTATCCCCAAATTAATGGCTGGCCACTCTGTAGACTATGTACGAAATAGAAACATTTGTGTGACATTTGTGTGACATGGTGTACAAGATCCTTGTCGTTGGCGGGAATGGCTTCATAGGTGCCCATGTCTCGTCCTTTTCCCTCCTCCATGGTCTTAGTTAGTGCGCACTAGGCTCTTCTATCTGCAAAGCCGCCTTGGCACATGGCATGCAGGTCGCGAGCGTCAGGTGAGCGTCGCTTGAGAATCTGCTAATCCATGCTGTACGTAGTCTCGTGACAGTTCCTCAGGTACACCTTTCCAGACGTTCCAAAGGTCATAGACCAGACTGGACGAAACATGTGCGTTGTCCATATCACACGCTATTAAGCGACTGACCGTGTGTTCACCTCACTGGCACTGCGTGTATGATTGCACTATGCTACTTTCGGTTTCAACGCTAGGTTGAATGGCACAAGGGCGACGCCTTGGAACCCCAGTCATTCGCACACTTATTTCCGGAGATGGAAGGCGTGGTGCACACGATTGGAACATTGTTAGAGGATGAAGGAGAAAGGCCGGGTTACAAAAAGTCCGTAAGGGATGGTGACCTATTCAGTCTGGCCAGTCATCTACTAGCAGCTGCATTTGGTGGTGGCGAGACAAGTGGAAATCCGTTGGCGAAGCCTGCGGAGGGTGGGGTATCAAGAAATGGAAGTTATGAGGCTTTGAATCGAGATGCTGGTAAGCGTAGGCTGTATCCTGTAACCTTATTGACGGTATTTGCTCAGCGTTGCGCGTCTGTGAGGCATTTATGGCCTCGTCCCCCACTACGACCGCCACCAAGGAGGGAAGACCTCGGCCATTCATATACATATCAGCGGAAGATATTTTCAAGCCCTTGATTCCGGCCCGGTATATCGAGACGAAGCGAGAGGCGGAACAGGGCATAAGCGAAATGATGCACGGACGGGCAGATTACCGAGGAGTATACATCCGACCTGGTAGGCGCATGGGTGCATGGTGCAAGAGCGTTGCTAAAGCTGGCGGCAGGACTTGTTTATCACGCGCATTCTCGACCATTGACGACACCCGCGGCGGTGCTTGTGGAACTGTCAGCTAACCTACATGAAAGAATACCCCGCGGCATCCCCACGCCAGCAGGGATCCTGCGAACGGTCGGGTCTGCGCTGGCACCGCGAGAGGGGTCGGCATTTGAGTCGATGGCAAATGCGCTGACTGTTCATGCGGTGCATGTCGACAGCGTCGGACACGCGGTATGCGCCGCAGCGGAGGGCAATGTGCGCGGCGTTGTGACCGCGCGCGGGATTCGGAAGCTGATTGGGTGGGCCGAGTCATCTTGAACTACTTGTAATAATATTGTAAAACTCGTAATTATAATATAAAACTTGGCCCATCTTTCTTCCAGCCATGTATGCTAGGTTCTCTGCCAAATCCGCTGCCAAATCCGCTGCCCGCCATCTATCCCACAATGCGCATGCCCGAACCCTCCCCTTCTTTCTTGCCGCTCAGGCACGCTCTGGATTTTCCTCCTCAGATACGAATGGTTCTGATGGACGTCGAATGCTGCGTATGCTCATGTTCGGCAAGCCGGGCGCAGGCAAGGGCACACTAACAGCACGGCTGGTCAAAAAATATGATGTCGTCTCACTCTCAACCGGCGATCTGCTGCGGCGGCACATTGACCGACGTACGGAGGTCGGGAGAGAGGCGGAGCAGATAGTGGCCGCAGGGGGACTGCTGCCGGACGAGGTAATGCTGCGTGTGGTGAGCAGCGAGCTGGATGAACTGCGCGGGCAACACTGGATTCTGGACGGTTTCCCGCGGACGCTTGGCCAAGCGGGACTGCTCCATGCGTATTTGAAGTAAGTAGGGCGGCTTACTGTGCGAAGCGAATCTGACGACGGCTGCAGCAAGCGCAACATGCCGTTGTCATTGGTCGTCAATCTCGACGTCCCGGATGACATCATTCTCGGCCGCATATCTGACCGATGGGTCCATCTATCATCGGGAAGAGTCTATAATCTCTCTTACAATCCTCCTCGTGTTCCCGGCCGCGACGACCTGACTGCCGAACCGCTCACTAAGAGGCCAGACGACAATCCAGACGTCTTTGCTCGCCGTCTCACCAAGTTTTATGCGGCGACCGCGCCCCTCCTCGAATACTATACCAATCAGGCTTCAAAGACGATCTCACCGCCTCGCAACCCCAATGTACATCCTCACCAGCTCTCCTTCCCACAGCCCGGCCAACCTACCCTTAAAATGAGATCCCTTACCGGATCGACCTCAGACGAGATCTGGCCACAACTCGAAGGCATCATTCGGGGTAGTTTCCCCTCTCTTCGAGAACGCGTTGAGACTCTCGAGATGAAGGAGAAGAGAAGGCGACATAGCCTTAGCGAAGCGGTCCTTGCCGATGGGCCCGGCCTGAACGCTGGTGTGAGAGAGTGATTACTGCATTCCACTTTGATGACTAGAGACGAGTGACGAATGACACTTGTATTGTTATAGTTTTTATAGCTTCGATTATCGCAGGCCATACCTGTTGACAAATGATTAAAGGCCCATACAGCGAAGAAAAGTACACCTTACATTTTAACCTTATACAAGGCTTCTGGAAACCCGCATTGCACCTGCTCTTTGACTATTTTCAATCCAGCTAGCTTGAACAGCTCTTTCCAAGCCATGTCCGATCTTTGTGTGGCAGCACATCGATTTATTGCCAGGACTAAAAACACGAGACCCACCTTGTAACGCTAGAATCCTGGCCATCAAAGACCGTTCTTCCAGTCCCGTCTTCGTTGTCTGAGCATAAGTTCTCTTTGACCACGATTAGGCTTCGATCCTTCTGTCCATCCCTGCACAAGGCCGCGTGGCTACGGCGCAGGAAGGCGACGAGATCAACGTCACTGAGATGGCCCATGCACCACTGGCACCAGATCACATCGTAGCCAGCTTTGATGTCGTCCAGCGGTCGTGCAGGCTGATGGCCAACACGATCCAGAAAATTGACGCGATGCGGATATGATGGATCGAACTGTTGCAGCGTGCCCCTGTAGAATGGTTACACTTTTGATCTGGTCGGCAAGTCCCTGCCAGACACTATTTTTTTCATTTACATTGTCGTCGCTCGATGTTGAAGTTCCTCGTGCGCGCGCGAGTGCTTCGTTGACGAACGCGTCGACAGGTTCGAGCAGGACTACATCCGACACGAGAGGCAGGAGAACGTCGGCGGTCACTCGACCAACGCCGGCGCCCACGTCGAGGGCCCGAGTGCGTCGTTCTAGATTTCCCTTGAGCGGCTGGAGAGATGAGGGCACTGTTGATAATTCCGGGTAGATACTGAGCAGGAAGAGCCTGGAATCGAGTGCATCGATGCGGGGAAGAGACTTTGGGTTGGCTCAGATCTCAACGGCCTGTGAAAAGAAAACGGCGTTACCCCAGCGCCAAATCCACCTGAGAACGATAAGAGACAAGCGAGAGACTCTGAGCTCAAAGATGCGCATACCTAGCACGCCATCGTAATTGGCAGGCTGCGTGTTCCAGTACTCGATGCCATCTTCCACCACGGGCTTTATCTCAGCCATCGCTTGGCAAAACAAAGCACAATGGACGCGTCCAAGATCAGCCAGCCCCTCTTCCTCTTTGACGACGACGATGACGTTGAGTTTGTCGCCGCAGACAGAACACAGCTCCCGCGGGATGCTTCATCGCAGGACCAGCCCGCAGATGCTCCAGAAGTAGCTTCAGAACCGGCAGTCCCGACC
The DNA here is from genome assembly GCA_023014455.1 of Amanita exitialis. Classification (NCBI taxonomy): domain Eukaryota; kingdom Fungi; phylum Basidiomycota; class Agaricomycetes; order Agaricales; family Amanitaceae; genus Amanita; species Amanita exitialis. The sequence continues at coordinate 1,969,495 of JAEBUR010000001.1, forward strand.
ACGGACGCGTTTGATCTGGAAGCTTACCAGAGAGAATCTCTGGCCCGGCACCGAAGGGAATATGACAAGAACAAGAAGTCGGTGGTCATTTCAGAGTCTACCTCTAAGACTACTCCCGCGCCCACTAAATCATCCGCCGCCAAAGACGCTGGAGAAAAAACTGGTGATAGAAAACCGCGCCGGAAACCAACTAGATTAGACGAGGGAATACTGTTAAGTCCCAAAGGATTTCCTCAGTTAATGAAGGCTACGCAAGAATTTAGAATCAAGGGGAAAGGACACGAGGTACGCTTGCCTTCGTCGACAGACATGTCACGTCAACCGCGTCCATACAGGCCACAGATCTTGATCGTCTGTTGCAAATATACCACTTCTGGACTCACCAACTCCATCCCAAGATGCAGTTCAGAGACACAGCTCTGCGATTAGAAAAACTGTGCCATTCGCGTCGAATGTTGGTACGCGATTGTGTGTTTTAGCGGCCATGGTCCCATCTGACGTACCTTAGTCTGCTCTAAGTGTCTGGCGTGACGAAGTCCACGCGTTACCAGATGCAAATGATCAGCCCTTTGAAGAACAACAGGTTGCAGATCAAAACATGGAGGATCAAATCCCAGAAAACATGGCAGCGCTGTCTGCCGACGTTCCTCATGCCACTCCTCCCTCATCTCGTGCCGCTTCCCATCCTCCAACTTCTGATATGGAATCAGAACCGAACCATGTGATCGACGACATTTCAGACACTGATATGGATGCTCTGATTCAGGAATATGCCGACAAACCTCCGGACGAAGATATGTGGCAGGATCCGAGTGCTCTCGAGGACTATTTTGCCGTTTCCGCTCCACCATCACTTGATCCAAAAAGGGGCAATGGACAGGCAACAGTCACCTCTACGTCGCATGAAGAGGTTGAGGACTGGGGAGAGGACATGTACATTTAACATTTAGCTCTGATAGATTATCCACCCAAACTAGTAATAATGATGTTCCACAACACCCGAAAAATCAGGAATATCCAATGTCCTGAGGTGCCCAGAGCACACAGCGACCGCTGGCATTCCCACTCACGGCTCTTTCAACAATGTTAGGATGCGATGCTGTAACAGCCTGCACAGCCGATATACTATCCACAGATAAATAATGATTCATGAATCAGAAAGACGACAAACCGTTGATGATCAGACAGTCGCGTAATCAGTTCACCCTGGATGGTAGTCAGCATATACCCAATCTTCATGAACGGAATGCACGTACTCTGCCCGAAAATATGTCCAGCGAGTGGTTCATATTGCCAATCTAGTCTGGGCGTTGATAATAGTCTCAACCGTAACACAACGGGCTTACAGTAAAATGTGGATAGACATCGGGATTAGGGCTCCATTGTGCTCTTAGTATTGTCAGCCATTTTCCCTGCGTTATGTGAGCTGTATAAAACCCATCGGAAAAACAAAACCCGAACCGTTTGGCAGTTGTGCCTGATTCTACTGAACGGCTTAGAATTAGGGAAAGGATCTTGAGATTCGAACAAACGAGAATCAAAGTCCCACACTGTACGAGGGCCTCGATGAACTATATAGCGTGGTTGGTATATCAGGACTTACGACGCAGTGCATCATCATAACTCGTGCTGACAACTTGACGCCCTCGGGGATCCCAATACGCAGAACTTACCGACTTGTCATGACGCCATACCCCCCGCAAAGTACCTTTACCCCGTTTAGATTCAGTGTACTTGGTCACTCTATCAGAGCTGAATTCAACGGAAGAGTGAACTGACACCTCCAGTCCGCCAGGAGGCGATGCAAGAGGCGCATCGTCAACAACATGTCTCTCGATGTTTTTCAGATTGCGTACGTCCCATATCCTACAAGGCGTGAGCCGTAGCACAACATAACGTCAACAGCACCTCACATCAGAGATCTATTGTTGCTGGCCGTCAATAAAAAGTTGGGTCTTGTAGGGTTGATGCTGACGCAGCCGATTTTGGTGTCGGACAAAAAGAATCGCTTGGCCTTAGATTTGTGCTGCCGCAAATCCAAATGTGACACTCCGCCTTCACCGTCTGATATCCACATTCCATGCCCCAACGGGTCCAAGTCTATGCTGCAGATAAGGGCTTCGTCCGAAGAAAAGACTTCATGAGAAATTCCGGTGGTAAACGACAGATAACGAATTGTGCAATCGTAAGAGCTGGTATAAAGCTATAAGCAAGCTTCAGCGATAAATATACGGTTCTGAATGGAGAAATCAATTACAGAGTGTCCGTGAACTGGATCCATCCTTATGCACGAGATGGAGGATTTTGCAGTCGCAGGCCAATGAACTTGCAGGCGCCAATACTTCCCCCCTTCGGCATCATCGGGAGCAGAGATGTCACCATCCTCGTCAGCAGTTTCCTCTGGCGGCGCTCTTGCGTCCCAAATTCCGAGCTGGCCATGCTTGTCTGTGGCAAATTCTATCAACGTGCAAACATTTGGTAGAGAAAACTCGCCTCCAAAGAAGATAAGATCTTTCGTCGGTTCAGGATGGTACGCGCAAGAGTATACACGATCTTGGGTAACTTTGGAGCGCGAGATTATCTTCATGGACTTTAGTCTCGTTCTCAATTCTTCCACCGCGGCATTGTCGCTCTTGTCAGCGTAAGCTTCTGTGTCGCCTTTTCCACGTGGATGGGGACTACGAGTCAAGGCTGCAAACTCAGACGTTAATTCATCCACCTCGTGAGCCTCTTCCTCTCCCAGAAGCACAGACAATTCCAAGTTCTGGTGGCGAGGAAGTTTGGCGATGCGCGCGCGTTCTTCAGCCACCAGTCTTGCTTCAGCTTCTTTCGCACGTTGTACCTCAAGTTCCGCCTATTGGCAGTCATGCAGCTACGCAATCTTGACTTGGCAAAATTCTGACGTACTTCGTGTTTTCGTCTCTTATCTGGACTTTCATTAGGGTCAATTATGCCTCGCAGTCGCGCAGACTGTCGCCTAGGTCCTTCTGGTTCGGCTTGTTCGCGCTTTCGTTTTGCAGATCGGACAGGTTTGGCTGTTGACTTTGCTTTAGGTTTAGGCAAGTCAATTTCATCCACGGCCTGTTTCAGCTCGAGCTGCTCCAGTAGGGCACGATTTCGAGCTATGTTCGCCTCGCGCTCTATCTCACTATGCGCCGATTCAGATGTATCGTATTCTAAACATGAAGTACCCACTATTGAGACAGTTTCGGCAGGCCACTCGATCGAGCCATGACTGGAGTTGATGTCACAATTCACGTGGACATGTGACAGACGTGTCAAGATTTACGAATTAGTACAGATTAGCAGAGTAGTAATTACACGAGATGGATATAAACGAAACGAAGGCAGAAAGTAAAGTGGATTAAGAATTATGTCACCTCCAGGATGGATGTTTCTAGGACACGGAACATTGTCGAATCTTTGGCATCCTCGGACCAGCCTACCACTTCGCGCCAGTTGGCAGAATTGGCCTCCTTTTCTCCGGCGCCATCGAAAAGCCCCACGTCATCGTCGCTTAGCCCACGGAAAATAAGGAACAAGCGTGTAAACACGCATGGATCGGCTGTTACAGATATATCGACGGCTGCTGCAATTTTTCCGGGGGACAAAAATCGATAAGCAATGTTTTTGTGTGCTGAGAATGCTGACAGATTATTGCTAAAGTAACTTGGGTTAATGGGAATTGTGAGTACAATCACCCAGACGTACTTGATAAAAGTGGTACGAGCATGTATAGACATTCCAAGTTGATCGAGGACGTTCATGAGATGGGGAATGAAATCCCGGAATGACATGGCATAGCCGTTTCGGGGATTGAGCAATTCAACGGGATCGATCATCGCGGGGTCGGGTCTGCACTTTGATTCGATATGGTGAATACAAAAAAGAAAAGTTGCCACTTACACTGCCTCATAGTATAGGCCCGTGGTAACAATTTCCGTCTCAAAGTGCTCCAGGGCACCACCTGGATGTGCTCGGAGGAAGTACTTGACCTTGTTCTCTCCTAGGGTCTCTGCTGGCGGCCACGTAAGACCAAGCTTCCAGAAAGCTGAAAAGGTCAAGATCACATCGCAATACTGAACGGAGGGAGTTAGTATGTTTAGATGACACTTGGCCGCTGTCGGCTTGGCCACAGCAGCTAATTTTGTCATGATGCGGTTATCCACCAGGAACTCGGGTGCATATTCATCTCCCGGAGGAAGCCGTGTTCCAGAAAATTCCATTTTGTGTGTGTCTCCCTGGTGAACAATGTCCAGTTTCCCCCAAAACATGCCATCGACGGTGGTACCGTCCTCCATACGGGCCATATCGAGTTCATCAGAGTTCACTGTGACATCCAGTGCAACATGTTGACCAGGTGATAATTCTAGGTTGAGGTATGCGGGCATCTCCAGGACAGGAGGAGGCCTATAAATTAGTTGAGATGCAGGAGCACGATTTGAGCTGACAATCTTACGGTGGTGGACTGAGATGCCATTAGTGGACCAAGATAAGGGCACAGATTGAACTGCACTTACGGAGGTTCGTCTGGTGGTGGCGGAGCGTCGGACACGATCTCGACGCGAAGGCCCATTACACCCATTGTAGCAATCTGATAAGAGTCCTCATTGCTAAGCTAGATATGATAATTAGAAAACAGCGATATCTAGCAAGACAAACCTACGTAAATGTAAGGACCAGACACGAGGCGCTAAGGTTGGTAATGGGCACATTCGTTCAACCTCTAAGCTAGACACTTACGGCAGCGTGCAGCGACGCATATTCTATAGGGACCCTGAGAGTAAATAGAGCGTCTGGTGGGGGTTTTGTCCAGTCACGTGCGATTGCATCCAGTTCCTGGAAACAGGGTTGGTCGAGGGCAAAGTGCGCGCACACAGGAACTCACAGTATACGTATTGGGCAGCTGCAGGATTGGACAACGTCAGAAGCATAATCATTGAAATGAAGAGGCGTACTTTCTGAACTGTTTCCAAATCGCCGAAAATGAGGGTCAGATGGCGCTGGGTCTGCAGCGCCATCTGAGGAGGAGGACGACCCTCCTCCTTTGATTTGGGCTTGAACTTGCCCCAGAAAGATGTGGACGGCAGACTGGAAGTAGTTGGGCTGTGAGGGGAAGATGAGAAGGGAACGGGGGGCGGGGGGATAAGATACGCACGCAGGGGAATGCAGCATGTTATAGGATGCAAACGTCGCTCGGGCTCAACACGAGGCGATCGCACGATAATCGCCACGTGACCCATGCTCCGTCTTGCCCGCCTCCGTCCCCCGCCTCCCCGCTGCCCGTGCGTCATCCTTTCTTCCCCCTCTCACTACTCTAACCGCCCAAAGCCAGGGTTGCAAAGCTTGCAATCATCTCCAGAATACAGCCCATCCACAGTCCTCCGCCATCACCGGGAGAAGAAGGAATAGCACCTGGCGTTCTATCCAACTCGACCCAATTTAGCTCCTCGGCACAGTATCTCAACATCAAACTGCCTGACCTCGCTCAACCTGATCCTGCTCCACCCGTCCAAATCGTGCGTTTCGGGAAAAATTAGTGTTCTTGCGATTCATCACCCTATAGCCTTACCTGCCTGACTTTTGGGACTCGTCTACTGCTAGAAAGGCTCTCGTCGAGCAACTACTGCCAAAGCTACTGGTTGTAGGGGACGCTAGCACCTATCATAGCGGCGGTCCAACGGAGACAGTGAACGAGGACGTCAAGGCTGAGCATCAGCCGCCAAGTACCACGGGCATTTTGTCTGACATGGTGACTGATCTTGGTTTGGCGCCATTGGAAGAAATAAGGAAAAATTGGCGTCAAATGTTGTAGAATTAGATCATTTATAGCATTGATTATTAAATTGCTTTTTTCTACCGTCATGCTCTCCCTGCGGTCCATCGTCCTCGCCTCCCGTCGCATCCACACCAGGAGATGCGAGCTCGTCGGTCCTCCAGACCCCATATCAAACCTGCGTCCCGTCATCTATGACGAGCCCTTTGTCTCAATGCACCCGAAGCAGCTCAACCATCCCTACTCCCTCGCTGAGTTCGACGCAGCACAGGACTCCCTTGAAGAGCTTGAGCTGCAATACAAACTACAGCGTCAACAGTTAGACGCATTCAGTCACCAATTCTGGCTCGACGTGCGTGGTTTCTGTTCCTCATTCCGCTCCTCACTCACTACCCAAAAGACCAACTCGCGATTCGAGGCATGCCAAGGCAATGATACTTGATGCTCTTCCTGATTCCGCTACTCCCCTAGACAAAGAACATGCACTGTCCGACTTTTACCGACGATGGCTGTTGCAGGAATCGGAGCGAACGGACGCTTATACCACAGCGTGGCGGAAGCGCAACTTTGCGGTCATTGCCCTGGGTGTTCGTGTTGAGTGTCAGCAACTGTGCAAACGCCTGTCCAGTTCCTTGTCCTTTTGCCAAGGCCATTCATAACCAACGACGAATTAGATACAAATTCTACATTACTTTTTGCCTTCACAATGGCTCAATGTCCTCCGTCGCCAATTCCCGCACGCGATGATACACGTCATTCAGGTCATAATCACCAAGCTTGTCCCGCTCAAATTCGTAATCCCGGCCCATTGCGTCCAGTTGCTCAACTGACATGCCTGGCCAACGTGATGCAGTTTCGGCATCAGAAGGTATTATCAGAGCCTCGTCGGGTGACACGTTGGGGATTTCCGTCTCTCCGTTACGCAAGATTGTACTGAGTGTAGCATATAATGCCGTATTTCGATATCGTTCCGTCAGTTCATTGTCGGATATATTGGTCGTCTGGCGTATCGAGTCCCAGCTGATATCACCATCAAAAGATCGCAACATCCACAAGATATGACATTACATACTCATTCTGGTTATATATACGCCTCCATATAGTTCGAAACGCGGAGTCGCGTCGTGCCTCGGGAATATTCTTTCGCTTTGAGTGTTTTAGTCGTCTGGGTCAAAAACTGAAACACCCTTACCTGTGACCGGGTTAGTAGATGCAGTGCAATCGAGTAATCTTCCACGGAGTTCATGTTATCTTTTAGTGTCAACACATCCACAAGATCCTCCGCAGATAAAACCTTTTTTTGAAGGAGCTGACGCACACAATCCTTGAAAAGCTGTTTTGTTCAGCTTTCATGGATTTGAAGGACACTTCTTTGAATGTTCGCACCTTTAGAAAGGAAGGTCGGTCGGACAAGGAAGCCGCCTTCACCTTGATGATCGTCTCAACTTGGCTCTCCAAGGACCGGCGTCCTCGGACAGTCTCCAATACCGCCTTCAAATTCTGTATGAGAGTCTCGTGTACGCTCACAAAGTCAAGGCCATCGTGGAATGCTGTTGCTGAATGTTTATGGAACGATCGTTAATAATCAAAATCCGCACCATCAAGATTGCCATCTCCTTTTTCCTCACTCCCGAACGTTTGTGCTAGACAAGAAAGTTTGCCAATGCTTAACATAAGCTGTAGACATTGATCAACTAATATTGTTTTCAAGGACACAATGTCTCACATGGGCTACTTCAAGATTATGGCTCTTCTGCGATTCCGCCAACAAAGACGCTGCACTTTCACTATATCTTGCATTGCCGATATCATTCAACCACGAAAGAGCATTGTTCGGATTGTCAGCGAAAAACTTGTCCATGTATCCCTCACTGATTTCCTGGGAGAACATAACCCGGATTTCGCCTGTAACATCATGAGACGGAAGCACTCAACGCACTCTGTAACCACGCACCATGTTGGATGTACCACTTGTACAATTCCTGTGCAAACTCATATTGGAAGCGAGCCAAATAGCCTTGGATCCTATCTATGTTCGGATTTTCCTCCGGGGGATAAATAGTATCTCTGTTGCAGAGAGCTGCAAGACTACTGAAATCTCTGTACTTTTCGGCCAACGAAAAGGCAGCTTCCAGATGACCTGTCCTTCCTGTATCGAGCCTCGGAGGTAAGTGAGATCGAGATTATAAAGACAGAAAGACCCACGAAGTGTTTCAAGAACTTCGGGCCGCAGAAGAGAAAATTTTTGTGATAGCTCGTCCTTATCAGTGCTTGTTCCTGATTCATTGGCAGCAACAGCACTAAGGAGATGCTTGGCTAGGATCAAAGTTACAGTCGATATTGATCAACTTTACCTGTCCAGCCAATCGAGCCGTTCCTGTATACATGCGAAAAGGATCTCTGCTAATTCCGGCAACTGCATACTGGGCTCTTTTCCGGCGTTAGGAAGAGAACCGTCGGACAAGGGTTGGTCCACCACTTTGGTGGTAGCATCAAACAAACCCAACACAGCATCAATAACAGCAGGGCGACTTGTCCAGGGTTTTATCATAGGTAGCTGAATACCATAAACACCCAAGTTGTAATGTCGATAATCCAATGCCGACTGAAGCAGGATCTGGATGAAATTAATAGGCAATGATAGTAAAGAAGACGTAGCCCACTTGTACAATCCGGTTTGTCTCCGGCAATAACTGCTCCAGACGGATATTCGATTCTTCAGCAGCTCGCATTACTACTTCCACAGCCTTTTTGACGAGTTTGCCCACTTCAATGACCCTTGAACGGAAGAAGGCTCGCATCACATCGTCATGATTTGTGTCTCCTACATCTTCCATGTACGCATGAACAGCGTCATTTAATACACTATGTGTAGGAGACGACCTATAGTGCATTCAATGAGATATCTGGGACCACTGAATTTACCTACGTCAGGAAAGCATTGTACCACAACCAGAGCTGATGAGCGGCATAAAGCTTCTCTGCATCAGTTGCGAGTCTTTGTCGACACTCTTGTGACATCTTAAAAGATATCAGCGACTATCTCATCAACGAAAAATGAGCCCAAACTTTGACAAGCACTCCATTATCATTGATAAAACCAATCAACCAGCTCAGTTTTTCTTTACGTGCAGTCATTTGCGCATTTAAATCATGGTCCCTTTTGACCAGAGCCAGGTCTTCCAACCAAAAAATCAGCGTCACGTAACGATTGAATACGAGTCCCATGCACACCTGATTCCAAGATGGAATGACTTAGTTGTTCTGCACCCCGCATCAGATGCTCTTCATCAACTTCAGGTGGGAAGCTGAAATGTAACGGATTCTATCAAACGAGATTGATTATTGTCATAACTGTTATGTAGGACTGATCACCTCAGGTATTGCACCATACAAAATGGCTTGCGTCATGATTGACTTGATGAGATTTGTATGGCCAGTTCTTCAACCACTTCAGCATGGGTGGACTGCGACCGAGAAAATGGTAAACACACCTAGGATCAAAGCTCTGTATCTTGTCAATGTCAACAAATGCCTTCATCATCAAAGTTGCCGTGAGCAACAAGAATGTGCTGTCTGACTGCCAAACGCCAAGGCCCAGGGTCCGATCGGTGATTGACTTGAGCTCGAGGCGATCCCGATATTCTGAATCTGTCATAATACTTAAATACGTGGAAAATTGAATATGGTATACGTTCCTACCTCGAGCACAGAGTGCGACTGCGTCTCCGAACTGGGCAACGACGACAACGCCACCGAGAATTAGCTGAATGCGGGGATGCATAGGAGCGCCTGAGCTGGATGTCTATCGGATCCACAAATCCGTCAATCTTTCTTCCCGATGTTACAAGAAAACGTACGCTTTGATACGGCACGGTGATGACTCTGTTCACTTCGAACGTATCCGCTGAGTGTGTTAACCTCATTAAAGCATATATACGTCTGACACCGGTCAAATCCACAGCCATTCGTCCTTCTTCCTCGACACCATATGACACTAATATGATCAGTTGGCCTTCGCTGACGCAACAAAGTTAAGCAAAGACAAGTACAGAAGTTACGACTCGCATTGCTCACCCGTCAATCGCAAGGTCCAGCAACTCGAGGTCCAACTCAGCTGGTCGCTTCCTATCAGGACCGAGAGAAGATTCCAATGCACTTGTAAGATTGCCGAGTATGGAGCAATCCAACAAGAGTTCTTCCCATCCCTCTGGATGCATGTTCCACCTCTGCACTCGCGTCTCTATCAATGTCCAGACTTCTCTGCCGCCAGATGGGGTTTTAGCACCTAAGACAATGGAGTTGATATTTCCGGGCTCGGGAGATTTTTGGGCCACAGCAGACGAAAACAAGGAGGGTAGCAAACGGGTGAATGACATGGATGGAGAGGGTCGAGCAAACAAATGATATTTTAACCGGTCAACTCCGCCGGATGTCAGGTTGATGCAGTATAGATATCCCTTGGTGGTTGATGCGATGTACGTAGTTGACTGGTGAGCATTAGTATCACTTGTATGTTTGAGAGCTTCATCAATACCTACATCTGAACGAATGAAATTTGTTACTTCCTGACCCGAAGGCAGATTGAGACTTGCAGCGTAAAAGTGTTCTCCACCAGCGAGGCCAATGCCAATGCTGTCCCAGAAGCGAATCATACCCGACGATGAAACAAGTACCAAGCCTGGTTCGCGATTCGGACTGTAGGGGACTAGAGCGTGGAATGGAGGAGTGGTCGTGTTGACATCAAGGGGACAAGAGAAAATATAGCAAGTGGGTATACTTCGGACAGCCTAAGGAAATCAGACCGGATCAGTGCATTCAGAACAGAGCACTCACCTGCGCATGCTGCCACACAAAACACGTCTGCACCGAAGCAACAAGGGCGAATCCAGTCACTGTATCTATCTCACCCGTGTAAGCATCTCTGTAAAAATCTGCTCTCGTTAGATAATGCCATTCCGTAGGTAATATTCGGTCTACCAGCATTCTTGAGAATATGCTTCATTTCTATGGGCGAGTTGGCGTAGAAAGATATGGTGAGCTCATCCGACCTCGCAAAAATGGACTCATGAGAGGGTCTTGCAATACATCGGTCTGACAAGTTTGACATTGCTTCGTCCACGTCCATTCCGGATACAACGGAAACATGTTCTGGAAACGGACTGCGCTCCAAGGCGCGAACGGGCGTCGCTAAGCGCGAAGATGGTTTGGAGCCAACCTTGGCTCTTCTCGGAGGCGATGCCACAGGAGCTCTGGCTCGCACTGACCTGCGAGGAGGCGGAGTAGGGGACAGAGTGGTCATGGCTTCAGGCAGCGCGACGTGCAATTATATTTATAACAGTACCAAACAATGACTGTGGTCTACTACTTGGCCACCGATGAGAACTTGGTCACCGACTTCGTCCCTGCAACAGTGGGGTCAGAGAAGAACCACGGTTCTAATGAGATTGATGCTACCTTCGCTTATTGCATGTTTTGCCAGCTCTCCAGGGAGGATGAGACGTACGGCAGTTTGTATTTCTCGGGAGGAGATGGTTGATTTTTTCGAGTATGAAGCCAATTCTGCAAATAAAATTCAATACCAATTTTCACACGCGAATAATCACACACTTGAAGCTTCCGTTGCAATGCGCTCGAAAATATCGTTGACAAAAGAGTTTAAAATAGCCATTGCCTTGTTTGATATTCCAGTATCGGGATGAACTTGCTTGAGAACTAAACTCCAATAAGCGATGGTAGCTAAAGGTGGCCTGGATGGTACCTTTGTAGATGTAAGAGCTGTAAGTCTCCTTGCGCGCTTTGCGACGCTTTTTCTTCTCATTTTCGGCGCCACCACTGGACTTTGGTGCCTTGGAAGCCTTGGATTCGTCCACGCTTCCGGAAGTCTTGATTGCTGGTGCCTTGCTGGCAACTGAGGCAGACTGGTAATGCAATCAATACAGGAGGAATTAAAGAGGTCGTGGTACAGACCTTCTGGGCCATGTCGGAGAAACAGACGCGCGAACGGCTTAAATTAGCAACGTGTTCATCACGTGAGGGTGACAGACGCGAGAGTGACTAGCTGGCCTTGTGTGCGAGTACAACCCAAGTCTGGTATGGATATTCAAATACGCCCGCGTCCTCGTCAATCCACACCCTATCCTCCCCTCTGTCCACTATTTGCTTGGCTTCGTGTACCACCTTTGCTTTTTCCTCATCCTCTAACACCACAATGTAGCTCTTGCTGCAGGCGCGATTGACCGCAATGTCGACCGTAGCAGGGAACACGACAGGCCAGATTTTCTCAACAGGCGCTTGAAAATGTTTCCGATATGCTGTCGTCTCAAACGTTTCTCGCCAGAGCATGAGCCGAAATTGTGGTGATCCCGCTTCGTGTCTTTCGATACGCTCTCGCAACTGCGCAACCCACTTTGCGCGATCTCTGTCAAGAAGTAAATCACATGCACGCATGCGGTAAAACTCATGACCACCTGTCCTCCAAGTTCCATATAAGAGCCACAACTCCTGCTGGTCTGAGAATGCGAGCAAACTCAGCGGAGGCCCGGTCGTAATCGGGGCACCAATGGAATGCCTACCCAAATGATGAAAAAAAAACACTGATAGGATAACCCCCACTTACCTGGGCTACCACAATGATATCTGCCCATCCGTCGTCTATGCCAGTGTGTTCGAACGTGCCGTCTTGGACTGTGACACGCTTGTCAGTGAGATTTTGGGAAAACGTATTTCTCATTCCCTGGCTGGGTTCGACTGCCTTTAGCTGGCGAATGCCGGAGGACCAATCGGGATGATCGAGAAACGCCTGTGTGAAGATGCCAGTGCCAGAACCGATCCTGAGAGTGTCAATAGATGCCGATGATCTGTCATAGTACGAACTCAACGACATTGAACGGGCCCTTGGAGCCCAAAGCGTTGCGAATGTATGTGAGGGCGGCTGGGATGTAAGAGGGGCGAGCGCTGATGACAAGTGAGAAGAGAAAAGAGGAATGGAGGAGTGCAGACCTGTGATAGAGATCGTTGGTGCCTGTAGCGAAACCATTCTGTGCGATAAGATGGACAGACGACATGACAGATGGCCGTGAGACCAGAGTGGTTTCAATGGCATCCGCAGCCGCTTGTTCGCTTTCCGCAGCAATGAGCAGCCAGAGCGACATGCGCCAGAGCGAGATCACCATTGAGCTCTCCACCGGAGGGCATATCACCTTTAACTTGACCGAGCTTGCGCTGACGCTCTCAACAGGTATTCGCGGTACGCCGCTTCTTCGCCGCATCTCCCCCTCACGCCGCTCCTCAGACAATCAAGTCACACTCACGGTTCCTTACCGTCAAGTCATTAACGCGAACTTTACCCTACCTGATAGGATAGTGGACATTGCCTTCTTGGCTAGGAACAAAGGCACCAAGAGGTACTACCTTTACCGATACAATGGTTCAGTGAACGATGTCCCAGACCATTCCGTGTCACAATGGGTGGACAAATTGATGCATTCCGCATATGAAGGTATGTATGTTTAGTTCTTCTCAGGCAAACATTTCATACTTTCGTAATTAGGGGCCGGCATAAAGCGGTTTCGACGGTTACGTGTCCTTGTCAACCCGTATGGAGGGACGGTAAGTAACCGTCGTAGAAGACGGGAAATGTCTGTCTGAGGATCTTCATTCAAGGGGAAAGGTGCTATTCTCTTTTCGAGAAGAATTGAACCTATATTACGGACTGCGGGATGCACCATAGACGTGACAAGGAAGTCAATTCATTTGAGTCCTTGCCTCTCGTCCTAACATTGTCCGCAGGAACGACTCACAGGGGTCATGCCTACGAGATCGCAAAAGAGCTTCCCGTCGAGCGCTACGATGTCCTGGTCACAGTATCTGGTGATGGAATTGTTCATGAAGTAATGAACGGCTTTGCAAACCATTTCGAGCCCCGCAAAGCCTTCAATTTACCCATTGCACCAGTCCCTTGTGGTTCTGGGAATGGGTTATCCCTCAATTTGCTCGGAGAGCAGGTGTGCTGTAGTCTGTAATACAAGTTGCGCTCTATCTTATTCAATAACATATTCAGGACGGCTTTGATATAGCTATGGCAACATTGAATGCGATCAAAGGTGGCGTTTTCCGACAGTTTGGCTTCTTGCCCTGACACCCGGTAGGGCTTCCTATGTCAGTAGACGCTTTCTCTGTCGTACAAAATAACAAGCGCACCATCTCGTTCATGTCACAAGCCCTGGGTCTGGTAGCAGATCTCGATCTTGGGACGGAACATCTACGCTGGATGGGTGATACTAGGTTCATGGTAGGACTCATCTATGGGAGTGAGTGGGCGCAATGAACACTTTGTCTTACCCTTATGACCATGTTTGATGGCAGTTTTATTACTCAAACGATGTCCCGTGCGCTTGTCGTATAAGGGAGTGGAGAGTGACAAAGACAAGATGGTGGAGAATCTTCTCGCCCGACGTGCACAGAACGTTACCAGGATGGAGCCATGCTTCGCATTCCGACGCAGACGCCGGACTTCCACCATTGCTGCATTCGGCAGAGGACAAGGAAGGCTGGACAACGGTTGAAGAACCTTTACTGTACGTCTATGCCGGAAAGGGTCCATACGTAGGAAGGTAAGGTTCGGATATGGTAGTTGTCTAGGCTGTTGAGGCGTGTCCACCTTAGGGACTACATGGCATTCCCCGTATCCTTGCCTGATGATGGGCTGATTGACATTGTAGCGATGCCGCTGGTACGTTAATCTTTAACGACGCGACGTAACATCTACTCAATCAGAAAGACGAGCCGTTCTGATTTGTTGCGTGCCACCTTGTCAGGAGGAGCGAAGGGTGAAAGCTTCTGGTTTCCAAGAGTAACGACTCTCATAAATGTCTGATGATCACGTTTTCTGAATCACCATGCAGCTTCGCTACATCAAAGCCTGTGCCTATCGGATCGAGCCTTTGAAGAATGACGGAAATGTATCCATAGACGGTGAAGCTATGCCGTTCGAAGACTTCCAAGTCGAAGTGCACCCCAAGTTGGCAACAATGCTCAGTCTTTATGGGCATTACGTGACGGACTTTCCACGGAGTCTGAATAGGAATACTAGATGAGTGATTGAACCTGGCGTAGAATAGCATGGACATGTCAGTAGACTTTCCACTGTAAAGCCTTATGTAATACCAAATCTGGTTTTCTCCGACGATGTACAGATTCGGAAAATCCGTCCGCCTCAAAGGACGCCGGTGCGGTCGTTCATACGCAACGCAACTCACATATCTCCAACTCGATGCCCTCAATAGCTGGATAGCCTCCCCCAGCAAATTCACTCACTTCGACACCGTCAGCCCTGAGCGTCTTTCTGACTTGTACATAACGCTTCCCACCCGCGATGGCACGCTTAAGCCTTTCGAAGCACCGCAGGAATCGCAGCCCGTCGAGTATGGTCATCATCTCATCTTTTTCCACTCGCGCATACCAGAGTCTATGCTGAGGGCAGATGGGTCTGATCCTGTATTCTGTCCTCCGAAACCTTTCACGCGTAGAATGTGGGCGGGCGGTAGGTTTGAATGGAACAACGTCAACCCTTTGCTCGTTGGCTCCAAGGCAACTGCAACAGCCACCGTTGAGAATATAGCAAAGAAAGGATTTGAAGATGGGAAGCCAATGGTCTTTGTTGATAAAAAGATTGAGATTGTCCCGGATGGGTGCTTAAAGCCTTCTTTAACTGAGATCAGGTCTCATGTCTATCTTCCCGACATTTCGAAACCCAGCAGTAAGCCACGAGAAGGTGAGATGTCTTGGTCTTTTGAACATGTTGCAACCGACTTTAGTCGTCCAGTCAAGGATATGCCATATAAATCCCATTTCTCATTCACATACCGGCCGACTCTAACGACTCTCTTTCGATTTTCTGCACTCACGTTCAACGCACATCACATTCACCTTGACAAAGACACAACCCAAAGCCGCGAAGGCTATCCAGGTAAGTTACTAGAGCATGACATCGAACTCCAAATTTACCGAGAATTCAGAGCGGCTCGTTCATGGCCCTTTAACAGCACTGATGCTACTAGAAGCAACTATGTTCCATAACCGAGGTCTGAAGCTCAAGTCATTTGACTATCGAGCTGTTAATCCATTGATCGTGAATCGTAAGATGACTTTGCATGGGACATGGCTTAACGAACGGACAGCCAAGGTGTGGTGCACGGACGAGAATGGAACTGTCGGCATGATTGGTTCTATAGAGAAGGCTGGCTGAGCGACATCGCCCGTGATTTGTGGAAAGAGTGGCTTATCCATAGCCAAGGAGCTAAAATCCTGCGTATCGTTGTTAGACTTCGTCTAAGAGTAAAGTAATATACTTTACCATATTTATTTCCCGCTTCTTTCCTGTTCCTCCTGCCTTCTGCGATTCTTTCTTCCAAAGCATCCCGATTCTGGTACGCGTCCCTTAACAAAGTTGCCAATTGGTGTCTAGTCTTCGCAATGCCACTCATTTTGCTTGCCTACATGGCGTATTGGACCATATACCCAAACAGTAGATAATGTTGACTTACTGTGATCTTCATATTTGGTGCAGTTGGCCCTGCACCTGCACCTTTTGTGAGCGCCTTTCTCTCCTCTCTTTCTTTCAGTTCCACACGCGCTCTTTCCATTTCCTTTTGAGTATCGACATCTTGGACAGATGCAGAGTCATATCCCTCGAAGCCCTTAGCGGTACCTTTTTCAAGTGCACGTACGTGCGCATCATATTCATCCTGCCACTTTTTAAGAAAAGTCGCATAGTAGGCGGCATCGTAAGCAGCCCATGCACCCGACGGAAGTTGGTAATAACCGGGATATGGATCTGTTGCAGTGGGTTCGGGAGGCTCGTATGTTGGTACCTCTGGCGCAGCCGAATAGCTGGTGAATGACGACGTCGGTTGGGACGACATGGGATTGGTAGTGCTGGAAGCAACACCTGGAAAGGTAGTCATTACTTAACCATGATTAGGCTAGTAGACGTGCCACACCGAGAGCAAAGAAATCTGCCGATGACGACCGGCCAGATGAAACAGACTTTGAAGTATCCAGGGATATGTTTGTCTTTCCTTTCGCCAATGAAGTCGGAAGAAACGAAATTGAGGGTGATTCGTGCTTGGGAAGTGACTCTTGCGTCTCCTGGTCATTTAAGGGTCGTGGTGGACTTGGATGAGACGTGTTAAATGTAAGGGCAGGGCCTGACTTTCCACCGAGCATACGTCGTGGAACAGACGCTAGCTTGCTTTGGAGCCGGAAGCATCGACAAAAGTGATGAAGTGCCAGCCCCAGTTGTTCGCGCTTTCTTTGCAGGTGGTCCATCCTGTTCATCGATATTAGAAGCCGGTAAAGCGGGCAGTCCAATGGTGATTTTCTTTGGGCGCTTTGCTTTGGACGCTAAGGCTCCTGTCGAATCCCGTAATTATGGAAGTCGACTTGGACGGGGCCTCGGGATCTGTCACAGGTTTGGCCGGACCTTCGTGTTCGCTTTCACTTCCGCTGCCGTAGTCTTCAATCCCGAGCATGATGATGCAACGAAGGTTGTAATTGTTTGTAAGCAACACTGGCCATCCTAAGCTAAGTATACTAGTATTACCCTGTTGCACATGTATACACGTCTATGCTACCTTGAAGGAATCTATGCAGCAACACCGTAGTGCAGAACATATGAAGTCCATTGACAGAGTCCAATGTCGGAGTCCATTTGCGAAAGCGTTTACCCAAAAAGACAGTAATCTAGTAGTCCATATTCTCTCTTACAACGATTGGAAAGAAATTAAAACTAGGGGCGAGCTGGATTCGACCATGAATGCTCCGTTGAAAACTTTATTCCAATCACGACTTACCGAGTTGCTCTTTTCGGTAGAACCAGAAGTAGCCGATTACTATCACAAGTTGACAAAGCAGGGCGATCCAAAACAGCGGATGAGCCATTGGACTACCTGAGGCATAACATGTTAGGGTGTGTCAGTATGGTAGATAACGAGTCAACCTTGAAGCCCTTGCGAAAAGTCCCAACTACCGGCATCAGGAAATACTGTGCCAGGCCCTAGACGGTTTGGAGCCGTCGCACGTGCAACCATTACACAGATTGCGCCAACGAATTGCGAAAATGCAAGTGTCGCACAGACATGGAGACGCGATAGAGTCTAATGCCACTTAACTTCGAACGACAAGCGAATTGTGAACCTTCACTTACTTGCAACAGGATCATTCCCAATCCAACTCCTTGAACGGCATCAAGAACACCCAGCCAAAGCCACAATGAGATGCTCAGATACGGTCCGGCCTTGCGTGCCCAGGGGATGTAGAGTGCTAAAGACGAGGTTCCCCATAACATCTACAACAGGTCTGAGATGCTGGCATAGGATGAGTGGGGTACATACTTGACACCATCTAGGAGCGCCAAGGCCCACTGCAAAGACTGGTAGGAGCCATGTATGCGTTTTAGAAAAATGAGTGAGAATGAGCATCATTGCGGCCCAAACGCCAACGAAGAAAGCGATGATAAGCAATAAAGTTTGCCATTTAGGGATCGGAACATTCCAAAGGAAGGACCAGTTACGTCCATATGGCTAGCAAAAAACGTCAAATCATGGACAGGATGTGGCAACAAATGTTCACATACTCCACTGAGCCAATAGTCTCGAAGGATTTCGGAAGCCAGGAACCAAAGTACGAGTTTGCGCCGAAATAAGGTCTTGAGAAAGTGAGGAACTTTGGGTGGCGTTTGACGATAATAATCTGCGTACTTTCAATGATTCGTGCTATTAATAAAACTTTTAAACATTACCTGGGAGACCATAGAGCATAACGTAAGCGAAGAGAAAGCTCATACATGACAAGGGCCATAGGATTAGCACAATCCACCACGAAGGAATATATCCATCTGGGCGCCCATTCAGCGTGTAACCCCAATACCAAAGAGCGGCCACCCATATTTGCTGAGATCCTTGTACAACACAGGCTCTGAGCGTCCAGACTTCGGTCGCAGCTCCCTGTTAATGGACGGTCAAGGGGATACTTGCCGTTCGTAAAATGGACACACATACCGCCTCTTCGCCAAAGTTGAGGCCGAAAAATATAAAGGCAGCAGCGGAGGCAACGGCATATGACCAAGTTGCTATGTTTGAGAGCGCTCGGTGGGACGGGGCTAGAGCAGGTGACAACGAGGGGAGTCCGATCAGGAAAAAAGCAAGACCGAAGAAGATCCAAGGGGCCGACAGCACATAAACAGATGGTTTCAACCTGAATAAAGAATACCACACAGTAGTCGCAGCGAGGAATACGGCACCCAAGACGTAGAGCTGGAGATCGTCTTGCCAAATTCGTCCACTCAAAAGTGTGATCTGAAAACTCGTTGCACATAACATCTAATATCGACATCAGGCATTGACAAATGATCATGCGAAAATCAATTTACCTGTCCTAGCCCAATCACAATGGTGTACAACGGCCAACCCGCGATCTCTCTCGCCATTGCAATCTGTAATCTTGTCATAGACACAATATTTCGTTGTGACATTCGCAGGTGGCCTTCATATTCAGTAGTGGAAAATCCCACTTGCGTACTTGGCGCTGTGCAAGACTGGTCATGTCAAGCAAATTACGCATGATAATTTTTAACATACAGCCAGGACGAGAGTACACGGAGGGTGAAGGTGTTCCCCATATAGAGTCGCGCTGAGAATGGATGCTTGCAGCACTGGACAGCTTTTCACGCCGAACTCTGCCAAAGAAGTCTTCTTCACTTTTCACCAAAAACTTTTCAATGGACAGTTCGTGCCGCGAGTTTTTCGCGTCTAACATTTGTAGCTTCTGAACGAACTCGGCGGCCACTCCCCCATCAGCATCGGTAAACTGATTTACAGCTTTCAGAGGGGAGAAAAGTTGTCATAAATTTAACCTACCGACGCTATTGCTTTGTTCAATGGTGAACTAGATTTCTCATCCAGAATGGACGAGATGGACTCAACCGATGGGATGCGAGAGTGAGAGCCAAATGGACGCGCTGGGGCTGGGTTTCCGTCGAGAAATGGGTCTGGTGCATTTTTGTGATCCCGGGCAATGGCTTTATTGGCTTTCTCTAAAAATTCATTGTAACTGCTGTCGTTGAGATCTGCAGTACTGGCATTTCGCGAGTGTGCTGAGAAGTAATCATCACTTGCATAAGATTGTCTTGCACTTCCATTTTGTGGTAAACGGGGAGTTAACGTTTCCTGACTCCAATGGCCAGGGGAAGAACTGGGAACATCAAGGGCACTGCGTCCGTCCCATTCAGGCTGTATGGGATAAGCCAGAGATTCTGGATTCCAATCATCAGTGTCAGGTAAGGGCTGAGTTCTTTTGTCTCCGCCATCAGATACGCGCCATGCATTGGCACCTGCAGAACCTCGGCTCGTCATAATGGTACGTCTGTGAAAGTCCTCCACTCGCTGACGCCACTCGACAACGGGAAACCGTTGAACGGCAGATCGAGCTCGTAGAATTGCTCTCTCCTCCTCTGTTGATTTAAGTGCCAGCCTGATCGTCTTGGTTAACTGGGATAACATGTGCGCAGTGGAGCTCGATTCAACGGGATACCACTTGTCGCAGTTAGTGACAATACATCATATGATATGAGTTACGCTTACCCAACCGGGCATGAGGCCTAAACCACCAAGTCGACTGCCGACGCCCAGTGCTCCTTTGCGACCGAATTCTACGGCGACGAGACCAAACGGCTCGTCACGGGATGGAATCAAGGCGAAATCTGCGCCACTGAATAAATATGGAGGTAGAACCGTGAATTCTGGTTTGGAATAAACTCGGTCCGGATACATTTCCATTAAGCGTGCAAGTTTTTCTGCCGCAAAACGCCCATACAAATCGATGACAGGACCGACAGTGATCAACTGAATATCGGGACGTTTCTCCAGCCTCAAAGTAATGTGAGGGGGCAGATTTTTGTTTCCAACTCAAAATCACTCACAAGCCTGGCATTACATCGGCGATGAGATCAATTCCCTTCTGCTTCGACCAACGGCCGACGAAGACAAACAGATCAGCATTAGGATCTTGCTTGATTCCAGCCCACTCCTGAGCTTGACGCTTCAATTCTGGTCGAGCAGCTTCGGCAGCTTGGTCAATCTGGACATCTCGAGCGGATATGGGGTTTTCGTCCAAAGCTGCAATGTCTGTGGGATCTGGATTAGGCAGAGAATCGACGTGCTTCAGAGTCCATAGGGCAGGATAGCGGGCCCAACTGCGTTTGCCGTACTTGTCCGACACCCCAGCAACTCCGACACTCTTCTGATGAGTACTTATAAACGAAGCAGCTGCGTGCAGAAGATTGAAAGTATTCCCAAATTGGACATATTTGGTGCACTGTTCTTTGCTGATGTTGAACGCCGAACAAACCTCCTTCATTTCTTCTTTGGTACGAAGCGGCCATAAACCCTGAAACTCTGCATTGTGCAGTGAAAGGCTGACGGGAACTACTTTCGGGAGTAAGTATATGGGAGCAAGAGCGCCATGGTAATCGTTGATATGGTATATGTCGATATCAGGGAAACGACGTATGGTGGCGGCGATTGCTTGGTTCCAGGCAGAATAGAAAATGGCTGAGCTCAGGTCATCCATACGGGCAGGGTAAGGATCAGCTTTAGTCTGAGCACGGAAGACGGGACTGTCGAGGATAACATAGGTAATGTTGTCCAGAACATGAGTCTCAACTTCCATGAGATATGGTTCTCCGAATATGATAACTTCTATTGGATCGGCGGTTTCCCCAGCGGGGTAATCGAGGTCTTTGACTTTCGGTACAACCCACACGAGGTCAACATCTGTCATCGCCTTTCCCATCAGACTCGACATGACACCCAGACCACCGATCTTGACCTTAAGCTTCCAGTCGATGATTTCGTATTCAAGTGTAGCGATCAAGACCTTTCGTCTCTTCTTCTTGTCCTCTGGCCACCCAATAACATCCACAGCATGTTTGTGCCCAAACAGCCTATTCTCTGTCAAAGGAACGACTTCCTTCAGATCGGATATAGACTTGTTGCCCAATGCACCAAGTATTGGAAGATAAATATGGGATGTTTTTGTCTTGACACCATATCGATTGTGCTTGATCCCATAAAAAGACCACATGAAGATGATAGCGGCTAGCGTTCCTGTAATTAAGGGGATAGAAAGAAGCAAAGCGAACATGATCGCTCCTACTGAGGATTCACCACGCGGTTGTAGGGACCAAGTCAATTGGGCGTCATCGACGATTAGAGACCATGACAGATGTGGGGATGGAGGAGCCGAGAGATTGAGGTAATTAGGGGCGACTGTATTGGGAGGCAAGCGATCCAGGACACCATCGGCATCATAGTCCCCGTAGTAGTAGTCATCATAACCCCACACGTTGAGCTGAAGGTAAGTAGGCCAAGATGACATGATCTCCAGTTCCCATTGACCTTGGCTATTGAGTTGCATAGTTGATGGAAGCCCTTTGTCAAATCCCCAGCTGTTGTATGGACCGCGGACTAGAAATTGAGGTACACGTCTCTGTGGTCCCGAATAACCGTAGTCAGCATGTATAATGCCGTCTGTAGATAGCGTCGCTTGACTCCAATCTACTACGATGTAAGATTGAGATGAGAAAAATCGAAATGGGACTGACATTGCACTATGATATGATCACCTTGCCAAAATAAGTCATCTCCTTGAAAGGTGCTACGACTGATTAATGTCGTATCTTCCCAATTCTGCCAATCCGTCCAATTCTGTCCGAAATTCCAAGAATATCGAAACTTGTCAGCGCCAAAGGCCTTATGCATAAAGGAATACTGGTCATTTGAGAATGTAAATGCGCCAGAAGCATCATAGTCTTTGTCTGGGAAAACCATGACATTATCCGAACCTCCTTTTCTCAACAGTAAGTGGTCAACCGCCTGTCCAGAGTTCGTTAAAAATTGCGGAAAGATAACGATAAAGGAGGACTGCACCTGAGTGGTCTGATTACCCGAAGCTGCAGATGGTTGGTTGATAGTAATGGTTAGTATGCCGTCAGGAACGTTTTGTAGCGTCGCTGACCAAGCCCACATGGATACCGACACACCCGTAATGAGGGAAGGTTCAGAATTTTGTATAACATTGCAAGTGACATTGGTAATGGTCGGGTTGCTACCTTTACCGGAGGAAGACACAGAGAATGAAGTACTGTTGGTAACGCTGTTGCAATCCATAGCGGTGTTGAATTCAAGTGATATATCAACGGCGGATGCATTGGAATCACCAGGTGTGGATAACAAGCGGTAGTCATGTCCAGGATCGAATCTAGTGAGAGCAGGTAGAGGTGGATTCCATATATCTACGGGGACAAGGACCTTGAAACCGTACGCATCAATGGTGATATTCGGCATACAACCATACCAGGGCGCTTGGCTATTATTGTGGTACGAAGAATGGGAGTTCAAGAGAGTATAGGTCTCATACGGATAAAAAAGATTCTTTACTTGTGTGCCAGAGGTATAAGGCGAGGATATCCATGAAGGACTCATGCAGTCGAAGGAGTAAGATTTTGTAACGTTTTCGTTTGTGTAGAGCAACCAGGTTTGGTCTTGGTAATTGCCTCCAAGTGTCTGCACGCCCTGTATTGCCGCTCGTGATACCGACCATAACCCTATTTCAGTCATGGTCCCATTGGATCCTGGAAGCTGAATGAAGTAGGTCCAATTTCCACGCTGCACCAAATTAAACCCGTCCTGTAGGGCACCATAAACTGTTCGTAGATAGATGAATTGTGAGAACAAACGCCTTGATTCGGCGGTAGGGTCAAAGTGATCCAGGGCATTCCAATCATTATAGCAACCAATCAAGCTCTTTCCGAGAGGTACATTGAAATATTGTTCGGAGCCAAGTTTATAGCAGCCGTGCCGTTTCCACGCAGTGTTGCTGGTCATTGCCTGACGCCTGACAAGGTGTTATCATCATCTAGGAAGAAAAGAAGACATTACGATACCCATATAAATAATTGGAAGCACCATTATCATATAAGTAGAAATTCTGTTCTTCGCCGTAATAAAACTATTTTCAATAGTAAACAGTAAAACGTGGAAGAAATTTGACTATCCGCACTAGAGGAATGCCTGGCATGACCAAATTTGTAATGAATGTTCCCAACGCACTTCTCTGCGACCCATTTACAAGCGATGGCCAGCGGAACACGTCAAAGTTGCTTGTGCCATACAAGTGTCTTGGATCAACTTTCCCAGTAGCTGGATTAAGGAAATCATTAGTAACGAACATTTCATTCCAAGCCGTGATAAAGTTGACGTCGACATCATATGCAACCTGCAAGTTTCCATCCATACCAAGGAATCGAGTCAGGGAACGATAGATGGAATAATGGAATGCGACACCATCTAGACCGTTAACAGGAGCATCGCGAAGAAAAAATGCACCCTGATCTGCGGTGAGATTTGCCGCCCCTAGAAAACCAGGCGGCAACTGCGTTGGCCTTCGACCGCGCCCTCTGAGAGCACATCAATAGATCAAGCCGAATATGTAAACACAAGGACTTGCATATACAAAGCTCCGAACGTATTTCCACCCGTGACCTCGCCAGAAATATAGAAATTTTGTTTTCCCAGTTTTGCCGCGCATTGACGAGTGCTAGTAGCCCAGGCAGCCAGAGCATCCAACGTTACTTGAGTTGCTTTGTCGACCCGAATGGCATCGAAATCAAGAGCACGGATGGCCATGCATGAGAATACCTGCAGTTTCTCTAGAACATCTGTTTTCCACTCCCTGAGACGATCTTGCACTGACGCAAACTTGGAAAGCTGACGTTGCCAGTCCGGATGAACACCAAAAGCTTCCATGTCACCAAACTGGTCGAATTCCGACATCAAACAACCATCTGATTGGATGCCTAAAACGCGAGTTCCATCGTCGCCCCAGAAATCAGGAAGGACGCAAGACGCGTTGCGCTCATTGATGATCTAAATAAACAGGACTCGTCAACTGGTGACGTAAACATCAATTTCGCACTCACTTGAAAATCACGATACTCGGTGAAATTCCACGGCATATAATTTGGATGCTTCCAAAGAGCCTGATATTCGGAAAGACTGAAGGGAGCACTCGTGTTAAGGTATCTAGGCTGATGCTGAGTGAATTGGCTGCGCGACAGTAAAGAAAAGGCTACCCTTGAAAGCCAATGAGGTCGGACATGGTTCCAATGGTAAAATCCAGCATCAAATACATTCCCCGTTTGTGTATCTCGTCAATAGCATCCCTCCAGTCCTGTATGACACCCCAATGGGGATCCAAGACGCTGAAGTCAAGGGGAGAATAACCTAGCAAGATAAGAATGACGTGTGGAAATCTGAAGGAAGGATCAATACAGACTGTCAGCCTGCCATATCATGTTGAGAAATGGCGTTCCAGAAATAAAGATCAACTTAATGCCCATGCCCTGCAAGTAATCCAAACGAGCCACCAGGCCTTTCAAGTCACCACCATAGCGAAGTTGGGTTTCTCTGTAATCACTTTCAAATGGCGACCCAAAAAATTGGTTGTTTGACGGATCGCCATCTGCAAACTTGTCTAGAAGGAGGGTGTATGTCGGCAGAGATCTCCAGTTGTCGGGCGAGGGCGTGTAAGTTGAGTTCGGGCGAGTCGAATAGTACTCCAAAGGCGACGAGGCGTTCTTGTTAACGTTGAGATTCCAATCCACGAGATTATCGCGGTAAGGCGAGGCACAGGCGAGCAGGAAAAATAAGGGAAGAAGCAAGGGACGCATGAGCGTCCTCTGCGGAGGGAAGGGGAGGAAAGGCCGTGATCAGACGGCGCAGCCAAATGCGGCCACACAAAGGTTTGTTTGGTTTTAGGGGTGTAGCCAAGCAGTGCTCCGTCATTGCCAATGACCCAGCCCTCCTCGCCGGCCTCCCCCAATGCCCGCTTCAGCCCCTCTCAATCTCGCTCCTTCATCAACATGGCGCCCGCTGCATCCCCCCGCTCATATATCGACCCCCCTAAAGGCGTTTCATACTTGGACTTCATCAGATCCTGGTCTGACACTCATGTCGCCCGTTGGCTCGCTGACATGAAATGTGCGGCCTATGCTGCCACCTTTAAGGCTCACGACATTAGAGGAGACATTATTCTAGACCTCGATCAAGTTTCTCTCATTGAATTGGGTGTTTCGACCATCGGCGACAGGTTAAGAATATTGAACGCGATCAAAGCTCTCCGCCAGCGCGTACATGGCAAATCCACAACTCCTCTTTCCATCTCATGGTCCAGCAAGAAAGGTGATGCTTCGCAGAGCCCGCAGGATAGAATGGAGTCTTCACCTTCCTCCAAGCGCCGATTGGACGTAGGACGACCTGCCCCACTCCAGATTCAGCCTAACCCCAGAGGTAATCTTCCTGATGTCGTCCGTGACCAGCAGCCCGAATCCGCAAGGATAATTTCCCAAGCCGTTCGTCCCCTGCCCCAACCCGGAATCGCCGCCTTGCAGCTGCCAAGCCAGCCCGCTGCATCCTCATTGACCCCAATGGGTGCTCATTCAACTCGCCCGACCCTGCCGCCTCTGCCTCCGCCCCCCCGTGTCCATCCTCCACTCCCACCATCAGGAACCCGAACACCCTCTCGTAATAACGATCGACGCACTCCGACCCCGTCCGATTCAGCGTCTCCTTATGCTACCCATTCCGTTGCGCCCCATCATTCAATCAGCTACCAACCATCGCAAGAGCTCCGTACTGTAAACAAAGCATCACCGCTTTCATTTCGAAATTACCTCAATCCTGGCAGTCACTCGACTCATGGTAGAAATGGCTCACTTCAAGTTTCTTCTCAGACTCCCTCTATTGCCTCTGGCAATAAGCTTCCTCCACGACCGTCAACAACTCCGACGAGTCTACATCCTTATGCTAACGCACAACCGACTCTGCAAATACCCACAGGTCCGCAAGGCCTATCACCCATTGCTGAATCATTAGCAACACCTCATGGCCCTGCTTCCAGTTCTCCATCACCTCCTTCCCAATCGTACTCCAATTCGCGGGTTGGTCATGGTCCATCTCATCATAACACCCCTTCACTGGGTGATCTACGTTGGAAGTTAGTCAAGTTCATACTTCCAGATGAAGAGAGTTCCTTCACAATAGATGTTACATCCTGTGCAAACGGGATCGAAGTTCTTGAAAAGGTACTGAAAAAATTTGGCAAAGGTTCGCGTCATCCGGACGGACATGCAGAACACCCGCAGACAGAAGGCGGACTTACAATCGATGGCTGGGGTGTATACCTTGAAACAGGAGATGATACACCTGGTACGCATATATTTGCCCATGGAAGATCGACAGACTATTGATAACCGACAGGTGAGCCTTTGACCGAAGCAGAACTAATGTCAATTTGTCATGCGCCTCCTGATCACCCAAGCCGCGAACCCGGCCTATTTCTTCGCCGTATGGCTAAGGTACGACGCCAGGATGATCTTAATGGATCGTCATCTCCGAGTCAAGGCAAATTTCCCAACGTCGCAGTCTCGACAAGCAATACGAGCAAAAGCACGAAGCGCGCAAGCACCATGAGTGTCCTTAGCGGCCTCAGTGGTTTCGGTGTGAGAGATTCAGAGCCTGCTGTTGAACCGCCGTCGCCAACATCTGGATCTGGCATTAGCGGCAGATCAAGCCCCGCAGCAATGTCAGCAAACGCTCGTCGCCCGTCTAAGCTTCGTAACTTCTTTGGCCAGCGCCCGCCCAGCGAACTTATCACCAACCATCTATCGGAGTATTTCCCATTTACCGAGAAGAAAGTTTTGCAGCGCACCGCTAGAAATAGTATGATGTTCAAGTCCGGCACGCGTCGAGATAGTTCCGCTTCCTTCATTCCGCCTTTGCCCTCTAGATTTAGCAGCAGCACACAGGGATCGGGCGTTACGGTGGGGAACTCACCAAGGACATCCATCGTGTCCGTTCCACCTCAACTTTCCGAAAGTTCATCCATTTCCACAGCTAATAAAGAGCCTAAAATAAAGGCGGAAGACATCCCTCGAATGTCGCTTTCTACAGACGATGGCCATTCCGTCCTTTTGGATAATGGCGAACCGCCGAGAAAAGTGTTATCAGAGCCTCAGCTGCTTCCACCCATCCCATTTCCAAGTGAATCTCTCTCGGATTCTTTGCAGAATTTTACTTCAGAGTCTGGCCAACGATCCTCAAGTCCGGCATCGCGAGCAATGTCAACTGCATCACATCGAATGAGTTACATGACTGAGTTGCGCAGCAAACGAGATAGGTCGGACACAGCTAGCATGGTGACCGTCGATGAGATCACAGCTGAGGTGGAAAGTCGACGTGCGACCAACAAAGTAAGTGTAAAGACTGGCGAACAAAATTCAGATGTAGAGGATGGTTGGACGAGAGTCGGCACGGATGATGGACACGATAGCGGGGAGGAAGTTAATGATGAATTTGATGAGGATGAGGAAGGTGCGACCCTGCACAACGACGATGTCCCAATAGACGCCGTGGTGACAACGAAAGGCGAGTTGTGACGATTTGCGCTTGTAACCACACTTACGTTTTCTTTACAGCGAATAAATGGATTAAAGGCGCTCTTATTGGTGCTGGATCGTTCGGAAAAGTCTACCTTGGGATGGATGCTGCCACGGGGTTCTTGATGGCTGTCAAGCAGGTTGAACTGCCCACTGGATCAGGCCCAAATGAAGAACGGAAAAAAAGCATGCTTAGTGCTCTGGAACGTGAGATCGAGCTTCTCAAAAACCTTCAGCATGATAATATTGTCCAATATCTGTGTATGTATATTGTCTTCAGATCTCTGGGATTCTGACACAATGGCATGCAGATTCCTCCATTGAGGAAGATCATCTTAATATCTTTCTGGAATACGTTCCAGGGGGTTCGGTCACTGCATTGCTGCGCAATTACGGTGCATTTGAAGAACCATTGGTGAAGAACTTCGTACGGCAAATTCTGGAAGGTCTCAACTATCTTCACGAACGTGACATCATGCATCGTGATATCAAGGGAGCTAATATCCTTGTTGACAACAAAGGCGGCATCAAAATCTCCGACTTTGGTATTTCAAAGAAGGTCAATACAAGTAAGTTCACGGTCAACCACATAACTGTATCAACTTTATTTACTTTGACGGCAGATCTACTTGCAGCAAACAAGATGCACCGCACGTCTCTTCAAGGATCTGTATTCTGGATGGCGCCAGAAGTTGTCAAGCAGAGCGGTCATACGAAAAAAGCTGATATCTGGAGCGTAGGTTGTCTGGTGGTTGAAATGCTGACAGGTGAACACCCATGGGCACAACTCACTCAAATGCAGGCGATCTTCAAGGCAAGTGACAGATATACACATGGATAACACCATCTCACACTCACCCACCACACTGTCAGATTGGTTCTTCAGAAAAGCCCTCCATACCGTCAGATATTTCTCCAGAGACACAAGACTTTTTGCAACGTACATTCGAGCTTGACTACGAAGCCAGACCCTCTGCATCAGAACTCTTGCGTCATCCATGGATTGGAAAGCAACCGGCGAAACCAACTTCGATTTGAGATGATCATGATACTTTTTCCTTTATGGGCATCATATGCTATTATTTATCTTGACTTCACAGACAGCTTCCATGTGCTGGTACTAATATATGTATGATATATATACCCCACGAGTCAATGTGTCGTAGGCATTATTTCCCTTTTCTGTCCCGATCGATTTACCTTAGCATAGGAACGACAGTTGGTCTATGCCACTGCCATAGTTTTGCCGTTCACTCCAAATCCGTGTCACGTTTCCGTTTCATATTGGGTTTCGTGCCAGGCCCCCAGTTCCGAGGGTTCTCCTGGTATCTAACGAGCTTCACTTTATTAGAGGCCGTAACAGATTCGGGATGTTTTGTAAAATTGGCAATCATTCTGCGAGATCTTTGTCAACTTCGACGAGGACAAATTCAATGCGTGAGATACCTCGGCTCAATCCCTAATAGGCGTCGTGAGGGTGAGGTTTCAGACAATGTCTCCATCTTCACTGGGTTGAGTTTAATCCAAGACCTAAAAATATCGAGTACGTCATGGTGCGATGCCGTGGTCTTTATGGATCCAGCACACGCATGCGAACGTGCGACTTTATGACCCGCATTAAGGAGGGCTGACCTATATATTCATGAACATCGAATCAATCGGATAAATTCAACTAGCCTACGCAATATCGTCCAATGAAGGTGTCCGACAATGAAAGAGGCTTGCCATTCTTGAGGTGGTGAAGTAGAATGGGTTCGGCAATTCCTTAACAACTCGATTTATCCCTGTATCTGGTGGAGCGTTGCTGCTTACCTCCTTCGCGATTGTGAGCATGCCCTTCATTCGGACAGCGGTACCATAATTTTTTTGATTTGTTTCCAGGTGCTCAAGGATCCTTTCTACGAACTTTGAGTCGTGAATGGGTGCTGACCACATCGGCCCAGCAAGCTGATATTAGGTGGTTTAACAATAGCCAAAAATGTTTGTTATTCACCTACATGCATGGCGGAATCGCATTCAGGGCACTTCTCCGTGACAGTTGGTCCGGCTTGGATTTTATACTGATAATTGACGTTAGCGGACGTCCCACGTCCCTTTTCTACGACCCTTCCGAGTGGCTGTCCATAAAAGGCATGGCAAGATGAGCAGATGTAATAAATGGATGTTTTACTGAAAGATCATAATCATCAGAAATCGCTCCAGCGTGAAGTGACCTACGTCAATGCTTTCTTAACTTCATTCGCAGAAGTTTGCACACGGACAAATATTCTCACGTAAAAGTCGATGGAAAGGGAAAGTAGAGGCTCGATATAGCGGCCGTATCGAGATGCCACTGTGGATATAGCGTGCAGAACGAGCCGAAGAGCCTTTCGAACAGTTGATCGAGTACATATCTTCATAGAAAACAGATTCTTACAACTTCGTGGCAATATTCTGCTTTAACAGACACGCCACCGTAGTTAGAGAAACTACGTTATAAATTTTAGAGACTTCATTGGCAAGCAATAATTTCTGGCAGCATACCACTTTTCCGGAGAATTAGTCGTTGCAAGCACAGCTAAATCCGTGCATGTAACACACAGGAGTCCTGTCAAATGGTCATTAAATATCCAGGATTGACAAGTTGTCCCGCACCCCCATCGTTTATGCTCTGAATAGCAGCATCGAGGAAAGGCGCTGCGGTTCCATACGGGTCAAGATCCACCACGTCGACACGGCTTTTCACCTCTCGGTGGGAGTATAGCAAGTCGCTTCCAACAACATTAGTAGCGTTACCACATAACATCTCGACCACCACTAACCATGCATCACCTTCGTTTATGCGAACAGTGGCCTGAGACTCTTTCTCGTCATCCGGTGATGCCTCATCCACGACCTGGCTCAGCCCATTTAGCGCCACATTACGCTTTATAGCAGCAACAGCGGAAGGTAAACAATCATTTGCAATGATATATCTTTAACAATTGTAAATATGCCAAAGAAAAATCGCTGCGTTACACGAACTTTACCAAAGGGATTTCTTTAGCATAACGGATAGAGCGTAGACCTGTTGCAGAAAGCGCCTCAAGAATAACAAACTTGCATGGCCGAAAAGACGACTATGACCACAGGATACATTTAAGTAAATTCGTAGGACACGCACTAATGTCGTACCTCTTTTTTAAATTCGACAGGCTCAACAGGAGGATTCAGAGGTATGACGCTCTCCGATGATCCAACAGACTGAGCAGCACTCGCGGTAACATCCACAGGCTGTCCACTATCCGCTAAACGCCGATGCAGATATAATAAAAGGAGAGGAGCACAGAGACGAACTTTTCATGCGTTTTTTTCGTCCCGTCGCATGAGGTGCCTTTTCCTTCGCTTGCAACCACTTCACTTCCAACGACTTATTTCGCTCTTCACTCCATACTCGAATAGCGGCGACGCTGAGGTCCCTGTTGAACTCCTGCACTGGATTGAGAAATGTTTCATTCGGATCTAGTAGTATTCTTGTCGTGTTTTCAACGTGAAGTGAAAGGCCGTCGAGAGCGATAACGTCGATGTCTGTTGCCATTCCTGCCTTGAAAATCAATTGGCTGAACGGAGAATGCGGATACGGTGTCCTGCAGCGATGTCGCAGCCAAGGCAAATAACTGTGGCGACGCGAAATGTAAAGTCGCATACGACTTCAGATGAGTTCCTATCAACCCTGAAACGATAACGGTATGGCTACTTCTACAAACATTTACATCATCATACGGTCATATTTCGACAGATTCAATGCTAAGCGACGGTGGTCCCGGACCTCACCTAAAACAATGAATACACGGGGGAAATACGTTCTATCGTTACACATTACCTCTTTACCAGTCTTCTTGATCTTGGTCAAGACATCGTCGTAAGGCAATGTCCCGTTGACGACGACCGTCTGCGTTTCGAGCGAAACATTGTAGCTGGATACACCACCTGTATACCTGTCAGATGGGCGGTTGAATGAAATCAGTTACGATCGCTTTAATCACCCTCTGTCTTTGCCTTCTCTAAAACACGGGTGATGGCGCCAGAACAACCAGAGCACGTCATCTACGCGGATGAGGGACCATTAAATAGGCGATTAGCGTTACCATACCTTGACGTCAAATTTGTAAGTATGCTCGCTCTATATCAAACAGCATAAGGTCACTAGTGCTAGATAGATGCATAGCAGATACTGACCGACATGCTGATGGTACAAGTTCACGAGAAATATATGGGAAGAATAAGCATTATATATCAGGCTATGTAAGCCTGGGCCTGATTAGCTGGGAATGTGTACGGTCTTTTGAAAGTTCCGTGTTATCCCACCCTCCTGTTTTCCACCATTTCTACCCCTTCGTCCCCATCTGTCGCAACCGCTTGCCATCCCTCAGCCACAGGGGATCGTCCCACTAACCTCAAAAGGTACGACTGACACATGGCTGAACAAATATCGGCAATCCGCCCCCATGACATAATTCGTACACTTACAAATTATTCGTGGCCTTGTACTTTCATGTGTTTGTGTCATATAGTAAACAGGTATGCCTGCAAGAATGAAGCCTGGAGTTATTTTGTGAGTCGACGTGTAGTGTAACAGCGCAGTGACATACCCAAGACGGCCAGCGCTTCCAGAGGTGCTGCAATGATAGGCATGCATAAAAGGAATAGAGCAACCTGACTTCATCCTTAGTGATATAAAAGGACTCTGGATTAATGAACGCACAGCACAAAACGTTAAAGGTGTTATAATCCAGGTCTTATAGGGTCTTTGGAAATCCACTGTGTTAAGATTGCATCCATTGCAGTAACCATTAGCCATACCTTTCCAGCATTGGTTCCTTCACGCGAAGTACTACCAACCCCAGAACCTATAAAATTTACAAATGTAGTCATCGTTACCACAAGAAGTGACTCACCGTCAAGAAGTAGAATGCCCAGCACGCAACCACGGAGAAATTAATCAACGATCTGAAGCCACCACCAATAAGTATGAAAGCGGTCGTGATACTGGTTTGGAGTAGCGCTGCGTTAAGAGGAGTCTTTCGCGTGGGATGCAAGCGTCCAAAAAGCGCAGGAAGATATCTTTCGCGTCCTGCAGCATAAATAAGACGCGAACTGGTATAAAAGGAGCCTTTGAATGCATTTATACAGGAAGCAAGGCATGAAAAACTAGCTCACCATTCAAAGCACCGAAACAAGAAAACGCGACCATGAAAGCAAAGATGGAACCTCCGATAGGGCCCCAAAACGCGCGTCCAAAATCCATCGCCACTGTGTTGCTCAATCCGACGATTTCCTGGACGAATGGTTACACGTGTTTCCCTGATTTGCAAAACAGGTACCTTGTCGAGAACCACAAAGTAGGAGACATTTGCCAATAAGAAAAGCAGCTGCACAAGAGTTAGTGGCAAGGTAATGACGGAAGATGAGATCAGACATGCCATTACAACCAACATACTAGAGTGTATAGCGCGGGGAATATTTTTCTCTGGGTGGCGAATTTCTCCGCCAATGTAGTTGGCTTGGTCCCATCCATCAAAAGCCCATAGGCCCGAATAAAGTGCGAGAGAATACGCGGCAGGACTAGTGCTGGAACCTTCAAACCATGGCTCTTTGAATGAAGTAGATGCTTTGCCACGAGCGAGCTGCGTCAATCCCAAGACTGTAATCATGACCTGTTCAACAGTTCAACGGTCAGGTTAGCCAAGCTCAATCAATCAATCCACGAACCAAGGCCGCAACCTGCAACATGATTACCATGATATCAACGGGGCGAAACTCAGTGTAGCACAGCTAAAGGCATACCTTGACTGTGGTGAAGACGACGGCCGTGTGGGTGCCTAAGCTTCGTGCCCCGACACAAAGAAGTGTTACTATGGCTACTGCCGCAACTGCAGTGAGTTTGATTGCCCATTGTGGAATGGCGTCCGGCGATACCTCTGCCCGAGTGCTATGCCAGAGAAGCCTGTTAAGATATTCCGCGAAGATGAGAGCGATGACAGCATTGCTGCCTAGTTCGGGAGTTCTAATACAGTTCAGAAAGTCTGTATTTACAGCTCACCAGGTTTAAGTGCTATGATGGCGGTCCAAGCAAATAGGTATGAAATGAGAGGACCATATGCATATGATAGATAGGCTTGAGCGCCGCCATTTTGGGGTATAGCGGAGCCCAGCTCTGCAAAACTACTGGCTCCAGTCCAGGCTAATGCGCCAGAGATCAGCCAAACAAGGAGACTGGCACCAACACTTTTAGTATTCGCAACCACTACACCGGGGGATGAACTAGTGGCAGTGAGTGCGTTGACAACGGGTATGTAGCTAGCCTCACAAGATTCCTGAACCAATCTTGCGGTTGCGGTGAGTGTGTGAGAGCATGCCGCGTTTGTTCACATACTTGTAATCCTACAATAAGAGCAACCCCTTGACATCTACAGTATGAGTGGACGCACAACGGAGAGAGCGGGATGTGTGCTGACCATTAAGCAACGTTACATTCTTGTCATTGCCAACGCTTCGTACAATGTCGGGTTCGGTTACACTGCTGCTAAGGGGAAGCTAACGACCGATGTTGGACAACGAGAACTGATGGATGCAAGCTTACAAGATCCCTCTGGAATTCAAAGCCAGAGACAGAGTATGATCGACCACTAGAGAACACGTGTTTAAGGCGAGGAAAACGGGATAAGCGGAGGAAAGGATACCGTCCATATCTGGATGTGGTGGCCATTGGGCCTTCGGAAACCTCGAGTGCTCGCAGAGATTCATCCGAGTCGTGCGAGATCCGTGGAGAGGAGGTCATCAAGGCAAAGCGTGCGACTCTACAGCCGTCAAGTCAACTTTTATTGTTGTTAGCAGCCCTCGGCGAGCACGCTGAGCGGCTCTACCACAAATCCGCCGAGGCCTCCCAGGAAATCGAGCGTCTCCGAGAACAGCTCGTCAAGCCTGTCCTGCAGCCCAAGCCTCCGCAGTCGGCTCTCCACGTCCTCTTCATCCCCGCCTCCGCCCACCCACTCGTCCAGTTCTGCCATCCCACCTACTATCAGACTACGTAGCCGTGTCACTTCCGTTTGGCTCATCGCCGTCGACTTCACTCCAGCCGCCACCTCCGCCGCCCCGATCACAAGATCTACGCCTTCGCCCTTGTTCGCATCCCAGACCTGAGATTGCAATACTACCAGCCATGCCTGATCCAGGTCGTCTATCCAGCTCGCCGCATCCTCCAGCGCAGACGCCAAGGGTGCATATCCAGAGATAGAGCTCAGCACTTCATTTGTCAACCGAAGCAGATAAGCCGTCCGAAGCGACGTTGATGGATCAACGGGTGGAATCTGGAGAACCAGAACAAGGATCCCACTCGCTGCTTCCAGATAATCAGACAGAGTGGAAAATGGCGAATCGGGTTCATAGCTGTAGACAGAATCAAACGGGCATTACCCGTCAAATGGTCTACCAACCGTTTTCTAAATCCCCGTGTCAATTCCAGTAATTTTTCATCCAGGTAATCTACTAATCTTCGTTCTTGTGCAGATGATAATGCCTTTGGAGTTTCAGACATGGTTGTGGATCGAGTGCTCGTCTGAGTGGAGCGACCAAGTCGCGCCAAACAGGTCCGTCGTTTTATTTCAGCACTAGTACGATATTTATGCATGTCCACTTTCTCGCAGAGCCCGAGCAACAACCTCATGTATATCTATGCACCGAGACTGACATTGATCCATACACTGTGAAGCTCAGGCAGCGAGTAACCCGAACAAGTGATCAACTTACCTGGGAGTTTTCACTCACACTCATTGAGCCCGTTTGCCATATACTTGTCACCGTCCCAAGGGCAGGTAGACATGCCATTACGAGAGAACCAGTTGACCATCGTGTCTCGGCTTCTGTCAAGTCCAACCAGACTTGTCCGCCTATTATGGCCTAACAGGATGTCAGATTTTCGTCACCGAATGGCTTCACTTCGTACCGCTGAGCATGACGTGACAAGGCCAATCATTTCTATTCCTGCGTCGGCCAGTGCAGTGCTCGCAGCAGTGGTGCCTGCCGCGATACACCCATCCGTGCCGTCAGCTTCGATGATATTTATGAATACGTCAATTGTGGACTTGGGTAGCAGTTCAAGACGGACAGCAGGAACGAGTGCCTGATAGATTGCCAATGCCAGCGAACGATCTTCAGCATCCTGTATCCTGTGATTGATCAAATGTCTTTCCGTCAATAATATAAGTTCCATACGCGGAGGGGTGCGCGTCTTTGGGGGCTTGAGAACGATGCAAATTTAACTTCCACGTTCAATTTCCCTTTTTCATGATAAGGGACGTTTTTTGACTGTCGTGGTCCATATCTATCCATGATGAGGCCGTCGCCCCTCAAGAACGATAAAGGACTGACACTGCACATGCAATTTTAGTCCGCTCGGTTTCGATATAAGCAGAGCCATTAGCCTGATTGATGAGACCCGGCTGGAGGACTAATGCACAGTCATGGTGTAGAAACGAAATGTTGGAGCTCTGACATACAGATTCGTCTGACATCTCCAGCTGTTCGCCCTTGCCTGTCGTCTCCACGACTATCCTGTTCATCTGGGATAAATAGTGGGGGGCTGCTGTCTTCAGGCCCAGATATCCTGCGTCTATCGGGACCAGCTTGAGCCATGGCGAGAGGTAAGGGATTTCAAAGCCCGATGACTATGGCTCTCCATGAAGCTTTCATTCTCTCTTAACGCCAAGTCAAAGGCACCCGAACAGGCCCCTTCTCTCAAGCGTCCGGCTGCATTCGGCGAAGGAGATGAAGATGACGTTGTCGACGCAGCCCCCACGTCAACCAATGTAGACACCAGGACGACAGCGAACAAGAAGTTACTGGCCCAAAACATTGGTGTCTCCAAAGTCATGAAAAAACGGATGGAGGCTGAAAAGATGGTTGATCCATCAGTGTACGAGTACGACGAGGTTTATGACCGGATGCAACAAGTCAAACAGCGGCAAAAGGATGCCAAGGAGCAAGAGTCAAAGGAGCGAAAGGTACTATGTGTAGTTCGATTATAACCAGTTGCTGAAAGTGCATGTAGCCCAAGTACATCCAAGGCCTGCTATCTGCCGCTGCAACACGAAGACTTGACCATCTTCGTGCTGAGGAGAAGATGATGCAACGTGAACGCGAGGCTGAGGGAGATATGTATGATGACAAGGAGACTTTCGTGACACAGGCATACAAAGACCAGATGGAGGAAGTCAGAAGGGCGGAAGAAGAAGAGAGAAGAGACGGTAAGTCAAATTTCCCCGCCAAGTCCTGGTCTGAATTGGGTTGTCCAGAGCAACAGAAAAAGAAAGATGGGCCATCGACAGGCCTTGCATTCTTCTATCGTAAAATGTTGGAGGAATCCGAAGAAAATCACGAGGCTACGGTGGCTGCTACGCAGAAGCGTATAATCGGGCCTCAAGGCCCCACACCAAACTTGACTATTACGAAGCCAGCTGACTACACACCAATGTCTGATCTGGAACTTGCAGCGCTTGCCAAAACGCAAGGCAGAGAAGTTGAGCTCAATGACGACAACCAAATTGTCGATAAACGCGAACTCTTGTCAGCCGGCCTGAATCTATCGTTACCAAATACCAGACGGCTTGGTTTGAACAAGCATTCTGGAAAATTGGATGGGGATGTGGGAGACAAACCAATTCAAACTCACAGCGCAGTTGGGACGGCCGCTAGTAGACGAGAGATCAATGAAAGACGTGCGCGAGAGATACAGAAGCAGATGAAGGAAGAGGAGGAGCGTGTTTTGCAAGAGAAGGAACGAGCAAGAGACGAAGCTATGCAGCGCATTATAGCACGCCGTAACGACGATTCCTCTGTACAGAACGCTCGAGAGCGTTATTTACAAAGGAAGCGTCAACGGCTGATGGAACCAAGTATCGAGAGTGCAAGTTGATGTTTGATCTTGTTATGTGTAGAATGATGCCGGTGGAAAAATGCTTTTAACGTCACGTTTATATCCCTGACAATCAATAATAGT
Source organism: Amanita exitialis (assembly GCA_023014455.1). Lineage (NCBI taxonomy): Eukaryota > Fungi > Basidiomycota > Agaricomycetes > Agaricales > Amanitaceae > Amanita > Amanita exitialis. The sequence goes on from JAEBUR010000001.1 coordinate 2,007,841, forward strand.
CTACCATCTCTCATAGATTTCACGGTGTACAAGAGCATATCATCCGCAAGTGATAGTTGGGAATGGAGGCGTGCATGTCATCGAATAACTTCAAAGCCGACGAGGCAGATGGACGCTGCTCGGGTACTGCATGCAGCATATTGTTTACCAGCTGCGTTAAAACAGGGAGGTTGTGCCCCATCGTCTAGCTAGCTCGTTAGATTACTATACTCGAACACAACGGTATCCTAGCCATACCTTGCAAGCGTAGAGGATGAGCATGCCCAAAGCCCAAACGTCCACTTTGTACGGGTTACAACGACCTTCCCGCTCATACTCCGGGGGCACTTCCGTGCCGCGATAATTATACAAAACTGGATGGTCGATGTCAACAAATTGTTGGCTCGCCTCATGATCAATGAACGCGTAATGGCCATTGTAATCTGTGAGTATATTGTGAACCGAGATGTCGAGATGGGTAATCTGATGTTCGTGAAGAAAAGCCACATGCTGAAACCAACAGCGGTTCAGCTTATCATAAATAGGTCAAAATATCCACGCACTTCGATACATTGTCTCATCGCTGCGAGAAATGGTTCGAGGCAATAGCACAGACCACCTGGCAGGAGTTGCGAGGACCATTGCTCCATAACGATAAAAACTGTCCTATCCTTGGGTACCTCTATAAATTCCAGGACGGCTAATGCGACCAATCGCAAATAAGTCCTCATATGGGTGACACAAGGAGATTGACAAACGTATGGTGTGGTTCATAGGATCATCTCGCAGCGGTGGAGACGAAAGGATACGGATCATATTATATTCCCGGCTGTCCAGGTGGGCAGCTTTGATGACGACCTTTTTCCCATCGGATACCCGGGTACCGCGAAACAAGTTGTCTGGCTTGGAGTCCGTATTTGTCAAGTAAACCAAAATTCCTCTTAAAGCCTTGTACATACCAAGCCGTGATCGGGGCATAAAGCGTCGTCGTCGCAGGGACGCGAACCGTCCGAGCGGAGCAATCCAGCTGGCAAATGCACCCAGCCTGTCCTGTTGTAGTACTCTTTAGCATCGCGGACGGTATCGAGCCGCACGCCATGGAGTTTGAAGAGATTGAGGTATGACAGCCAATGCGGCCTTAAACGGAAATTGAAATCTTCTTCATCGAATGAAGAATCAGAGTCAGACTCATCCGAGTGGCAAAAGCCGGACATGGAAAGCAATCGGGAGAGCGAGGGTTAAAAACTCGCGCGGTGGGGACGGCATTTTATAGGCCTCCGGCACTAAAGCGTGACCTGGTGGGGAATTGTAGTCAATGCGTAAAGGAAAGAGTAGCCATTAATGACCGAACTGCTTTCTTAGGAAGGAATTTCTGGACACCGTGCGAATTTGTCAACTGTCATGGAGGAGGGCACGAAATCCAAGAAAACCGTCTTCGTTGGCGGTGTCCCTGAAGACATCGACGAAGCAGCTTTATACGAGCAATTCTCAGCTTTCGGTGTGTTCGCTATTACTTAGGCCTTTTCCTGTGGTGAACCTTCATCCAGGGGACATCATCGAGGTGCAGCTGCCATCTGCGGCTATCAACCCAAATCAGCCAGCTGGTGTGGCGCACAAAGTTCCGTATTTCCGCATCTTACGTTTGACAGAGGCTAAGCATCGCGGCTTTGGCTTTATTACATATGCCTCATCGGCTGACGCGCAAGATGCCATCGACAATATGGATCTGAACGAATTGCGGGGAAAGGTTATCAAGGTCAACCTGGCTAGACCCATGAAAGGACCAATCCAACCACTGGGCAATAGAGCTGGTATGCTCATGTTAATGACTCGTTTGTTGTATGCTGACTGGTTTAGTTTGGGAGTCTGAAGAATGGTTACAAGAATATGCCAAACCATTGGCCGAGAGTGGAGGTTCGTGATCCTGGCTGCGCAAAACTAATTTGCTAAGTCGCTTGAAAGGCGTTCAAGCCCGGAACGCAAAACGGGCCAACAATGCTCCTTCCGAAGAATCGAAAGAAGATGCCGATCAAGACGAAGCGATGGATGAACAGTGACAACAGGGACGATATGGAATAAAATTAAGAACTCTTGATGCTCTCTACTAATGCTATGTTGCGTACAGAAATAATGCCAACCTAATACAAGCAAGAATCTGGTCAGAACTCCCGAGGATTATTCAACTCCGAGTCTTCGAACTGTGCGCGGGCACGTTTAATGTCCTCCTGCATGAAAAGCAGCTCTTCCATTCTTGCCAGCTTCTTGGCGTCTGCAGGACGAGATAGTGACTTTCGTAAATCTTCAATAGATAGTCTCGTTTTCCGAGAGGAGGCCCCAGCTGCCATGCACTTGGGAATGTTAGCTCATAGAAACACGACACCATGTAGAAGAAACACACGACATCCGTTATATATTCAATTAAGATCTCCTCCATCACGTTTACCGTATCGTTTGCTGGGTTGCGATCGTCACCGAAACCATACATTAGACTCCTCACTGTAACACACGATTTCAACAAAAATCATCTCATGACATGAGGCAATGCCTCACGTTCTTTCGTGAACAGGCCTCTCAGGTTCGACTGTCGTCGCGATCCTCTACCCGTCGCACCGCCAGTTGCCGCAGCAGCAACACTATCTCGTACATAACTTGGCGTGTAAGATGTGAAGGTCGAACTCCTTTGTGGCACGGATGGTACGGTCGTGGCAGTGGTCTGTGCACCAACAGATGCAGGGGTTTGTGGCTGAAGTCGTTGCACTGCTGACTGGGGATGTTGTGGCACATAGCTGTAGGGATATGTCCAGCCATACCCGGTCACACCTGTCTGATAGCCAGCCGCTTGGTAAGAGTAAGCTCCCGGTGTCTGAGGGTGGCCATAACCACTGAGAGCGGTAGGGTGATATGCGCTATAGGGGTATGTAGTTGAAGTCGGTGGACCGCCGCCAGGGGTGTAGTGGGGATACGCCATAAAGGCGTGGGAGAGAGTCCATGTAACATGTTATTTGAAACTGTCATACAAAAATCTTCGAGTTGGGCTGTACTATACATCCTCCTTGCCAACGATCATGTCCAAATGCCTTGCGCTCTCCATGATATCTTTAATACGCTGCCATTCCATATCGATGATCTTGCGTTTGTCAAGCCAATCACAGATACCATCAGCATCGCCCAGATCTTCCGGGGGGCGTTTACTAGCATAAGCAACACGAATATATCCTTTGCTCTGCTCTGCCGCATGGAGATCATCGACCTCCTGGCGAATGGTTTGAAATAAAGCATACTAAGCAACGGTCGCTATTTCAGATGATCATGAAAGAGTCACCAGTACTAACCTCCCAGTGCGTTAGTTCATGGTAGACACGTGTCCTTTTCGCACAAAATCGCCCTAAATGATATTCCAAACTACGTGACTTTTCCGAGTTGCTTTCGTCATCACTATCCGACTCGGCTGCCTACAATAGTCGTTGCGATTATTACTTGATGAAACTTCTGAGTACGTACAATCATTTCGAAGCCATGTTTATCGTATGGAGTTCCGCTTAGGCGTCCAACCATAGTCGACTTTCTACCACCGAGATGACATGCATCACATCCGGGGAAAACGTCACCCAGTTGTGTGAGATCAAATTCTGGGTATGTGTCGAGTGACTTTTTGTACTTGGGTCGCCAGACGGAGGAGGTAACAACAGAGTCTCTAAGCCCCATTGTTTTTCGCCGGAGGATCCTCAGCGGTATTGAAAAGTATTCCTCATCTAAGTGAAGTTGAGTTCGACTCTTCCATCATCTCGCAATAGACCAAGACCTTTCAACTGTTTGAACATGAATTCACGTCGTCCTAGGGGCGGATGGACAGCAACGGTGAACAAAAAACTGAAATACTCTCTTAAATTGATTGGGAAGGTCTTGATGCGTTTCCATACTGAACTGTGCAGGCAAAGGTTGGGGGATGACCCCATCATCTTCAACGATGAAATTGGAAGAACTGTCGCTACCATCAGTTTCCTCACTGAAGAGGCTGTCACGATCATCACGAGGTCTCGCGCCCTTGAATGGCTTGGGATCAACGCCCTCGCTCGTTTCGTCACCCTCGTCTGATTCGGGGCGAGGTATGCAATCTGACAGTTTGCCTTGCTTTTTTCCTGATGATAAATGTATCATCCGGCGCCACAAGACGTAGAATCGGCCTCACTTCTTAGTTTCTCTAGATTTTTTTGAAAGGTAGTCAACTTTCCTCGCGCCCGAAATCGGGTGGGCAATATAGCTACGAGTCCGTGAAATCAACCTTATTTCCTGCTGACCCACTTACATTCTTTGTCAACCTCTTCCTCCAAATCTTCCTCGTCAGATGCTTCTTGAACGCGCACTGTAGTCCTCCGGGAGCGTGACACTGGATCCGAGTGAATCCGCCGTCGTTTGCCTTTCCGGACAGGAACAACGGGTTCGTCTTCGGACTCGGACAATGGATTCTCGCCGGAGTCACTATCAATAACTTGTATACTTCTTCTTCTCTTAGCCGTGGTGCGCGTACGGCTCGAAACTGGTGCTTCATCTTCGAAGTGTATGGCAATCACACCATCAGAATCTGATGGATCTAGAGCGACGGGATTCATGCGCATTTTACGCTTTGTCCGGTCGGGCGGTGATGATCCAGTTGATTTCGAGGGCTTTTTGCCAAAATCGAGCAGAGTGGACTGCCTCAAGTGCTTCTTAGCAGTCGTTGGCATACCGTCAAGACGTGACGAACGTGACAACGAAGGACGACATATGACTCCACTCAAGATCGACACAGCTAACCCAGCGAACGCGACAGATGCAGCAGACGAAGCAAGCTTTTGGCAGTCACCATCATTCACGAAATCCCCTTCTTCCGCAAAACCACCCCATTCTCCAGGCGATGGATATCCGTCAATGGACATTGATCACTCGCCCTCAAAGAGAAAAAAGAAAACACGCGCGGAATCCAGGAAATTATTGTTCCACATCCTGATGCAGCTGCAAGTGCGAATTATGCCACCTTCTGTGTATGATTCCTATACCAATCCCGAGAGCACCGCCCGCAGCTCAGGTACCGGCGCTATACATACGATGATAAATGCAATGAAGAGAAAAGGCAGCATAGCTATGGCGTCGTCACAGACCACCGCGGAGGAGGATTCGGACGACGACACAGGCCACGTGTATTCGACTGATAATACATATGATTTAATGTTACAATTGCGAAACGTCCTTCTAACGTCAGCTGCTCAAGGATGGCAAATTTTTGATGAGTATGTCCATCTCCCGAAACGTGGCGTTCAACATTTACCAGTACGATCTGGCATACAGACTGGATGAGGACTCAAGAATCACCCATCCTTTTCGCAGGATAAGGTCCAGTTATCAAGGCAACCGTTATTTCTCGCCTTCGCCTGCTCGTGGATCGCTCATTCTCGCACCTGAACTTTTGACACAATGCATATCCGTTCTTGCATCTCTTATACAAGAGGACTGTCGCTACAGAACAGCAAGACCACGCCCCTTTCGTCCTCCAAACGCTTTGCATGCACTGTGCCTGGATGTTGCTCAATTTCTTTTAAGCATTCAGCGACATGACCCACGGGTTGTTTCGCAAATCGCATATGCCATGATGCCGTCATTCTCTACATTCCCAAGAGAGATGCATGAAAAACTATTGAAGTTCTTTGAAGAGTGTATTCTTTGGGGCCCCATACAGGACTTGCGTGCATTTCAGACGGGCAACGATCGGGATTCTCAGACCTGGCAAGGTCAGTCTATGTCAACTGATATCCGATTCTGCTATACCTACATTGCTATCAGACAATGACGATAACAAGGCCCCTGTCACGATACGTATTGATCAAGTTGATGATGACTCACTCAAGTCCAACCCATCACATGAGCATGTAGTTCTGTCGACGAATGCACCATCGCAACCGAGATCAATCTATCACTTGAGTTTGATAGTGCCTCCTCTTTTGGCCGCCATTCTAGAGAATGTCAACATTCTAGATGGGTATCACCACTCTGAACTCTACGAACGTTTCAAACGGTTATTTCACGCCATCTCGCAACTAAAATACGATGCATGCAATGATCTTCTGCAAGTCATTGCTTACCATACTCCAAGGGGCAAGACTTCTTGCATGTTCCGTTTTGATAACGTCGTGGCGCACAGCTACGGGTCACTTGGTTGTTAGTGAACTTACCGACAGACATCCGAATAAGCGAACATCCACAAAACAACCCGTCGACGTCGAGCCTTCCACATTCTCACCATTTTGTTCCCTGGCGCTTCTCTTCAATGCCTCGACCGAACCCTAACGGCTGTCTGCGTGGTTGTTGTCACTCATGTGCTGATCCTGTTGTTGATTTTGGTCTCGTATGCCCCTTATGCATGTGCAGCGTACACTTCGATTGCTACGATTACCCTCAGGGTTGCAGCCTAGTCCAGTACACTGTGGATCGCGAGATTCAGAAGGTGGCCATGTACCGATTTTGCCGCTCCATATCCAATGGGAGATCTTCATTCCAGGCGCAACAACATGATTTTCATTTCCTCAATCTTTTTACGCTGTGTCTCTGCTCTAATTGCCGAAAGCCTTTATGGGGTTGCTTCTCTCAGGGAATCGGATGTACATCCTGCTCAATCTTCTTCCACCCAAATTGCTTTAACATGTCTGACCTTCCTCCATGTGGATATCGTGTTATTGATTCCAGCCACATAAACATCACCTGGGAAGAATTACGCAGCTCTTTCATGGATTACTACAGCCACATTCTCTCGATGAATCAAAGTGATCTTGAACGTCGCAGCTACGAAGAAGTCGCCATTTACTTCGCAATTTTCTGGACACAGTTTCAGATCTTAGCCAATGGCATAGCTTTGGGCTCAATCGTCTTGATACAAAGCGGAAGGAATGTTTCACATATATCTCAGGTGCATGAATTTGAGTTTCATGCTATGATCCAGAGGTGTCAAGGACTACTCGAATCTGACAATCTGATTTCGTCCTCAAGCGCTGTGCGACTATCGCTTTGAAAACCGTTTGCCGCGACACGAACACAACCTGATGTTTGATTGGTCATGCCTGATCTTTATTTCTACCATAATCAGAGGTTCCCATCACCCGGCACGACCTGGTTCACCGAAATTCTTACACGTAGAAAACTTAGGGGCTTCCAAAGAGCACAACTCCCTTGAGGACTCCCTGTGCAATGTGGTCTCTATTGGTCATATTATCCAGGTTCTCACCCACGAACTAAACATCATATCCGAATTTGCAACCAGACATCTCTTGGAATGTCTTTCCGTTCTTGGTTTCTTCCAGAAAGAGGATAGTCCAAATGGGCCACTGTGCATCTTCGGTCTTCCTTTTGGCTTTGACTCGTCCGTAGAGGTAGAAATACTTATCTCGGCTATAGAGGCGTGCCTTTTGGACGAGAACCTATCTGTCAATGAAGTGGGATTCCTATTGCTGATTCGGAGGCTATTGCCGAATGGCATGTCATCTGAATACGCTCTGAGAAGACTGTCAAAGACCGTCATTGCCTGGATTTTGAACGAGGTGAGACAGCTTGTCTACATATCCAAGTCATAGTTGATTTTCAAAGGAGGTTGCCATGGAATCAATTCTTCGGGATTTTGTCGCAAAGCAGGAAGGTCTCCCTGGTGTTCCGCTCGACAACAAATCAGTTCCTTGGCCTGAACGACCCACTCTCCGACCCCCTATAAGTTCTAACCCTAATGGCGGCGACTATGTTACCTTTCGCCGAGCACTGCATTCACGTTACGCCATGATCTGGCTCTTGTCTTTCCATGATCAGGACCCTACACTTTATGCAGAAGTCTTGTGCGATGCTTGCGTGGATTTTGAGATGGTTGAAATTTCGGATTCTGCCATGGACGGCCCAAGGAGATCTGTGCGTCAAATTGCACTTGTCTTCAGACTAAGATTATTACAACTGTACAGGAATCAAACAGACATCAAAATATCCTTCGCTGCATCATCAAATTGCTGCAAGCATCGGTTGTGTATACTGCTTTCGATAACTTAATTTCGCGTTGGATGGAATCGGCGTCTCGATCAAATCTCACTGAGGTATGTCGTCAACAAATCGCTTTTGGAATTTATTCTGAAGGAAATTTATACAGCCTATGACTTCTCTGCATCGAGTGTTTGAGCTGGAGCGTAACAATATGATTCGATTCAGTTCATCCTCTGATTCAGCTTCGATGGATCCAGAAGATGCAGAATCTCTTGCAATTGATCCATGGCGTCCTATCCTTGCTCTTGCTGGTCAAGGCGGAAAAGAGTTGACGTGCTCGCTTAATTGGCTCAATCTCCTGGCATCGGGTGGTGTGCAAATCTCAACGACCCACTTTCTACGTTTCGTCTCCTTCGTATCTGAAGAAAAAGATCTAAGAACTACGATTGCTCTCATCGACGCTGCTTTCAAGAACGCGTGGCTTAATCCTGTAGGACGTCGAGACCTTCTAGCTGTTTTTTCAAAGCTGCACGTTGACTTCTCTTCCATTGTCGTTTCCGCAGCAGATAACGGTCGAGATCTGAACAATGTGTACGAACCCTGTCGATGATGTCGATCAATCGGAAGCTTACAGAACCTAGGCTTCAATTTATCCGCCGATCCTTTGCCTCTTGCCTTTTACTATTTGGATGCGACAGAAAGAGACTGATTCAGTTGGATATGATTAAGGATGATGAAACGCGAGGATTACCACTTAGGTATGATATGATAACAATAAGCGCTTACCTCGTCTATACGCCGTAAGTTAGAAAAAGAAACGACCCCCGACGTTCATTATCCGCGGACCCTATCACCATCGATGCAGGCATGATGGCCGCTCTTGAACAATACGTTGACATGAATCACGATGATATCTCCTGCGTCATAGCGACATTTTTCAATGCACTCTATACCGATGCGTCATTCATGGAAGCGTACGAAGTTGACAACTTTGTTCTCAGAAATGGGCAGGTCCTTGCAAAGAGGTACAGTAAAAACGACATTGCTTCGTTAACTCTCTAACTTATCGCAAGTGCGTGGCAACTCTACAATATTCAACGGCCTGCTTTGTATGAGATTCGGGCGAGCTTGTTATCACGCACGATTGTTGTTGATTCGCAACCATTCCGTGACATTTCCATCAATTACTTGCGTCCTGCAATCACTTGGGAGGAGAGGTCAGATTGATTCTTCTCAATTCTTGCAAATCTTCACTATTTTTTCCCCCTAACAGGCTATCCGCTGTTGCCCGGCTCTTCCGGATTGTACAGGATGTCACAAACCCTGCACTTGACGTCGAAGGTCGCCATTGGCGATCGAGCATAGCTAATATACTTTGCATATACTTGAGTGTGTTATGGACAGACGATAAGGTCAGCATCGTTCGCTCATTGCCTCATGAAATGTAAACGAAAAATGGGGGACAGGAGGAAATCAGGTTAGCGGTCAAAACGTCGGCGTCGTCTCTACTTCCTGCCCACGTGCAAGCCATGGAATTATGTTGGGTTGAATCTTTATCCACGGCTCCCATCCAAGAGCGGGTCAAACTCGTTTCTTTCCTGCTTCAAGTGCTATCATACTTTCCTCGTTGGCAAGGTAGATCGTGCACTATGACCTCGTAATATCGACAATAATCCGTGCCTAGTCTTGTCATGGTCTGTGGTCATAGACACCCTTTCGGAAGGCAACTATGACCAAAACATTACTCGTAACGAAGAGGATTCAAATGTAATATCATTGAGGGTATGATCCACACTGCATCAGATGTCATGAAATAGTCAATTGACGTCGACAAGGTCACATTGTTGCTCATCAGCTTGCACATGATTACAAATGGCGTCGGTGTCAGCGTCTCGACATTGCTGAAGGTCAAGAAATATTTGGCGGACCTTGTAGGTTTTCAAAACGTTGTTGAAGTGCTACAACCAGATGGACAAATTGTCCGTATTGACTTTGGAGATGTACCGACGGTATATGACGAAGCCACTCCATGTGTCAACGAGCTGACAGCCATATTTGATTGTCCTTTCTCGTTCGAGCTGACTCCATCAATGATGACCCATTCATATGGCCAAGATAACAAGTCGTCAAAACTTGCCGTGGGGTCATTATTTATCGACTTGATTCTGGTCTTATTTTGCACGCTAAAAGATTTATCTTCTCTACCTGCGCTAACCTTGAAAAGAATACTGGAATCATTGTGCATTATCATATACAAGCATGATTTCGAGAGTCCAGCTCTCGTACACCTTCAGCATCGCCTACGACTTACTGTTTCGCGATCATTGGAGCTCATTCAGCAAGATATCGGCTATGAGCTTCGCCAAGTGACGCTATCATTCATTCAGGGCTTCATCAAACAATGCGACAAGTTCATGGGTCACGTTATTTAGTAAGAAACCGCAACATTATTGGGATACGAGTCTAAGCATTCGCTTCAAAGTAAGACGATTGAAGACTTGAGCAAGTTGATAATAGCGGAAAATCACCATGCTTCGGACGTCTTGACCGTGGAAGCAAAAAACTTCTTAAACGATATATTTGATGCGTAAGTGACGCTCCGGCAGCTTTGTGCTACGTTTGATTCTCTGGCAAGTTATGGTTGGAATGGGTTGTTCGCCAATCTCTTCAAAGTACGCATCCACAATTTTCAATAGGTACTTTCTGAAGACCTAAAAGCGACCATTGGAACGCGAATTTTTCATCATATTAAAAGAAAATTTTGGCAACAGCGGAAGAGATGACGTTGACAAAGCAAATAAGTTTCTTCGAGAGATGATGTCAAGAATGCTCGATTTCGATCGTGATTCATTTCAAACCGCCTTACAAAATTTGTTAACGTACATTGAGGTTGTTTATCACGAAGATTACGACCCGGGTACTATGACATGTGGGTCGCTCAACTTCAAATATTATGGACCGGTACCTACCACCACATCAGTTGTTGGACAGCAACTTACTCAGCTTGCGCGACGTATGCCAGGCGAAGACATAAATTCATCGCCCCTATTTTCAATACCCTCTATTGTTACTGAGAACAATCAGGGAAGGATTAAAGTAGGTGCCCGTCAACTTGCAAGTGACTGTCACGTAAAGTTTGGCCAGGAAATTATACCATACATTGAAAACGAAATTCGCTTCATTTTCCAGAGATTACCCGTAGCCTTTGATGACATATTCCGGCTGTTTTCAGCTACTCAATGTTTTCAGCGCAGGAATGATTCAGTCATCTTTTCAAATGGCATGGCTCAAATTGTATTTGATGCCCTTGAAGACGGGCTTAGGACAAAACAAAAGATGCAACCGTCCAGTTTGACGAGCCTACTACAAGCCAGTAGGACTATCTCACAATCTCACCCAAATAAGCTGACGCGCTGATTCTAGCTCGTTGTCTACGATGATAACCCAGAGTGGCTACCCTTGGCTGTCACATATCCCAGGTCGTTCTTTGACCTCGCGGATAATGCTCTCTATTTCCTTCAAAGCTACGAATGGCCTGATACCAAGTTAGAAGATGCATATATGGCATCACTGTCTGCCGCTATGGTCATCTGGCGTGCAATCGATGATGACGCTCGAGTAATGGACAAATTGGCATTGCTTGGATCCGAGGTCTGCGCGTGTATCAATTAGTATTTCCTTCCATTGATGCAGATCACTATTTCCAGAAACTTGTTCCTGGTGATTATAGAATCAGAGCCTGGAACTTGATAGCGTTGGCTGCCCTCAGATATTCCCACAAGAAATGCACGGCTGCCCTTCTTCCACTTCTTCCGGTCTTCGCAAGCATACAATTCAACGCATTGCGTGTATATGTGCATTCTGAGGCTATGTCTTGGGATCAGGCGACTGTCAATATCAACCATGCGTACGTCGCTATTAAACTATGGATGTTGATTGCCTGTGAGACAGCAAGAGACATGGCGGATGGAGCAGCAACAGCCACAGCCCGTGTGTGGAACGAATTATGGCCACCGTTTGAGACTGTTGCCTTCAATGCGGAAAAGCAAAGTGACCACCCGGTGCGGTACTCAGAACTGACTACCTTGCAATGCTATTTACTCCAAATACCAGAGTCTGACGCTGCTTATGTCGTCTTCAGTTGCGGATTTATTCATATTTTTACATTCCTTGCACACGCCGTTAAGCTTGCAAACGACGCTGCAAATTGCAACTTTGGATCGGCTAAAAACCATGGCAGGTATGGGTTCTGCAAGCAGAAAGGTTTGGAGTTTTTGATGACTCTGCTTCGATTATTTATGACCATGTATCCATTGAAGGTCACCCGTGCTATCCACAACCTGTCTCAGCCTCCTATATCACTTCCGTCAGACGTGCTGCTCGATCAAGTGTCAAAAGAAATTGTTGCTGCGGAGAAACTGAGGGTTTTAGAGACGAAGAGAGAGGTGGGTTGAGGATCGTCGAAAAAAAAAGTCAGCGGAACGGTTCCGCAAAGATATGCCCATTAGAATATGAAATAACTGGCCATACATATTTCGTGGATATTTATTCATATCAAATATGTTGCCTAGGAGGGCTTCGTAATTCAAGCCGCACGCAGCCTGGCCTTTTGAGCTTGCTTTCTATTCTCCTTAGCAATAGTCAATCCCACAAAGGCACCAATGGCAGACAGGGCGACGACAAGAAGAAAAGCAGGTATCCTTATGGCCCATTCTCTGGGAGGAAAATACGAGTGTATTTGGCTAGAAGAGTCGAAGAACGGCTGTTGAGCGAAGGTGTGAGATGAACGCAGAGTGTCAGAATAGAGGCATACCAGAAGGATTGCCCAGAATGTGTAGTAGGTGAAAACTATAGATGTCGTTAGTAGCATGGTGCTACCAAGGAGTTTGTCGCTTGCGCCCTAAGTTCTGAATGAGTTGAAGAACGAGAATAGTCATAGAGCTTGACGGTACCATTGTCCTGGTGTGATTCGGAGTGCTTGGAAACCTTGGGCCCGTTCCCACCATATGGACGCTTTCGCATGCGCATCACTCGCTCATGTCCGCATCCTACTGGTACCTGTCGGCGCAATACCTAGAACAACCTTTGAAAGGCTCACGAAGGAAATCAGGAGCTTCGAATCAATCCGGCTCGCGGACATACCCGCAGATGCTAAGGATGAGCGAGGTCTGTTCTTCTGTGGACACTGGCTCATTTCACTGACCCAATGATAGCACGATTCATGCCGAATCCGCTGTCCATAGGTCATCTCTTACTGAGCTTCCCAACCCATCCTCCTCCGCATTCTCACCTTCAACTCTCGTTATTTCGTCCTTCACACTTCCCCCTTGCCGCCATCGGAATCGCCATATGCTCCCAAAGCGAGTCCTTGACATCAATACACGCTCAGTTCAACGATTCTTTAATTGATTTTTTTCCGTCTGGGAGTGTCTTTCCTCTCGCAAAAAGCTGTTTCGTCTACGACGAAAGTGACGAAGGTAATCTGAATCTTACTGGCAACCTCCATGGTCTTGTGGTAATACCCAATGTTATGGGAAACAAAAGATTACACATCGGCACGCTGCTAGCTGGCCTGTGTTCAAACGTGTTGGAGGAACTTGCGGAGATGGTTAGTTCAGGTCGTTAGTCCTTTCAATGTCTTTGAAATTCATTCTGTTTTACAGGTTCAGATACTAGAAAGCCCCGTTGGGAATGAATATCTGAATTCTTCATTGTTTCCTCTTTTACCGTCTCAGTCAGATTTACCTGGTCGTCTTGGCCGAACTTCAGCACCTTCCTCTTATCAAGGCAATGCTGACGTGACGAGGCATGCTGCAGCGTTAGGTCCCGCTCCTTCCAGCAAACGATCTTCGGTCGGTTCCTCTTTTCGTCAATCAACACTCGTTACACCAGCACCCAAAAAGAGGATAAGTACCATAGGAGTAGCTTCGTCACATGGGAGGTTGTCAAAGGTTCTGGGCGATCTCTTTCTGCTAGCAGGGAGGGTCAATGATGCATCAGTATGGTGCGTCGTATTCTGCAACTCCTTGGGCATTTCTTTAGTTCAACATAGGTACACGGAAGCATTGCAAATGCTAAAAAACTCACAAGACTCGGCATGGCACGCGTCAGTTCTCGAGGGCATGGCCGTCCTTCTTGTTGTAGAGGCATGGACAGCGGGCCAGGGTTTAGTGCGTCTGTCTCATTCCAGGTACAAAAATATTGATAATATATGTCCCCTCAGCATAGCTCGCTGTCGTCCTCCAAAGAACCGTGGTCAGATATATCAGAGAAACTACATCAATCTGCTGGTCTATATCAGAAATCGGCAATTACCGAAGGGGAACAGAATTATGCAACCCTATCGTTCATGTATACATCCTGTGTCTTGCGCCACGCCTCTCTTTTCTTTTCAATTTGGTCCGCTAAGGGATGGGGTCCTCTAGCTTTCACAACAATGTTGCAACCAGGCCCAGCACCTTATCTACCACCGACGCTCTCTCACGAAGAAAGTACGGCTTGGTCTAACTTGGAAAGACTAAGCTCTTTGTCAGGGGTTACACGATCTTCTATATCGTCCATCATCGCGCAAGCGCACGGTCCATGGCTGCTGCACCTTGCCCCCCGGGAACGCATAAGCATGCTAGAAATCATGGCGAGCTTGTATGCATGTATGGGCTACAGACGCAAGGAGATTTACATCCTCAGAGAAATATTAGGTTGTGTTATGGATCTCCTCGTGTGCGGTCGGGAAGAGGATGGTCTCACGAGGCCGACGAATGTGTTAGGAGCTAATGGCTCTGATGTCCAGGGGCACGTGCCAAGTGCCTCGGGTGGTGGAGTGGGTATCAGGTTCAGTGAAAGGGCTGATGGCAATGACAGCATTCTACGACTTCTGAAGCATATTTGCAAAGTTCTTGGTGTCAATCTTGAAGCAGTGAAGATGATCGATGGGGATTGTGAGCGTCAAACAGACATTTCCGACCTTGAGACGGACGTGGTCTATCCTGAATCTTATGGATGGCCAGAGTTACAGGTTGGTGTAGTCAGAGAAGCCGTCGCAGTGGCGGAGGCATTGCCAGGTATAGTACAGGTATAGTATCACGCTGATGCTTGAACTCAAGCGTGGATTCGCTCTTCAATAGATTTTCCAGCTGTTGCACAGTTTGCAGCAGCTTCTTTGAGAACCCTCCGATTGAATCTAACACCGGCGGATCAATTTCACCTGTACTCAACGTCTACGCGGGCATTGGCTACCGCCCGCAGAAGAGGTGATTCCAGGAAGATCGAATATTGGTCAGGACAACCAATTCTCAACATTTGTATCACACAGTAAGTTGATCGTTAGACTGAGAATTGCCACTGAGTTGAAATAGGTCACCTTTGGTTCGCGTACCTATTGAAAAGCCAATCTCTGTTCTGCAACCAAGGACTTCTGACATCGTACCGATACTCACGGGAGCCGGAGATTTTTTTCTGTACAATCCCCGAAAAGCTGTTACTGGCGAAGTCGGTCAAGTTTCTTCCCTTTCTGTCAGCGTGCCCTCATCGATCGGGATTAGAGTAAAACACTCGTCGTTCAGAACGAGACCCTTGAGTTCCTCGTGACTCTTCATAATCCGTTTGTGTTCGACCTGGAGATCCAGGCGATATCATTAAGGTGAGCAACCAATGATCTATGTAAATAAGTATTCATTTGGCCCCAGCACATCAGGAGTGGAGTTTGTCTCGCAACCGGTGAAGACTACTATTCCTGGTGATTCTATCCAACAGGTTGTCATTTCCGGAAAACCTTTGGCCGCTGGATCATTGGTTGTCCGTGGTTGTTTCGTCCAAGCACCTGGGTTGGCGTCAAGAGAGTTTATCTTACCGCTACTTACTACCCAGGAAGAAGAACGACTGGATCGTAGGAGAAGTGCCATAGCTTGTGAAATTGGTCGATGGAAATATTCAGGACTAGAGTGCTTTTCTTGGGCGCGGAAAACAAAGAGAACCAGCGATCTCGCTCAAGCTACCAGTCATGCCATTCCACGTTTTCTTGAGTGTCAAGTCGTTCCTGAGCTGCCATTGTTGAGGATCAGGCGTACGTCGGTTACCCACGGTGCGGTGATGCTCTATGAAGGAGAGAAGTGGGTTATTTACTCTTCCATGATTGACATACTTACTGATCTTGCTCAGGGCGCCCATGAGAATTACTATTGAGAATGTTTCTCACCTGCCGATCGATTTTATTAGACTCGCCTTTGACGATTCTACCATAGGACCTGCACAACAATCTCTTGCAGATGCCCAGTTGTCGGTGTTTGATACTTACGAGACAGAACACAGTATATTGCATAGTGCAGTCTTAACATGTCATAAAGATGAGAGCATGACGATCGTACCACCCGGTCGAAGTCATACATTGTCCATCCAATGTTATGGAAAATTCGGTTGGTGAGCCTTTCAAAGCATACACTCTCTTCCAGTTGACAGTGATGAAGTACAAAAGGCACCGTACATATATCCTATGCATATGTCCATCGGTCGGAAGTTGAGACGACCAAAGTTTTCCATACCCGACAAATCTCGTATTCGATGGTAGTCACTGTTTATCAGATGCTGGAATGTTATGGGATGGATGTCATACCATTCCCGCCTTATTCAGCAGCTAAAGTGGATGCTGATGAAGTCTTGCTCACAAATGAGTTGGGCTGGTGCCTATTCTCTATTGACATTCGGAATACATATGGATCACCATTTAACGTCACTCTAGAAAGAGTGCAAGATGGTAAGTGAAGTTTTGCTTGTAATACACAACCAAGGAGAATAATTGGTCTAGAAACGGACTCGGCTTCCACGACAGTAACAGTGCCGCCAGGATCTACTATCAAGTCAGTTAACGAATATTTTCTTGGGAATTGTGGTCCTGACACTTGCAGGCTTATGATTCCATTGAAGAAATATTCCCTTCCACATCATATCTTGTCAAAGCCTGTCCCCACCTTATCGGATCGACAATTCGTTGTGACAAAGTCCAATCTATCTATTTCCGATGAACAACTGCAACGTGAACTGTTTTGGTATCGTGAAGAATTGTTCAAAATCGTGCGTGGCCGTTGGCGCGAGGTAAATTCGATGACATGTTGTTGAGAGGAGCAAACTGAACTCCTACAGTCAGAAGGGACACGGTCTGGAGAACTGTCTTTGAGAAAGCAGAGAATGACATTGTCAATGCTAGAAGCAATAAGAATGGAAACTGTTCACGTTCAGGTTGTGTTGGTAACTCCCAACGGTGGTCGTCCTGGACCAAATGATTTCGTTTGCTTGAGAGCCGTGGTCAAGAACCTTTCATGTAGGCACTTCCCTTTTTTTCACAAGCTGGTGATAATACCAGAAACTATAGCATCTCCAGGTGTTTTTGTCATGAATCTCAAAATGGAACCTAGCGAAGATATCCTGTATGAAGGCATGATCCAAAATGTTACGCTGGGACGTTTGGAACCGGGTGCATCTCGGGAAGTGGACACAATCATTTGCTTTTTAGCATATGGCCATTTCGAAGTTTTGGCCGAGGTGAGATCAGTGGGACCCGGCAAGGTGAGCAAGGCGGGGGTCGGGCATTTGAAAATAACCCTTTCAGGCGAGAATCGATGATTTAATGTCTATCGTAGCAATACTATATATTACGGTCAAATAATACAATTTTGCTGGAGTTTACAATGAAAGCATCCGTGCAATTGCAGATTCAATCATATTCAGAATCTTGCTTAAAAGCAGCTGAATATGCCAGAATCGTCCCATATACTAGCCTGACAATATAATTTGCTGAGCTTAGGAGGCGGTATGTTATGAAGAACCTACCCTCCTCCGATGATGGACATTACACAAGCCATTGGGTTGATAACTCCAGAATGGGCAAGAATAATTGGGAACGCAAACCCAGTGACAACGATAATGGCAGTAATGAAACGACCAAAGTCAATTGGTCCTGAGCCTTCTTCAAAACTGGTTGCATATTCATCTGCACCGCAGCAATGTGGGAAGACCGCGTTGGGAAGGGGTGCCAGGACGAATGTCAAAGCTTTATTTCCGCAGCCGCACATTTTCAGAGGTCGTCTAGCTTCGTAACAGATACACGTACCGACTAGAAGTGGTAACCAATTGTTCCATAAAGCACAGGACAGAATAATCAGTAAAAAGCCCACTGCAAGGACAAAGGATAGTAGGATGACGGCTTCGAGCAAGAAATGTAAGCCTGTAACGTAGAAGGGCGCAATGAGCTTACTTCTCAGACCAGCAGCCATGGCACACAAGGAGAATGCAAGCGCAGTTTGGAAGTAAGGTAAACACGTATAACAAACAGAAGCACAAGTAAATACATGCAAAGCATAGCGGAGTACTATGCTAGTACGTTATTACTTCTACGAAAGAAAGAAAATTGTCCATTAGTTAGCAATAATTGAATGGTAATGTGACTAAGGCAAGTTGAACGATCATACAGCTCTAGTAATACAATAATGGGTGATCGACACCGGTCGTATGTTGTGTACATCTATTTTCGCCTGGATGCACGCGTAGAGTACATGGTCTTTAAGTCGACCAATGCCGTAGGCGGTTGTATTACGGACCTCGTAACCTTCTTGGTCGCCAGCGACTGTGTGCCAGTGGGTCGTGCTGTTATGGGTATTGATGTAGTTGATGAGAACGAGGATATCAAAGATGCCGGAGATTCAGAAGATGTGACCAAGTCGGGTGTAGGTGATTTAGGCTGTCGCGTTGCTCTTCCAGCCTCATCATCTGTGTCAACGCTACTTTCAAAGTGGTCCTTTGGCGGTGTTGTGCCATCTTCCATCCCCCTCGCTCGCCCTCTCCATTCCTTCAAGATTTCCGACCGGCTCTTCGTTAGTTCCCATTGATCCACAAATTCCCATGCCCGCTTTTGAGGTGTAGATCCTGTTTGCACGTCATCATTTGTTCCTTCCTCATTTAAGGCCAGAACAGCGCTCTGGACGTTATCAAGTTGAGCAGATATGCTTCTCTGGTGTGACGATGCCAAATCTCTGAGACTAATTGTCTAGAAATTTATGATGAATACAGTCTCATTCGGAGATGATATAATGCTAACCTCTGAGGTTATGTTTTCAGTCACGCTCTTCGCGTGGTGGGTCATGGAGTCTAATGCTTTGGAGAGATTGCCATGTTCTGCCTGCATGTCTGACGTCAAGGACGACATTTCTTCCAGTCGCGCTCTCTTAACCCGTCCGTGTTCTTCAAATGCTTCACGGGAACGTCAGATAATTACTTTCAACGTAACAATAAAGCAACTAACAGGTTGCGCAGGACGACGACATAGTCTGGGTACTCTGTTGTATCTTGCCTGCGTAGGATGCCACTGCTTCCGAGGCCGTGGCATGAATGATCTCGAAGTTGGAGTCAATGCTTTGGCGTACTCCAGCGAACGACTTAGGTCCTTGTCAGTTGATCGAATCAAGAGAACATGTGAATGCTCCTACCTTCAAGACACCCTCTCTTGTCCTCTTATATTCATGGCTCTTTCCGCGCAAAGCTGAATTCACGTTAAGTGCCTTATCTCGGTTTCTAGCCATGATTTGGTCGTAGTCTGTGGTAAAGGTAGAAAGTGTGTTTGTTGCTTCGTTGTTCTCATTATGCACAAGTCCGATGGCTTGGCGAAGGCTCCGATCCCTTTCATTCACATAATCGCCTAACATTGACGAAATTCGTTGTAGCATGTCAGATTGAGCCTTTTGCGATTTCTGCTTTTCATCATCTAACAGCTGGACGAGAACTTGATTTTGCTTCTTTAATCGCTGGATCTCTCCATTGTTTAGGCTTTCCGTGAGAGACTTTGCTTTCTGCATCAAGTTTTGTTCCGCCTCAATAAAATGCAGAGCTTCTTTCAGGATGCTTTCAGTCGTTGAGGTCATAGAGTTGAACGCATATTCGAGGGAGGTAAGAACTTCTTTAGAAAGATTCTCGATTATTTGATGTTGTCTTTGGGATGATTTCGTCCATTTTTCGTTCCATGTGACTGATTCCGTTTGCAATGAAATTATGGTCTCTTGCAGCGTACTTTGCAACGCCTGTAACACTGCCGATTCTACATTGTCGTGCTTGTAAATCGAAGCGATAGATTCCGCCAACTGATGCAAATGCTTTTCGATTCTATTCGATTGACTAGTTAATGCTTCAGTATGCTTGACTTCGAATTGTTTCGCTTCACGATGTACACGATCAACGTGCTGCGTCGCTGATTCGATAAAAATAGAAAGTTTCTGCGCAAGTGCATCCCTAGAGGTCGCGACAGAGTTGCCATGAAGAGTCACTGCTCGCGAATTGCTTGTGAGAATAGCTTGCTTCCGTGCTATGTGGATGAAAATCAGCATTTGACTATAACGATACTTAGAGTACGTGCCTAGTTTCGAAAAAAGATCAGAGATATTGTGCAAGCTGTCTTTCACAACTTTGCTTAGGCCTGATGCGACTCCATCCAGAATGACTTCCGTATGTTGATGGGCCTTTCTGACAATCGTTTCCTCTTCAAGGGCAACCTGTACGTCGCCCAATTCAACTTCTGTTCGGGCTAATAGATATTCTCTTTCAGCCAGTTTCTCCCTTGCCTGCTTGAGTTCATTTTCACGACGTTTTAACAATCCGATACTCTCGTCGTATTCATCTCTAACACTTCTAAGTTCTTTCTCGACAATTTCAACTTGTTTCTTCGCTTCCGCCAGTTCCGTTGCCCGGAGTTCTTGGTCATCGGATATCTGTTTCCAGTTTTCCTCTGAAAAGTAGATACCATTCTTCTCACGTGTAGCCAAAATATCCGCCTTCAGGCGTTCTATTTCAGCAATGTAATCTTTAAGGAGCGCATTCCGTGACATGCGCTGGTTGAGTTCTGGTTTATTGCGGATGGATTTGGCACGCAGGGCATAATCAAGAGTGGACAAGGTCTCTTCCATATTAGAGCGTGCTGGGGAGATGGTTGCGATGATGCATGTCTTAGTATTGCCACCTAGAGAATCTTGCAACAGCCGCGTAAGCTTAGATTCTCTACAGAGAGGAATAGCGTGAGCGAGGAGGTATCAAAAGGTAGGACATCGTCGATGCTGACCGGTAAGGTACGTGATGTGCCTTGTCAACGAGAGCATTGATCACCCTTCCGAGAGTTAGAAGACTTTGGTTGATCATCCCCGCTTCTCGCGCACGTTTATTCTCTGCGCCTGATCTGCCAATATTCTCTGAACCGGCAAGATCTACAAGATTGAGTTTCCCAACTCTCAAAAGATCGTCCCCTATAGAAGAAGTTTCCTTGGTGTGCACTGTGATAGAGAGGACAGAGTGCGAACGACTAGAATGATCGTTGAATCTGGTGGCAGCAATCTGCCGTCGTAAACTGCCCTTGGTCAATAACGCCAGGGCATCTTGAGAGTCCTTTACGGCTATCTCCTCTAGACCCTGGATAAATACGCCTTTTTTGTTCGCATCGTCGAAGATTTTGAGGGTACTTTCTTGGCTTTTAAGGTTATCCTTAATGCCGGCACCCATTGGTTGGGTACTACCAGATGGTGCTGGTAACTCGTTAGCAAGAAGATCGCGGAGCTCTTCGTTGTAAAGTTCCACAAACGATACTTTTACGCTGTAGTCCACTTCCGATTTCTCGAGTTTATGGAAGAGGCGAAACAACACGCGTGGTATCATACCCGCATTGGGCGACGGGTTGCCCATCGGAGTAGGTGTTAAATCTCCCTGCATTGTATATCTGTATAAATATTTGTGAATTGTTGATTAATACATGTTTCAACCCACGTTTTACCCGTGCCAGTCTGACCGTATGCGAATAACGTGCAATTATAGCCTAACAGCACCTCCTCAAGCATAGGATGCACGGCATCATGATAAAGCATGGCTTGATCTGCCTCGGGACCAAAGACCATGTCGAAATTGTATTTCCTGGTGGGCGGTAGCTGCACGATACCCAAACTAGATACGGGGGCTGCAGCTTCAATAATCAATTCCTTGCTCTTGGCACCAGCAGAGGTAACGATAATGGGTGAATTGTCTTTGATTTCGTGCTCTGAACGTCTACGGCAACGGATGACCACTTGAATGTTTGTTTCGCATTCATCTTGTACGTCGGAAGACTTGTAGGGTCTTTGTGCTGTGTGACTTTGTTCCGGCTGAGAAGATTGCCCCTCGTCTACGGATCGGGCGGCTTTAGCTGTCGGATGGCGTAATTTTGAGGATTGCGCGTTTGACGAGCCTGTTATCGGTTTCGCTACTCGTGATGGCGCCCTGCGAGTAGCCATGAACACGACAGCGCAACAGTCAACGAAAACGCGCTAAGGTATCATGTGACCGCAATGCGGCACGTGCAGCCCCCTTCAGCTTGCCACAACCACAATGGGCAAACGCAAAAAGTCATCCAGGAAGCTGGCGCCGACAAGACAAAAAGTTCCTTTGGGTGTGTCATCTCACCTCTAACTCGATGAATGTAATCTTATCGAACAGATACGGCGTTTACCTGCCTCTTCTGTCATCATGATAAGTCGGTTACGGTAAGACTAGATAGGAAAGAGGGCGTTGCGCAGCTGGTGTGCCGAGTTTGTGACCAGCGGTACCAGAGTAAAGTGAATCGTAGGTGGTTCCAAGTCGCTGGTATGTGTCGGATGCTCACACTGTCTTAGATCTGACGGAACCAATTGACATCTATTCGGAATGGATTGACGCAGCGGATGCTGCACAGCGGGAGGAACAGGGAATGAGACGGCCGACAACGTCGTCCAGCCGAGCCATACCGGCGCCTGCGCTGGGCGACAGCGATGAGGAATAGCAGCTAGCACATAAAATATGTCATCCGTAATAGAGGTTGCGGCAACAAACCCAAACACGCTTCAGTTATACCACTAGCATACCCTTCTGTTCTCTTTCCATACCGCTGCCATGGCTAGCTCGACGAATATCAAGGTCGTATGTCGGTGCGCGTCCTCCCATTTCCCATTATTCTCCTCTCATCTTGTCCCTTGTAAGCTTTCGACCACCAAATGCCATCGAATTACGCGAAGGCGGCGAGATTGTAGTGTCTTTCAGTGACAACCTTCAAACCGTGCAGATTAAATCTGCCCAGTTGGCATCAGGGCCTGAAAAGGATGGTTTCACCTTTGATAGGGTATTCCCGATGGGAACGAAGCAACAAGAGGTGTTCGACTATGGTGTTAAAGAGTAAGCCCTTTTCGTGATCCAACGCTTTTGTCAATTGACATGATGATGAAAGCATTGTTAAAGGTAAGGGTGCATCTAACCTCTTTGCAATGACCCTGTTATACGATTTTCAGATGTCTTGGATGGTTACAACGGCACTGTCTTCGCATACGGCCAGACAGGCAGCGGGAAAACATTTACCATGATGGTAATGTGACGGACAGCGAATCTAAATTATTGCTCTTAATTTTACCCAGGGTGCAGACATAGACTCTGATGAGCTCAAGGGCATCATCCCTCGCATAACAGAACAAATTTTTCAATCTATCGTAGAGAGTGATCCACACTTAGAATACCTTGTCAAAGTGTCATATATGGAGATCTACCTAGAGAGAATTAGAGATCTTCTTGCTCGTACGTCCTTCCAGTATAATCCGTTTACCTAACCGTTAAACGCTACATTAGCTCAAAACGATAATTTACAAGTCCATGAAGAGAAGTCGAGAGGGGTATACGTAAAGAACCTCTCTGATTACTATGTCAGCAGCGCAAGAGAGGTGTACGAAATTATGCGCACAGGAGGAGCTGCTAGAGTTGTGTCATCTACCAGTAGGTTTTGCGCTCTTATGCATAAATAGAAGCCTAACTGCATCCACTAGACATGAATGCCGAGTCGTCTCGTTCTCATTCCATTTTCCTTATTACTATCCAACAGCGCAATACTGAAACTGGGGCTCAAAAGACAGGTAATCTGTACTTAGTTGACTTGGCTGGGTCGGAAAAGGTTGGGAAAACTGGTGCATCAGGGCAAACCCTAGAGGAGGCGAAGAAGATCAACAAATCCTTATCCGCGCTTGGCATGGTTATCAATGCCTTGACAGAAAAGGTGTGGTGCATTTGAATCAGCGTTACGTTTACTCACCATTTCCTAGGCCAAACATATCCCTTATCGTGATTCGAAGCTGACTCGCATCTTACAAGAGTCTCTCGGTGGAAACTCTCGAACAACATTGATTATCAATTGCTCTCCTTCATCATATAATGATGCAGAAACATTATCAACTTTGAGATTTGGAATTCGTGCTAAGTCAATCAAGAACACCGCTCGTGTTAACCAAGAACTTTCTCCGTTGGAATTAAAGGGCCTATTGCAGAAGGCACAATTGGCAAATACGTCATATCAGAAGTATATCGCCGCCCTCGAGGCCGAACTAGCAATCTGGCGCTCTGGTGGTCATGTAGATCAGGCAGATTGGGCAACGTCCGGCAAAGCCGTTGACTCCATCGCTATATCGACTGTTAAGAAAACTGCTGTTTCTCCTGCTGCCTCTACCCCGGCACCGAGCTCACGGAGCATGACTCCTGTGAATCCTGCCATTGAAGGTCTTCGAGAATTAGAGAGCCGACCGCAAACGCCGACGGTTGTCGGACTAGAGAAGGATGAACGCGAGGAATTCCTAAGGCGAGAGAACGAGTTTAGTGATCAATTGGCGGAGAAAGAGAGTGCTTTGACAGCAGCCGAGAAACTTATTAAAGAACTAAAGGAAGAACTAGCATTTATTAAAGAACAAGAAGCGGCCATCAACAAGGTCAAGCCAGCTGCTAGTGCCGCGTATGAGTACTCACCTTACAATTTCAGGACAACAAGGCAATGTCTTCCTCTCTGAATGAGTTACGACTTCAGGTTGAACGATTAACATACGACAATAAAGAGGGCTTAATCTCCATCGATATTCTCAAGGAACAAAATCACGACTTGAAGGAAGAATTGGAAAAGCTGAAATCTACCCTTGCGGACACGGAGGCGGCCAAGCCCAATGCTTCCCAGGAAGATAAAGAGAAACGCAAACAGGAGAAGATGGCGTTGATGATGGCAGAGTTCGATGTGGTACATTATATATTATCTTAATTGTTATCAACTAATAACTTAAACTTTCATAGCAAGGTGCCTTCTCCGAGAAGGACGAGCAATTACGGCAGCTCGTATTGAAATTGGATAACATGGAAATGCCCAAGTCTTTGAACGCCGAAGATATGACAGCTATTCGGAGGCAACTTATCGACGGTCAGCATGTCCTGAAAGAGACTACCGACAAACTTCGGCAATTACAGAAGGAACACGAGACTGTCTCCAGGAAGAAAGACGAGATTGAGGCTCGCTACATGACATTAGAAGTTGAGTATGAGGAGCTCCTCGGTCAGTGACGATCGTTGTACCCTTTGTCTCAGCGGATCACTGATAAAGTCACAGAAAAAGGTGACAGAGCAGAAGCAGTTGCGGATCTCAAGGCGTGTATACAACTTCCAATTTTGGAAATGCTTTCTGACATGAGCATAGGATAAATTCGAGGCGCAATATGCGGCCAAACGAGATGCACAGCTAAGCGAAATTGCAGATCTCAAGCAACAACTCGAAGTTAAGGCGAATGAGGCGCGCAATCTGAACGCGACCATTGAAAGCATCAAGAGCGTTAATGAAGAACTGAAGGTATTCGCAGTGACGTCGGATCCGAGCCTATTTCTACCTAATTCTGAATTTGAATAGAGAGCATTCGCCGTGACATCGGCAGGAATTGAAGGCGGCAAGAATCTCGCAGAAAGTGCTCAAGACCTGGAGCGGGCTCGCAAAGCTATATCTGTACAGCTTGCCGAGTTTGATGGCGTCAAAAAGTCACTGATGCGAGATCTACAAAACCGGTGCGAGAAGGTTTGTCTTTCCTTATTAAGTAAACCGCACATATTAAATATTAATTGCAGGTAGTTGAACTTGAAATACAGTTGGACGAAATCAAGGAGCAATACAATAATGTAATTCGCAATAGCAACAGCAAGGCGCAACAAAAGAAGATGGCATTCTTGGAACGTAACCTAGAACAATTGACATTGGTGCAGAAACAGGTAAAACTTCGGATGCCACTATCTGGATCGATTACGCTCAACTTTTGCACAGCTTGTTGACCAGAACACGGCATTGAAAAAGGAGGCCGGTATTGCTGAGCGCAAATTGCTTGCACGTAACGAGCGGATACAAAATTTGGAAGCCTTGTTGCAAGATGCTGATCGCAGGCTATCTATGCAGAATCAGAAATTTGAAGCACAGCTACAGGCCGTCAAGGAACGACTAGATCAAGCGCGAGGTACGTTCAGGCGATTTGTACTGTTTTCTCGGTCAACCTTTTGGTTGTACAGCGCAAAAAGCAGCGGCGGCCTCGCCACTTAGTTTTGGACGAATTGCAAAGCCATTGCGTGGGGGGGGAGGAACGCAACAACCATCCATCGGAGCTACGTCGAGTATCACGCCGGGCGCATCAAGCGCCAACCCATTGTCAAGGATCCAGAACGAAGAGGGAGGGTGAGTTACTCTTTTATCACGTGACTTGAGCGCTAAACCGAACTGGTTGCCACCCTATGGATTAGATCCGGTAAGTCAGAATTTTTTGGACAAGATGGAAAACTGATATTGGCGCATCAGCTAAGCGCGCATCCTGGTTTTTCTCTTCACGATAACGCATGTATATACCTGTCTTCACGTTGCATACCCATCTCTATCTTCGCATAGTATGTGTGCCATTACGTGGAGGTGCAGGGAGGCTTACGTCAGTGTTGTGGCGGGTTGCGGCGCGGGGACCTGAAAAGCAGCCCAATGTGGAAGGTGGCGAATAAGCCCTTTGATCTCGTTGAAACACGGGTAATCTTTTTTGTATTTTTATATTCGCGTATTGCCTCCGTTTACTTGTTTAATTCCGCGTTCCTCTGCTGCTCTTGCCAATGCGTCTTTAGTCTAAGGGTCTCCCAGTTTGTTTTCCTTCCCTAATTTGTGTCTTCCACGCTCCTTTGGCTACCCTACTCTTGTCCCTCTTGGTTTCTTTTTTTCTACCATCCATCGCCTTATTCCGCAAGGGCTTCTGTTCCTGTAAGTCGCGTCTTCATCTGTTCCATATTTCCTGACTTGCTTCTCAGCGCTTACCGTCGCCGTACATAATTTCTTTTGCCTGTAGGTGAGTGCTCTACCTCGACGAATATCCATCCGTTGCCTTCATGTTCGACTTCCTAGTTTCCTACTCGTCAATGTCTGCCGTCTCTTCCCGCAAGCCATCGGGGTCTTCCACGCGTTCTCGAGCCCATTCACCGTCGGACTCCCCTGGCAGCGTGAGTACTGACTTTCTCTAACTATCCACAATCACATCCGTCTCTACAGAGAAATTTGACCCCAGGTTCAACGACACACATGTATAGCGCAGGTATGACACCCCCCAATGGCATCAAAGGCCTCAATTCGGGATGGCAGGTCAGCCATAATACGATTGCTGTTTTAGTTCTTTTCTAGATTACTGTTGTAGGTTTGGAGTGCCAATCCCTCCTCGAGGAGGAACGCGTCCGTATCCTCTGTCGCGAGCGGTAATGATCTTTCGCCTTCTCGGAGCGATACTACGAATTATCGCAGTAATTTGAGCGATGGATGGGCGACATCAAGACCAACAAGTGGAACATGGGATGACATAGGCGATAATGCACCAAAAATGGAGTTCTCTCAATTGGTAAGCTTATAATTGTTATGGTTCAGGGACGGTATTAGAACCATGTACATGGAGGATCCCCATTTGCAGTTGAACTTTGCACGCTCCAGGCAAGCAACGGTTACTCAAGCGGCTGCCTACGCGGACTCCCGTATTGTGTGTATCGCATATGAAAAGTTGCCGTTTTACTTATGCTTTTCCGGTAGGATGACAGGCCTAAAAATGGACGTTTCTCGCCGCAGCGATATGACAACATCGGCAAAGACGTAAACAATACTCGGTTTGATTCTGGCTCACCCACAAGGGCATACAATGGTTATTCCAGCCAGCATTCGGCGTTACAAGGAAGCACGCCCAATGTGAACTTTGATTCATTGCAAAGTGCCTCCATTGTGAATGATGAACTTTCCTTGGCGTTGCGCGGTATGGCCGTTGAAGACGAGTTTAGCATTCAAAATCGTCAGCAAGTCTCGCAATCTCTACCTGCTTCACATCCACGTGCACTTCCTATGCATCAGCCACGAGGGCCATACAGTGGCTATGCCCAAACTGACTTTAGTCCCTATTATTCGATACCATCTGGTCGTGAGTATATTGAGTATTCCTACAACTATGAAAACTACCGTGCGGCATCTGAGCCGTCTACATACGCGTCGCCGGCGTTGGGCAATGCGGCACCTGCAAATATGTATTCCGGCGTTTCTTCTCCAACTCTACATCATCCAAATACAGTAGCTGATCTACATCGTCAACAAGCTGGACTATATTACGATTACATACCCGGAGCGCGACCTCATGGCTCTCCATACTTCTACCCTCATCACCAACCCGTAATGTATCCTCCTACCCATTCACCTATTATCAATGCCCAAATGGGTTCACCTAATCAAGGGGGCATTATTGACAAAAAACGAGACCTGCAGGTGATGAACTACCTCTCTGGGTTGACACTTGCTGATACGTTGTTGTACAGTATGCTATGCAACAACAAATCAATGCTTCTAATCTAATGTACAGTGCAATAAGGTCCTCTCCGTCGCCGCATCAAGGATTTATGAATCTCGAGTATGGTACACAATTGCCGATGATGCTACCTTATGGACATGGTCCTTTGCATATGTATCCGCAAGGCATTCGTGCCGGACGGCGCGACGGTGATCCGTCCGCTGCCTTGCGCAGTGCGCTACTAGACGAATTTCGCGCAAATAAATCCAGAAAGTGGGAGTTGCGGGTTAGTATTTTTCAATTTTATTTATGCTCAGATAAAATGCTAAAGATCATCGCAGGATATACTCGGTTATATCGTAGAATTCAGTGGTGATCAACATGGTTCACGTTTTATTCAACAAAAACTGGAAACAGCAACTAGCGAGGAAAAACAATTTGTTTTTGATGAGATTGTTCCGGAGAATACTCTGCAGCTAATTCAAGACGTTTTTGGTAATTATGTAAGCAATGACCGTCGGCCCGAGCATGTGCTAAGACCCGGAAATCGCAGGTCATACAGAAATTGTTCGAGCATGGAACACAGGTCCAAAAGACGGTGTTAGCAAATACGATGGAAGGACGCATACTCGCTTTATCACTGCAGATGTATGGTTGTCGTGTTGTACAGAAAGTGAGTGAGGCATGGATTATCGAACTCGACTAATGGCAAGCCACAGGCCATTGAGTTTGTCCTCCCTGATCAACAAGGTGCTATCGTTAAAGAACTAGAGTCCCATGTCCTAAAGAGCGTCAAGGATTCTAATGGCAATCATGTGAGCACCTTCAATCACGATTTAAAGAATAGGCGAATGAACGCAAAGGCAGGTCATCCAAAAGTTGATTGAACGAGTGGCTCCCGAGCGGCTAGGTTTTGTCAATACGTTCCGTGGTAACGTCTATGACTTGGCCACCCATCCTTATGGATGCCGCGTTCTGCAACGATGCCTTGAACACCTTCCCGAGGAGCAGACGCGTCCTCTACTCGACGAAATGCATAATTATACACACAACTTGATGCAAGATCAATTTGGCGTAAGGATACCTGATACCCTGCACGAGTCCCGACTTACCATGATCATGTAGAATTATGTCGTACAATTCGTTATTGAGCATGGAAAGCCTCATGATAAGATCCTGGTCTTAGATCGATTGAAAGGAAATATGCTGAAGATGGCCCAGCACAAATTTGCATCCAATGTTTGCGAAAAAGCCCTTGTATGTGCAGACCTTGACTATCGGCGGCGTTTGCTTCATGAAATCATGAAACCAAAATCGGATGGAATGACGCCAGTAGTCGATATGATGAAAGACCAATTTGCAAGTGAGTTTAAACTTCCTTGGAGTAGTGGACCTTATTTCAAAGTGTGGCCAGATTACGTTCTTCAACGTGCTCTTATCATTGCGGAGGGCGAAGACAAGGATGCTTTGTACAGTTTGGTTCGACCACAACTGATAGCCATGAGAAGGTTTTCGAATGCCTATAATAAGCATCTAGGGTCCAGTACGTGCGAAAATCTCGTTTGAAGACGAAGGTTAATTATTGTCTCAGTTGAACGGCTGCTCGAAAAATGCCCCCTCCCTCAATCAGACCATTCACCCACTGATTTTGTTTCGCCAGAAATTATTCGATAATTCATCATAGCAAAGGAGTCATATTTCATGTCACACTAGACAAGCTACACACTCGTAATACGCATTGGTCATCGGATTGGATATAACATCTACTCATGTTCTGCTCGCTGTCGTTAGCCCTTAATATTCATACAAGCTGTTTAGTTCTCTGCGTACATTCCCGATCCTACTCACTTTATGGTATGCTTCTTCGCGTGAATTGTGACGTGTCGCAAGGCAAAGTGAACCAAATACTGGACTGTGTTCCAAACGCTCCTTCTGAATACCTTCGTCCCATGAACGGCGTCGAAGCGGCCGCCTCTCTTTTTGGCCCCGATGACTCCTCGTCGGACCCCTTCGCGTCTCTCGGAGCAGATGGTGCTACCCCGGTAGGCGGCGTTGCGTTCCGTGACTACGGCATCCCTCAAGGTGAACCGGCGGACCTGTTCTCCACACCGAGCGGCGGCTTCGACAAAGTACAGACCAGCTCATCAGAAGAGAATGTTCACGACCATTATACAATTCAACCTAATTCCTCCCAGAATTTTGACCACTTTCCATCATACGGAAGTTCCGGTTCACAAACCCAGAATTGGCACAGGTACTGAAGGCCATGATAGTGTCGGCGTACTACAAAACCATATAGGTATGCATTTCATCTGAACTTCGTACGTTTAGTTGACCCTGGATCAAGGCAACGCTAATAACTATTGGCCCACCTCGGCCAGCTCTGAATCTGCAAAGGTTCCCCAGCCGCACAACACTTACAGTCCATACACCCCTCCGACGAACGGAACATACATGAGCACCTATATGCCGCCGGCGTCTGGCTCCGATTACTCCCCTTACAAAGCTCCAGCCTCTACGGTCTCAACCGCGAAAACATCTGTTGCGCAACTCAGTTCCTATACGTCTATAGGCTCTGGGTCTTACAATACGCCACCCTCCAGTTACAAACCGCGTGCACCAACTGTGCCAGCTGCTACCGCAGGCATCACAAGACCAAAATTTTCGAATGCCTACGATCCGCCCTTCCCACCTGCAGTGAAATCTAAACGTGGACTTTCACGTAGCGGATTACACCAAAGTACTACAGCTGGATATGGCTCAAATCAAGCTAGTAATACCTACCCTCAGGATACAGCATTTACCCATCAACAACCCCATTCGGTATCATCGTCCATTCCAGCTCCTGAACCGCCTTTCAGGAGCTTCTCGCAGCAAGAATATGGTGACTACTCAAACGATGCGAGTTATTTGAGTGAACACGAGAGTTTCCTGACTCATGGACGCATTCCTGCGGATGATCGCCCAGAACCGTTTGGCTTATCCACGCGAAATTCATTACCGAGTCAAGTAAATGGGTATCACCCTCGAGGGAAAATGGAACAAC
The DNA here is from genome assembly GCA_023014455.1 of Amanita exitialis. NCBI lineage: Eukaryota > Fungi > Basidiomycota > Agaricomycetes > Agaricales > Amanitaceae > Amanita > Amanita exitialis. The sequence continues at coordinate 2,039,494 of JAEBUR010000001.1, forward strand.
CTGGTAGCGCGGTCGAATTTACGAACAATGCACAAAGTGGAAAGAACTGGCATGTCGCGAATGCACATTCGCCGCCACCGCCAGTAACGGACAACAATATATCGCAAATGGATGGTTTTTCTCCAAGCATGATCTCACGTCCAGAGACGCGTCCTGCGATGGATTCGGTGAATGAGATTGGTTTTCAAGTAAATATGAGGCGCCAGATATCACCCCTTAAATCGCATGTATTGCCTGACTTTGGTGTTGTCGCTCGGACATCTTCGCCAGATATCTTATTGAATCATGCGTCCTCCGTACCCCCGGCGCCGCACACGCAACCGTCATTGGAGCACAGTCCCGAAACTAATGAGAAGAAACTGTTAAATATGGCTTCGACCCATCAATACACTAATGGCGCGCAAAGCCCAAAGTTTCCGCAGCCAACAGTTCCATCATCTCAGACTTATGTGCTTAGGAGTCCGGAGCCTTGCGGATCACCGAAAAACACTCGCCATGCGGTTGACGAACGTAGGGCTTCATCGCCTGGTTCCCGGCCGATCCGGTCATTGAATGGACAACAATGCACGAAGCCACAGTCTGTGGCTCGTCCTCCTTCGAGGGTAGAAAACGCTCGGGGTCTTCCCTTGGCGAATGGCTCCATCACGGGGCCATCGTACTCAGAAGGTCCCTACGCGCCACAGCATTATCAAAGAACACAGGTATCTGAAGTAGGAATGACACATCGTGTCCCGTTGATATCTCCGCCTAAATATCCTACCTACGAACCTCCGGCAGCATCTATGCATGAAGTACTTGTAAAACCACAATCACAATACGCCCCTTCACCTTCACTCCTTGGTTCTAATGATCCTCTTGGACGCACATCCGCTCGGGCGCCCGTCATTAGTTTTGGTTTTGGCGGCAATGTTATAGCGTGTTTTCATGGGTCAACTACTTTGAATACCGGTTTTGACGTTGCGCTATCATCTCGAAGAGCTACTAATGTCCAAATTTATCAACTGATGAAAGTCATTCCCCGCTCCGCTATTGATATATCAGCGAGTTCATTTCCGGGGCCGTTGTTCTCAGATTCTGAAGCAAACTCCTCGAGCATGGTACGAACAGGGACTGTTGGTCAGAAGAACAAGAAAGCAGTGGTTATCAAGTATCTGGTGGAGAGAGCAGAAGAGATATCGCATGGGTTAGGATATCTGACCTCAGGCAGCATGGAGAGGAGACAAGCAGAAGGTAAATTAATACTGGTTAAGCTGCTGAGAGTAATGGTTGAGAATGATGGGCGTTTGTCCGGGAGGTACGGTCGCACCCTTTCAGGGTTTGAATTGCATTAACTACTTTATTTAGCCCATCGGTTGACGCTAGTATTCGAACAGCACTGCTACCTCGACTGGACGGAGTTCTCGCTTCATCTACTCCTGAGTTTACGACCATGGCTGACTCACTCGCGCTCCGTCCTGAGGTCGTTCCTATGGCTGAACCTGATACTGTTGTTGCAGTGAACACTTTACGCTCTTCATGCCTTGACAAGATCCAGGAGTTCCTACTTCGGGGTGAACGGCGGCAGGCGTACTGCTATGCTTTAGATGAGAAACTATGGGCACATGCAATGATCATCGCCAGCAGTATTGACAAAGAGGCATGGAAAGAAGTCGTCAATGAGTTCCTGAAAGCCGAGCTAGGTGTCAAGGATGAAGGTATCCACGGACATGCATATTCCAAGAACAAAGGTGTTTCGTTAGCAAATGGACGGGAAGCTCTTAGAGCCGCCTATAGTCTATTCTCTGGCCAAGGCTCCGTTGCGAGTATGTCCACTAATCGGTCATGTTTGTCGACAGTTTTGACTGCATGTATTATAGTCCAGGAATTGGTACCCCATTCTCTACTTGGTCGTGGAATGGCAAAGTTACCGGTGCAAAATGCGCTACCACCTGCCCTTTTGACACCACGCACGCCTAGCTTCCGTCCGCCAGCACCATCCGCCAATATACCTGCAGAAACGCTGTCGAAATGGGCTGAGATTGTCGCTATGATGATTTCTAGCACGATCACCCTAGATACTTCCTCGGCTCTGACGGCTCTTGGCGATCAACTCTTTGCGAACCAATATGTCGAGGCTGCACATGCTTGGTGCGTTTGCAGTTTACATCCAATCATCTTCATGATAAATCAATGGTATGATATTATAGTTATCTTCTGGCTCCTCAAACATCATTAATGGGGGGATTGGGTAACCCTGCCGTTCGCATTGTGCTAATAGGCTCCAAGACACCTGCTGCTGCACCAAACTTTGCTGCTGACCCCGATCCAATCATCTTTTCAGAAATAGTGGAATTTGCCCTGTCTCTTTCTCCTGCAGCGAAAGGACAAGATGCATTTTCTGGGCTGCCTCATTTGCAAGCTTATAGGTTTATTAGAGCCATCTCTTTAGCCGAAATTGGAGAGATGCAGCTTGCAAACAGATACTGCGAAGCCATTACGGCCTCGCTGGGTCGCCCTTCACCATACTTTACACCAGTGTTGGTAGAACAACTTAAAGGTTTAATCGACCGAATAAGTGGAACGTCTCATGTTGACAAGACTAGTTCTTGGATGGGGAGTAAGATCGGCAAACCCAGCCTTGACTCCATTGGAGGATGGCTTGAAGGTCGCATTGCGAAATTTGTCACTGGGGATGTTGACTCACCAACACAAACCCAAGACACGAAGCGGATTGAGGAACAAACGTTCTCTGGCCCATTCAGTACCATTTCGTCTGCTACTCCATCAGCAAGGTCTTCACCACAGCCAACGGCAATGGATGTAACTGCAATCGCTCCACCCAGGAGTGGTTCTGCCATGGCTTTTTCCTCCCAAACCAGTCACGTTCCGGTTGACAGAGCCTCGTCTGCTCTAGATTATTACAAGCCAAAGATTACTTCCGCGCCCCGTGTAGCTTCAGCAAGTGCTGCTATAGCGTCGTTTTCACAATTATCAACACCTTTCCCTGACCGGAATGATCAGCCTCAGAATGACTCAGGGGCTGAGCCATCCACACCAAAAGTGACGAATGACGAAATCAACCAAGACCGCGAACCCGCATGGTGGGGGGGATCAAATTCTGATTATAGTGACAACTTCACCAAAACACCGACTGCTACTTCCTTCGTGCGAGTGGAGGAATCTGCTGTCAGGACCACATCAGAGGGCTTCATCTCCTTGATGGACGCGCCAACGTTCTCTAGCACTCCGTCGAACGCCAGTGAAAACCCTTTACGCCCTCCACTCCCCGAAGGAGAGGATTTAGAAGACCTAGGATTTGGAAACACTAAAGAGAAGAAAATTGCTGAGAATGACAGAACGACTGAACCAGTGCAATCCGCTGAGCCGGAAAGGAATACCGAACTGCAAAATACAGGTACTTTATTTTGTTACTACCATCAACGACAATTGATTTTGAACCAGATTCTGATTCAGCTGCAGCCGGCTCCTGGTTCAGCCGCTGGTGGAAACGTGAGCAGGCATCCGGGCCAGTTAAAGCTAGTCTCGGCGAAGAGAGCTCGTTTTATTATGATGTGGAGCTCAAATGCTGGGTAAATAAGAAGGTAATGGGTGCGCCAATCGATCTACCAGTCGCTTGCTCATATACTGCGCGTACTTAGACAGGAAGTGAGGAGACTACGAGCAAGCCGGTGCCACCGCCTCCGCCCTCCAGAGCTCAAACAGCGTCCCCTGGGATGACTGGTCCGCGATCAACGACAGCTAAGCCGACGGCCACACAGATGCATTCTGTTTCTGCTATTGATCTCAGTAATTCGCCACCCGGCAAATCGACGTTGCGTCCGCGATCTAACCTAGGCCCTCCAGGAAGAGACTCTGTACCTAGCCCACCTACAGGAACGAGGCTAAGTTCAGGTGGACCTCCTCCTAGTCGACCTAATTCGCAAACATCGACGCGCCGCAATCTACGTAGTCGTTACGTTGACGTATTGCAATCCGAAGGCGGGAGTTCATAGTCGTTATTCTTTTATTAATCTCATGTTTGGATTCGCGATTGGGGACACGCATTCCTACCATCTTACTTATTGCAATGGATGCAGTATTTAACACAGTAACATTGAAGGAAAATGTGGACAGCTTCACAAGAACAATTTGAAAGGATAACCTTTGCGACACCTTGAGTAACTCGTTTCCGAACGTAGCTGTCACGTACCTCTATTCTTAACTCTGAATAATGAAATCAGGATGGAATAGACTATCATTATGACGGTTGTCCATAGGTAAACTTGCACTCTTTGACGATTCGGAGAGGTTTGTTTTGGAATGACAAGTATTAGCATAAGGAACGCTACAGCCAAAAGACCATCTGAAGGAGTTTGAGTTCACTGCCAAGCGACGTCCATAGGAAATGCCCACAGATAAAGGAAATGACCTGCACTTCTTGACCAAATTGATTGGAATAACCTGCCGCAATCCACTGGCCGTTGCCTCCATTGTAGGGGGCATTGCGTATACGAGTGAACATGAAGCCGGAGGTCATGACCAGGCAGGTTAGAATAGTGGACACTGCCCATATCCAACGGTTCTGCAACACAGGTGCCACGTATCGAAGAACCAAAAGTAGCAACATAGAGGCTGCGGCCAAGCTCAAATATCTACCCCAATTTATTGGTTCTTTGTAGGGAATAGGAATTGGCGTGTGCTTTGAGATATACTCGGCAAGCGGGCCTGGTTCAAATCCACTACGTAGCAAGGTGATCAATTTGCATGAATGACAAAAAGTCGATGCATGTACTTTGGAAAGTCATATTTTGATGGAGCGGTTTTTCCACTGGCAGAAGCTCGGGGACCTTGGGTTGGGGGATATACAAGAACGACAGGTGCCGATGAGAGCCCAAGCTTGGTGTGTTTTTAGTCAACGCATTGCCACATGCAATACAATGTACCTTCTGAAAGACGGTATGTCCGTTGTCAAAGTCCAGAGTTGCGAAGAAATGGTTGTCGCGGTGTTCTTTGGGGACTTGGGCCCAGGCAGCGGCAATAGCTTTCCAGGTAGAATCAAATTCTCTGTTATGCAAAATAGGAAAGGCGAAGAGAGAGAATGGAAAGGATGTACCTGCATGGGGCACAGCGTCTCTTGGGATCGAGCGCGGTCAAGTGGACGGCAACAGACCAGGTGCGGTTTGCGGCGGTTAGGACGTCAAAGGAGCTGGCGTCGAGGTTGATTACGCCTCTGCCTGCAGCAGCAAGGTCGACTGGGGAGCGATGGGAGGCGGCTGCTGCGAGAGCGAAAGGCAGGGCGAGGAGGGCGAGGAGAGGCTTCATGTCGACGTGTAAAGACGCGGGGGAGCCAAATGGGGCAGGCGCGTTCTTACCTCGTTCAATGGCGTCGCATGCGCTTCTCCTCCGTCTCTTCCTCTCTCCCTCTTTCTTTTCCGTCCATGTCGCTCTCCATTATCTCCTCGTATACGCAGATAATATAGGTATAACCTACTATCTTACTCGCAGGCTTCGTGACCTTGACACTCAAGAACTACGCGATGTATGGGGTTTCATATGGTCAGTTTCATCCACCTCCGCTTCACCAGCTGCGATTTTTCATCGTGGTAATCAGCCACCTTCTTGTCACCAGGCCATCAAAGTCTCGCGCTCTTGAATGCTTTGTAGTCGACATTGCACGCCGGTCTACCCACATCGCCATGCTTGTTTGTTTTCGTCCTCCTCTTATTGTGTACTAAATAAGGCGTCCTTTAGACTTTGTGGTTTATGCAAGCTTCCTTGAAAGATCTGTCCACAAATCGCTACGATTCTCGTTCTTTCAGCATATGTCAGCGTGTTCTACACAAATGCCATGAGATTATTTTTGGCGATCTACCTTCCCCTGCTGCTGCCCCATATACGACATTGGATCTACCTTTTACTGCACGTTTGACGCGTAAGAAGGTCAAGCCTCATGCGGAGCCAGCATTAATGGGCCTTGGAGTGGTGCTCGCAGGTACACCTGGGATGCCCGTTTTGACAGAAATCATGGGCGAGGTTGCTATCGAGCAGGGAAGGACGGACGACGATGGGAATGATCTGAGAAGTCTTGAGCAGGACGACACTATCGCCAGCACCTGTACAACTGAGCCGGAAGTGAATGAAGAAACCCGTGATGCTGATGATCAAGATAGTTCTACTAGCAAAGAAGATATACCCGATTTCATATCAATCATAGATACCAGCAGGAAAGAACCCGACGCCTTACCAATCCGCCGTCGCACAATCAGTGCTGCACAAACTGTGCCTGCCCTTCCACTTCATCTACGAAACATCCGTAAATCACGAGCATCTGAAGACCCGTTGGGACAATCGGATTTCGAACAAGCATCGACAGCCTTCCAGTCGTCCCCTTCCATCGCGACAAGAGCACCAACCCGAAACGTCGTAATCACTCGGGCAGATTCATTATTGGAAAAATATGACTTTCCTTCCCAGGTGCATCTACTGCGCAGCCATTATTGTCGATCCGAGGTTGGTCTGATTACTGATCGTGTATACTCTACTAATGCGACGGTACACTTAGATTCAGTTTATCCTTAGTCTTGAGAGTATATCAACTCGACTTTTGATAGTTCCTAGACCTGCTCGCGTCAGTGCATTACGTGCAGAATTAACAGCACTAAATCACAAGCTGCCCGCTGAGGTAAATCGAACATTCATGTGTTGCAAGGAGTAATTGAGCTGTGCAGGTCTGTATGCCGATGTGGTGTACATCATCGGATGTACCGCGCGGTAAGCGTGGCCCTGAGCCACACCATCGTATAGTGCGCATCCCTCCGGGGGAAAGTGTCGTTCTCAATTCCGCAGAACGTGCACCATACCTTCTGCTGATTGAGATATTGCATGATGATTTAGACTTTGAACCCACAAAACGGAGCAACAGGGATATCTTGAAAAAAATTGTAGCTAAAGAAGAGGAGCGAAAAGGCGCGTCCAAAGAACTTATCCCATTCACCACTGCGCCTTCTCGATACAAAAGTCAACCGAATATCGTCAATGATTTTGACGTTGAAGATCAGTCAGACTTGAAGCATACCGTCACGCCTCTACCCAACTCCTCAGCTCTGAGTAGTCGGGCAGAGGAAGAAGAAATGGATCTAGTTGAGCAACTGTATGGTTCGAGCTCGTCCCTCAGGGCTCGTTCAGTTGATATATCTGAATCTATCATCTTGCCCACTCCGCCTAAAAATAAAGAGCTGGACATGGCGGCTTGGTCAAGGTCATACTCACCAAATCCCGAGGCCAATCCACCTACGCCGCGATTTTCAACGGGCCGGGCGACAGATGAAGTATTACCACCGATAGATCGGCCTAGCCACGCTCTATCCCTGGATGAGTATTCCGAAAGGATGAAAACAGCTGCAATAATGCTTGCACAGCTAAATGCTAACCTAGTCAGAGAGTCTGTGACATCTATCCCGATGCAAGGAACGTCAGCCAGCTCATCTGAGCAGTTCGGTGTTGACGGAGTAAAAGGTATATCCGAAGTAATGCATCAATATTTGTGCGACTGATACGTAAGGTCTCTCAGTACAGTCCAACACTGGTGCAAATTTAGAACAGCATCAACCTACCACCATTCGCATGAAATTGCAGTATTCTGAAGCAGCCGCAATCAGAGATAGAATCATGAAGGAAATGTTGGCTCTAGAGGAAGAGCGCATGGAGCGCATGCGAGATCATGGGGAAGGCGAACAGATCATGCGATTAGACGACGTCAGTGGAAGTATGAAATCAGCTGAGGATGAGAATATTATCCGTCAAGAGCTCAACAAAGCTGACCCCTCGGCCGTCATTTTTAGTGAATCGTGGGCTGCAAAGAAGGTGCGTGTGTCGTCTACACAATAAGGGATGATGGTCGAAGTTGTCAAGAGCCGAATACGCCACAGTTCTCCCTATGGTCATCTAGGTGAGTTTCTATAGAATAATAGAATAATTGGCTTTAACATTAGGGGTAGCGAACTGGGATTGCGTTTCTGTCATAGTCAAGACTGGTGGAGACCTGCGACAGGAGCAACTCGCCGTACAACTCATCAAAGAATTTCAGCGAATTTGGGAAGATGAAAAGTGTGGTTGTTGGGTCCGACAGTGAGCTATCCATGAACAGAAAGTCGGCAGTGTCTGACAATTCTCAGTTTTGACATTCTCATAACCGGTGGGACATCAGGCTTAGTCGAGACCATCACAGATGCTGTCTCGATCCATTCGATAAAGAAGGCAGAATATGCACGAAGGCTCGCTGAAGGCACCTTTCGACATGTCACGTTGCTTGATCATTTCAAATCTGTAAGTACGTTTCAGCTGGTATGCAGGTATTCACTCTCAACTTGGCAATCAGACCTACGGGAACCCCTCGTCGGCCAAATTTGCCAGGGCTCAGAGAAATTTTGCCAAGTCATTAGCTGGTGAGTACAGAAAATTCTACTGTCAGATAGCGACAAGTATCTTGGTCAGGCTATTCAATTATAACTTATCTGCTGCAAATCAAAGATCGGCATAATGGTAACATCCTCCTAGACCGAGATGGTCACCTAATTCATATAGACTTTGGTTTTATCCTGAGCAATACCCCCGGGAACATAGGTTTTGAAGCTGCACCATTCAAATTTCCCTTTGAATATCTGGAAGTCCTTGGCGGTACAGGAAGTGCGCACTACGTTGAGTTTAGGCGGCTTTTTCGGGAAGGTTTTGAGGCTGCACGAAAACACTGTGATCGAATCATAAGTCTGTCCTGATCACAACTTGTTTAAGACGTTATAATTCATACATTCTCTTTAGCTATGGTTGAGCTCATGCAAAAAGGTATGATTTCAACAAATCATGTTTTTCAACGCATGAAATCCCCTGGCAGATTCAACATTGCCATGTTTTGCCGCATTCGCTGAACAAACTGCGGGCTATCTTCGAGACCGCTTCCAGCCCACTCTCACCCACGCTCTCGTCGGTGATCACATTGACCGGTTGGTTGACAGTTCTTTGGGTTCTCACTGGACTCGATTGTATGACTCAGTGAGTCGTGTTCATCCACAACGCTCTAGGTTCCATGGTAACACCACACGCAGTATCAGTATTACTCTCAATCGATCCTATGACACTTGGTGCCCGTGAATCAGGAGTCTTATTGAGTTTCATAACACAAGTCGACAATGTCGGCTATTTATCCGTGTATGTCTGCTACTCGGAATGCCACTAGCAGCATTACATGTGATCTCACCAATGTGTCTAACATTGGTGTGGCAACTCCAGCGTGAGCAGGACCGAGAAATCTAGAAGGATTATGGAATGCATGTATTTCTAGGTCTCATCACTTGAATAGTTGGTCATATTTCTTCAAACATGAGTACCATTCGTAATCTGCGGGGAAAAGCATTTGCACGATTATAAATGACGTGTGTTGAATGACTGACCAAAATTATCCTTGGGATCACACCAACATTTGCCTTTTTTGTGAGCATCTCCCTGTGGGCAATGTTGGAATGGCTCATGGCGATAACCAATGTCGCTGAAGAAATGCTTTCAACAGTCATGAATATTGATAAAGTAAGGTTACGACATGAGTACTTACAATCTGATCTTTCCTCGCAAATAATGCAGCTCCAATACTATGCACAGGCGCGTCGCCCCATCGCTACAAAGGATTATGGAATTCTGCTGTTTTCAGGGAATGGGATAGATTTACCTCGTAGTAGAAGCCACCTTTTTCTTCCAAAAAGTCGAAGAATTTTGAGTACTTCTCACCTCGCCAAAAGTCAAGATCGCCAATCTCAAAATTACTCCAGACTAAATGACAGTTAGCCGGGGGGAAATATGCAACCAAGGCGGTACCAACAATGACACTTATTGTATGTCTCGCCACCATCGTCGGATAAGAAACCCATGGCATTATCCGGCGATAAGATTCCATGATTGGCATTAATGAACTCTATTCACCACTCGTCAGCCAACGTCGAAAGAGGGAGATCGAGTTTTGCCTTTGACCGCATTCCACAGCGTTGGGATTGTCTCTATGTATTCCGGCAGTGATATTGTGAATCCTAAGATGCAGAAACGTTCAAAAATCGGTGTCATGAAAACCGAGAAGGCGCGTACCATATGTTTTATTATGATCTTGCATATATAGGAAGGGATCATAGTCCAAGTCGCAAAAGAAGGTTACATGAGGTCTGATTGGAGGTTAGTCGAAAATACGTAGCAATTCCTGACACGTACTCGACCCTATTAGAAGTCATTAGTAAGTTATCGTACCTATTGTTCAGAATGCCCACCTCCAGTAATATCTGTACGGCTTGAGGAGTTCATGTCTGTAAAAAAACTACTTCCCAATGCCTCTCGACCTGAAACAAGTGATGCAAACACATACGCCTGAATTGAAGCGGCACATATTGCGATACCTTGGACGCGATTGTCAGTCTAGAGAGCTGGTATTGTACACGTCCCCATACTCACGGAACACTGCCTACGACACATTAGAACGTCGTGCAGTACGGAGACAGGGACATTTACCTCCATAAATGACATTTTTTGCCACCATATTTTCACGCTCGGCGGTCGCTCGGGTTTCGTTTATCCACGACGGTTGGTTCCAATGTTCAGAGGGAATAAGTCCAAATTGTACTTGTGCATCAGTGAGCCCTGACACTCGACTTGAGTTGCAATTGTGAATACACAGTCGTAGTGATCAATTAGACACTCACGTCTTGAAGTTGTCTTCAAACGGTTGTTCATTGAGGAACACGTATGGGTATTGAAACATTCTTATTAAACCGGTCTTCCATCTGCTTCATACTGCTCAGAACACCCTTTAAATCACCATTTCGAGCTGCAAAACCCTTGTCAGATCCCTGCAATGAGCATGGGCATGAATGACCTAGGATGACAATGACCGCATTTGCTTTGCGTTCCGGTGGCGAAGTGTGGTTAGTCTTCAAGTAGTATTCGTCCGGGATTGATTGCTTGTATGGAGGACTTGCTTCCTTAGACAGGCTCTTCCAGGATGTTGCACGACTATAACCCTCATTAGAGATACTCAGTATAAAATGTAGCCCAATCTACACTCAATGGTCAATAGACAATGCAACGAGCACAGAGCAATAGAACATACAATGATGGCAAGGACCAAGAGCACATAGCGCATGGACGTCATCATTTTGGGATTTTCAAAGATGCAGGATGGAACCAACTGCGATCAACCCGCTATATACAGCAACAGCTACATAATAGTGTCTACAGATCCCACGCTATGACGAAAACATGGCCTCGTAGTTTTTTATACAAGAATTAGGTGCATAATCTGCAGTGGCTTGTGTCAATAATGTGACTAACAAAGTCAACAACCTTACCAAAGCTATCGCTAGGGTTACAGGAACATCGGCCTCCCACCCAGGTTTTGCCAGAAGGACAGTGTTGAAAAAATTCATGCTTGTACCCTATGTCGCGAAAGAAGTGCACCTGGTCTTTTCGCGCAAACAAGGATGCCGCAATGCTGTGTACAGGTGCATCTCCCCATCGCTGCATAAGATAATATGTCAGGCCGATTCTTTCCACGGCAGACAAACTACCTCGTAATAAAAGCCACCCTTTGATTCCAGATACTCGAAAAACTTTTGATATGCCTCTCCGCGCCAAAAGTCCATGTCGGCGATTTCAAAGTTGCTCCAATCTTGTGAGAGAAAAATTAGCTCCATAAATAGTATATAGAAAATCCATACAATGACATAAATTATACGACTCCCCGCCATTATCTGAAAGGTATGACATAGAACTGTCTTTCTGCACATATTCGGGATGCAATGCTATGAACTCTGAGCGGCGGTGTTAGAACTTTAAATTGTGTTAGGGTGATGATACCTTTCACCGTAGCCCATAACGTTGCAATTGTCGGTTCCCATTCGAACCAGCGAAATTGTGAAACCTGGGTGCTTGGTTACTTTCGTCACCACCTGAGGCTACAATGGAAATGGACGGACCATATATTTTGTCATTTTCCTCCATGAAAACGAACGGATCGTAGTTGACATCGCAGAAGTATCGAACACCTGGTCTGGGTATATAGGTTGGACCATTTCAGATCCGAAAGAGTCAGGAACGCACTCGACTCTAGATGCCCGGTTCACGATCACATTACAAGTAAGCCAAGGAGCGACTTACCGCCAGTAATAACGGTACTGCTGCAGTAATTCGTGCTTGAAGAAAAACTACAGCAAATTAAGTGGCAGGGATGGTCAGTTAGAGGTGATTTACTCCTGAATTAAAACGACACATATTACGATAACTAGACGCTCGTAAGACCTCAAAATTTCAGACAAAGATGAGTGATATACATACGGCACGCTCCCTAGAAAAGAAATTAATTACTGGTAACAACGAAAGATCCGCACTGACCAGCATAGATTATTCCTTGGGACAGTAGCTGTAGACGGCCCCGTCTTGCTCGATCCTCGTCTATCCAATCCGGCTGGATCCAATGATCTCTCGGAATCTGACCAAAGGACACAGGCGCGTCCGTGAGCACGGACACTCGCCTGCACACCTCAGTTTAACATGCTAATTAGGTTATACATAAGACATACTGTTTAAACTCATCGGTGAATGGCTCATCGTTAAGGAAAACCCATGGATAACCATAGCGTTTATTGAAACGATCTTCCATCTGCTGCACGCTTGAAGCCACCTCATTAACATCACTATTCCTACAAAGGAAGACAAATGTGGCATTTGCCCTAGGCCCGGCTGAGATTCGCTGTGGGTTGGTAACATTATGTGACCATTCATCAGACTTGTGTCTATAGACCAGCTGATCTCTCAGATTGCTTAGGGAGGACAAATGTGCATAATCTGCATGAACTATGCCCAAGATATAGTGAACAGCGACCTGGAGAGGTCGGCAGTCATTGGGTGCGAGCTTAAATTCAAGGTAGAGGTGTACTGACGACGACAGCCAGGATAAGTGCAATATACCGTCTTGTATTGGCCATTCACAGCAGCGAGGTAGATGGGGGGAGATGATGATGGGAAACGCTGCGCGGAGCAGAATAAGACCGTTGGAAATGGCGTTGAAACGATCAGAGCGAAGTAATCTATAATTAAGAAAATGTGCCAGCAGTCATTTGCCAAGAAGTGCGCCCGACTTGTTTCATTTGTCCACAGCCGGTGGCGCGTGCGAGGCGCGTCGCATTGGTGACCAGATCACTTTGGCTCTGTTTGTCCGCTTTTTTCACTTGACCAGCTCACCTTCCCGTCATGGCCTCGTCAGCATTCGACGCGTCTCTTGATTCCTACGCGTCCTCGCCGTCGAAGGGCTTCTTCAGGCTCCATTTCCACCGTCTACAATCGTTTCTCCTCGTGGCGGTCGGCGCTGGGCCTACCCCAACCTGGGAATGTTGAGAGTTTACAAAAAGAGGTCAAAAGTACGCTTGTCTCCCGTTGTCCTTCGCGCTCTTCAATGCTATTTCAGCTACCCATTTGACGAACTACCTGTTCGATGGCGCAAGAGCGGAGCTGACCAAAAGCTTATCCGTGAACCCGTTATTCCAAGTGAATCATTCGTTTGCTCTCGGTTCACAGACAGGGCCTTCGTCATACAACTTTGGTGCAGTTTTTGCGAGTTCATCAGTGTGTATCGTGCGCGAATATACCATGCACAATTGCTGAGTGTATCCTAGGTGTTTCTTCAAGGAGGAATTGACCATGACGGGAATGTCAATGCCCGGTTTAATCATGGCTGGACACCAAATAATGTAACAAAACTTCAGGCACTGGTATGCTTGGTCCCTCCTCTCATGGACTCGGCCTCAATGTAAATTTCAGATCTCGTCACAACCTGGTCATAACACGTTTCAATTGGAGCATGATTATCAAGGCCAAGACTACAACATTAATCTCAAAACCCTGAATCCATGGCCGGCAGATCTCACAGGTATCTATGTTGGCAGCTATCTGCAATCCGTTACGAAAAATCTCGCACTGGGTTTCGAGACGCTATATCAGCGCCCCTCGCCCGATTTGTCCGAGATAAATGCATCTTACGTTGCCAAGTACATAGGTAACGACAAAAACTGGATTGCGACTGCACACGTTCAACCTGCTGGTGTGCTACAAGCAAGCTATTGGCAGAAGCTGAGCGAGAAGGTTGAAGTCGCCGCCGATCTTCAAGTTATCGTTGCTCCAATACGCAGGGATGCTCTTGCCACGCTCGGCGCAAAATATGACTTGAGATTATCGACGTTCAGAGCACAGCTCGACTCCACCGGAAAAGTTTCTGCATTTCTGGAACAGCGATTTACTCCGGCATTTTCCTTCTTATTGTCCGGGGAAATCGATCATTTCAAGGTAAGAACGAGTGCTTCAATTGTACGTCCGGTCTGACCATATCGTAGAATGCTGCAAAAGTTGGTGTCGGCGTGATGATTGAGAGCTCTTCCCTTACACCTGAAGAAATGGGCATCCCACCCCAGCCATGATAGTTGCTATACACCCTACTATACATTAGAATTAATTCAACGTGTCCTAACGAGGTTAGACGCTTGATTGTGACGAATGAGGGTCACATTAGGCGTGGCAAATTATTAGTACGTTAGATGCGCCCTGGATCATTAAGCCCGTGTAGCTCAGCGGTAGAGCATTGTACTTATGTGGGTAACCTATGGGCTCAAGCAGTCAGAGATGCAAGGGTCTCGAGTTCGAATCTCGGCATGGGCATTATTTTTGCTGCTGGAAATGCTGTTGTTTACATTTTTGCTGTTGAAAAAAATGGTATAGTAATGGTATAACCTAGGCAGTACCCGACTGCACTCCGTCTCCATGCGGTGGTGTAAGCCGTGCAGACAGTACATCAACTAATTTTAGAGTGAGGGACAGTCTTTTCCACAATGTCTGATACATCTCGGTATTGCGCTCCTGAAGGAGCGCTTGAATGTTTTCTCTCATACTAGTGAGCATCGGTTTGATAGCAGCGCGAGCGGCTTCTATCAGAGGATCTTGTACGCTCTGGACGACATAGTCAATCTGTGGTAATGTCGGTGAGATGAGTGGTGACACAGGTCTCGACACATGAGCAGCATGGGCAGCCTTCAGTGACTCAATTGCTGTGACGAATTGGCTGCGTCCCTCTGCCATTTGCTGTATCTTTTCTTCTAGTTGCGTTATTCTTGCTCTGCGAGCATGTCAGCACATGAAAGGGTACGAAAGGGCATCAAGTTACTGTGTTTCGTTGATTTTCTGGTTCGTCTCTGCGATTTCTGTTTTGAAGGCATCGTTGTCAAGTATGAGTTGCTCAATGTCCCCAGCCAGTTCGCCGACATCGTCTCCGCTTGCGTTGATTCCACTCTCGAGAGTCTTCATCCTGTCCTCCACAGACTGAACATTCTTGGCGATTTCCATGGTAGCTTCTTCAAATTTGGTTTCAACATAATCTTTATATTCCGTGACGAGGTCATGGCGGATCGCAGTCTGATCATTCTGGATGCTAGTAATGGTGCCATGCATAGCAAGAACTCGGTCCCGTAATTCTTCGTCGATCTCACTCGTATTGTCCACCGCCTCTTCTCTATCCCCATCCATCCGGCGTCTCTTCAAGGGCCGGGACGAATCGCCTGCACGAGCATCGCTTGAGGGCGCAACTGAAATTGACCGCGACAGTACACGGTTGACCTCTTGAGCACTATGTTGCAAGTCATCACAGTATTTCACCATTTTGTTCAGTATCTCTCTGTTCTCGTGTTCAGTTGGCGGTGCAACTGGCCAATTTTCGATGGCAGTTATTTGATTGAGAGTTGAGTCATACTTTTTCTTCGCATCTTCATGCTGCGATTCCAATGCCGCCAATCTGCTTTCAAGATTCTGTTTTCCTGGGTCTAAAACGGTATTGACAGACAAAAGGCTTTTCAAGAGGCTAATGTCCTGCCCCAGCTTTGCAAGACTAGTGCGTTGTTGAAGACTATCGCTAAGGAGCCTATGGCCGGAGGGGGTTAGAAATCATTAACAAAGAAAAAGGTCGCTCACTGGATACGCTCCGCCCAAGCTTTGCGCTTCTCGTCAAAAGACAATTCGGTGCGTGAAGGGGGAGGTTTTACTGATAAAAGCGTTGGCGGGGTCGGAAGCAGGGGCAGCGGGACTGATTGTTGCCTCGTGGACGGTGTAGGCATCGTGTGGCTTGACGTCTGGTGAGACGCTGGGAAGTGGAGGCTGGTGGACAAGGATGCGATGGAATCAGCGCGAGGACGGGAATCACGTAATTGCCCTAGGCCCGCCTCCGTTGGAGGGAAGAATCGAGACGAGGACGGTGACGCTAGTGGTTGACGGGCAGGGGAGCGCGATCGATGGCCCAAACCGGAACTTTGGGGGCTTCGCCTTGGGCTTCTGCTACGGCGTTTTGTTCCAATGCGGCTCAGGAGCTTGGGAGGGCTGCGAGAGGAATGTCCGGGAGAATGGTCTCCACCGTATGTGTGTCTGCCCGCCCTTGGTGTGATTTCGGGCAGATCTGCCCAGTCTGGTTCGGAGGGGTGGACGAAGTGGCAAGCAGGATTCTTGCATCCGATGCCCCGCACAGGGTTTCCATTGTTGTCAAAGAACTGAATGCAGTTGAGCAGACGGGAACTCTGGGGGCCACCGCAAATCGACACGCACATGACAGCGTACTGGTTTCCAAGGCATCTCTGTGAGGACAGAATAAAGGTGATGTGGATGGTCATTCAAATTCGGCTCGTATATAAGTAATGTAACTCGTTCGCTTAATCAATCCTCCCAGACATTGATCATCTCAGATTGATGGGTCATCACAGCGACGTCCTTTCTGATTGGGTGAAGTCGGGGATACACATACTGCTGCAAACGTCAGCGTCTATCTTGCTTTTGAGTGGTCATAATCATCATACCCCTTGATTATACTCATTCAACACCTCTGCTGCAATCAGCGCCTTATCTTTCAGAAGGTCATTGAAAGCGCGTATCATAACGTTCATCTAGGGCACAGATCAATCGCATTAACACAGTGAGCAGAATTAAAACATACTTGGAACGAGACTAGGAACATGATACAAAGCATCATTATCCAATTTGTGGCGCCTGTCGCCATCCAAAGAAACGGATGCACAGGCGAATATATGCTGAACAGAATCAGCTCCAGTTCACCAGGATTCCATACTTGCAATTCTTGTACACGGGTCGGTCTTGCCCGACAAGGTGTTGAGTGAAGCAGGTTGCCGTATCCCCAACAGGAAACGCCAAAAATACACAAAAGCATGCCAAACGCCCGATAATATGCGCTTGGTAAAGCGAACAGGAATCTCTGGTTCGAGGTCAAAATTGGCGGAAACGAACTTGGCGTTGGGAGATGATATTGGATCTGGCTGGTGATGGAGGCGGTAAACTCTTGTACGAGAAAATAGATATACCGAATTGGCAAAAGAGACTGCAATAAGGAGGCAGGACAGCGGGATCGTCTAATGAAAACGTGAATGAACATTGTGTATGTGTAATCACAGAGGGAGTCGGCAAACCCAGTCAAACCACGATCTGCTTTCTTCGCGGTACATGTCTTCCCAGCCAAGGTCTGAATCAGGGACTTGCCTGCTTTGGCTGAAACGGGCGCAGAAATGGAGGAAATGCAGGGCTGCCCCAATAATGTGTGCAGAGGTCCTTGAAGATGGAAGAGGGAGATTATGGGGGAAGAGTGCAATCTGGAATGCAATGGAGGACGGAATGGATGTGATGCTAGGACTATAAATGACTGGGCTCAATGGAGACAAATGATGGGTTACCGTTCTATCAATCCTTTTCTTCGAATCACGGCCTTGCGCGGTTGCAATCCAGGCGCTTGCACCCCTGTGCTTTTTCTTGCTCTGCTCTTAAATGGAGTTGCATAGGGAGGGGGTTTTCTGCAGCGGGCGGCCTCCCAATCGAAAGGAACGGAAGAGGAGATGGAGGGTGTTGCAGCGGGCGACCTGTAAGGGCTGAGAATCGATTGCCTGGTTCGTGGAGTTACCGGGAGCGTTGGAGAGTTTGGAGAGGTAGTTTTTGGGGAGGCCGCATAATTCTCCTGCACAAAGCGACGGAAAGCCATCGTGCAGCAGCAGCTCTGGCAGACACGCGCGGGACGTGTGGAAGCGTGTGACCCGAGACACGTGACACGTCACGGCACGTGCCAGTTGAAGAAATAAAATGGGAAATTTTGAGCATAGTGCGTCACCTTGTTCTTCTGCCCTCATCGCACCCAGCGACTATTCACAACGACGACGTCTATTCTACGCCCCGCTACCACCGCTACCTCCTTGTCGCCCAGTTCGTCAATCAGCGGTGAGTTCGATCGTGTTTCTTGCGCCATTTTCCTTTTGTTAACATCGACTCTAGCTAGGATGGCTCAGCCTTCTTCATCCCACCATGGCGAGCGTCACCACCGCAGTGACCGCGAGCGCTCGCACAGACACCACCGTACAATCTCATCAACAACATTGCTGCTCGTTCTATCGCTCGTCTTGGCTGTCCTTGCTGTCATGCTTTCGTTGCCGTCGGGCACAGGATCCTCTGGTGAAGGATCGTCTATGTTGAGCTACCTCAACCCAAAGCGTACCCAAGCACTCATCGCTCGGGAGAGCGCCGTCGCAGTCCGTGAGGCTGAGGTGGCGCGTCGTGAGGCCGAGTTGCTTGCTGGTGCTCCGGGAGGCGTGCTTCCTCCATCGCCCTCGCCTGTCATCTGTCCGGCATGTAAACCAATGACGGTGACCGAGTCGGTCCACTTGCCGGTACAAACCATCATCAAGGAAATTGTCAAGGAGGATTCTCTGGCGCCGCCTGGCTGGATTGGACCCCGTACAGAAGAGCTGCTTGACCGCGAGCTGAAAATTGCAGAAAGAGAGAGGGAGATTAGCAAACGCGAAGAGAATGTCAACCGCCGGGAACACGATGCATCGCGACGCGAGTCGTGGATCATGGAGCAATTGATGTACGTGTTTTGTCGTCTGCAACGGACGATGGCTGACATGTTTGGACAGAGCACTCGGGAACGACGGGCCGCAGACCGTGGAGGAAGAATACGTATATGAGCCTGCGGGAGCGAAGCGGAGAACCAAGGTACCGACGCCCCCCCAGCGCCGCTTCGAGCTCTGAGACGAAGGAGGTTCGTGATCTCCTCCCGCCTCCTTCGTCGGGCGGTCGATCGTGTTTCGACTTTGATCGATCGACGATCCCGATCGCCCACGTGGCCGCCGTTCTCTTTGGTCGTTTTTCCTGTCCTTTTCCAGCTTGCTGACGCTCCGTTTCCCAGCTGCCCTCCATCATCGCCGAAACTCAGTATGAAACAGAAACAAAAATCCTCATCGAAACTCAGACCGTCACTGTCCCTCCCCCTGCCAACACCCGCCTTGCCCCTCCTCCCCATCCCGTTTCCGCTTCCTCCCCTTCAACCGCATCCAGTCCCCGTACCACCGCCGTTGAGATCGTGTTAGAGGAAGAGGAGGACGAAGACGACTTTAGATCCAGTGTCGCTCGTGGGTCGCGCGCTTCGCGTAGGCCTCCTGCGCGTTGGTTCGGCGGCTGGTGAATCACTTGTTTCGTTGCTTCTTCCTGCTTCTTGCCCCATTTTTGTATTTTTTCCTGCTCCCATGCAAGTTGACTTGCTAGCGCAACCCTCGATTCCCTTACTTTACGCTCTCCATTTTGACGTACCCCCTTACGACTCGGTCATGTATAGACATTGATACGCTTTCGACGGTTCGTTCAGTGCTATGCCTTGACGATACTCTGTGTAGAATAGTAGGCTATGTTGCAAAGCTTTGAATGGCACATCAATAGATGCAAATAGCAAATTCGTGCGGTACACGAGTTGCATGTTGCCGACGACGTTGAGCCCCAGATGCGCTTTCCAACGCCTGGCCTGCCGCTTCCGAAGCTCGTATGTCGAGATCCAAGGCCAGCAATTTGCAACAGATCATTTGACCAACATAACTCCTTCCATCATCTCCAAAATACCGTTGCGTCTACATACGCAAAAGCACCATCCGCTATGTACCCTGCGGTCACTGATAGAGTCTCATTATCCCGACTTTTCTCATCTTTCTTCCCTCTCTCCTCTTGTAACCCCATTCAAGAATTTTGACGAACTATCCTTCCCGTTGGACCACCCAGGCCGTTCGCCAACGGACAGCTACTATGTCAACAAGGATCTCATGCTACGGACTCATACCTCTGCACATGAAGTCGAAGTGTTCCGTAAAGGGGAGACAAAGTGGCTCCTCACTGCGGACGTGTATCGGCGCGACGAGATTGACGGCTCTCATTATCCCGTATTCCATCAAGTAGAGGGAGCTCGCCTCTTTGACGTGAACGATAACGCAATACGCCAAGTGGAAGAAGATAACGAGCGTCTCATCCATCACCTCTCCATGTCCAACATCGCCATCGAAGACGTCGCTCACACGTCCGATACGAATCTGGTGCAGCAGGGGCATGACCCGCGTTGTGCGGAAATCATCACACGAAATCTCAAGTTGTCTTTGAACAGTCTGATGTTAAGAATATTTGGCCCCGTCGCGGGGGCGACGCAGGGTAATCCTCTGAGGGTGAGGTGGATCGAAGCGTACTTTCCCTTTACGAGCCCGAGCTTCGAGGTAGAGGTCTTCTTCCGCGGGAAATGGCTTGAGATTCTTGGTTGTGGTGTTGTCAGACAGGCCACTCTTGACACCGCGAGTTCGTCCATGATGTGCTCTAGCCTGTTTCAGCGCGCTCACTGTCCCATCTAGATGTTCAAAACAAGATAGGCTGGGCGTTCGGCCTTGGACTAGAAAGAATAGCCATGATTCTTTACTCTATTCCAGATATACGTCTCTTCTGGTCGACGGACGAACGTTTCCTCTCCCAGTTTGAACAGGGGAAGATTACGACTTTCAAGTCCTACTCAAAATACCCGTCGTGTTTTAAGGATGTCAGCTATTGGACACCCCAACATCAACCACTTCACGAGAACGATTTTTGCGACGTCGTTAGGGATATTGCGGGCGATCTTGTGGAAGACGTCAAAAAGGTTTCTGTCTTCAAGGCATTCTGAATATCGTGCTGAACTTGGGATGCAGATTGACAACTTTGTTCATCCTAAAACAAACCGAGAAAGCCAGTGCTACAGAATAAATTATCGCTCGATGGATAGGTGCGTTGTTGTCACTTCCCAAGCCTATACATCTGAATATCATGTAGATCACTGTCGAATGACGAAGTCAACACTATTCAATCACATGTCATTGCCAAGCTTCGTAACCGATTTGGAGTAGAGATTCGTTAATTAATGGATGGTTCTATGGTATTCTAAACGATGCAACCCTGTCCGACAAATCACCAACACATGTACAGTGCCAAGAATGCCATGCTATCATGATGAAGTATCCTGAACGACACCTACTTGAGCGGCCCTCAACACTCGATCCTTGATCATGTAACCGGTCTTTTGGCATTCCAAAACCGTTCCTGGTTCTTTGCCTGGCATCGGAACCTGGTACAAAGCCTCGTGGCGGTTCGGATCAAAAGTTTCGCCTGTAGGATCGAACGGTTTGACGTGATACTTGAACAGAGTTTGGAGCAGTAGCCGGTGTGTCATTTCCACCCCCGTGTGAAGTTCGTGCAGGTATTGCTGATGTGTCTTTGGCAACGTGGCGTCCGAGGGCGAGAGAGTCGAAGAAGAAGAAGAAGAGGAGAGGGATTCTGGAGGAACGGACTTCAACGCCAAGCCAAGGACGTCAGCAGTCTCGAGCAGGTCGGAAGCGAACCGCGTTATGGCGTAGTCGCGTTGCTGCTCTTTTTCACGCGCGGCATTGCGCTGCAGATTGAGAAAGTCGGCCTGCAAGTAGCGCAGGCGGCTCTGGGCGAGAGTGAGCACAGGAACTGCATGTTGAACGATCACAGACCGTGAGATCGACCAGGTCGGCTTCCTTGGCCTTGAGTGCGTCCGCGTCTGGAGGCGTATCCTGGGCTTCCTTGGGGTCGGTTGGGGAAGCGGGTTTTTCGTCTGAATAGAGGCGCCTGTGTGGAATGGCGCGTGGCGCGGATGGAAGGGAGCGGGATGCGCGCAGGGCGACGGACGAGCGGAGGGCAGAGAGGAGGGACATGGTCGACCGTGTATTTCCGCTGAAATTTGCGCGTGACGCTGCGTAGAGGCGGCCAAACACACACAAACAAAAGCTCGGTCCGGAATGCGACAAGCCGTCGTCCGCAACCTGCTGGCGCTCCATCGCTCCCGCGCTATGGCCACCGCCGCCGCCATCATCGACGGCACCGCCCTCGCAAAGTCCATCCGCGCACAAGTCGCCGCAAAAATTAAGACTATCCAAGCCACCCATCCTTCTTTCCTGCCCCAGCTTGCAATCGTTCAGGCCGGCCATCGCCCAGACTCCTCCACCTATGTCCGTATGAAGACAAAGGCCGCGGAAGAGGTCGGAATCAAGCTCAAGCACGTCCGGCTGCCTGAAGAGGCCTCCGTAGACCAAGTCGTTCAGGTCGTCAACGAACTCAACGACGATAGCCACGTTAGCGGCATTCTGGTCCAGCTGCCGCTTGGAGACCACATCAGAGCAGACGGAGAGCGGCTTGTGACAGAGTCCATTCGTCCGGAAAAGGACGTCGATGGGTGAGCAAAACACCGGTTTACTCGCGTCGGCTCCCAACCGGCCTGCCCAGCTTCCACCCGTACAACGTTGGTCATCTCGCGTCCCGTGCTTCGGATCCTCTGTTCGCGCCCTGTACTCCCCTCGGCGTCATTCGCCTCTTGGAATTCACCGGCGCCCCCATCGCAGGTGCGCATGCGGTTGTTCTTGGCCGCAGTGATATCGTTGGCAATCCTATCGCCTCAATGTTGAGAAGCCGTGATGCAACCGTGACGCAATGCCACAGTCGCACAAGGAACGTCGACGAATATGTGATGATCGTTTTATCTCTAATCCATTCCATCCATTGATGTGTTCCAATAGGTCAAATCGGCCGACATCCTTGTGTCTGCAATCGGCCATGCAGAATATGTAAAGGGCGACTGGATAAAACCAGGTGCCGTTGTCATTGATGTCGGCATCAACTACGTGCCTGGTTAGTATGTGAGGCTGGGTAGACGTAGAGTACGACTGATGCACTGTTGCAGACCCGACTAAAAAATCTGGACAAAGGTTGGTCGGCGACGTTGAATTCGGCGCAGCATCTGCCGTAGCATCGTTCATCACACCCGTTCCTGGAGGAGTTGGTCCGATGACAGTCGCCATGTTGATGGTGAACACACTTCAGTCCGCGGAAAGGATGTGGAAAATTTTGCGTAAAAGCAACTGATTCTGGTGGATCTATGTTACATGGGACGCACGCAGCGGTATATTATTTAGAGTCAATCGTTATTAAAAAAAAAAATTTAAAAAAAAGGAAGGAATCTCAGATACAGACGTCCGATAAACTAGGTATAATGACAGTTTGACCTATAATTCGTGGTTGAGCAGGTCATCGGTAGTGCTGGCAATCGCGTGTTTATTGGTGTCAGCGTGCTCAGCTGCGCGGTAATTGGCACCATCGGGATCTTCGGGTAGCTCGACCGAGTCGCCAGAGTTGATACTGGGCTGTGCTGCACTCGCCCGCCGCTTCTTCTTGGATTTTTTGCGGCGGCTGCGCTCCTCTGACTGATGATAAGCATCCTCTGTCCTTGCCCATCTATCCTTCTTCTTCCCCTTCTTGGAGACACTCGGCAACCCAGGGTCGTCGAAATTGGCAGGATAGCGCCAGCGGCCAGAGTTGCCACTGTTTGACTCGGCGTAGTATGATTCATCTTCCTGGTTCCACAGCTCTCCGTTCCCCTTATCCTTGCCATCGCGCTGAGAGGTTGTGTCGTGCGTCTGGTGGTCGGGTATTTGGCCCTCTTCGTAGGGCATGCCTTCTAATGCGGAAGTCGCGGTACGATCGTTGTAACGAGTAGCCCACTGTGACTTGCGCTGTTTACGCTGGATCTCTGAGGTATCGACAAGACCATAACGCTGTGCCCACTTTGGGGTGCGCGCATGTGTCTTGTTGTTGCGGATATTCTGTGACGGGTCAGGCATGACGAGCAGGGTGGATGAGAAGAGGGAGACAGACCTGGATATAAAAGTTGTGCCCATGACCTTGAGGCTGCAGATGAGAAAATGCGAAGATGAGCTCAAGAGGACATGCCTGGTATATAGCCGCAGAGAGTGAGCAGGACGTTGATCCAAAAGTCCTTGCCGATGCCGAAACGAGCGGCTACGGCTAGAGAAGAGGTGAGTGGGTGCGAAAGCGACAAGCAAAAGAATAACCGAGAGGAGGCAGAAGAGTGCCCATGATGAAGAGCAGGACGGCGTAGCCATGGTGGCGTTTAGGGGTGAGGTCGAACTTGGGAGGGATGCGGTACGAGTCCATGGCAGGAGGAGGAGGATGATAGGGCTGTCCGCTTTCGTAATCGCCGCTTTCGGCATCGCCCTCATGGACACCGACGACCATGTCCTCGACCTCTCAGACGTCGTCCACGACGAGCCCATCGACGACGACCCCCACCATCAAATGCTTTCGCCGCTTCATGACCGCTACTCCCCGCCCGCACACCACATATCCTCCGCTGAGCCGTTCTCCGTCGACATGCTAGAGAGGGAGATCGTTAGTCTCCTGAACCAGAATGCCTCCGCCGCCTCTGCTGCGCTTCTCAGCGCCGCTGCACAGCAACGCCAGTCAGGCACCTCAGATGACGCTTCCGATAGTATCGCCAACCTTGGCATCAACTTTAGCGGTCTCGTCGCAGTTCTCCAGGCTGCGCAGGCCCACGACGCGGAAAACTCCCGCGGAGACTTGGAAACGAGAAATTCCGATTATGCACGCAACCGTGAAGCTGAGCTCGTGCAGAGAATCCGTGACTCGACAAAGACGGCTCCCTCTTTTCATTCCCTCATGTCCAGTGAGTCTACGACGACCCATAAACAGACAGGAGACTCGCGAGAGTCGGGCGGAAATGAATATATGCTCTCAGATGGGGAGGATACACGCGACAGCGATGGCACGGTAGGACGTGATGAGCCCTCTGGGGAGCCCCCAACTGTCCCCAGTGAATTCTCCGATATCAACGACATTCTCTCTCAATTTACATCTCATTTCGACGAACACGGTCCGGGACATGGCCACGGACTCTCACCAACTGATTCGTCCCCTGTGGTTTCGCACTCTCGTCCCCTGCCATCACACCCCTCCCCCAGACCATCCTCTGCCATTCCTCCCGTCTCGCAGTCATCACCCATGCAGCGGACGCCAGTGCGAGAGAGCAAGAAAGTAAATGTAAAGGAAAAGGGGACCCACACTCATGTATGCGAACAGGAGCAGTGTCAAAAATCATTTACACGACGCAGCGACCTTGCACGGCACATGCGCATACACACAGGAGAGCGACCCTTTGTGTGTAGTCACGAGGGATGCGGGAAGACATTTATTCAGGTAAGGCCTATCGAGTTGTGTGAGGACAGGGTGGCTCATATGGGACTTTGAGCGGTCCGCGCTACACGTCCATTTGCGTGTACACACGGGAGAAAAACCGCATTGTTGCGAATACCCCGGATGTTGCAAAACGTTTGGAGACTCAAGCAGCCTTGCGCGGCACCGGAGAACACATACCGGTAAACGGCCATATAAATGTGAAGATCCCACGTGCGAAAAGACATTCACAAGGCGGACAACACTGACAACACATATGCGAACGCATGATCCGAATTGGGAGCCAGATCCTAACATGTGAGTTGTGGTGATACTGTGGAGGACGATGCACTAAGAGGAGAGCAGAAAGTACAATTTCAAGGGAAAAAAGAGGAAGGTGTCAGAGGAGGAGGACGAGCGGGAGCTGGCGGAGTCTGTACGGACAATCTCCGCGCTGTTCCAGTCGGAGGGTGCTGGTGGGGACGAGGCGCTGGAGGTGCGGGTGGCGAGTATCGGGGCGGAGATTGCAGCAGCACTGGCGCAGGCGCAGTCGAGGGCATTTGCGGAGGCGGAGTCTGAATCGGAGTGTGGATCGCCGGCCGTGATTGGGCCGAATACGAGCGACGTGCGTGGGTCGGAGGACGACAGCGACGTGCATCCGCACCGCGTCGCTGGCAAGAGGAAGCGGTGACGTTGTACCTTAGCACGTGATTCACGCGGAGCTCCCGCCCGCCCGGTCCCTATCCGGCCCCTACTTATTCCCTCCTCGTCCCGCCCTCCTCCCTCATGGCCGCTGAAGACTTGCCCTCTACTGACCTCATCACCCTCACTAGACACGTTCTGCAGGATCAGCTTCGCCTTGGCTCCTCCGCCACTGGCGATCTTACCTTCCTGCTCAATGCCATCCAACTCACCTCCAAGTTTATCGCCACAAACGTGCGCAAGGCCCGTCTCATCAATCTGTGTGTTCCCTGCCCCCTCGTCGTGCTGCCCCGCTGACCCCCCTCAAGCGTCGGTATGGCCGGTGAGACAAACGTCCAAGGCGAAGAGCAGAAGAAGCTCGACGTCCTCGCAAATGACATCATGATCAACGCTCTGCGTGCATGCGGAAAGACGGCTGTTCTAGTCTCTGAGGAGCTCGACAACGCCGTCATCATCGAAGACAAGTTCAAAGGTGAATACTGCGTCGTGTTCGATCCCCTCGATGGCAGCAGCAACATCGACGCTGGTGTCAACATCGGCACCATCTTTGGAATCTACAAGGTGGTGAGTGCGCTGCTTGACCGGAGGGATCCTCTGCAGGCAGTAATCCCAACCAGCGTGACGGCTCAGCCGGTACCATCGAGGATGTCCTCAGACCCGGACGAGAAATGGTTGTCGCCGGTTACATCATGTATGGATCTTCTGCCAATCTTGTGCTCTCAACCGGCCAAGGCGTCAACGGATACACCCTAGACGCATCGCTGGGAGAATTTATTTTGACACATCCCAACGTACGCTGTTGATGCCACTAGATGGCCTTTCACTGACTGGCCCCAGATTCAAATTCCTTCGCGCGGAAAGATCTACTCGTTCAATGAAGGCAACTCGTTGTACTTTCACACACCTGTCATCGATTACCTCAACTCGATCAAGTACCCTGCTCCGCCGAAAACGCCTTACAGTGCACGATACATTGGATCAATGGTGGCTGACGTGCATCGCACGCTTTTGTATGGCGGAATATTTGGCTATCCAAACGACAAGAAGAGCAAGAGCGGAAAGTTGAGGCTCCTATATGAGGCATTTCCTATGGCTTTCTTGACGGAACAGGTAAGTAGGACCTTGGATAGATATAATGACTTAATTTATCAATAGGCTGGCGGAATTGCGACGACGGGATACCAGAGGATACTCGACATTGAACCCAAGAGTATCCATGAGAGGTGCTCTGTATTCCTCGGGAGCCAGGATGATGTGCTGGATCTGCTCAAGTTTTACAAAGAAACATGAATTTTATAAATATATTGTTGACTGCTGTTTATGTACTTTAACGAACCATGAAGCGTCGGTATATCGACTCGGATGAAGACGACTATGGTGAGCGCGAGGAACAAGTGAAACGTCAGAGAACACAACAGCGACCTGCACCAGACTCTGCAGAAGAGGAGGTGGAGGAGGCGGAGGTTGACGTTGAAGATTCTACAGATGAGAATTATGCCGTACCATCCTCGTCCAAGAACGTGCCACCCGCCAGTTCAAGGCCTGCAAAGCCGAAGCCTCAAGCAGAAAAGAAGAGGCGGCCGCCCGTCGCGTCAGAGTCAGATGCGGAGGATGAATATCGTGGCGGCGGTGATGACGACGAGGAGGAGTTTGCGGTGGAGCCTTCCAAGGGCAAAGGAAAGGCGCCAATGAGGCCTATGAAGCCAACCAAGGGCAGGACAAAGTCAGATGCTGCCACGCTCGCTGGCAAACGGCCACGGCTCAAGCTTAAAACCGAAGACGAGCACGGGGGAGAGAACGTAGTCGCGCCTGACACGCCCAGGGCAAATCTCACCCACAGCCCTCCGTCGGCGAAAGAGGAGGCGCCACCGCCCAAGAAGCGTAAATTACCGACAATCAAGAAGAACAAGTCGGCCGCATCTACCGTCCCCACTACTCCGTCCACCACAACTGCCACCGCAAAGCCCGCGCCTCCTCCCCCGCCTCCCAAGGGTGGCAGTGCCACGCTTGATCCGAGCATCCTGCCACTACCACTTCCCAGCACTAGGAAATCTGCGGCGTTGGCCGGTCAAGCCGACTTTGACCTCAGAAACCAGGATGTGTACAATGCACTCTTCAAAAACGTGAGTGGCCGTTTCTTTGTCATGATCTCAGGGGGGAAAGGTTGAATGGTCGGAAAGACGGGTGGAAACACGCCACGCTCCGGCCTGAGCCGCCGAGAGAAGAATGAGGAGAGACAGCGGGAGCTGAATAAGATGAAAGAGGAAGCAAGGGTCAAGCGTGAACTCGAAGCGGTGCGTCTCGATTTGTCTTGTTTGGCCAGTCTAATCACTGGCGCAGAAACATGCATTTGATCTCCAAGCTCAGATGGAGAACATTGCACGGTTCGAGGAGCGGTTGAGACGTGAGCGTAATTCAGTTTTATGGCCTAATGCAATGGCGGCCAAATGGAGAGATTTGTGGGAGCGAGACAAGCGGAAAGTAAAGGAACAAGAGAGCCGAACGCCAGGGAAGGGAGATGGATCATGAATCCCTGTCTATAGTGTTGGACAATGCATCTGCAGCTTTCAATATTTGCTCAAAACAAGCATTGAACCATTGTTTCCTTTCGTCTTTCAGCAATGCAACGATTGGTGGTTGCAAATCTTGGATGCTCTTTCTGAAGGAGGTTAATTCGGCGGCGATGTTATCCGTACTCTGAGGGCTATACAAGCTGGCTATGAGATCGTCAGACGCGGCCAAGAGAGATGAGGACTGTTTAGGGAGGAGGTCAAGGGATGGATTGAGATCACTAGGATAAGGACAGAACAAGAGATCGCGGCTGATACGCTTGTGCAGTAAAATGGACAGTCGAACAAGGGGTTGTGCCTAGTGGGACGTTAGTCGATGGTAGCGAGAACACGCAGTAACTGAAAGACCTTTTTCGCGCGGTCCGCCTCGGCCAAAGACAGATGCTTGGTGCCGAGGCCAAGCTCATCCCAGCCATCGTCCACCTGTTCCTCTTCATCCGAAGCATTCTCGACCATCTGGACGAGCTCCTCGTAGCCATCATCGAGCGACGCTTGATCGCGTAGCCACAATTTGCGAACGGCAGAGACGTTATCGGGCGACAGACCGTCAGGGCTACGCGCCGTGTCTATAAGATCATGCACGGCGGCAGTTCTGACCAGATAGTCATCGCCGATATGTTCGGCATTCGTGGTGCCGTTAGTCGCATCAAGTAGTGTCTGAATGAGTGAACGGATAGATTCGATGACCTGCCTGACCAGGGACACGGCTTCGTTGGTGAGCATGACGCCATGGATGGGCGTGAAGAGGCAAACGCAATGTGAGATGGCAGCGATTCTAGTCGCGATGTCGTTGAGCGGCGTGACAGAGGCACCGTAGGACGGAGAGGAGGGCTTGAGCGTGAGCGAGACTTTTGTGATGGCGTGATGAAGGATGGCAAGGAGCGAAAGCAGGTCGCTGCGAATGACAGCGGCGTCGTTGGTTAAAGAGCATGGATTTTGGTTGTCAAGCGAACACAGAGCAGTATCGCAGGCATGGAGGGCGACGGCGACGGCGAGAAGAGCGGACTGGCGGCCTGACATGGCGGGCGGGCGGGGTCACGACGTGACAAGGCGCGGGGTGACGGGTCACGCTCTACTCGATGCTGAGGCGCGCCCTCTTGTCTACGAGGCCGCCCGCCCTCCGCCTTCCGCCCCGCCTCCTCTGCACGCACCTCCGCCTCCAGTCCTCGCCGCCTCTCTCCGGACGCTTCCGCCCGTTTTCGCTTGCCTCCCTCTTCACCCGCCCAAACCCCAGCCCCGTGCCGTCTCCCCATGTCGTCGCCCAGATCACCCGCCTCGAGGCAGACGCAAACGTCAACCCACATGACGTTGATAAGCAGCTCGCTCTTTTTCGTGCTCTCATAGACACTCGCTTGCCCTCGTCATACGAGCTCGTCGTCACCCGTTGGGAGCGTATGTGTGAATATGTGCGTCTGGCCATCCGTTCATAGTTTCTATCTTATGCTCGTGTAATACAGGACCCCTCTTCTCCTCTACTCCATTCCGCAGACGCTTTTCAACTCTACTTGGGATGTCTGGTTAATCTTGGACAGAATGCTGCCGTGAATCCCGCCGTGCAGAAAAGGGATACTCTTTTAACTGCCCATCCTCAAGAAGTGGCAGACTCGGTCACCTGCGGCGGAATCATATGCAAGTAAAGAAGCACCAAAACAGACATCCAGCCAGCTTCTGGCGCAAACGGTTCTCGCTCGAGGGGCACCACCATCCGCCGGGATCCATATCCCAAGCTGATATGGAAAAATTGCTGGCAGCCCTTAACGGCGAAAGTGGCAATCCTATCCAAGTGTCCATCATAGAACGTTCGTGCAAGCTGCCAACATGGTACAGAAGCTTACTTTTGATCTAGGGAAAGGCGCATGGGTACCCCGGACTATACGTTTTGTTTGCTACCTTCTTGCCGGTTCATTCTGTGCGTGCCAGATTCCACGGCACCCTGGTGTTCCTGACCTTGTTACTAGTTTTCCTTGTCGTTCTGTCTGTCTTCTTTGAGAACACCGGCTTCATGAAAGCCGGCCCTCGCCAGTCTCAATTCGAACCCTGTAGAGGGAAAAACGGTAAAATTCGGCGACGTCCACGGAGTTGACGAAGCGAAAGAAGTATGTCGCCTTTATCCATCACACGTTCGTTCGTAGCTCACGCGATGCAGGAACTACAAGACGTCGTCCAATTTCTCAAGGATCCTTCTGCGTTCGCATCGTTGGGCGGGAAACTGCCGAAAGGTGTTTTATTGACAGGGTTGGTGTAATCAATCGTCTCCATTACATTTGATCACATTTGCTCTAGTCCACCAGGGACGGGTAAAACCATGCTTGCAAGGGCTGTCGCCGGCGAAGCTGGTGTTCCATTCTTCTTTGCTTCCTGGGTGAGCTTGACTTTTCTGCAGCAAGAAAATGCTACTCATTTTACTGGTAGCTCAGATTTTGAAGAAATGTTCGTTGGCGTTGGTGCAAAGCGCGTCAGGGACCTCTTCGCAGCCGCGCGTAAAAAAGAGCCAGCTATCATATTTATTGATGAATTAGATGCCTGTCGGTGGGAAGCGAAGTAACAGGGACCAGCAGTATATGAAACAAACCTTGAATCAATTACTAGTGGAAATGGACGGCTTCCAGCAGAATGAGGGAGTTATCGTCATAGGTGCAACCAACTTTCCCGAGAGCCTTGATCAGTGAGCTTCTTTTCCCTATACTCTGACAGTAAATAATTGCCATCTAGAGCACTCGTACGACCAGGAAGATTTGACCGGATCATAAGTGTACCATTGCCTGACATCAAAGGCCGCGTGCAAATTCTCCAGCATCACATGCAAAATGTGGTAACGAGCAAAGGCACGCTGACATATCATTATGCGGAGACATCCGCTAAATTTGTTCATAGATGTTGATCCCAAGGTAATGGCTCGCGGGACGCCGGGCTTTTCTGGTGCCGATCTGCAAAACATGGTGAAGTGAGTGCAAATTGAGATTTGATAAAACAAACTCGATGAGACATGATCTCAGCTTAGCAGCTATCCAAGCATCAAAGGAAAAAGCAACGGAGGTGGAGTTGAGGCACTTTGAATGGGCCAAGGTTTGGGTCCCGCTTTCTCACATTTAATGTTCTGGTTAACATTTGGGCAGGATAGAATTCTCATGGGAGCCGAACGAAAAAGTCAGTACATTGACCCCAAGAATAAACTGGCCACTGCTTATCATGAAGTAAGTCTACTATGGTTTTTTCCATGTTCACGCCAATTTCATAATAGGGAGGACATGCTCTTGTTGCGCTGTATACGGATGGTGCAATGCCCCTCCATAAGGTAACATGCGTCCCCCGTGGACACTGCTCTTGGCTATGTACGTTATCCCCAAAAGAAACGAAAATACTAACCAATCAGCACATCAGACTTCACAACTCCCAGAAAATGACCGTACATCCATAAGTTACAAGGAGTATCTTGCTGAGGTTGATGTTTCAATGGGCGGCCGAGTGGCCGAACAGATAAGTAAGTGGTACCATTATTGTCTTCGCAGAAACAATGCTTTACGGTGACAGTTTATGGTGCGGAGAATGTTACAAGTGGGGCGAGTTCGGATATCCGGAACGCGACACGGGTTGCCCGAAATATGGTCAAGGTACGCTGATACAACTCAGGAAAGGCACACGCGTCTAACTGGTGGCACCAGAACTGGGGATTTTCCAAACTAGGTCCAGTTTATTACGGTGATAGAGATGACAGCCTGAGCCCGCATACCAAGCAGGAGATAGAGCGGGAAGTACTTAAGTGAGTCTCGCGTGTACGTTTGATGGCCCCGGATCTTATTCATCCTTCCTAGAATTATAAGAGACGGGGAGGGTCGTGCGACTACTTTATTGACGTCTAAAATAGATGAGCTGCATCGGGTAGGTTGAATTTCTCCTTCGCCAGGGAGAAGCTGAATTTTTTTGAAAAAATATATAGCTCGCCCATGCCCTGGTAGAGCACGAGACATTAGATTCGGTGGAGGTCCGGAAGGTAATTAAGGGTGAGCCGATTCGTAATATATCAGAGGTTTTGGATGAGGAGCTCGCGAACCAACAACGCCAACAATCACAACAAGACACGTAGCATTACCTTAGATCCTGCATCTTCTTAGTGGTATCACATGGGATATGTGTATATCTATTCAAAAGTCTACTCATGAGAATGTTCAATTTGTCTTCCCATGAAAGACATAGCAAATATGTTTTTCATTGAACATTCACACGTTCATATCGTTAGTTTCTTCCTAACTGACAAACGAGATAACACTCGTAGCGGTCAATGAATGAGCCGGATTTTGGTGGCGTGGCAGACGACAATGACGAGAGGTCCGCCAAAGATGGCAAATTCTAGAATTCCGGCACGCGCGCTAACTAAGATTGACGTTGATTTGTGGTTCGCCTGACAGCAGCATAGACGAATCATCAAGGACCCTGCAACCGTAGCGCATGGTGTGCACGAAAAGGTAGCTGGATACATGGCAGCCTCGAGGGTCGTGTCCCGAGATGACGGAGATGCGTATCAGCGGAAACTTGGAGCCCTGGACTATATGCTATCAGAGTGAAGAAGCCTTGTGTGTGTGGAAGGGCACGTAGTCCAGGAATAGATTATTCTGTTTTTTTTTTTCTCTGAAAGCGAAAATGCAATTAAAGTCAGATGATACTTACATACTTCTGTGTTATGTTATTGGAAAGTCACAAGCGAGCCTTCCAGAAAAGGGGGGACAGGGTAAATCATCAAAGCAAAGATTTACAGGGTATGGTATAACCTATTAGGAATTGCGAACCTGCCATCATGAGGGCAAATTAAGATGAATAAAGCGTTACGTACTTCAACCTTGATTGATCTAAACTTTAACATACAAAGCCATGATTCCCCCGGACATCTATCGCACTCAGCCAGAGCGCATGTATGGCAGCGAGTGGCTTTTCGGGCCGTTGGATTTGGATAGATAAGTAGGTCCTGCCAGTGGGCCTTTATAAGGAGAGCACACAACAACGCAGGAAAGGGACTTCCTGCAAACTCTCCTTCGCTCCTTAAAAAGTGGGCATGCTACCATCGCAAGGAGCAATAATTCTGATAGGCTTTGCAGATTCAAGAGGACCGATTGAAACACCGTCGGTGTATAGAACTGGGCCCGTGCTACAACTCCTACCTCCGCCGAGCAGTAAGTGTGATCGTGCCAAGTCTACTCAATTGCTGAATATGGTCAACAGAATAAAGATGTGTCACCGGCAAATAGAATTCATGCAATATTCTTGTGGACATTCAGTTTTTGCTTGCCAAAGCGATGTTGACTGCTCCTCGCGGGACTGCTACAACAGTCGTTCACACCCACGCGACTGTAATCCATGTACATGTCGACGCTATTATCAACAACCCGAAAGAGTAAAACAAATGGTCCGTGCAGCCAACCTTGCTATATCCAACTGGTATTGAGTCTTAGAAACATAGGGAGCAGGAAAGTGCTCAAAATGCACCACTCAGCCAACGTGATACTTCAAATTCCACGTACGCGACTATGATTCAACTTGTATATCCAGATCAATTTCCATTAACGCGCTATCGCTTATCCCTCCATCGTCGAACTCGTCTTCTTCCATAGTTATGTCTTCTTGGTTCTTTTCTGCTTCCAATGCCAATGCTTTTTGTTTCGCTTGAGCTTTCTCTATATCCGTCAATGTCCACAATGATATGCCAGTCTGATTTTCGTTCGGGTTCTGGGATATAGTACGCATAAAAAGCTTTGAAAGGCCAATTGCCATGTCCGTAGACAAGTTGGAAGCTGCTTCTGTAATGTACTGATTGATCCAGCGAGGAAGCTTGGCCCGCTTGTCCGCCCGCGCAAACCGCTGCAAGACAGATGCGGTACAGAACAGTATTAATCATCGCTCGTCTGATACGTACCTTGTCGGCGAAGACCATCAGACCCCAGTCTGTCTTACCTCGTAGTACACGACCAACACACTGGGCAGCGTTACGCATGGCGTCGAATCCCAAAAATTCCGATTCCCTTATCCGGTAAGCATCTCTGAGGTATTCAAGTCGAGCTTTCAAGATGCGGCTTTCAGTATACTGATAGGGGACGCTTTGAGGGCTTTACAGACTTAGACACTTGGACTGTGCGAAATTGCTCACCCAAACATAATGACGGCACGGCCGTAATTGTGGTCAAAATCGATACCCTCGGAAACCTTGCCTCTTGCGACAGAGAGAAGCACTGCTCCACGGCCGTTGTCACAAGCCTAGACCATGTCAGACTTGGACAGCTCACAGCCTTCCAACTCACCCTTCGGTAATTTTCTAGAGCTATGCTTGTTTCGTTGGCATCAGGCGTCTCAACAAAGATGAGTTTACTTTTCCATACTTCATTCAGAATGCCCTGTTGGCACGCATCAGAGGTGGGGCCGAACAAGGATAGACCATACCATATCGTTCCAAGCTGCCACGATGGATTCCATGTAAAGGTAGCTAGGGAAGAATGCGACTATGCCATCAGGGACAATTTTACTATATTCGACAAGGATGCTCCCAAAGTTGCGAACAACAGCTGGATCATTTCTCACTTCAAAGCGAGAGCTGATGGCGACTTGATCGCTTCCGCGCGTGATCACCTGCGACAAAGTGAGAATGATTTCCATTGATATGTATCTAATTTACCGATGGCAGGAAAGCATTCCGTGTGAGAGTCATTGGGTATGTCTCCTGTACGACGGGAGTGAATTGGAGCATTTTCGGATACATATCCAATGGTGAAATCGTTCCTGAAGTAATGACCACGCTGCTAAAGCGCTCAAACACTGGTTTGATAGCCAGAGAAGGATCCAGACACCTATGATTAAATTAGTCTCTATCAATACTAACCCTTGAGATTGACGAACGTAAAATGGAATACCGGGTTAGGAACAGTTGCATTGTCAGTCTCAAAAGGTTCAAGGATAAGTAAAAAGCCTGTGTACGTGTGAAATAAACAGCCATATCTAGCCTGAAAATTCTCACCCTTTTCGTAAGTCGCGACCAAGGTTGCAAAGAACGCCACTTTGCGCAGGGCTGTATGCTCATCTAGCCGACTAAGTTCTAGTGTGCGAATAAGTGACTGTAGCCTCTCAGCACAGAATCTAACCAAGTAAGAATGACTGAATAGATGCCACACTAAACTAGACATACCGTAAGGGTCGCCGTTCGATGTATGTGATATCCCTCAGATGTTGCAGAAAGGACAGAGGTGTTTCTGCAACGACATGGAGGACACGCATTCTGGTCTGCGAACAGCGGCTCGTAAGTATAGATTCTGGCTTTATATCACGAGTTTACCTTCAAGTACTCTACAAATCGTTTCAGGAATGCCACGAAATGTTCCGCCTTTCTTATGTTCCCCGGAACGGCTTCGTTCAATAAATCGTCAGGCAACACTGTCAAAATATAGTGTAGTTCGCACATCTGTTTTGCACGGCTTACATGGATTGGCCATAAACTCATCATTATCCCTTCGCTCTGCGGCATCTTGAAGACCTTCGACGAGCTTTGCGTATTCGTCTTGAAGCCTCGCAGCATCTGTCGTCTTGATTCTACGACGGTTACGGGGGTGTGACATACGTTCCAGGGACTTACTCCTCAATCTTCTCACCGAGTCTTCCAATGCTACGTGCTGCCGAGTCCAACATTGGACGAGTGAGATCTATGCTTAGGGATTCTAGACAAACGTTATCTACAGGGCTGTTTAGATCTCTCTGAACCGGGACGAATAAACGCACCGATATTGTGAGCTTCGTCGAATACCACGATGGCATCTTTCGATAACTCGTTCGAGACTCGATCTGCCACCTTGGGATCGAGAAGATAATGGAACGAATAAATAACAACGTCCAAGAACGGTATCTAATATTGAATCATGAACGACTGCTGCAGATGAGACGACGACCCGAGGACAGTACCATTCGTCGTACAGTAAAGTAGGGGCACACGCCCTTCTCATGACCGTACTCGATGATATCTGCTAGCGTCCAGATGCCCGGCGGTATCAAATTTCCGGGCTCCATTTTCTCCAAGTTCTGGGCATCATGTCAATAGGGTCAACTCTCCATCTGAACAAACACACTTCATGCCATTCACAAAGCGACGCGGAGCCTGGGTTTTCTTTCGCTTTCTGCACCGTAGCGAGGCCTGTAAGATCACGGCATCTCGCATCCACGATGTCTCCTTTCTTCTCTTTCACCACCTATTGGTACAGAGTACATTAACAGCAGCAAGAGCAAGAGCACCGAGGGACACATACATCAGGGTTGATACATAGATTCTTTCTGCTAGTTAGACCAAGCCCTGTATATGCCAACTCCTTTTGTTTTTGTTCCTCTGTTTCGGCGTTTGCGGCACGGTAAACCATTAATCTTTTCAGTTCTGCGAGGGCCTTTTCAATTTCTGGCACGGTTCGTGAACAGTATATGAGTTTCCGGCGCGTGGGGTAGAACTGGGCAACTGTATGAGTAAAATAAAATCGGCTGAGAAATAGTTGGTGCTGACTTGTTGATACGAGACGATGAGCGAGAACAGCGAAACGGTCTTTCCGGTTCCGGAGGGCATTTCGAGTACACAGTGACCCTACATGATTTTAAACTTAATGATGTCTCTAGAATGGTTACATGCTCCGCGTACTGTAGCATCGAGGGTTCTCTTCAGGTCGCACATGTAAGAATATTGCTCTGGTAAGGGAAGTCATTGGTCTGACGGTGTGCAGCGGTGTGTTAGCATGCCTGGGTAGATACGGTCATAAGGGAATATAATCTGCCCATGCTTTAAGCAATGAATCAATGATTAAGGCCAAGCTCACAGGCAAATTGTCGATGTAGAATTTCATGTTAGAAGAGCAGATACTACAGGGGTGCAATTACAATACACTGAAGTGTCACACAACAGTAATAATAATGTCACACAACTCATGTTACATTACATGAAGCACCGTAAGTCTGGAAACATGAAAAGTCCGTAAAGTGTCCGTAATTTGTTCCTGAATAAGGAGACAGCGAAGGGTAACAAAAGGTCTTCAAGCTGGGTTGGAGCCAAAAGTCGCCTGCTGTTGCTGGATGACTTGGACGAACTGAGGTGAACTATGGTGCATGTGAGAAGTTGAGCAGATTTTTGTGCAAGCTGAACCTACCCAACGCCTTGAATAGAGTAGCCATCGTTGGGGGAAACGCCGGTTGCGTTCTGGACGGTACCTACCCCTGTCTGGTTGCTAGGCGTTGAAACGGGTGTTCCTGGTTGGGCCGACAAACCGGATTGACCCCACTGAGGAAACATGACTCGGTAAATGTGTGGGCATCACCATGTGGAACAATTACCTGGTAATGGATGACACCTGCGAGGCCATTTTTGAGCGAGGCTAGATGACACTGTCAACGGTTGCGTAGAATTTCATTGAGCGAAAGCCTACCTTCAATCCATTGGGCGTACGTTTGATCTCTTTGTTGATCCGACACACCAAATGTTTGCTGCTGAGGGCCCGTACCCGCTGTGCAAGAGCTGTAAGTTCAGGGATAGATTACAACCGTCCGACAAACCTGGCTCGGTTCCGATGGCCGGCTCAGTCGCGTTGAATGGAACAAATGATGCTGCATTATTCTGCGTTACCAAACCGAAGCTTGTCAGAATGATGGGTTTGCCATTCCTGTTTGCCGTTGAACCGATTTCAGAAGGAAGAAAGTAGTAATCAAGTACCTATTTGCGGAGTCTGCTTGCTTCTGAATCCACTGTCAAGCCAACCTGGAGGCTCTTGTTGGCCGTGAGTGGGCCTGACTCGATCAACCCGTATTGGTACTGATCGGGGAAGAGCTGGAAGGAACCGAAGCCAACCTGAGGTATAGCGAGGATGTCTTCACTGTCTACTCCGGATGCGCCATTAAAAGCAGGGCCAACGTCAGTGCCTTGTTGGCGTTTGGTAGCTATGGCGTGGTCAAAACAGGAACCGCTGTTGTTGGGGAGAGAGAGAAAAACGCACGCGTTGCTAGCCAACGGCCTCTGATACGGATGGCATTCTCGGAGCCTGAGGTTGTCGCAGCCTCCTCCGCCCTCACTCTTTTGAGCAAGTCCCTTTTTTCTGTCAAAAGAGATTTCTTGGTCAAGGGTTTGGGGAGCTTGCGGCGGGCAATGGACGAAGGAGATGGGCGAGGCGAGGGCGAGGGCGTTGGTGGAGAGGGCTTTTGGAAAATCTTTCGGCAGTCTGGACAAAAGTATCCCGAAGTGCTACGGAACCGTCATGCATGGAACAGGCAAGGGGAGCTGAGAATTTCACCCTGATGAAACCAGGTGGTTTGGATCTACGCTCTTGACATGCTTCGCGATATTAGAGTGCCATCTCGTGACGGTCGTCGTAGCACAGGTCC
This sequence comes from Amanita exitialis, assembly GCA_023014455.1. Lineage (NCBI taxonomy): Eukaryota > Fungi > Basidiomycota > Agaricomycetes > Agaricales > Amanitaceae > Amanita > Amanita exitialis. The sequence continues at coordinate 2,078,577 of JAEBUR010000001.1, forward strand.
CAGATGTGCGCAACGTAGAATTACACCTGAAAGTGCCGGTCAGCAGCAAATAAGGAAGATCATGTAAGACATGCCTTGGATCATTGGCAATTTCCCTGGGAGACTTGTAAGCAGAGGGGACAAACGACAATTATGGGGCATACCATGAGAGCACGATGGGACAATCTCGATAACGCTTGACGACGTGAGTGGTGTAGTTCTTGAACGCATCGATGAGAGTTTCATTGACGTAAAATTGGTCGTGATGGTGGATGTCGCCAAGCTGTCGTACATAAACATCCATGCCGCCTTGCTGATGGTGGGATCAGGGGCAGACACAAGGCAGACGGGACGCACCATACTGGTTGCTCAAGAAGTTGCGCTGAAGTGGGGGGTTGATTGAATCACGGGCGGTGAAGTTGATGGGGAGGTAGACGATGCTGTCTGAGGGCTCTGGATTCCAGTTATTTGTGAGGGTCAAGATGAGGAAGAGACGATGTTTCTCTGCGAGGCGGACGACGGTGTCAAGCTTCTGGAGACCGTTTGGACCGTTGTTGACGGAGACGGAGCCATTGCTGATGAGCTGGAACCAGGTGCCGTTTTCCGGGACGGATGTGACGTCTGGCCTCGATCGATTCTTTGACAAAGAGACGCGGGAAACACGGCGCACGCACCGTTAAACGCCCACGTGCGGACAGCATTGAAGCCGGCCCTGGAGATGTTGGCCAACGCAAAGTCGATGTCCTCGTCTTTGTTCAACGCAGGCAGCCAGTACGCGGTTGTGCCGATGATGGGAAAGTCACTGGGAGAGGTGAGATGCGAGGAGAGAAGGGGACGGCACGTACGAGCCATTGAAGGCGAAGCGGCCGTTGGAGCCTATGGTGACAAATTCTGGCCCGGATTTATGCCACCTTTGGGCAAGGGAAGAGGCGGCCACGGGAAGGGCGAGGAGGGAGGGGAGGAGGGCGGAGAGGAAGCGCATGGGTGGGCAGGGCGTCCATCATTTGGGCTTGGATTATATTATAGCGATGAGGCGATACAGCGCTGATGCAATCCCGCTTGCCGTACGCGCCCTCCCAAGCCTCGCGTTTCGCCCATGCCATTTGCTCCCCGTCGCCTCTTCGCTTTCTCCGCGGCAGGCCTTGTGGCCCTCGGCGCTACCTCCGTCGCCCTCTATGAGGCTGCCCACCAGTACGTCGAGCACGTCCAGCTTGCTTCACATGTCGACCCAGACGCCCGCAAATGGGAGTGGCATCGCTCCGCTGAATATTGGGCAGATCCCCTGCGCGGCGGCACAGATCCTGCTCTTGGTTTCAGGGGCAGGCATATCCTTCGCGCAGCCTGGATGGCCTCCAACTGGGGCATAGGTTACTCCACCGCAGTCGTCAACCCTGGCCCCGGCGGCTTCAAAGTCGTCGACGCCGCTCTGCATAGGTCAGACGACTTCCTGCGTAGTGCCATCCGCATCGCAGAGGAAAGAGCGGGCCCTGCCACACTAAATGCTCTCCTTCTCCGTCATGCTTCTGTCCTGGAACGTTTGGGGGGCACCTTCCACGCAGCATCCAAGACTGAGTATGAGCGTGCCTGGGCTATATCCCCTGAAGCCCACGTCGCATGGAAGCTAGGCGAACTTAACGCACGACTGGGTCACGCTGACGATGCCCTTACCTGGTGGATGCGCTCCATTCTCCTTGCATCCGGAAAAAGTGGTGATGGCCGATCAACGTCATCCTCCCGCAGTGCCTAGCTCCGCCCCATCATCCCCATATGCTCAGAGAACGTTGACAAACACTCTGGTGTCCCTGTCCGCATTTTATGCAACGTCCGGCCAATTGACAAAAGCTCAGCAAGTGGAAGAGTCCGCTCTCAATCTCATTCGCTCCATTCCATCACCAGAATCACTACCAAGCCATGCACAGTTTTTGCATGCGCTATATTTGCTCCACCGTTCTTCCCTACTCTCAATTCACTTGGCTGAAGTCTTGCATGCACAGAAACAACCTTCCTTAACTTCTATCCAGTGGCTTACCTCAGCCGCAGAATCGTCCGAAAGGGTTGCATGTGCTTTGACTGGACTTCCTATCGATGACATTCATCCGGTTCCGCAGGCGCAAGACAGAAAACTAATTAATACTTACAGATCATCTCATACCATGAATAAAATAGCAAGTAATCTCTTGCGCGACGCAAGCCGGACTGCGGCAGAAGCTTGGCATTTGATCGGTATTCTCCATGAATCAGCCGAAGGTCCATCAGAAAAGGCTCTAAAATGTTATGAACGTGCTGTGGAATGGGCCGGCAAGACTACGCCGCAGTCCGACAAAGTCGCAGCCGGCGGCACACTAGAAGCCGACTGGAAGACAATATGGTCCAATTATCACAGGTTGAAACTTCAAAACGCGGATCTCAGGACAAGTAGCACCGCCTCCTAGCTACCTGCCATATGATGTATCATAGATACCGCGTGGTGTGCAGGGTTTGTTCAGGAGGAGCTTGTCACTCAGAACGCGCGCTTATCGCTGATCTCATCTTGCAACCGCGCGAGAATATCATATTACGTGATACGATTATGATCTAACGGAAGTTCAGAGAAATGAGGCCCTTCCGTGAAAGAAACTGGTGCATATAAACTTTGTCTCGCATTTGAAAAAAGACCACTGAACAATGTCGCCTACATGCCAGGATTCTTGGCTATTTGATTCTCCATGCTCCCCCTGTAATTCACTCCTGTGCTCAAGACCAACTCGGAGAGCCCTGCACCTGGCTTCATCCGTCGGGAAATAAGTCGCTGACCTCATGCCCAGTCAAGAACAAAGGGCGGACACTCAACTCGTCCATCATTTGACAAAGTCAAGGCCGATTTGAAGGCTATGACTAGGGGAAGGAAGCGAAGACCCTGGTCGGTGGCGTATTTACTGTAGTGGCGTATTCTAATTATTTTCCCACAGGCCCCTGGATTCACTTCAGATGTGTAGTAACTGCGTGATCGCAGAAACAGAATCGCTTGTCGATGTCAAAGTGATTTTAGCTGCAGGCAGCTCGGTACATAACAAGCTCGGCGATTTTGCAGCACCGAATTTCGGTTACGATGTCGAAAGGTTGAATTGCCCAAAGGTGACGACTGGCTTGATCGTCTAGAAATGTGGTTTGGGAGCACGGTGAGTGTCAAACTTTAGGGGTGTCGAGAACTGCTACTATGTGCAAACTAACCACCAAAGCTACTGGTACCATCCACTGGGGTAACGTTCAACTCTCTTGCATCTTCCATACATCGACAAGTTTAATCGAGACGCAGATGATTTGGATGTATTAGTAACTGATGGGCCACAGTCCGTCTGCTATCCTGACCCCTCTCTCTTGAAGTCAATACTATCAGCCAATGCATTGGGGCGTGACACAACGCTGTCTGATCTTTGGGCTTTTGATACAAATTCCACGAGGCATATAGTCGTCAGGACTCCTGAGTGTTAAATTGATTATAAAATGGCCGCAAGGGCTCCTATCGGACTGCTCCCAAAACCCACCCCCAACGACGCCCGCGTCCATAAAACGAAAGACCCCATCAACATCATCGGTGCTGATGCTAGTATCTTACATTCCGCGCCGATACCCACCTTACCACAGGCTATCGACATGATGTCGATCACACCCATATACATCCTACTACAACATGCCCTTCAATCTGTAATGCATTTACTTGATGGGAGACCCACTACACGAACGGAATTACAACCCGCAAATTACGAGTATAAAATTTTCAATGCTCTCGAGCCAGATTTCGGCGCTACTGTCGAGCTGAAGTGCAAGGTTGAAATGGGCTCAGACAAAGATCGGTCGTCATAAATATCATGCATCCAAGGATCGAAAATAGTACTTGTAATTTGTTCAAACCATCATGCACCTTTGTTTCGTGTCCCAGTGCTGAGAGGGCGCGATGCCGACTTCAAGAGAGTCGACGGACTGCCATCAGTTGCTACTACATCTGCGTCTCGATTAAACTTGTCGATGTATGGAAGATGGAAGATAGAAGAGAGTTGAACGTTACCTGGGTGGTACTAGTAGCTTTGGTGGTTAGTTTGCACACAGTAGCAGTTCTCGACAGCCCTAAAGTTTGACACTCACCGTGCTCCCAAACCACATTTCTAGACGATCAAGCCAGTCGTCACCTTTGGGCCATTCAACCTTTCGACATCGTAACCGAAATTCGGTGCTGCAAAATCGCCGAGCTTGTTATGTACCGAGCTGCCTGCAGCTAAAATCACTGACATCGACAAGCGATTCTGTTTCTGCGATCACGCAGTTACTACACATCTGAAGCGAATCCAGGGCCTGTGGGAAAATCATTAGAATACGCCACTACGCCACCGACCGCCTTGACTTTGTCAAATGATGGACGAGTTGGTGTCCACCCTTTGTTCTGGCTGGGCATGAGGTCAGCGACTCGTTTCTGATCGTATCACGTAATATGATATTCTCGCGCGGATGAGATTAAGCGATAAGCGCACCACGACAACCTTATGGCAAACTTGGCTATTGACATCCAGCATTTCTACGCAGATCGCGCTGCCCCTATATGTGGCCTTAACGCTAGCGACGCGTTCAACCAGCTAACGTATATCATCATCGAATCTATCCATTCCCCCCCCCTGACCATGCCCAAGCTCCACGGAAAAGAAATATGCACACTATTTGGGGCTGGCTTCATGGGCCGGAGCTCGTATCATTCAAGGTACTGTCAGATCATGTGCTTGGACCAGCTGATTGATTCTGCGCAGAACAATGGACGCTCCAGGCCAAGGATCTGTACGATTTATTAGTCCTGACGTATAGCACAGATCAAGGCATCCTCGCCGATCTTGAAGCGTTGAAGGCAGGCTCAGGACTAACCCCCGAGGATTGGGACGATCTACTGCAATATACGACGCAGGTGCGCTGGTCTCTTTTTCTTTCCATTCTAGTAGAACTCACAAGGACTCAAGGTTCTGGCAAACTTGGTTAATTATAGGTCTTTTGGGTTCACCAAGATCATCCCTCGCGTGACTGCGGACAAATTCGAGGTCGTTGTGTCCAAATCTGCCAATGCTGCGAAAGCTCTCGATTTATGGAACAATGTTAGTTGGTCTGTGATACCATTTCTGTGAGACACCAATCAGCATCTGCAGTTGAAGGAGCACATATATGCGACAGAACCGGAATCTAACCTTTACATCGGAAAGAGAAGCGCGGGACATGTTTCGAATTATTACCTTGGAGATGTTATTTCCGATGATGAAGTTGCTGCGATTCAGTCTGCTGCCGAGAAGCTTGGCATCGATGTCCTTAATACTCGGTACGTTGTCCTCGCAGTTACCTTGACAACCCACGAACCCTCGCATCTAGCGTTGTCAAGCACGGTCCGGACAATTTTACGCTCCTTGTTGCTTCTGCAAGCAATCAGCCCACCAGATTACATGACATCGACTTCAAATCAGCGACTGCGAAACTCCGAGTCCAGTATGGGGATCATTCTGAAGCGTTGATTGCTGTTGTCAGTGCTCTGAATGAGGTACGTCGTTTCACACCTGGAAAAAGCCTGTATTGAGTTCGAACAAAGGCAAAAAAATATACAGCAAACGATCATCAAACCCAGATGCTGAGCGGTTACATTAAATCGTGAGCGGCAGTAGATGACATGTCATCGTCCGCTGTTCCTGACTAAGCATTCCAGATTTGAATCTGGATCGATCCAGGATCACAAGGACGGTTCGAAGCACTGGGTTCGGGATATCGGACCTATCGTGGAATCTTACATTGGGGTGAGTTAGCATTGATGTATCGATGCTGTTCACCCTTAACTTTCTCCAGTTTATCGAGACGTACGTCGATCCCTATGGTGCGCGGGCAGAGTGGGAAGGTTTGTCAAGCAATCCTTTACGCTAGTCATATTTACCCTCCACCTTCAGGATTCACGGCAGTAGTCAACAAGGAGCTCAGTGCCAAATACGAAATTCTAGTCGATAGGGCGCCAGAGTTGATTCAAGTGCTACCGTGGGGCAAGGACTTTGAGGTTAACGTGTTCCGAAAACCCGACTTTACTGCCCTGGAAATTCTCGCGTTTGCTACTGGAGGTAGGCATTTTACACATGATTGACCTCGTGAAACTCCTGACTTCTTTCTAGGCATTCCTGTTGGTATCAATGTAGGCTTCTTCTGCTCTGCATCAAGGTGCCTGACGAACTATGCTGCATGTCATTAGATTCCCGTAAGTCAAGAAAATACCGTAGATATGCCTTTTGACAAGTGCCTGTAGAACTACTACGACATTAGAGAATCGACCGGCTTCAAGAATGTCTCTCTCGCAGTAAGTCTGGACGTTGCAGATTCGCATCTCCCTTACTAACCCGTGATTCAGAACATTCTTGCCGCCAAAGCACCCAGTAATCTATTTCGTTCGGGGGATTGAATTGATCTCGATCTGTCATTCTAGATGAAGAACTTACCTTCATTCACCCGGATGATGTCGAGGTTTACAACGCATGGGACACTCGTTCTTTCGAGCTCCAGGTTGCCAACCACGAACTTCTGGGCCATGGTTCTGGCAAGCTCTTTGAAGAGGATCAAAAGGGAAGAAAGAATTTTGACCCTGAAAAGGTATTACTAGCTCTAGACGATGTCGAATGTGCTAAAGATCAATATGTATTCAGGTCATCAATCCCCTGACAGGGAAACCCATGTCAGCGTGCAATTAACGTGGTCAAGATCGCCACTGACTTTTCGTAGAACTTCGTGGTATAAACCTGGACAAACTCCTGGATCCGTGCTGGGAGAAGTCTCATCATCGATGGAAGAAGTGTCGTGCGGAAACGGTTGCTCTCTATCGTAAGTGATGCGGTGTGCTCGCAGACCGACGCTGACGGGAAATGCTGCCAAGTGGTCAGCAATTCTGACATCCTGAAGATATTCAACGTAAGGCAGACAAGGTTCTTATTTTGTGGCATATTCATCCGATGTTTGGATTGTAGTATACCAATAAGCAGGACGTTGAAGACATTCAATATGTGACGTTTTTATTGATGGCTCGTGCTGGTCTGCGCGCACTGGAATTCTATGATCCAAAGACTGGCAAACATGGCCAGGCCCACATGCAAGCGAGGTTAATTGATTCTGATGCTAAGCAGATGATCCCCTAATGCTCTTGGCTAACAGGCTTGGTATCACCCAACACCTCATAAGGTCTGGCATTGCCAGATTGGAAGAGGTGCGCGACTCGAATGGCAAATTGGAGAACCTTTACGTTCGGGTAAGCAGCTCGTTGTGGCCAGTGTCACATTGATGTTTAGTTTCGTGACTACTATAGGTTGACCGGGAGTTGGTTTTGAACAAGGGAAGGGAAGTGGCGGGGAAACTTTTGATCGAACTGCAAGTACGAAAGAGCACAGCGGATGGTCCTGGAGCTCGCGAATACTATACTCGATTGACCCAGCCGATTAGTGGATGGGAGGGAGAGATCCGAGACCTTGTGTTAAAGAAGAAGCAGGTTCGCCGCCTTTCTCTAAAGGCCATTTTCAGTTAAATAATCGACTGGATTTATAGCCACGCAAAATGTTTGTTCAACCGAATACCTACATCGTAAACGATGAAGTCAAGTTGAAGGAATATCCCCTTACGTGTGCAGGTTTTATAGAGAGCTTCATTGATCGCAAGCTTTAAGTGTTTAACGCGAAATATATAAATATCAAATGATGCGTGAACGGTGTCTATGTCGAATATCGATAGGTGCACTTGTAAGATACTGTTATGCGCAAATGATACAGCATAAGGGGTATCAAGAATGAAATAAATAGGGTTTGGGGCTAGCGTTATGTTGTCTCTCGAACTAGGCCAACAACAATTGTGACGCTGAAAGCTTGGTCAGAAAACCAGGCAAGACTTGGCATCGATGCTTACTCGTCCACTTTCTAGGATGAGAAATCAGTACAAGGTCTTGAAGGGAAATCAATCGTGCGTACCCCTCCTCGAAAAACATGCCTTCACGAGCAGCAGCTCCTAATAGAGGTGAGAATGAGCACAAGTGACTGGTTTGGCAGGCGTACTCTCAAATGGACTGACTCTCTTGCTGCGCATGCATTGTTGTGCAAAATCGACCATGCGGTCAGCCATAGTTTGTACTTGGTCGTCCTCCTGTGCCACCCGCTCTAGAAACCAAAGAGCAAATACTAACCATCTCAGATGGGAAAACATTATCGGAAAAACCATCGGTCTAGCGAAACATCAGCAAAATGGGTGGTGGAATACAGGTTGAAATATACATATGCTACAATGATATCACCATCTCTCAACGTCGTCTCGTATGCTTCTGCATCGCTCGGCAAGTCTATGCACGCACCCGCAAATTTGCGGCCGGCATTGGCGGGAAGTTTGGTCAGTTGTCTAGTTCACAGCATGAGATTGACCACGAAGCCGAGAGCCAAGACGTACTTTGGGCAGTTGAAGTAGTGAGTTTGAGGCCGCTGACGATAAATTACAGACGAATTACGAATAATAGCATAACCGCTGTCACCAAGACTAGATCCAATGGGCAAAATCGTCTTGGCATAAGTGACCTGACGCACGATGCAGAACGAAGGACGCCCGAATGGGCATTGAGATTAATGATCAAAGCTGTGCTAGACCCTGCAAATGGCGAGCATGAACAAAGAAACACGGAACGTCGACGTCGACTTGCCGGCTTGTACGAATTTTTCGCGAAGCACACCACCATAGGCGAGGTCGAGGCATTCGAGCGGAGTCATTTCCCAACCTTCAATCTGTTCTCGCTCCTCATAATCTAGAGTTGGGTCAATTTCGGGTTCTCCTGGCCAGGCGCTACGCGAATAGCGATGGGCGTGGTACATGAGGGCCTGTGAAAACAGAGCTGGGTCGACGCCGCTGACAGTCCAACCACCGACACCGTCAGCGAACGCCAAAAGAGATGCCCTGAAAAGGGCGTCAAACTAAGAGGGAAGAAAAGACAATAGTTCTGACAGAGCCTTCCCGCATCTTTCACTGTTGTTAGCGCGGATGAAAACTGATATGGAATGGACACACGGGTTGAATGTAGAGGAAATCTTCACCGGGATTCCTGCTTGTGATAACTTTTGGGCAGGCTAGCATTTTGTCCCTCCAAGAACCAATAAGGCTATCCTGGGGGAATGGGATTTTTACATACTTGTCGAAGGGATCATGGGGCTTTGCAGCCCAGCTGGCGCCGAGATGGAAGGTGTACGGACGTGAAGAAAGGGATTTATGAAGGTGTCTAAGAAGGATGGGATGGCGGGAAGCGAGAAAGGTCATGGATGGTTGTGATGGTGCGTCACTGCACTATGCCCGTCTGACGAACGGATTCCTCGTCTGCGCTCGCCTGTCATCCGTCGTACTAGCAGTACTACCACCACCACCACCTGTCATTTGTTTCCTGCGCATCGCATCCTCCCGGAGCTTTCCCAGCGCCGCCTGCCGCGCCCTTCCTCCTCCGATCGCAACCACGGCTCGTTCCAGTCGAGCGCGCCTCGCGCCGCGCTCACCCGCACTCAGAATAGCTTCGTGAACGCTACCCCACGGGGGAGGGGTTCGATAGAGCATCAGCTGTGCATTCATGTCCGGCTCTTCCGTCTGTTGCTTCAGCACAGCCGAGTCACAGTTGTCACGGATTTCTGCGTTCCTGTAGAATAGCGTAGTGGGAACGGCGCCAAGTTGGGGTGAGCCTTTCGGCTTGTCATGTTCATCAGAGTCCGTGAACCGATCGATTAATAGTCTGAACGCCGTTGGGGAGGACCATAAATCACGCGGCGCAGGAGTGTACAAGGCGATCAATTGCATGTGAAAGGCTAAAAGGGCAAAAGAGGCTGGGATCCTCACTCACGGTCCATTCGAGAGAAAAAGAAGTTGGTCTGGGGATGCATTGAGTGCCACGAAGGTCTGCAACGAGTCAAGGACGAGTGGTTAGGGAGGAGGAAAAGACTGACTGACCAAGGACGCAGAGAAGCGGGAATTTGAGGAGATAAGGGAAAACGGTGTTATCGATGTGCTTGCAACCGTGCAGGCGGAGGATGCGAAGCGGCCACGGACCGTGCGAGGGTTGTGGAGCGGTCAGGTTCGTGGTAAGGGTCTGAGCAAGATGCTTGATCGCGTTGCAGGACACGTTGGCGCCACTTATGTCAAGGGCGACAAGGGAATGGAGATGGAAAACATGCTGGGCAAAGGAGTCGGTGAGGTGGAGACAGCCAGGCAGCTCAAGCAGCGTGATGAGGGAGAAATAGGGAGTCTGGGGTATGCGCTGTAGCAGGGGCAGATGGACGTGGAGAAGGTGAATTGGATACGAGGTGAAAATGGCAGGCAGGTGGGTGTAGATTTGCACAAAAGAAGCCCAGAGACGCGGGTCAACGGGTGCGACGGGCGGTGAATACAGCAGATTCAGCCTAAACTTTCCAAAGACGCGGTGAAGCTCGTGTGGCGACCGGCTCAGCAGCTCGACGCACAACAGCGACAGCGGTGCAACGCCCATTGCCCGTTTCGGACGTTGGCAACGCATTTGGTAATATCTTTTGGCGCTTTCCCACCTTTCCTGCGCTTGTTATTGCTTTGACCGTCGTTCATTCCTTACCTTCCTTCCTTCATGTCCTCCCCTCCAGACTACCCCGCCAGGCAGGTCCCTTACCAGTATCAGCCAAGACTTCACAACCCCTTCGTTTCGTCCCCTTCACACCCAAAGGGGGATTACGACGTCGATTCTGACCTTGGTGACAACAACTATGCTTCGCCGAACTCGAGCACTACAAGGCTAGCTACTGCTCCTGCTTTCTATGAACACAACAATGGTATCCCCACTCCCCATTGTCTTTGCCCACTGTCGCTCATGCACTGCCTCCAGGCCCTCGTGAATCTGACTATGATAATCGCTCTTACGCTCCTTCAGTCGATTCTCATGCTAGCGTCACCGCGCCCTACCCAGAAGCACGCCTGCAGTCCTCCGAACCATACCCGGCCTGGTCGTCGGACAAGCAGATTCCCATGTCTGTAGAAGAGATCGAGGACGTCTTCCTCGACTTGACCCAAAAGTTTGGCTTTCAAAGGGATTCCATGCGTAACATGGTCTGTTCTTTGCCTTTTCCTTCCTCCCATCATAACACAATCTCCCCTAGTTTGATTTCCTGATGCATCTGCTTGACTCTCGGGCTTCTCGCATGACTTCGAATCAAGCTCTTCTCACAATCCATGCCGATTACATTGGCGGCCAACATGCCAACTATCGAAAGTGGTATTTTGCTGCTCAGCTCAATCTCGACGATGCTGTTGGCCAGTCTCAGAATCCTGGCTTGCAGCGACTCAAGAGCGTCAAGGGCAGCAAAAGCGCAGGTTCAAAGTCCCTTGACAGTGCTCTGAATCGATGGCGCAATGCCATGGACAAGATGAGTCAGTATGACAGGCTTCGTCAAGTCTCCCTTTGGTTGCTTTGCTGGGGTGAGGCAGGAAACGTTCGCTTTGTTCCCGAGTGTTTGTGCTTCATCTTCAAATGTGCCGACGATTATTACCGTAGTCCCGAGTGTCAAAATCGCGCAGATCCGGTGCCAGAGGGAGTTTATCTCAGCACCGTCATAAAACCGTTGTACACCTTTATGAGGGAGCAAGGCTATGAGGTGGTCGATGGTAAATTCGTCCGGAAAGAGAAGGACCATGATCAAATCATTGGATACGATGATATCAATCAGCTCTTTTGGTATCCCGAAGGCCTCGCAAAAATTATCCTTCAAGATAATGTAATACTTCAGTTTTGCAGTTTGGGGTTTAGCTAATGTCCCATAGACTCGTCTTTTGGACATTACTCCCGCTCAGAGGTACATCAAGTTTGGCCGAATTGATTGGAATCGCACTTTTTTCAAGACCTACTACGAGAAGCGTTCACTCGCTCATCTTATCACCAATTTCAACCGCGTCTGGATTCTCCACGTTGCCGTTTACTACTTTTATACCGCGTATCACTCTCCTAGGGTATATGCACCACTAGACAAAGCCAGACCTTCCCTGCCTCTGACGTGGTCTGCCGTTGCTCTTGGTGGGGCAGTCTCAACACTAATCATGATTTTTGCCACTCTTGCGGAATTTTCATACATACCCACCACATGGAATAATACTTCTCATCTCACCACACGGCTTGTATTTCTTCTCGTCATACTCGCGCTTACCGGCGGACCAACAGTTTACATCGTTCTCGTCGATGGTAAACCAGGTCAGGGACAGATACCACTCATCGTTGGCATTGTGCAATTCTTCATTTCTGTCATTGCTACAATAGCTTTCGCCATTATTCCATCTGGCCGGATGTTTGGTGATCGCGTTGCTGGCAAATCGCGCAAATACTTGGCCTCGCAAACATTTACAGCATCATACCCTACCCTCCAACGCAGCGCACGCACAGCGTCTATCATGCTCTGGGTTCTGGTCTTCGGTTGCAAGTTTGCTGAATCATACTTTTTTTTGACGTCCTCCTTCAGCAGTCCGATTGCTGTTATGGCTCGAGCCAAGGTACAGGGGTGCTCGGACCGCATTTTTGGCAGTTTGTTATGCTCCAATCAAGTCGCATTCACGCTCACGATCATGTATATCATGGACCTCCTCCTCTTCTTCCTCGACACGTACCTGTGGTATATCATTTGGGTAGTTATATTTAGCATAGGGCGATCTTTTGGTCTCGGATTATCCATCTGGACGCCGTGGAAGGACATTTTTACCAGGTTGCCCAAGAGGATATATGCCAAGCTACTGGCGACAGGAGAGATGGAGGTCAAATACAAGCCAAAGGTACGTGAATAGACTAGTTTTTATCTTTACATGCCTGACTATGGGAGCAGGTCTTAGTCTCTCAGATCTGGAATGCAATCATTATATCAATGTATCGCGAACATCTCTTGTCGATTGATCATGTTCAGCGTTTACTCTATCATCAAGTTGATTCCCCTGATGGAAGGCGTATGTTGCGCGCCCCGCCATTTTTTACCAACCCCGATGGGCCTGATCTCAAGGGTCACTTTTTCCCGTTGGGCGGTGAAGCTGAACGTCGCATTTCCTTCTTTGCGTCATCTCTCTCTACAGCAATCCCAGAGCCGTTGCCCGTTGATGCCATGCCGACGTTTACGGTGCTTGTTCCTCACTATTCGGAGAAGATTCTTCTCAGCCTCCGTGAAATTATCAGAGAAGAAGATCAAAATACCCGAGTGACGTTGCTAGAATACTTGAAGCAATTGCATCCCGTCGAATGGGACAATTTTGTCAAAGATACGAAAATCTTGGCGGAGGAAGCTGAAGCGCTCGATGGAATTGCAACTCAGAATGAGAAGGGTGGGGCCAAGGTGGATGATCTGCCGTTTTACTGCATCGGTTTCAAGACTTCGTCTCCGGAGTATACGTTGCGAACGCGTATTTGGGCATCCCTACGAGCTCAGACGCTTTACCGTACCGTGTCGGGTATGATGAACTATTCCAAGGCTGTCAAACTGCTGTATCGTGTCGAAAATCCAGATATTGTCCACAGTTTGGGAGGTAATACAGAGCGGCTTGAACGCGAACTGGAACGTATGTCTCGTCGCAAGTTCAAGTTCACCATTTCCATGCAGAGGTTCAGCAAGTTCAACAAAGAGGAACAGGAGAATGCCGAGTTTCTGTTGCGTGCATATCCAGATCTGCAAATTGCATACCTAGACGAAGAACCGGGTCCAAAAAAAGGCGAAACGAGAATATTCTCCGTTCTTATTGACGGCCATTCCGAAATCGACGAGAAGTCTGGTAAAAGGAAGCCGAAATTTCGTGTAGAATTGCCAGGTAATCCTATTTTGGGCGATGGCAAATCCGATAATCAAAACCATGCGATCATCTTTTATCGTGGAGAGTATCTGCAGTTGATTGATGCCAACCAAGACAATTATCTCGAAGAATGCCTCAAGATACGAAACATTCTTGGGGAATTCGAAGAGTACTCTGTCTCTGGCCAGAGCCCTTATGCCCAATGGGGACACAAGGAGTTCAACCGTTCTCCCGTGGCTATCGTTGGCACGCGCGAGTACATCTTTTCCGAAAACATTGGTGTCTTGGGTGATATTGCTGCTGGAAAGGAACAAACATTCGGCACCATGACTGCACGTGCGCTCGCATGGATCGGCGGAAAGTTGCATTATGGTCATCCAGATTTCCTGAATGCGACCTTCATGCTCACAAGAGGAGGCGTGTCCAAAGCGCAAAAGGGCTTACATCTCAACGAAGACATATTCGCTGGAATGAATGCATTTGGACGTGGAGGGCGGATCAAACATTCCGAGTACTACCAGTGTGGCAAAGGGCGTGACCTCGGTTTTGGAACAATTTTGAACTTCCAAACGAAAATCGGTACTGGAATGGGTGAGCAAATGCTCAGTCGTGAATATTATTACCTCGGAACGCAGCTGCCCATTGATCGATTCTTGACGTTTTACTACGGTCATCCTGGATTCCACATCAACAATATCTTGGTCATTTATTCCATCCAGATCTTCATGATTACATGTAAGTCTCTCTCTGTAACGTGACACGTTTTCACCTCATTGTTTTCAGTGCTTTTCATCGGTACTCTGAATAAGCAGTTGGCTATCTGCAAGGTGGATTCTTTAGGAAATGTAATTGGAGGCCAGCCAGGATGTTATAATCTAATCCCTGTATTCGATTGGATCCGACGCTGCATCGTCTCCATCTTTTTGGTTTTTTTCATCGCATTTCTTCCTCTCTTCTTGCAAGGTTTGTCCTTTTCCTTTGTCAACTGGCTGAAAACGCTAATGAAGTTCAAAGAACTGGTGGAGCGTGGAACTGGAAAAGCATTGCTTCGCTTGGCTAAACATTTCTTGTCGCTCTCTCCTTTATTCGAAGTCTTTTCAACTCGGATATACTCGAACTCCATTCTCAACAACTTGGCGTTCGGTGGCGCGCGGTATATCGCCACAGGTCGTGGTTTCGCAACGTCGCGACTGTCATTCAGTATTCTATACTCCCGGTTCGCAGGTCCGAGCATCTACATGGGTATGCGCAATCTACTGCTCCTGCTTTATGCTACGTTGGCGATATGGATACCTCATCTGATATATTTCTGGCTTTCCGTGCTGTCGCTTTGCATCGCTCCGTTCCTATTCAACCCCCATCAATTCTCATTCTCGGACTTCATCATTGACTATCGCGAATTTTTACGTTGGATGTCCCGTGGTAATTCGAGACAGTCGAAGAGCAATTGGTACGGTTATTGCAGGCTGTCGCGAACGATGATCACTGGCTATAAAAGAAAACGACTTGGTCACCCTTCTGAGAAGCTGTCAGGCGACGCACCACGCGCCAAATGGCGTTCTGTGCTTCTGTCGGAAATTCTCATTCCCATCTTTACCGCCGCCTTGTTCATTGTTGCATATATGTTCGTCAAGTCGTTCCCTGTGAACGGTGTCGATCCACCGAGTCCCCTGATCCGAATTGCCATCATTTCCGTCGGCCCATTGGTATGGAATGCTACAGTGCTCTTGTCGCTGTTCTTCATATCCTTGTTCTTGGGTCCTATGATGGATGGATGGCCGCACTTTGGAACCCTAATTGCTGGAATGGCGCACACGGTATGCCTCCTTGGGCTGGTTGCTATCTTCGAGTTTTTCGTGAGTACCATACCCGTTGAGACGTCCCCAATCTGATTGTCGTTAGTGGTTCCTCGAACGATGGGACGCTTCTCACGCTGTTCTTGGTGTTATCGCAATCATTGCGATTCAACGAGCAATTCAAAAGATTCTCATATCCGTCTTTTTGACTCGGGAATTCAAGCATGAGGAGACTAACAGGGCATGGTGGACTGGCAAGTGGTATGGTCGTGGATTGGGCTCTTCTGCTATGTCGCAACCTGCACGAGAGTTCATAGTGAAGATTGTAGAGATGACTTTGTGGAGTTCTGATTTCCTGCTGGGACATATTCTCCTCATCATCTTAACACCACCCATTCTAATCCCGTTCGCCAACCGATTGCATTCGACTATGCTATGTAAGTGCCTTCGCCACCGCCGAACAGCAAGACTGACAGTGAATCCAGTTTGGCTTCGGCCATCTAAGCAAATTCGCGCCCCGTTATTCTCGACAAAGCAAAAGAGAAAAAGAAGGTGGATTGTGAGTCGCGCCCTTCTTTCTCCTTGGATTACTGGACTTTGCTATAATCCCTAGGTCATCAAATACACGATTCTATATACCCTGATGATTGCGCTTCTCGCAGCGTTGATTGTCCTCCGTAAGTCGCCCTCGAATACACCAGTAGAAAGAACTCATTGGGTTTTAGCGGCACTGTTCAGAAATCACCTCAACTTCACGTGTCGCATATGCAGCAGTATATGATGAAATTTTAATTTCTAGATACCACCTCACAACTACATCATTGGCCGATGCTGGCCTGACGCCTTCGTTGAATACAACCGTTTTACATATTGCATTCTGCGTTTGGCATGGATTCTGCATATTCGTTTTTTTTGGCTGTAGCACCAATATGATATATAGAATAGTAATCTCTTCGTTGCCAATTGTGGTTATGAGTATGTGAGAGATTTATGCTCGTGAACATGATCTTCACTTCCAAATCCTATGGACTACTTTTCCAAGTTTCTACGCCCCAGTAATCAAGCTCCCTCTCCCAGGGCACCTATTGATCATGCCCAAGAGTTCCATAAATCATGGCTGTCCATCAAGGTCTGCCCGGTGTTGTTCATCGTAATCAGCTGGAAATGTATCGTAAAATCAGAGCACATTACAACACCCGGATGAACGACAATTGAGTAGAGGCATAAATTTCACGGACGTACCTGCGCAACTACAATCAATGGTCGATGCCCTCGTCTGGGAATCGACGAGAACGGAAGCCGGGTAAGTCGCATAGTTATCCCGCAAAGTCAGGCCCACCATTTCCTCTAGCGGTACGGGTGCCTGTTTGGAGTATCTTTTGAAGAATGGTGCGGCTTTGCGACCAAATTGTACTTTGGTGCTCACTATATCCCTCTAGATGTCCTTGATTCTCTTGTCCGATTGAGCGAAAACGATAGGCCGTCAGGGATTCAAGCAGAAGTGCTCAGAGCAGTACAAAATATGGTGGTTCTACTGGACGAACAATTCCTTGTACATTCTGCCATTCATCGCGCCGTCCTCAGGCTGCTCAGGAACTGCGTAGGGGACGACATGCAAGAGCAGCTAGACGGCAGAGGGAGGATAATGGGCGCTGCTCGTAACGCAGTCCGAGGCCAGCCTTCGGAGTACGAGGAAGACCGTTCGTATTCATGTCATTTTCCCTGTCAGCTTTGCCCTGACCTACTATTATTTGACAGTGGTAAATCTCCTTTGCATCCTCTGCAGCCGAATAAGAACTTTCCGCGAATTGCTCATGATATTTTTTCACGATAAACATTGGTATCATTCGGAGCCCTTGTTCTCTGTGGAAGAAGAAGAAGAAGACCTTGTAGTCCAAGCGACTGAAGATCCATCCACATCTGATAGCGCTTCTACCAGTGGCTCTGGCTCTCTAACTCCTACTTCAACACGAGCAAAGGCCACATCTACACCTATGCCATCTGCGGCCAGGAAGCCGGAATACGAGTTCCTTCTTTTTAACTACCTTCTCCGCTTCGTCCATCGCGAGGGGGTCATAGGCGACTTTGCGAGAGCTGGGGTGTTGTTTCTAATCGATGTTGCTATGTCCCCTGGAGAGCAAACACACCGCATAGCTGGTGATGAATCCCACAGCTCGTTGGTGGAGGCACATGGAACGGCAGCACCAACGGACCCAATCTCGGATGTAGCGTTAGCTCTTGCCGAATACATCTTAGATGGTGATTTCTCGGACGTGCTCGGAGCCGGCTTGAGTGCGGTCTATTCGTTGTTGCCTAGAAAATTGATGTTTCTTGCACCTTCCAAGGGAGAAAATGGAACTAGAACTGGAATGATACTAGGCCAGAAAGGCCACGAAACTGAAGAAGAGAAAGAGCAACGTGCGTCTGCCCAGCAAAGAGCGCTTGCCTTGGGATTAGAGGAGGCGAATAGCGATGACTTTAGGTCGCGACTAAATCACTTCTTGAAGTTCCTTGAGTTTATTCAGGATATCTTCAAGAGGAACGTCACACATGAATCCGTTGATACTCATTCACTCATAGGCGGTGCGATCGTACATTCCATACTGGACGCTGTTCGCCGGGTCTTCCTGGAAAACATCCTATACCCGTCTATCCTGGAGTGCTCCGATACCGACGGAAGTGCCGTCGCAGTGATGTCCTACATTGAGACGATGATAAGGACACTACCAGATGGACAACTGAATGATTTACTAGTCGATTTCTTGGTCAGCGAAGACAATGAAGACGTCCGAGTAGGTCAAGGGCGTGTAACCAGACAAGAAACCCGAAGCGTCGGCAAACTTGATACCTTAGTTGCTAAACCTGACAGTACAAATCGAAGAAAGAGTAGTGCCATGGTTCTACTTGAAATGGAAGCGCCCGAATCGAGGAGGAAATCGGAGTATTTCACGTCAATGGGGAGGTTCACGCTCAAAGATCTGATACTTACCAATTTGAAATCAAAATATCAGCCTGGCAGCAACGTGTGCGTTGCAATTATTGCAAACCATGCTTGCTAGGCATCCTCAATTAACCATTGACAAACTGCTGCTGGTTATCCACGACCCTCATGCAACTTCTTTCCCTCACCCTTTCAGAAGATCTGCATTGCACGACGACGATGAAGAATACCGCTCAGAAGATGATCTCAATATCGATGACTCGCAGGACGTACTGGAGGGACCCACTTTTATGCAACCGGAGACGACACTTACAACGCATGAACGTGAGATGCAATTGTACCTCACGTTAGTTTCTCGCGTAGATCCCATGCATGAGGGCAATGTATTCAGCACTGGTTATGATCGTTATCTTCGCGACGCGATAGTCGAAATCCAAAGCCAGCAGGCCTACCAGTCCATGGGAGATGATAATGCCGATTTAGTATTCAGGCGAAAGATTAAACATCGGTTGAATGTCAACGACCCGATCCTCGTCATTCTTCTGGAATCCCTCAGGACTTTTTTTTCCAACACACCCGAATTAAACTTGGCTTTATCGGGTGCACTCGCAACCCTGGCAATGCACCCAGATCGTTCGCTAGCTGGTTGGCTCACATTTGGCGCCTCTGATAGTCAAGTGCACCAGGCATTAAAACCCGAGAAGACGTCAGATCCATACCAAGACGATGATACCCGCTCGATCGATTATGAGATCGCGGAAAAGCTGTACAATGATGAAATATCTCTCCCAGCATCTAGGTTAGACGAGAATTCCCGGCCTGTCATCCACACTATCTTCCATGGACTAGTTACCCAGATTGATAAATATAGGCAGATGGTTGATGATTTTGACAAGTACCTCATGGAACGTCGACAAGGGCTACTGTTCTCGGAAAATTTGACAGACGCACTAAATATTGTTTTGGACATCGGCGAGGAGCCTATCATACCTTCAGCACCAGTCGAGGCATCTTCCAAGCCCAAAACCAAGCCCATTAGATCGGCATCGGCATCACTTGTATCGTTTCTTGCACCTAGGAGAAACAAATCGCTCAAATCGTCGAATCAATCAGAACCTAATACGTCATCCAAACACGAGAATAAGAACGTATCAGCCAGTCCATTCGGCGATCATTACCGAAGCACTAGCAGTGTTATCCTTGAGCCATTTGTTGCGCCTGCACCATCCTCTGGGCCATGGATGCCTCACAAGCCCTTAAAGTGGAATGCGGCCGAGGAGGATGTCTTTAACTCGTCTAATTGGAATGAATCACCCGATGAGTCATTTAGCCTGTTTCCGCGCGATAAGGCGCGGGAAATGGAGACACCAGGGAAACGCACAACTACAGTTACGTTGTCGCAATTACTGGACAATGTCGTGATATTAGAAGAATGCATAAAAGAACTCGTTTCCCTCATCCATGCTCGGCGAAGTCTTGGAATCGATTCAGTCCGTTACCTTTAGCATAATTTGTTGCTGGTCATCAAACTACTAATGGTATCTGTACAACGTATTTAATCCGGTACCCAAGACGAAACGATCGAAACGAAAGGTTATCACAACTTTTTCCTCCGGCTTGCCCTTGTTGACTTTGATTTGGGTGTCGTAGAAACTTCGGCCTTGTCCCCAAATAAACCTTCTTGGAGTCTTGCAAACTCCTCGTCGTCGATGTCCGGTGGTTTAACAGTAGAGCGCTTCTTTTGGGGCGACTCTTCTTCGCCGTCCGCCTTGCGACCTCGTTTCTTCGCCTTTGTTTTTTGACTTCTTTTCTGTCCCGGCATACTTTGCAGCCAGGCTGTCAAAAAACGAATCCATATCCTTCTCCTTTTTCTTAAGTATAAGTGCTTGAAGGGCGGAGTAATCTTCTGCTTCTCCAGTCGACTACATCTCCCTTGTTTTTGTCGGTCTTGCCATGACCCTTTGATCTTCCTTTCTGTCCCCTTTCTCCCGTCTTTCCAGACCCATAGAACTCATCCCATACACCAAGCTCCTTTGCCAATCGCTCCGCCTCCGCGGCCTCTTTCTCACTCTTTCCCTTCCTAACAAGTCGTGCTTTCTCATCCTTAGTACTCGATTCCCACAGCGGAAGGTTGGGGAGCTCTCCCTTCAATATTAATTTCGAGACGGCGATAATAAAACGTGCCTCGTCATCGTGCGTTGAATGTGGAACGAAACTCATGATTTCGCCGATTGAACCTTGGCTTTCTAGGTATGCGCTTTTGAGGTCGTCTGTTTCTTCCGCAGAACCTGTAAGCAGCAAACATTAGTATGTAAGATGAGTCCGGTTGGTAGGATTACTAACCCTGATACTCCTTCTTCATCTCGTCCAGCCTGCCACGCGTGACACGATCAAATAGATCCTCGAAATAAGCCTCCCAGCCGTCTTCGCCTTCGCCCAAGTCAAAGCTGTCTGCCGTGGTGCCCGTCTTGTCGTACCGTTTGCGCTTCTTCTCATCATTGAGGATCGCGTACGCAAAGCCGACTTGTTGAAACTTGAGAGACGCGTCTTTCTTCGCGTCTTTGCTCGCTGTGGCATGTTTATCTGGGTGGTATTTCAACGCGAGGCGACGATATCCCTTTCTGATATCCTCAGCGCTGGCATCGCGTTTGAGCAGCAGAACTGCATAGAGGTCATTTTCTTGGTCGGGGAAGAACTGGGAGATGGGGTCGTCCTGGTCCATGATAGCAAACGATGGACGTCACGTGCGTGCGTAACTAGCTAAATGAGTGCGTCCACGAATCTCTCCAGCTCTCGCCCATGCTGCTGCAATCCATCTGACCACAGCGAAGACCACAGTGATCCAAATGCTACGCCGTAGGATGCACCAGCAATCACTTGTGGCCATGTGTGATGGCCTAACCACACTCGTGACATGACCACAAGTATAGCCCACGGTACAACCATCATCGGTAGGACAACGCGTGTCATCATGCCCAACGGCAGCAAGGGTATAGGTGGTCTCAGACAAGCCAGTACAATGTACGTTGCGAAATAGGTTGTCGTTGCCGAATGAGTGCTGGGCATTCTGCATGTTTGGTAACAATTCTTAGTATCAGAAACTATCAATATATATGGCATCTAGTCTTACCCATACGACCGCTTTCGACTAGGTCCTTCATGTTGAGGCCGTGGTTGTCTGAGCAAGTTCTTTATCAGCTTTGCAGAAACTAGGCATACAGTCCCTCCAAGACCCATGTAAGCAGTAGCAGCGGATCTCGTTCCACAAACGACGCAGGTCATCAGTAGAGTGACTGTGATGTGGGTCTACTTTCTAGTGTCAGCGCTCGGTCCTACAGTTGGGGGGAAATGCCTGACTTTGTCTAGAAAAATAAGCCACCATGACCTCACCACTGACATAGTCCAAAGTCAACCTGCTCTCACGCACTTGATCATTGGATTGATCACCTCATCAAATAAATACTCAGGTCGCCATTATTACTCTCTGCCGTAAATACTGGTATGCTCATATGGTGATATCGTGAAGCATGAAGATATCTTAGATGCAAACATCGGCCGTCCCCTTATCATTCGATTGATATTCGATGAGTGAGAGGTACGCCTTGATTATCCTGCGCCATATTAGAAAGTGGTCTTTTTGCGCTGGTCGAACGCCTTGAAACATCTGACGTTGTTTAGAACACCTGGGACTTGAGAGTGTTACAGGTAAGCTTACTGTTCAATTTGGAATCCAACAGCCCCTGATCGAAGTCCAGGTAACATCTCAAACCGATGGCAAAGCTTGCGGAAATTAGCAGGAATGCGACAACCGCTGATGCGAAACGTGAGCCTAGCGCACGCTTAAAGCCAACTGAACACGCACTGAACACGGTGAGGGTTACCCGCGTCGAAACATATAGGTGTCTTGACCGCGGTTCATAAATTCGAACGAGTTTATATACTGTCAGATTTAGTACCTAATCGGTGCTGTAATTGAATAAACATACTGACTATACTACTTGTTAGCTCGGCCAGAAACACGCAAATCCGAACTTACAATAAACCAAGGAAGCCAGCATCAAGACAAGGGATATAGACATGATCCTACATATGCATGAGTTAAGCAACATACCCAAATTGGAAACGAACCATTTGATCTCTCGTTGGACTGCAATTCCGCAGAAGATTAAGAGGATCAGGACGACGGGTATCGCTGCGATTGTTAACCCAAACTCGGCTGAATTCCGATGGAGAACAATGATAAGTAACTAGAATGATGATTAAGAGGTACCACGTGAATACAATCATGTTGTCCACTTACTTGCATGGTCACGCCCGTGAACGAAAAGAAGTCAAACTTGAGCAGACATATCAGTATTTGATAGTATCGGTACATTCCTGAACCTGTTGTTAGTATCTTATCTGTCAATGTACACAATGATTGACCTTTCATCTTTGGATTAGCTCCGACGACGTGGAATATAGCCCAGCTTAAACACGTTAAGGGTGCCCAGAATGGGACAAATCTATACGACTTACCCGAATTCTGCGTATAAATCTCGCATCCAATAACACAACAATACCAAAGAAGCCCCGATTACACAAGGGGACACAACAAGGAATGGTAGAACCCGGTACCATAAAGTACCTTTGCCATCGCAAGTCTAACCTGGCCTTAAGAGGTTGCTTGATCGCTAAGGGGAGAGACTTACAATTGGATCTACAGTTGCATCACAGTTGCTCCTATGCACAAGAGCAATTCTGGTTTCGCGCACTTGTATAGCTGCAGTGACCATTAAGCCAAGATGGAATGCTAGAAAGCAAGTGCCGTTAGCAATAGAGAATAGTCTTTCTCCACGAGACACACCGAGTATCCCCATTAACTGGATGATATTTCTCAAACGCAGTGCATCGATCGTTATGAGCAACTCGAAGACCCTATGTGCACTGTTCAGTGAGTAAGTTGGAGATGGTCCGAGCAACTGACTCTGCAAGGGCAAAAAGCGCAAGATAGCATGGTAAAGTCTAGATGGAGTCAGTCAAGTCAAGTCTAGGTGATGACGGACTTGCCTTGTAGGTATCAACAAATTGCACTTTCTCCTCGACCAATCTAAAGGTGATGGCGACCATGACGAGGACGACCACGGCTTCTACAGCAGATGTGAACGGGGTACAGAAGGCAAGAGAAGGTGGGACTGACGGACGACAACTGCAGGGCGGAAGAGTCAGAGTGGGTGGGGGGAGGATGAAAACGCAAAGAACGCACTTGTGCCGATGAAGGCACGCTGGGCTCTTGAGCCCAAGAACGGTTCGACAGCCATGGAGGACGAGTATCAAAGGCCGATAGCCTTATTTGGAATCAGAATGCTATGCCCTGCTCAACACTGCGCCGCACCCCCTTCGCAACCCGCTGCTGCTCTCCCCACAACTCTGCGATATTTGATTCGTCACCAGCTTCACCAGATGCCCGCACCAGCCCATCCTCGGCCTCAACTTCGGCTCTGTTGCAGATTTCAGCTAACGTTTTCCTCCACAGCATTTCGTTGATGTCGGAGATCCAGTCACGCCTTCCGAAAAGCGTTTCCCGCCAAGCTTTCACCTCGTCCCCAGACAGTGAAGTCACATGATAGAGGCGCAAGGCCGTCACCAGGCGAAACGACGGGTGCGCGGGTGCTGGCGTGCTGTGCATAGTCCAGTCCCTGCCAAATCCATATGCGAGGAGCACCTGAGAATACGTGAAAAATGCTGACCCCCAATATCCCTCTTTCACCAGGATATCCCTCATCCGACTGCCGGTCTGTCCCCTTTGCCTGAAGAGTCCTTCGACCCAAAGTTGTACATCCAATTCGCCCAATGTCTGACCGTTATCGGCAGAGGGTCGAAGAAGAAATCCGTACTCCACAAATAGCGCTCTGTTGGAGTGACCCCCATAAATAAGATACATTTCTTCGTCCTTCTGGACGCTCAGTTGAGCTGGCGATATCAGTGTTATGTCACCCGTTCCGGGCAGATGCTTCCCCTGGAAGTCGTTTCCCAGCATTGGTGTCATGTGAGGGCCACTTGCGGTATGATTTGCAAAATCCAGCACAGGACAAAGGCTTATGTTGTCTGGGTCCGAGGGGGACTTGCGTATGCGATGATACACACAACGGGTATTAACTGCCAGACCAGGTGATTCTCCTCGGAAAATGGGATCTTGACAATGCGCACCATTCAGCCAAGCCCATAAAAATTGCATCTCTTTCTCGATGGCGTCGGGACAGGCTTTATCAAACAGCTCATATAGTGCCGAGTGAGCTTGCTTGTATGGTTGTCACTAGATGTCTCAGACGCTGAAAGGTAGACAGACCAGGTAGTTGGACACTCGTTTCCAGTCAGTTTCAAACCTTTCAGACACTTTATTCAGGCTCCCCATAACGTGCATCGGAAGCATTTCAAGTAACTTTTTCTCGTTTATGCATGGTAGTAGCCCATGATCCCGTTTTCGTAACCAGCTCAACGGATGGCATGCGAAATCTCTTGGCAATACTGAAATATAAGGACCAAAGAGAGGATCAGGCGAGTTATCCCCTGCTTTGGGACGATATAATGCCAGATGCAGTGAAATCAGCTGAACCGCGGTTAAAACACCATCCGAGCTAGGATAATATGGTGACAATGTAAGAACGTTGGGCAGTGCGCTAGCGGGGACAGTGAAAAGCAGTCTGGAAGGTGGCACGGGGCATGTCGCATAGAGACCATAGCCCGCATCTGCCATATTTCAAATTTTCAATAAATGGGAGGATCAATATGAGTTGAAATTCACCAGGTCGTAGCCTGGCCTGTACGTGGAAGTTGTCCACCGACATGCCATGAGATACAAGCCAGTCTACAAGGTCATTCCATAGAGGATGCTGAGGATGCATAAGTTTAGATGCCGCTGATATCCTTGACATCTTATCTCTCGATTATCACAATGTCTGTCTTCAACGCATCGCGCCTTCTTAACAAGACTGTCCTCATCACGGGCGCAAGCAGTGGGATTGGCGCGGTAAGCGGATTATTTGGAACGTTATTCTTCAACTCACCCTGCTTAGGCCACTGCCGTACTTTTTGCGAAGGTGAGAAGACGAGATTCATAGCGCACACATCAGACTCACATCTGCACAGGGAGGAGCAAATATCATTCTAGTCGCTCGTCGCGCGGAACCGCTACAGGAGGTGGCGAAAGCCTGTGCAGATGCTCACAAACAATCAGGCTTGCAGGCGGGAGGAAATTTTGCAAGCGTTCAATTAGACGTTTCAGACAGAGCGCAGGTCGCAGGTCTCTGGGAAAAGGTACCTCAGGATTTGCGGGATGTAGACATCCTTGGGACGTTATTCTCCTGGTCCAGAAAGCCAATCCTAACTTTTTTTTGGCAGTTAACAACGCAGGCTATGTCCTTGGAGTGGAACACGTCGGCGATATAGCTGATGCTGACATTGACAACATGTTTTCAACGAATGTTTTTGGTCTGATATCCATGACACAGTTATTGATAAAAGGTATGTCATCGATCCACAGGCCAATTATGAAATCTGACTATCGACAGATTTCAAGAAGAAACAAGCCGGCCATGTCATCAACCTCGGCTCCATCGCTGGTCGGGAACCTTATGCTGGGGGCAGCATATACAACGCTACCAAACATGCCGTTAGAGCCTTTACTGGTTCATTGATGAGAGAGTTGGTCAACACGCCCATCCGGGTGACGGAGATACAACCCGGTTCGATCGTACAGCGTATCTTGGCACTGATCACTGATTTTTGACTACAGGTATGGTTGAGACAGAGTTCTCTATCATAAGGTACCGTGGCAATATAGCTGCGGCCAAGAAGGTATACGAAGGTCTCCAACCATGTAAGTGACAGGGACGATTGCACTCCATTTGATGTAAAGCACTCCCTTCAGTGGTAGCCGAGGATATTGCAGAAGAAATAGTTTGGGCGGCCTCGCGGCCTCCCCATGTCAACATCGCGGAGACCCTCATTTTCCCTGTCAACCAAGCCAGTGCAACCGTAAACTACAGAGCTCCGTTAAATTAAATTGGACAGTTACATGGTGCGGTTTCATATATTGATTTCATACCACAATGCATGGGAAGGAAAGTCCTTTGATGACATGTCTTAATCAGATGTAGCGAAAAATAAGATGATGGATATTTAGCTAGCTTTTGTTTTCTTATGCTTTGATCGTGTGCTTTGAGCAATAGGAGGATTTACTTCAATGTCGTCATCATACACGAACTTCTTGACAGAAATGCTTTCCTCAACTAAATTCATGACCGGTGCATTTGCGTTAGGCAAATTACCCATGGTGTCCAATTCCACGACCTTCGTTCTTAGTTAGCAGGCAAAGGATTGGTGAGCAATCGTTTACCTTTGATGCCAATGCTAGACAACCTTTTCGTGAGGTCGGATCCTTGCACAGTGGTCGCCTGCCCAATTGCACCTCATTAAGGTAGACCGCTTTGAACAGACTCTTGTTCCATTTGACCCTGCGCTCTTTGATTTCATCCAAATCCAAGTTATCCGTCAGTTTCAATTTTTTCAACTGGTGTTCAGGTGTTTTGTAATCTTCGTCATCCCCAGTACCTCCACGATGACGATCGCCATCATGGTCTGCATCATCTTCCTCCCGAATGTCAGAATTGTGCGCTTCAAATCTCGGCGATTTCATATCGGCTCCTTCCTCGCTTTCACTGTACCGGCCGTTTTGCGCATCCTCAACGCGCTGTGCCCTTCGTTGTGCCCTTTCTCGTCGCTCACGACTTTTCTCGTCTTGTGCGCGCTGGAGAACTGTTTGAGCCTTGACAGTAGGACTTATCGGTCGAGGACCCGATTTCCTTATGACTTCGGTTTCCAGCCTTGTGGCTATGTACTGTTGGTTCCTGACGGTGTTTGCATTAGTCAATGTTTTCAGAGCTACGGCAGTCATTCCGCTGAAAACACCGCCCATGATTGGGGCTGACACATTGCCAGCCTTCCTCCGCGACCGAGAAGTTCCTGTCGCCGGTTGTGTTTTCTTGCGTGTTCTAGTCGTTCGTTGAGTCTCAGTCCTTGAACTACGTTCGTCACGTTCGTCGATTGGGACTTTAGTGACTGCGAGTTGCCTGCTGTCCTTGGGCGGATCAATTGAAGATGAAGATTGCTGTTTCTCGAGTGGAGGTATCAAATCGGCAGAGGCGTGTTGCAACAAAGGCGGGGTATCTTTTACATTGGACTGTCTTTCCAACTGCTGTGCAACCTCAACTTTGTAATCTGAACGGGCGCCTGGGAGTTTAGATGTGATCAAGACCCTGCTAGCATTTGGAACTTGCAAAGCCACAGGTTTATGCATTTGGGCATTTATCCCAGATGTCTTGCTCAGGTTGAAAATGTCCTCAGAACTCCTCTTGCGCTTCAGGCCAAGAGGCAAATCACAATTTGCCATTGATTTAGTTATTCTGCCTGTATTCAAGTTGGCGTAGCCTGGAGGCTTTTGACAAGGAGTCAGAACTAGAACAATCCAATGAACATCTCATCTCATACCTGACGTGGATTGCTTGTATTGGCGTTGGTCGACTGCGGGATGCTGATGCGTTTATTTGCAACTTGCCCTAGTCGCGGCCATCGCAGTTGGCCTAGCGTACGGTTTGCTACCGATCCGTGGTATTCTACTGACACCATGCTTTAAGCTGGACGAGGAAAGAGGCTTGGGAACAGCCGTTCTAAACTCTTTTACATTCTCTTCTGGAATCACCTCGGCGACGAGTGGGAATGGTAGTTTATTGACCATAGTCTTCGGCCTGTCAATGGTGAGAGGTTTGAAAAAGATCGTGCTGTGCTTCAATCCTTGTTGCAATACCGGCAGCGGTTCCACTGAGATGCTCCGCACGTTAGCACGAGATGGAGAGGCCCTCGGTAAAGTCGGCTCCACTGATTGACTACGGTTCTGACGCAGGCGAGCCGGACTATTTGATGCAGAAACTTGATGTAAATTGCGAGAATTATCTTCCACAAGCATGCGTCGAGCAGGGCTGTCGGTGGGAGGAATATGGAATACTGGCGTTCGTGGAAAGCTGATGCCTAATGTTGTTGATTTCGATGACATACTCAGAAACTTGGTGTGAAAAGGTGGCGCTTCTTCAACCAGCATTCGCCTTGCAGGAGTTCGGAGTGGGTCAGCAAGCAAGGGAGGTCTGGGCGATTGACCCGACTGTAGTCCACGCGGGTGACTTGGATCTGTCAATACTTTAGGAGATGTCTTCGAAATGTTGGAAGATGGCATTGAAGGTTTGCTTGCTGATACGCTACCCAAGGCACAAGACATGCCTACGGATGGTGATGGCGGACCTTGTTGGTGGTGATGGTCTGTTGTAGAAACCAGGGAATTTGGTCGGAAAACTCCTGACGTAACAAAGGCGGTAGCTTCAACGTGCGGAATTGTGAATTGCTCAACAGGCAGTTCTTCCAAGGCTACCCTTTGACTATGCTTCTGCCCACTTTGCGGTTCTTGGTTCGCAGTCGGGAGATACCATAGTTGTTGGCGAGTCCAGGTGACCGGTAGTGCAAATTGGTTCAGAATGCAAACGGCCGACTCGACGAACAGGTGTTGATAGTGAAAAATCAGTATGCAATTCCTCGGTCTGTAGATTTGATGGATATGTGACATGGGGTGCTTGATTGTCGGGTAGGTCGGTCCGAAATTTCACCACACGTATTCTTGATCACGTTCATGAGTGTGTTATCTACACTTGCTTCAGGCATTCCAGGATCGACCGCCTTCAAAATGCTTGAAGGAGTTCCAGCTGTACTTGAATATGATTTGGAAGCCGTCGTCGCTAACTCGCCTACATCGAACATAATAAGGTCTCGTTGCGGTGTTATGTCAGTGTACAATGGTTCGAGGGGTGGCGGGCCCCAAGTCGGTGACAACAGAGACGAAGTGACATGGTTAACAGTGCTTGAAGGAGGACGGTATGGTGTCGTTGGCTCAGAAATATCAATGAGGCGATGGGTCTTAGGAGAAGCATTTGGGGGCGGGGACGGATTGTCGTGTGCGCGCATTATTCTAGAAGCCAGAGTAGATGAGGGTTCTTGCGGACATCGTGACTTCTCAAAACAAAAGAGTCTGGGTGGAATAGAAGTTGCTTACCGTCGAGTAACAGGATGTCATTCTCCGGAATACCTAGAGGCGACAGAGTTTGAAACTCATTGAAAGGAAGGGTGTGTTCAGCGGTTTGCTGATGGCATGGTGCGCTGGCAGACGCCCTGGAAGGTTGTTTGAGCGTCGGGCAAGTCGTAGTTTGTAGCCTGCAGCATGTCCGCCGACGCGATCAACGTCACGGTGCCACAAAGTTACCTCATCACGTGCACAGGCAAGAATGGAGAATGCAGACGGGTTTCACGGCGGCAGGCGCTGGGCGCTTTTGATTCGCCGCAAGCGCGCTTGCTCGCCCACTACTCATACCATGTCGAGCCTCGTTGGCTTGGGCATCCTCAGCATATTTCTCACAATCGCAAGTTCCTTCATGTCCAGGACTGCGCCTATCGTCCGCTTTGCCCAAAAACCCATTGTGTTACGGGTAAAAAAACGTGGTGATGATGAACAGACTGAACACAGCTCACTTCGAGAGCTGTTGGAAACCAGATGTTCAAGTCTCTTCAGTGATTTCAACCCCGTATGGTGGCTTTTTAAGTTAGTCCATCCAGACCGACTCAGTATGACGTGATATCGTTGACCAACAATTTGATCAAAGTGGACATTTGCAAACTATATACTGTGTGCTGGGCGATTTTTCCAAGATAGACCATGTCATATACCGAAGGTGACAGCTTGCTCTCAAAATCTACTTTGCGTATGAAGACCAATAGACGACAGGAAATATATTCGCCTGGCGGATGGTGGTACGCTGTGAGTATTTGGAAACTTTCCTCTGGTTACACTGAAAGATCCTCAAAATGCGTAGAGGACTAGACTTCACAAGTAATACCTTTTCCTGTCGCCGCGATAACACTCCCGTAATAGTAGTGATGCATGGCCTTACGGGAGGTATGTCACATCAAGTCCATCAGAGGGTTGCTGTCTAATCCTCCATTAAACAGGATCATACGAAGCCTATGTCAGGGCAATACTCAGCAAGGCTTGTGCTGCCATTGACGACGGAGGTCTGGAGTATCGTGCGGTAGTCGTCAATTTTCGAGGATGTAGGTCCACAACTGTCTCCTTCGTAGGCCCTTGCCATATTTCCCTCAGGTGCAGGAGTGCCGATCACTAGCCCGCAAGCGTATTCGGCTGGCCACACTGACGACCTCCGCCAAGCATTGATCTACGTTTCGCACATGTTCCCGAATGCCCCTCTTCTTGGAAGTCGGGTTTCTCCTTGGGTGCCAACGTAATGACAAGATATGTTGCCGAGGAAGGTGAAAGAAGCAGACTTCAATCGTGCTGCTGCCCTGGCTTGCGTAAGTCGCTCACGTCTATTCAACAGACTCAACTCAGCCTCTTAGCCTTGGGATCTCTCTCGGAATAATACAAGGCAAGCATGCATGAAAAGTAACTTCGCGACCCATTTGACATGCTCCATTTAATATGAAGGATTTTGAGTACCTTCTTTGGAAGGCAGGTATATTCCCGTGGAATGGGAAATAACCTAGCCAACATGGTCAAGAAAAATTATAAGGGGTTGACTTCTGACTCAAACCACATCGTAGCTAAGGCAGCAGATGCCATTATGATGCTCAAAAAGCCTTTGTTGAACGAGTTTGACCAGACATTCACATGCAAAGCCGGAGGCTCAATTCCACCGTTTCCTTTCGAGACAGTGGACGATTATTATCGTTGGGCGTCAAGTCACCACGTTATTAATGATATCAGGGTTCCCTACTTGGCAATCAATGCTAATGATGACCCAGTTGTCCAACATGTTCCTCTGGATGCAATTGAAAATGGCTTCGTCGCGCTAAAGCTCACTGCGGGTGGTGGGCATCTGGGATGGTTCCAATCGGGGCCTAAATTATCTGTAGATAGGTGGACGACCAAACCCGTGCTGGAGTGGTGCAAGCTCACTGGTGATGATGTAATTCATGGACCAAATGATGCAAGTTCTGTATTTCAGGACGGGGATGGCTTCCTGAGGGAAGAAAGCAGACCACACCTGGGTTGCAAGGAAGTACAAGATGGAGGTCTACTTGATTGGACCACTGGAGAGGTGGGAATATTGCAGGGCTTATAATGGGTGCTTCATGCATAGAATATACCGTAACAAGTCCATTCTAAATCGATTCTAAACTTGTAGATATAGATCAATACAGATATACTCGTCATTCACTGTCACTGAATGTAATAATGTTATCCTCTTCTTCTTCCCGATCCCTGGATCTATCGTACTGGCTGATGTCGACAGACACGGTCCCTTCTTCCATAAGGGACTCCTCTTCCAAATGCCTATTACGCTCGAACAAATGCCGACCTATGCCTTCGTGATACAAATAGGATCCTTAGCCCAAAAGCCGGCTTACCGCTCAAGCGAGAAGTCGATCTCTTATATTCTTCCCGTTCCTTTGGCGTCATCGCTTTGAGCCTTTCCTCTTCCTCCCTGGCTTTCTTCGAGGCCATTCCTTTTTCGAACTTTGTTTTCCATGATTTGAAAGATTCTAAAGTGACCGGAGTTCCACGGGTTCGGGCATCTTCCTCCTGAACAGATATTAGAAGCGAATAATGTCAGATGGTGTGATCAATCACCTCTAACTGTCGACGTTCCCTTTCCATGTCCTCTTGTTTCTGTCTCTCGACTTTGACGCGGGTTAACTGGGAAAGCTTCTCGCGTAGAAATGTTACAAGGGTAAATGTCATCGCCATCCCAATGTTCTCCTCGCCCTAAAAGATTGGTATTCTGAGAGGCTGCTAAAGGCGACACCATACCATTACTTTGAGCTGTGATAAGAGGCCAACAAGATCATGCATCATCGATTGAACCTTGATCTACTCTCAGCGACAGTTCTGGAAGGTCGTCTGGATACCCATCGGTGTAATGTACACACAGTATCACTTTCACTGCGTCATATGAGAAATGGGCAGTTTAGACGCAATAAAAGATGCACATTCTTCAGCGCCATCCAAAGGATCATCTGGTTCAGCAATTATCTCGATATGCCTGTCCGATGGTCCTTAGCACTCGAGTTTCAGGTCAAGGGAACGCTGGCACAACTCAATGGCACAAACTGCTCAGTTCTGTGGGATAAATCGACTCCAATACCTATTCTGCACATTTCAAATTTTCATCTGCATAATATATGATAAATATCACCTCAATCTCCTCCAGCAGCACCTCGGCAGACATTGTGGATGATTTTGTCACTTAGTGTGACAGTGACCCTCTGTACAAATGCTCTCAGTCGTGTCGGCCTGGATAACCAAACGAACATTCCACATCCTAGGAAAAACACAGACCCTAGGCTTAGTGGGTTGCTCGTATGCAAGGCCTGTTTATCGACCAAGTGACCGCGTGCGTCCCATGAGCATGTCCTTCCACCACACAAAGAAATTGTCAGAAGTACACCCGAATATTGAGTGGGCGAGAATGTCAAAAGAGGCGCGCAAGTTAGAACAAAAACCGGCAGATCCCTATTCTGGTATGTAACTGACGGTCAATTACCTATATCTTGATCACTAATTGAGTAGGGCGCAGCGTACACGTCGCGAATGGGAATTTAACAGATGCGTTCAAAAAGCTGGACTCCATCTTGATGCGAAATAAAGTTCGAGCAGAAGCGAGGAAAAGTGAAAGACACGAACAAAAGGGTGCAAAGCGACGGCGGCTGAGTAGCGAAAGGTGGAGGAAGAGATTTGCACATGAAGTACGTGTAGTTGTACACTGCTCGTCGATTCCTCTCACTGCCTCTCTCTTCCAAGGTACGACTGAAAGTACAACTTGTTCAGAAGATTCGTAGGCGTGGTGCATGACTGGTGTGTTATTGAGGTCCAGATTGATAAAAATAGTGATCCAAGCGCCTCCATTCAGGTTATGCCTACTGCTCAACTGAGATGCAAAGAGCATGCTTGCCACGTAAAGTTTGGAGGCGCCAACTGCGGCCCTGTCCTTTCCTGTATACACTAGTCTCGATGTCTCAGGATCTGCTTTAATGAATCAACTCAATTGTCAGGGCATAATGAAGGCATGGTAACCTCGTGTTAATCATTCAGGAATTTTCCTGCCAGAGTAATGGTCAACCAATTGCATTTATCTCTGGGGGCTTATTACAAATTCGGCGGCGCATCGTATAAGAGGGACCACACTTGTAGCTCTGATCAGCCTTCTAAACAAGAGACTCATTATTAACTATTGCTAACCTCGCCCCGGCATGTATACACTCACAAGGAACCCTGATACTTCATGTGCGTTTCAAACCGTAACGCATCTTATCCTGTTGGAGGGTCTGACAGCCGTTGCGAATTGCAGGAATGCGGCTGGCGTGCATCATTCGCCTAACAACCAATAAAAGCTGCAACGTCCAGAGTACCAACAATCACGGCCGGACTCTCTTTACAGCACCTTCGCACAAGATGTGTCATAATGTTAGTGCGCACTATCACATGTTGTATATTCAACCATCATTGCTTCCAGGTCATAGATGGTCGTTATCACACGGAATGCGGTCACTTTTATGCCATGAACACCAGACACCATGATTGTCGCCAGCCTAACTGCCTCTTTAGTGAGCAACACGCCCATCCCACGGGTACGTCTTCACTCCACTAGAATTGGTACCCGTGCATATTTTCTAGGCTGTCGATCCTCTATGTGCACACGCTTCATGGCAGTGCCAGTCAAAAATCCAATTCGTATAAGCCCTACAATTTGTTCGGATTGCACGACAAAGGAACGTACATGCGGTCCTAAATGACATCCGCCAATACGGTAATTTAAATGTTATTATATAGACAAACAGGTGGTACTGGGTTTACCTTATTTGGGCAACATTATTCGTGATGTCACTTCAGTGACATGGTTATCCCTAGCTAGCTTTGTTCTGTATGTCATGTAAAAAGAACGTGCACATCGCCCTCCATTGGCATATAGAATGACATTCCGCGGAACCGACAATCTTCGGTGTTATCTACGGGAGGCAGTCCTTCCAACGATGACATGTGATCCAAACGCGACCCCTCTTCCACCAAAAGGTCATAAAAGTCATTTGAATCATCTCAAAATCAGGCCGGAACGATGGCGCCGGTTGGAGAACATCCAACCGCTCGAGAGCTCGACGATGGATAAGCGAGTGACTGACTGTTTGTCCCGATTCCAGAACTGGCACGCCGTTTGCTCATGTTCCCGCATGATAGGGATAGACAAATATATTCCAGCCACCTCACTAGGATGTGACGACACTGACTACAGTACGGGTGAAACCCTGACTTTACCATGTCCTCCCATATTCAGCATACCTTCCCGCATGGAAAGAAGACCGACCGATATCGTCAGGTGCTTTCCTATCATATCTCAACAGTGCAATTTCTGATTCGAGGCCAGAATGATCCCATGGCTAGACAATTTGCCATTGATGACTGTCCAACGCACGCTACATCTTATCCACCCTGCATCACGTCGTTGGAGCTTTACATTACAGGACGTCGCTGCCAGAGATCGAGATATCTTCCAATATTTTGTATGGTCTCTCCAGGAAGCCTCCCATACCTTGATACAGGTGGACGATGCCGTTAGAAGGAGCATCGGCAGATTTTCAGTGGTATTGGCTTTTCAACCGCCTTGGATATTGTCATTCCAAGACTTGGCAGAATTTTCTGATTGCCGATCGGTATGTTAACTTGCACCGAGATAGTCTATTTGACATGGCGTATATTAGTTTCCTCCATACTTGCTGCCAGGAAATGCATTTCCTACGCCGCTCGAAAGCAAAGATAGGCTTTGGGCCAAGGTAAGCTGAAATTCGTCAGATCAACTTGGGTCTCATGACACCAGTTATGGGATATTTGCAATGAGAGACGGACTCCTTGGTTCGTATTGACATCATATCATCATTGGGTGTTTGGCGCATTCTCTAGAGGTATGAAACCTATCGATAATGTGAGTGAAGGTCTTGACATTGTAGCGCTTCTCAGGCTGGACTACAGCTTTTGTTACGCGCGTCTACGAGTGCGACTACTTCAGCCCGACCATCGTGGAATGTTTGACTTACTGGATAGCATCAGCGTTGCACATCCGCGGAACATGGCGGATCCCCGAGGTAGCTGCGCTCCAAGTTATGCCTTCAGGTCCCTGAACACTGTTCCATCTCCTATTCTAGGTCTCAGAACCGTTGGAAGATATAATCCAACCTATCAAAATGCCAGAGTTTTTTGATGATAACTTATTAGATCCTGTAGCGTCAGAATCTAATTGGGCTGGTAAACAGTCGGGTCAGTTGACATTTAAAGCGACTGGTTTGAATATTGATCATGCACTTGATAGACGTAGCATCCTCTGCAGGAGTGACAAAACCAATATCTGATGTCGTGTCGGACTTCTCGGAAGCAAGAATGGCCATACCTCCTTACAGGCGGTTGAAGCCGTACTACAATATATCAAGCTGGATGCAATCCATTGACAACGATGTGCTACCTGACATAGATGAGGTACATGAACGTCCGCAAAGATCCGAACCCATTTCTAGGTATAATGAAAGCGCTAATGAGCAAGGTGTCTGGCTTGTGTAATACCATGTACGCATCCTATGTAGCGCTAACTCAGATCAAGTCGTCTTACGTCCGCTGGTGATGGTCTGCTGTGCGTGGGACTTTTCACGGGAGTTAGTTCGCCGTGCGATGAGTTCGGTGTTCTTTCTAGAATATTTGAAGTATTTATAAGTTCCGAGGTGTGCTTTCCCACAAGGAACTGGGATACATGAGTATACAGGCGGGAACGACTCAGAGATGCAGTCGGAGGTTGTACCTAGTAGATCATCAGAATCGGTAGTGGTCACAGTAGGCGTACAGACAGCGACAATGACATTGAGGTAGGGGTAAGTGCCTTGGACATCTTGCGAAGCATAAAATTCGAGGAGGATGCCAAGAGCTTCTATAAATTGCGACCGTTGAACATGGCATTAAAGGTGCTCAAGAGAACTGTTGTCACCTGCTACGGCCAATAGTTCTGTTTCATTCAGTGAAAAATACTCGATCGCACGCCTACTTGCATCAGGAGACGGAGGTTTATGTGAAGGTGGTGTTGGCAATGATGCAGAAGGCGAGGCAGCCGATATTCTCGCATCAAGTGAAGGCGAGTTTGGACCATCATAAATGCGTTGCGCTAACACGTAGCAAGCAGTTGCCGCAATTTTTGGAGGATATAATACACATAGCGGCGTTCTATACCTATCACAGTATTAATTAAAGGATAGGTGAGTGAGAGGGAGCTAAGAACAAACGAATCATGTGCGATACTCCATGCATAATCTTGAAGGAGTGTATCCGTTTCACGGGAATCAAACAGATCGACCAAATCGGCGTGCGGACTGCAGACGACAAAATCAAAACACAAGGCCTCCAGTAGTACCTCTTCTGTCAGCAGAATAGTTGCTTGCAACTGTTCAACATCCTGAACTGGATAAATTACAGTATCACAAGCAGGTTTTGCTGCCAAACCTTGCTATCGTTAGGCACTGTGTTAGGGTCCACGCCGGTTATTTTTGCGTTGCATATCTTTGCCACATCACGCAGTTTTCGACCGCATTCCTCTGTTTTTGTAGCAAGGAATATGCAAGAAGCTGCGACATCCTAGCAATGGGATATGAACAAGAGGAGCTGTAATCGACGACGTACATACTTGTCTATGAAATGTCTCCATCGGATACCGCATATAGAAGCGATGGAACCATGTTGCAGCAGTGAACATCGCTGATGTTGGTCTGTATAAAAGATCCAGCACGGTGTGAATGTCGGGAAACGACAAGACTCGCACAAGCCGAGGGACGATCCGAGTCTGAATAGAAATTCGACGCCCCTAGCACGGTCATACAGTTCTTTTTCAAGTGGACAGGCGGAAGGAGTGGCGTAGAGCGCAGAAACTGGGAAAAGCCATTGAGAGTCGGCAGTGTACATACTGAATAGTGGTTACATAATTAGGTAATGGATCTAGATAACTATGGTCACTCAGTAACCAGTATTTCTATATTCGTGTCCATAATCTGGCTGGCCCACTACTTCCCAAACTGAGCTCGCTCACAGGCCGGGCAAAGCGCGTTCTTTGTGATATCTGCCACAAAAGTGAGCGTTAGTACATGTAGCAGAGCCTCTCACTGACGATACTGTTCCGGAAATCGTCGACTACGTCAAATATTCATTAAACCACTCATTGGAACAAAGAGATGGCTTACTATTGCCAGCATGTTGTCGAACATGTTGGTCCACAGTCATGTGGATGGGTTGTACTGAACTTGCAGTCCCGTTCGTCGCATTGGACCTAGATCCTTCGTGAATGTCGTACAGGTGTATATACCATCCCCATACCATCCGATCCGGCTTCTCTTCTCGTGAGTCGAATTGTTATGACATTCAAATGATCTCTTACCAGCCTATAGACGTGACCACAAACAGAATAACTGTCTTGGAGTCTTGTTGTACTTATCGTGAGTTGTATAAACCTACCGCCGGAGGCCACTTACTGGAGTAATTTGCACATGGTCAGAAACTGAGGGTAATGGCGAGCTGTGGTTGTTCGAGGGAGATGGGTTTCGGTTCTTGAGGGTTCATGTCCATGCTTTATACGCCTGACCATTTTTTCTCTCTGAAAATCCTGGTATATCAGCAAAAAATACGGGAATTGGCTGATGATTTTTGATCAGGATCAGACCACACTTAGGTCGCACGCATCAAGGTAAAGGAGTGTCGGTGGCTGTAGGTACGAGTTCTTTCTTTCAATCGGGAAGGCATACATGCAGGCCACCGCAGTTATGCAAAAATGCCAGTCAGCAGAAAGCTAGTCACTGCCTTCTAATCATGCATCAAAGCGCTCGCTTGAACATCCATGCAATAGACACGCCCACCGCTTCGGAGGTTACCTTAATCAGCAACGAGGCTCCTCCGATGATCCTCGAGGCCGTTGAGAGACCGATTTTTTGTCACAACTACCGATAAAGAAAATTTCCTTCTAATGAAGTGAAAACTCGCTAGAAACCACGCTGCCATCGTTAACCGTGGCCCTCGGCGATGTTTCTACCATGCGATATCATTCCCCTTTCTCCTAACATGACTATGCTACGTCACTCCGTTGCAGCCGTTCCTCATCGATAATGAAACACGGGCTGATTACCCTAGAATCATCGATGTCATCGGCTATCATGATAATCCATCTAAAAAACCATTTTTAGTATCTATCTCTGTTTTGTTGTAAAGTAACACGTCATTCTACACCTCAAAAAGGCATTATCATCCCGCGAACATTCCAACAAGATATTGACTGACGCCCTCCGGCGTAAGACTGCCCACATCCGAGAACACCAGCGATATTAGATCAGGTCTGTCGGCAAGAGGACTCTTATCATGATCAACGGATGCAAGCTAAGCTGGAAGCGTACCGTGTATAATCTACACCAGGGTTGTCCCGTGAAACTTGCTCCTGAGTAATCTTCCCCGGAATGACTGATTGCAGGTCGGTCTTTGATGCATCGTTCTGCCGTGCTGGTGGTGAGTATTCTTGCCCTAAGTGTCAGCGATGCGGATATGAGGGGAAGGGTGAAGATTCAACGGACCAGGAAACGAAAATAGTCTACTATTGTGACTGGGTAGATCATACTGTGATAACGGGAAAAGTCTGTGAAATTTGTAGCTAGGCAAGTCGTTAGTTGCAACGAGGGCACATTGAAATCCTATCATGCCTTTCTGCTAATGCATAAAATGGTTTGTTTGCGGCTCGAGCAATGATTGCAATTTGGTTGCTTCCGACAGCGTTTACGAGCCCTCCACTCTCTACAACGGCTTCCGAACCGACAAGAACAAAGTCAACTTTCTCCATGACGTAAGCTACGGCGGAATCCAGTACAACAGTGGCTGGTATGCCTGCTGCACGCAATGTCTCCGCCGTTTTGATTCTACCACAAAGTGTTGTCTTTGAGTCTTTTCACATTAGAGAATAATCGGCTAACTTGCCCTAGTCCACGAGGACGTGCTTCTGTAACGAATACTGACGAGATCCAACATCGGTATCATGAGACCATGTGAAGTCACAATAAGCGAAGGAATCTGATACCTGATATACGCTTTGTTTTATGAGCCAATAACAAGGTTTGCATAACAACTCTGGAGTAGGAATGTGTGAGGATCTGATGACGCGCGGTAATAATAATAATCAATTACGGAAATCGATTTTATATGACACTCACTATGGAACCATCTTTAATGAAGCCAAGTGAGAGTTCAGCAATCTTTCTGCGATAAGTCAGTGCCTCCGCCGCGTACTGTCGACCTTGACATATGAGTTCCTTCTTGAGATCTATGAAGCTCTATTGTTTGGTTCAAAGCCTCTTCCTTTCGATGCAGCAAGTAACTCACAGTAGACTCATGAGGAAAAAGCGTCACAAAGGCAATGAAAAGTTCGCATCCTGCATTTAAGCTAATCGGGTTAGTTGTTCTTCGTTTCAGGGTCTCTGCGCCTTCATGAAGCGCTTGTACGAGCTCGAACATTGTTCCAGCTGGGAGATGAGCATAACAATGCGCAGCGAGGCGCTGGATACACGAGGCTCACCGTTTGAATGCTCTATCAACTCTGTCAGCGCGTGAATCGCGGCCAATGGAGTGGAAATCTTAGGCGAAGGACATGTTTTTGAGAGTTGATATCGGAGGGAGACCTTCGACTCACTTGCTCGTTTGCAAGAATTCGTTGATAGGACTCATGGATGTCAAACGAGGGGGAAGAAACAGTATCTTCCATAGCATCTGTTTCGAGCATGCTGCTCGTATTCTCGATAAAATA
The DNA here is from genome assembly GCA_023014455.1 of Amanita exitialis. Taxonomy (NCBI): domain Eukaryota; kingdom Fungi; phylum Basidiomycota; class Agaricomycetes; order Agaricales; family Amanitaceae; genus Amanita; species Amanita exitialis. The sequence goes on from JAEBUR010000001.1 coordinate 2,119,055, forward strand.
CATGGGGCTCAGTAATTACGAGACTCACATGGAGCCTGGGCGATCGGCTTCGTTGGCGGGTGACTAGAAGTCGGAAGAATTTGGGCCAATACGCTCAAACAAAGGCGTTACCATTTATGTAAGTAGGGCGGTGGTAGACTTCAGCTGGTCGCCTTTGTTTCGCGATGATACTTGTCGGCTATCCGCTTAGCCAGAAGTGTCTGGAATCGCGGTGAATAAGACAAGCGAGGGCTGACGTGAGTTAGAGTTACTGTTACATTAATGTATAGATGACGTTGTGCTCAGACGGAACAGGCCGCGTAGTCAGAGAGATGAAAAAGGGCTCCAGACGTCCTTGTGCCGTCTGTTCGTGGGTTGTCCTTTTTTACAGCGTGTCTCTCACGCGTCGGAGAGGATCGATCCGCATGACCGAAATCCGGAAGACGTCGGGGGATGTTACACGTGTAATCGTGACCGACACTCAAAATGCTAAGTTCTGCCCTTCTGCTTTATTTTATATTCATTTTCTAGGGCGATCATCCCGCGCAGCCAATCAGCGCCGCTCATGCCTTTGTAACCTTTGTCCTGTCTTCCTCTCTATTCCGTGCAGGTAAAAGCTCATTCACATTATCTTGACCTGCCACAAGCGCTTCAAGCTCCCGGCCCTTAATAACAATCTCCGCCAGCAACCCTTGTCCCTACTCCCGTGGTATAAATTTGCGTCCTGCGCCCAATGTTTCTCAAATTAATCCCGTTTGATGCTAGGATCGTTTCCGTCATGCAAAATTCTCCCGTAAAATCCAGGGCTCAAGTAGTGTTCTCCAGCGACGTGAAAAATATGGACGAATGGGCCAGGCGCACTCATATCCCTCTGACCACAGCGGAGGCACTTGGGGCTACATACACTCGTGCCCATCGTTGGCTACAGGCCCTACGTCTCCAGCTCATTCGTGACCACAACTGGATCGATGCCCCCACTTCAGACTCGAGGCTGCTCTTCTCTCTTGAAACCTCTTCCATCTGGCGCTCGTCTGTTGGCCTACCGGCGGGACCTCGATTGAAGTTACAATTGCCTGTGCATGCCAGCTCCTTTTTCTCCCCGGAGCGCCGCATTCAATGGCAAATGGTTTTCCACAGTGACATATTTGAATCTGTACGAAAACTATGTCCTCCCGTCAACGACATACTTAGTCTTATCCAATGCCTACTTACTGGCGTTGTGACTGTTGTCTTTGAGGAGAATCTCCCCCAGGGCATTTATAGAACCACTCGTGGTTTGCCGCCGGTGTCTTGGATAAACGCGAACGAGTCGGCCCTTATTGAAATATTCGGTCCTTCTCACTTCCGGGCTTTGCGCAAAGCATGTAATGATACTAAAGCCGCGTTCAAACTGGAAGTCATTCCACCTGCAGAATGATGTTTCAACTCCATCTTCTGTCCACCGAAAGTATGTTTAAACATGCTCAGACCATGAGGCTTTGGGACTAACTTTTTGGGTAGAGCATGTGGTATACGGGCTGTGTGTGCATTTGCATTTTGCCCTCAACCAAAATCGAATTCCTTATGAATAACTACGACGTCCATAAGCTCTTGCGTGTTTTAGAATTTTGTCGCGGCCCATTCCTCATCACCATACTTGTCCGTAGCTTAGATCTTTTTTGACCATTTGCATAGTTGAGAACTACTTTTATGATTGCACCGTAATAATATACACATACTATTTTAATACATAGTACTGTTGAATTTTGTATGTGATTGTGCGCCCTCTCCCACGTTCACGAAATCTGTATATCGGCATTGTATCCTTCCGTATCCACATCACAATGTCTTCTGCCGTTCTTTGCCAGAGTAAAGCATGTCCCAACGGCAATCCCCCATCCCGCTTGGAATGTCCTGCTTGCAATAAGTTGAGCACGATTAAGTAACCTCAGCCTTCAAGCTCACAGAAATTATATCAGGCTGGGCATCCGAGGGTCTTTTTTCTGCGGACAAGCATGTTTCAAGGCTGATTGCGAGTTCATAGCTCTATCTCCTCGTCACGCCTTAACTGTTGTCTCCAGGGGTACGACGTTCGTAATTGTGGAGCATCTTGGAATTCAATCGCAATGATAGAAAACCCATAAAATCATTCACGAACTTGCCAAGAATAGCGGAAGTTTGACGTCTAGTGGTATGAAACTCTCGTTCACTCAAGGGGACAAAATTTAGCGCGACGATTAGATGGGTCGTATAATCCCTTTCCCACCTATCCTTTTACGGGCACAGTGCGGCCTTTGTATCCTTTGTCAAAAACAAGAGTGGTTCCTGAACATATTCGACGGCCAGATTATGCCGACACAGGCAAGTTCCAGCTAACTACAAATGTCACGTAGATTTTAGTGTGGTTTTGTAGGCTTGCCATTATCAGAAATTCGACGGGCGGGTCAGCCTCCTCGTATTCTTAGCAAAGAAGAGCAGGAAAAAATGAGAACAGTCTGTCGGGTTAGTGTCTGTCATTCCAGAGGAGATCATTTGTTCCTCAAATTCTATATTTTTGCCCGCTATAGCTCGCAAGGGAAGTCTTGGACATTGCTGCATCCCATATCCGTCCTGGTATAACAACGGACGAGATAGATGAAATTGTACATGACGAGATCATCAAGCGCAACGCATACCCTTCACCTCTGAATTATCGTCATTTCCCCAAATCAGTCTGCACGTGAGTTACATTCGGCTTCAACCCCAATGAAGTCTCATCTTCTCCAGATCTGTCAACGAGGTTATCTGTCATGGTATACCTGATTGCCGAAAACTCCAAGAGGGCGATATTGTTAACATTGGTAATAGCTCACGATCAAAGGCGGCATTGACAAAAACTTACCTTCTATCATAGACGTGACATTGTACTACGACGGTAGGCAAGAGTTTGTGTTGATTGGTGACGATTTGACACTACGTTTCCGTGTCTGAAAAGGTTTTCACGGTGATCTTAATGAGACATATCCTGTTGGAAATATAGATGCGGAATCCGAGAAACTCTTGCGCGTTGCGCGGCGCTGTTTGGATGAAGCCATCAAACTTTGCAAGCCTGGCACTCTTTTCCGCGACATTGGCAAGGCAATGTAAGCTATGATACTGGATGTGGATAGCCTGTTAACGTCAGACAAGTGAACCTGTTGCGCGTTCAGATGGCTGTTCTACAGTGAGATCATACACGGGCCATGGCATCAACAACTTGTTCCATTGTAGTGCTCCGAACATACCACATTATGCAAAAAATAAGGCTACCGGTACAATGAAGGCTGGAATGGTGCGTTTCATCGTTGTATTATTTGTAGCGCTGATTTGACATGTTACTCGAGGTTTTCACTATTGAGCCAGTATGTCCACCTCATCAGACGTTCGGTTTGTAAATCTAATGTCGTACATTGCAAGATGATTAATCTGGGGCCAAACTGGGGAGATGTTCATTGGCCGGACAATTGGACGGCTACAACCGTTGATGGGCGAAGGAGCGCTCAGTTTGAAGAGACTTTATTGTATGTACCTCAAGTTGTCATAATATCTATTAATCATCCTCGTAAACCAGAATTACGGGAACAGGGGTGGAAGTATTAACGGCAAAAAAACAATAATACCTCGTCACACCAGTTCATTGGCAATACACCATTCCATAAACGTTACAGTTTAGTCCCAAAACGACCTTGAATTGTTTGCCTATTGAAGAATCTAACGCATCATCTGGGCTGTCCAACTCATGGACCTTGTGCTCCCCTGTCGTCTGGGTTATGCGTAGTTTCAGGGGAATCCTCAACAGCCGATGTGTATAACGCGGAGGTACCGTCCGTAAGATTCCCTCTGTGCCCGAAATGGTGTCGTAGATCGTCGTCCTTTTCTGATGCAACATCCACTCTATGTTCGGATGAATCATTGCGCAGAGAAGTTATTGTAGCCATTCGCAATTTTTGCAAGTCGGCATAAGAGCTCTGACGACTCCGTGTCTTCTGAATGTTGATTGTGTCCTCGTTCATGGGTGTAATAACTCCGATCACGTTATCATAATCGCCAGTATCTTCATCATCACTGTCGTCTGGTGTACCAATTCGACTGCCATCGTCGGCGGAAGTGCCACCCCAGGCACTAGTACCGCGTTTGGCGCTGTGGCTCCATCCGAAAAGTCGTTCGTCAATCCATGTCATCGGATGCGTAAGCCCTAAGCCTTGAGCGTCTACCGCACCACTGCCACTTTTCCTCCTCCATAGACCAGGCGTGCCGGTAGAAGGGGGTACGCTGGCGGAAGGTATGAGAATACGCGACTGCTGGCGAATCTGAACATGCTTCTAATTCAGTATTTCGAAGATTGGCGTACCTCATTAAAGTCTGCATATAGACGAGGACCAAAATCATTGATAAGCTCGGCCACTTCCTCTGCCAGCTTTTTTCTCATTGCCTTTAGCTTGTCTAGAGACCGTTGCTGGCCTGGAATGAGAGGCGATCACCAATGGACGTAAAGACCTTACAATAATTAATCACCCGAGAATGGCGAAACAATTGGCTTACTTTAAGACGTCCATTCCAGCCTCCCCGAATTTCAGGGCAGCATAATTCATAATCGGTAGAGCGATGAATACCAGGAAAGGCATCCATACTTTCCATTTGAATGGCATGTTAGCTCGTATAGCTACCAAAGTAGCCAAGAATGCATAGAGGGTGTATAACACAGGTGTCACTCCAAGTGCGATTAGGACCTTCCACGTAGCCAGTACGTCTCGTCCAGCTATTTTTCACTCTGGAGGCTGCAAGCGCTTCTGATAAACTGGACGTCAGATAATGCACCTGGATTACAATCGAACATGCCTTGTGCCTTTTTCTTTGATATTATTGATGCTAAGATAAACATGGGGCCATTGAGAATTGTGCCAGGAAGTGCAAGTATCGTCCAGACAGTCAAAATAGCAAGTCTGTAACCAAGCAAACCTAAAGTTTTCCAACTTGCTTTTTGCGCTTTTGGTACCTAGTCAGATATGTCAGATAGCGCATGGTAATGCAGAACCAGAATTACCTGATGATCTCGTAGACCAAGATCCCTAACAAGACGATTGTATTTGAGAACGTCTGTTCTCAATTTCTGAACACGTGGCTCATCCTTGAAATGAGTGTAGCCCTCAAGGAGACGTCTGTTCAGTTCCACTACTTGACTTAGTGTCAAATGTTGACCCTGGCGTCTTATATAGCCGCCTGACAGCTTGAATCAGCTACGTTAAATGTCAGAAATCAATCCCTCAAAAACATGTTTCACCTGACCATCAATGTATCATAGTCGGGTGCCCTGACTGTCACTGTTTTGAGAGCGTCGTATATTAGATCAAGGAATTTCGCGACTGCTTCTCTTTTCTGTGTTCCACCTTGTTTAAACATCTCAACAAATTCATTTGGTACACTGAGTGCAGATCCAAATTCGACCACAGCACGAGAACGGAATTTGTGAGCGTGAAAATAGGATAAACCAACTGGTACGATCCTGACTTGCACACCAGGGTCATTAGCCATAGCACCCAAAGCCATAATCGATACACCAGCTTTGAGTGGTAACAAGTCGGTTCGATCATGGCTACCACCTGCTACAGTCAATCAGAATGCAGAGGTATAATAAGATCAGCAGACCTTCCGGGAAAATACCAATGGCCCCGCCCCTCTTCAGACAATCGTAAACATGCCGATACATCTCCGATTGGTCAATGTAGGATAGCTTTTTGAAATCGAGTCCATTCTTTCCTTCCTGTTTCAGTTCTGCCAGTTTCTCCCGTATGCGAGCTGTCCCTTTGCCACTATCACCTCCAAATTCACGCTTAATCCTCAACTCAGTGTCCGATAATACCTCGCTTATTTCTGCAACCACTGAGTTGATAGATTTTGGCAGCATAATTTGCATTCTGGGCGTGAATTCGGAAAGAAATGTAGTCCCTTCCCCATGTACAAGGCATGGATCTTCGTCTGAAATCCATATGCAGCCAGTGCCTAATGTCGCCGAATCGGCTGCACGAGCCACAGGGACTAGAAAAATTGTAGACGCTGGGAGAGCTGCGATTATCAAATACTTACTACTATCCATCATCCTCGCAAAAAATCCAATCCATTTCCTTTTCATGCTATGGGCTGCGGCAAGAAATTGGACGCTTCGACGAGTTTCTCGGTGTACCTCAAGGCTGAGAAGAAGAGGATCCAGGAACTACGTGATGCTCTTCATGAGTCCTCATACGACGGGAACCATGCCTACCTGGTTGTTGTGAGGAGCTGCGACGAATATTACAGGACCGTCACGAGGTATGTTGAATGCACCTCTGGGGCGAATCTCTCGAAAGAAAACCTGAGTAATGAGTCGCCAAAAGGCCATTGTAGCATCGTATTCGACGGAGGCCGCACCGGGTCCCATGGTGTTCACTTAGCGGGACAGCGTTTTGGGGTCACGGCGCCCCAGTGAGAAATGCAGCATTACAACAAGGTCAAACAAACGGCATTAGTTAGATGTACAGTTCATTAGGCTACTCTCTACACAGGTGATGCATAGTACAGATACTTATCAGATGACGTCCAGAACTGAGACGGAGAGAAAAAGGGTAGTCATTCAAATGAGGTCCGTGCTGGAGATGATAATCCCCGCGTGTATTGTGATCCTCCGTCACTATCAGCATTGGATTGGTACATCTCGTGCATTTTAGTTAGCCTTTCTTGATGATCGACGGTGTCTGTGCTGTCGCGCAAAGGCTCGGATACAGCGGGTGATCTTGCCTCTTTGTTGGATTCTAATTCTGTGCGACGAGTAAATAGCAATCAACTTCGCGTAGGATGATATACTGACTTGATAGCGTGTGTGCCACAGCAGCATCCCTTTCTTGATCTTCAGCAGCCCGACTGGCCAACGCGCGATTTATGTACTTCCGAAAAACGGCGCCTGTGGACTCGAGCATCTTTTCGACCCGTGTTCGCTTATGAGGATATGCCTTGAGAAAATGATGCAACTCTGTGATGCCTTCTTTATGAAGTGCCCCGGTTGTTTCGCTAGATATATGACCAATGATTGTTAACAGTTGGGCATCTGGATCCGGTTCTTCAATAGGGAGTCGGCAAAATTCCGTGACCATTGTTAGATGATGAGCTCGTGCTAGTATGTTGGGCTGGCGAGTGTCGATGGCTGAGAGACGTAGGATTTGACGCTGTTTCCTGTGGCGACAATGGCCGACTAGACGATGGAGAAGGTGCTCGTGCCACCTGTTCAGAAGACAAGCCACTGTTGCGACTTTCCGACTCTGCGCCTCCTTTTGTACTAGAATTAAGGATCCGGTAAACGTAAGGGTACACAATCGTTGCAGAGGGGTCATCGAAAGACTCGGATAGTAGATCGTAAACATCATCACCATAATGTGCTTTGTGGATCGTTAGAATATGAACACGGACGCGCGTCATACATACCAACAACGTGTTGAATAATGACTTTGATAGGTTCTCAACGGCATGTCGCCACAAGGGACTTTGTTAGTGGCTCGCGCGCGCCATTCATTGGGTGGAACCGACTGTAGAAAGTGCTCAATGGCAGGAAACAGTTCTACTGGATCCAGTTGCCGGTTGGTCAAATCCTGCGGTATGCTCCTTGCCAACTTCCATACGCATTTGAGTACTAGTTCGGCTACTTTGGACTCTCTAGAGTCCTGGCAAGGTGCCGTTGCTTGGAAACGGCTTGACTATTTGTAGCAGCAGTGCAAACAGAGCCCTATGCCAGTCAAAACTAGATCACCACAGCTTTCATATATGTTGACTCACCTAAAAATGGACATTTTCCTTCCAGTTGCAAACAAACGCAAAATAATCATATTAATAAATCTTGACAAGTCTTTGACTTTTTTGACCAAGCTATCATCTGTCTCCAGTAAACGCAGGGTAAGCTCTTCCAGTAAAGATGTGAGAATGTCAACTGTCAACGACTCGGCCAAGATTGGATGATCGCAGAAATTGTTGAGGGTCTGAATCAGGTGCTTCGCTAGGCGGAAATTATCGTCAAGGATGAGATCCTCAGGTCTCTCAAAAACGTGAGCCATTTGCAGGGTTATAGTCTCGACCAGGCCCTCCGTGTGTTCCGCTAGCTCGAGATATGGTGGAGAAGACGATCCCGCCTCTGGCTTAATCGCAAGTGTTTTTTGTACCTTTTTCAGTGCGTCGACGCTGCGGGCAGGATCGCTGCTCAGTATGCTAGATATAGTGATTGTGATGTCAGCTGGTGCATCTGGATGAGAGTTATCATCTTCAACTGCGGCGTCAGTTGTGGCGTTGATCATATGGTTATTAAACCGCTCAGGCTGAAGATTCGGCTCTTCCAAAAACAGGTTGTTTTTCATAGTTTGTGAAGTGGTTGTTCTGGGTCGAGCCAATCTGGAAGGTAGCATTGTCGATGGCCTTCCATGTCCCTTGGGTGAGGAAGGGAGAGCGGACTGAAAGGCGGCTGCTATACGAACGGAGTGTGCGGGTGAGCTTGGACGTGATTCTGTAGCCATAACAGCAGACGCGCGAGTTGGAGATGATTGCGTCGTACGTAGGATTCCTGTGACAGCGGGGCTTGCAGGTCTCGGAACATTTCCAGATCGCGGACTGGGCACCGGGGAACTCGTGCCATTGGTAGTCAAACTGGTTAATTCCAGGCATGACAGCTGGCGAGTCGGACTTGACATCTCGCTGACCAGCACCTGGGATACGTCTTAGTCTTTCTTCTAGTTGGGTCTTCTCTTTCGCAGGGAGTGGTCCTACTAGTGACCATATCTTTTCACCAACGAGGATGTAACCTTCACTATAATATCTGAGTCAGATAAAAACTGTGTTCCATCAAACATGAATTGCACCTGAGAGCGCCCAAAGCTGATTTGCGAACTTGGGAATCTTTATCAGCTATCATTGCCGCGATTAAAGGAAATGCTTTAACAGAGTCACAAGCGCCCGTTCCAGACTTCTTGAGTATACTCGCAAGCTCATCAAGTGACCCTTGGCGTGTTTTAGCGATCTTGGACTTCAGACCATGTTCAAGCAATAAATGAAAAATTCGGCTATAGGGATAGACCGTGGGGAGCATTTGTATGATTTGTGAGACTCTAGATCGTATCTGCTCCCGAGCATCTCCAAGCTATGGGCATAATCAGCGAGACATTATTAGTCGTAACAAGATCAGCATACTTTGTGAATCATCGTCGGGACAAAGCACAAGGCTTCCGCGTCACTCAGCTGATATCCGGCATGTCGGACAAATGACAAGATTGTCTCTAGAGTATCCAGACATTTCGACGACAAATTAGACTGTGGTTCGTGCGCCTTAATCGACACGTATTTCAATGGTAAATCGAGTGCAGCAAGGCACGTAGCTTCTTCGGAAATGTTACCCTTGATCGTGTCATTAAAAAAGTCACAGATTATCGTAAGCCCAGCAATATGATCGTTAACTGCATTATGATCGTGGCTGAATAGCTGAACAATCAAGTCTCTCGAACAATGAGGCTCCATTTGATTCTGCAATAATTCAGCCAGATCCTTGCGAGTGGGACCAGAGTCATTGATCCATTTTTGCGCGTCTTTACCCAACCTTATTCTCTTTGCATCCTGATTTGTCCCGTGAAATGGTGGATTCTGCGTTGCTACGGTACCTGGTCGTTTCGAAGCTCCTGGCACCTTCGGTGACGGTTTATTGGGGGCCGCATCTGACGGTGTATCGGGTCGAGACTCCGCGCGAGTTGGGCCTTGAGGCAATTTGCGGCGGACACCGACTGTCTTGGCGGTGGGCTTTGATGCGGAAGTGGCAGGGCTATCCGGAGGACTATCTGGCACTGCAATAGGTTTTGTTGGACCTTTATCACCTGGAGATACAGTCCGAGCAGGAGCGGTGGTCGGACGCGCTGCCTGTATGAGAGGTACAGCTGTCGAGCGAGAAGCAGGCTTGAGTGAGTTGGTCTGCTGCATCACATAATCGATTCCGGCACAAAAAATCAAGGTTGGTAAAAGGGTTTGGGCGCCTTTGCGCACATCTGTGTTACGGTCATCAAGACTAGAGACGACGAGGGCGACCCAGGAATTGACATCCAGGCTTGACGACGGTTCATGCTCTTTGAACCAGTCCACTAACCAGTGCAGTAATGTGGCTTTCTGTGTTGGATTGGAAGTGTCAAGAGCACTTGCAATACCAGAAGTCATTGGTTCTAAACCTTCACAAGCAGTAGCCATCGCTGCGAGCGTCTGCAAGGCAATAGAGCGCATTGACGCCTTTTGATCCGCCAAGACCGTCGACACAGGTAATACGAATAGTCGAGCATGCTTTTCGAATACCTTTCCCATGCCAGTTGCAATTCGAGAGACTATGTCCAGGGCCAAGGTTTGCACAATCTTGTTCGAATCGGTAACTCGAGCCTTTAAGACCTGTCCGATTTCTCCTGTAGAACAAAGGCAAAGGGGTCAATTATCACAAGTACTTTTGACCATAGAGATGTATACTACCCATCGTAGGCTTCAATCGCTTATTGCTGCCTTGATCGAGAATTGCTTGTAGGCCTTCGAGTGCCTCCTTCTTGGTTTTCCAAGCATCACTCTTTGCATCTGCCAGGATAGAAGTGCCCTTAAGTAGGCCATCTATCTCAACACGCGGAAAGAGATCATCAAGCGGATCTACCGTCCCTCCTCTAGCGGATGATGCAACGCTCATTGCTGTGTCTACTATGTCAGACGAGGTTCGAGTTGGTTGCTGGAGCTGAGGTGCCTTCAACTTTATCAAACTCAGCAGTAATGGTATTCAGAAGCTGAGGGGTTAAGTCCTGTATCAAATCCTTGATGCCTGCAAACGTGTTTCGGCTCAGCGAGAGACGAAGTCGAATGAAGAAAATGATGCCCACTTGACCCAGCGTACAATTTGACCGTAACGAGCGCTTTTGTTGCATTACTTCGAACTGTCGCATTTGAGTTTTGCAATGACAGTTTGAGGTTGTCGATGAGAGTTCGAAGTGATAATCCTGCGATGCCGAACTCTGATACAGCTGTATTAATCCATAGTAATGCATCTGCCAGAACTTTGGGAGCTTTCTGTTTTGATAAGGGCTCGTATGCTGGCAATAGACGTAAGATTACGCAAAAGATGGAAAAAGCGACGTGCCTTGATTGAACACGAACTGCAAAGAAGTTTTTTCCGCAAAGATGGTGAGCGCTTCACCGGCTGATTTTTTCAGCTTGGCATCCCCGAGCTTTTCTGATAAGTGGGCCACACAGAGAGCGGCGCACGAGCGACCGAACGATGGGCATTTTTCAGCCAACAGACTCAGGATACCATACAGTTTCAACGAAACCTGGGGGAAGCAGATAGATAAGAGGCCGCATATTCTTTTGGCTTGTAATACTCACTTGAAAATTTTTTTCAGCCCAGCCCTTCTTTGCCAATGCGCGTATTATAACTTCCGCATCGATAGTCTGAATCTGGTCTTCAATCCACGCTGTCATCTCTTCTAGTGCAGCAAGTCTTGTTTTCCAATTGGAGTCGCCTAGATCGGTCAGAATTTGGGCCGGAATTAGGTCGGCCGCCATTGAATCCGCTTCTTCTGGATTGTGCCTGTATTTAAACGTGTCCAGACCAGTCGATGCCGGGGCCGCATTTGCTTTTGACTGCTTCGCATTGTTCACAGGGGGAGGTGGCTTGTTGACGGTAGCAACAGGGGCGGCAGTTTTCTTGGCCTGTTCAGCATTGTCAAATTTATCTGTAAAATCTATTGAATATTCAACTTACCATCAACCTTGCAGGTTTCTTGGGTTGTGCACTTGATTCACCATTATCAACTGGCTGGACTTGTGACAACCCACTATGCGCCGGTGGTGGTTGGGTCGCCTTTGTCGTAGGCATCTTTTTCGCGGGAGGCAGCGCGGTTCGTGGGGGCGCCGATGTCCCGAGCTTGCATTTGACCGTCGCCTTCTCGAACGCCTCCTTCACTTTGGATCGCCTGACATCCGCTAGGCCTTCCATGGTAGCATTGAGAGGTCTCTCGCCAACCATTTTCATGAGAGTTCCGAGGCACACAGCTGCTTCGTTCCTCGCACCTTCATATCCGTCCTCTAGAAGCCCAGCTAAGTTCTCAGCCAGAGACTTGATTTGAGCGTTTTGGATAGGGGTTGTGGCACATGACAAGCATCTTGCTAGAAATTTCAATCCCCCTTCTTTAACTTGAGGATTTTTATTTTTGAGCGCCGGATCTAGGTCAGGTATGATATCCGCTAATGTGACCTAGGGAATGATTGAATCGCATCATCAGTGCAAACTCTGGAGGTACATACGGTTGAGAAAACAGCGTCTAATGCAGCACCGATGGAATCAGTAACGTTCACTTTCCGTTCTTTTAGCCTCTCCAACATAGGTGGTACGACAACTTCGCGAAATTTAGAGAATGAGTTCATCATACCCCTGGCAAGGTCCTCCAAACACTTCGCGGCAACCATAACGCAATTGATATTGGCATCCGACGCAATTCGCGTAGCGAGGGATTTCGCTAACTCTGCCAGCTCGGGGGCATCTTTAATTCTTGGGTTCGAAGACAAGAGAGCAGATAAATCATCCAGAGCTTCTTTACGCTCTTTCCATTTTGACGATTTCAGATCAGCCTGAAGGGCAGACGATAATTTTGGAATAATATCAACAGGTTCAGCGAAAGCACGCGGATCCAGATCCACTTCGTCTAAAAGAGGTATCAGCATCGAAGCTACCTCTCTGCCATATACGCAAACCTGCCCGTTCATCATTGGCGGCAGCATCGATCCCGCCTTCCTGTGCAATGTTTTCGATTTCGCGGGCCGCTCTTGTGCATCTTTCTGGCTTGACACTACCTTTACCTTTACCCTCTTTCTCCATGGCTTCAAAGACCTCCTTAAGCTCTTTAATTTGCACAGGCTTTAATTCAGCCAGCCAAGGTTCAATACCAGGCCCAATGTACTGGTACAGAACGTGCGATAGAGCAGCGCCTTCACTGCGCACAGTCTTGTCATTATGGGAAAATACTTTTGGAAGCGACTTAAGGATTGGCGGAGGAGGAGCTACCTGAATACCGAAAAGGCTATGCCATTGCCAAGCGAATAGTAGTGCATAAGTCGGCCGAAGAATAAATAATGCAAGACATACCGGACAATTTCTTTTAAGGCAGAAACACAGTTTGCCACGGTCTTCGGTTGCTTAGGCGCTAAGTCCCGGTAAAATATCATTCTATCAAAGTCTTGATCAAGTAAAGTTATGCGGCACAAGAAGAACTCACCACAACACCAGTGGCATTGTTCTCAACCTCCACGTACTGTAGAGTAAGCTCGAGAGCATAAGATCTGGTCCCGGTTCGGGACGATCCAAAACATTTGTCTACTAAAGCAGGCATCACAGCCTCCCTCGTTCGCGCACAAGTTTCACCAGCATATTTGACCAGCGATACTAAACACTCCACACCCTTCTCTTGAGCTACCGCATTAGCATCCGTCACAATCTTCTTAAGTATATCATTGCTGGTGATGTAGGGCTTGAACGCAGGATCTGTGTCTGAGGCCGTTGTCTGAAAGACTTTGATGAGTGCTTCATAAGCACTGACACGAGCTTTCCAGTTCTTGTGAACGAGCCGATCCTGGATTGGGATGGCAGAAAAGTCCTCTTCTTGAGGTGGGGGGCCGTCCATGCCCTTATTAGCACCGGTGGAAGTTCTGGTTTACGTGCGTTCCAGTTCGTCCAATTTCCGAGCGATCAGCATTGGTGCACGTGACGTGACTATTAGTTACTATTTAGCGCATGGCAAGTGCAGCGCCGACGCTGACTACAGTATCAAGTATCTGCTCCAATTCATCATCCACCGCAGTTTCCTCCAGCCGTCTGAGTTCTGCTTCGGTCTTCGCGTGCTTGACTGCCATCTGATTTCTCTCCACGTTCAAGCCAAGATTATGATACATAACAGACAACATGTATTGCACTTCCTGCAAAGAGCGATATATTTGCAGTGTTTTGAAGTCATTTTCTGCAAAGAGAAGGTACCGAAGGGCTTCCCGAAGGGCAAGTTCTAAGATGAATCAATAAGGCACACCTTGTTAACGAAATATTCTTATGCCGCACCAGTCGGACCCTCGGCAGCGATAATACACCGAGCTAACGTAAAGCATGTTGTACCACGCTGCTCAAGATCGTCGCCATTAATAATCTATAAATAATTGTAGAAATGAATTGACGACACTGGATGACCTACTTGTGGTAATATCTCGTTCAGGATCTGCTGACATCTTTTTGACATCCCAAACTCAAGGCCAATGTCAGCCAACAGAATAATCCCAATTCGATATGAATCGAAGTGGCAAAGGTATTCCGAATGCCAAAGAGCTCGTAATAGATGTTCAACAGTGGTGGAGGCTTGCTCGTATTGCTGTATAAACGCATGATCAACAATTTTGAATATTTTGAATAAATGTACTCACGCGCATCTGCAAAACCTCATACAGTGAATCTCGAATCTTTGACATGGGTGGAGAATTGGTATTGAAGAAATACTCTCTGTCATTGAATAAGCCCGGGGGTCGTTTTGGCAGGAGGAAATCACGGTAAAGGCGGTTTTGTCCCCTTTCATCAAGTTCAAGCAAACACATGATATATAGTTGACTACATACCGGCGGATAGTGCGCAGCACAAGTATATGCCAAATTTCATGAACCCATGATGTATAGTCGGTAACGGATATCCCTCGCCAAACCTCTGGATCTAATAGCATTTTCAAACTATTGCTATATTGGCCTTGTCGAGCAAGCTCGGGGGAAATGAGCTAGTGATGCTCAAAATAATGCTTGGCAGACCTTATGTGCTTTGTTAAGTATGATTACGAGCCTTTGGTTATCTTCTCCAGCCACTGGCGTGAAAGCAATTACAAGATCTTCTTCAATAGCGGCAAGTTGATGACAACCTGGCTATCGTGTGGCATCAAGCTTTTCAGCTGATATTTTATCTCACCTACAGCATTCCATACAACAGATTGTACCGCGTGCTGGGCCCATTGCTCGGCGTCGATACAGGCAGCAAGTTGTACGTCGAGCCAGTGGTCATACAAGCCAATGGCTTGTACAATCTTCTGAAACGACATGCTCAGTGGCTGATCCTAACGTCATTGTCAGTTAGTTTGACGAGATGAAAGAATCTCCGGATCACATTCTGCGGATCCATCAATTTTTTGACGTCATACAAAACCTCCAATGGATGAAGATTAGCCTGAACCTCGTTGATGTTAGGCTTCTGACGAGCGGAAAGAGGTAGGCGATGCAACATGCTAAAGCAATGTTTGTAGTTCGAGATCACATTTACCCATGATGTACGCTAACCTAATGCAATGTTGAAGTGTTGTTTTATCGCTGCTTGTCCGGGCAACGATAATAGCCTCGGCCAACAGCTGAAAGGCAATGTCATAAGAGCACTTCTGCGGTCTTCACAAAGAGTCCGACCTTGCGTGCTGCATCATATTCGCCACGAATATAGTGCATCCGGACCAAGTTAAGTAGTGCGTGCTGCCGAACCCCTCTGATAACGTGAGGGTCTAACAATTGGCAAGAGCGAAGAGCCTAGCACTCACGAATCATTGCTGTCATGAAAATGCTGCTCGAAAAAGCGCCTTATATTCTCTGAAGCCAAATTTTCGTCGCCCGTGGCATCCCCCCTCTCCCAACTAAAAGATTGCTAACTGAAGGTTAATCGGAGAAAATACGTGGCCTACGCTTCAAATGCTTCGGGCTTCGCCCAAGTCTTTTTATCCGCTTGAGTTTTGAAAATTAGCAGACCTGCAACAGTAATAAGTATCATGAGCTTGGTCGCCCCGAGAGGATGCACTTGCTGTGGTTTAGCTGATCTTTATTCGTAAGTTCGTATCCTGCATCTGAATCTCCGGAAAGCCATGATTGATAGTCCCGCTGCAACTTGACCACTCCTGAGAATGACAACTTGACGAAGCTAACGAAGCATCGACGACAAAAATATCCGAATAAAGAACGGCGCATCTAGCACTTTGTGTTCAAGCAGCTCGCTATGGACGACGTGATCACTCACTAGCAATGGTGGTTCCTGTCCAGGAGAATTTGAATCAGGCTAAATACAGAAAAGCCACGGCAAACGCACGTCTTCGCTCTTCTCCATGAATAAGGACGGAAGTTCTGGAACGGTTGCAGAAAAGGTCACAACATAATGAACTGTGTAATTACCTCCAAAAAAGTTTGTTAACTGCTCAGCAGTTGTAAGCTCGTTATGCTATTTAACGTTTTCAGGCCTTTTGGCAATCAATAAAATGAATTCTAACGTAGGATGCGAAGGCGGATATGAGATTTTGGGGATCCTCAACATCAGCCCTTGGTCCTGAAGACAATTCATACAGCAATTGAGCGTAAGAACGCGGCCGTGCGACCTTGAGGAAATGCTGAGAAGTAAATAGCCCAAGAACAATGTACTCACTTCTGAAGCTTCATTCAGCAGCAAACGATAAAGATGAAGTGTGAAAGGAGATGGTAGAGTGGCCGAATGGAAAGTTTTGAATGCAAGAATAAAGATGGTAAGTAGCGCAATGTGATGAGGCCTAAGCACATGTTCTGTTGGTGGAGGGGTGTCGGGATCCATAATTGGCGCGTGGAGCGTCGACGACGCGTCTCAATAATTTACACGCAAAATGCCAAAACGTGCCGCATCGCTTTCTTCGGTGAATCCTATAGCTACGCAACACCGAGAAACGTACTGAATTTGGCTAGGGACCGGAGAAAAAGCGCAAAGTCTCCGTAGGCCTCCAAGAAAAGGTCAACGCCATCAAGAAAAAATCAGGAGAAAGTCACTGCGCACAACACTCCCGACGATGATAATGACGACGACAAGATGGAGCTTTCAGACCAAGACTACAATTTTCTTGAAGAGTTTGGTGATTCCACGTCTTTCCTGCGACATCTAGACCACAAGGGCATGACTAGGTTGGTTCATAACATTATCCTTATTACCCATGAACGACGCCTTGATAGGAATAAACATAGATCGGAAAAAATTCTCCGTCTCAACAAGGCGAATGTCCAAATCTCGACGCAAGATGCCTTACTTTCTCTCGAGTCAAGCAGTGATGCCTATTCTGATATCGACCAGCCTCTGTCCACCATCACTCAAAGTTCAGATTCAGATTATAGTAATGCAGAAATGTCTTATGAACGTGGACCGCGTAAGACTCGATCGTCCGAATCACCATCGGGGCGGCATGTCATAGAGCGACTGCCTATTAAACTTGCAGATGGACGGTTGCTCAAAACTGGAGTGAAAGACCTATCCTCTTCGCAATACATCGCAAAAGATGTAGAACAGCAGGAGATCCAAATTAAACCTGTTTACAAGGTGGAAGACATATCTACTGGAGCGAGGTTCGGACGCCCATCCGTCCTGGACGTTGTTAGTGAAACATCGAGAAAACGTCGAATTGAATACGCCAAAGATCAGATAGCCAGCATATGTCAAGAGATAATCGCAGATCCCGATAATAGTGTATGTACTCATGAGTTATCTTCTACCGCATTGTGTCTTACAAACTCACTAGATAGGCTGGCTCAAACGCTTGTACACATTTTCAATGGCAGATATTTCCTCTCCACATCATCCGAAACCCGTGCCAAATGACCCAATAATACGGAAACTGGCGATACTGTCGCAACTAGCCATCTTTAAGGACATTGTTCCGGATTACAGAATACGTCAGTTAACTGAGAAAGAGGCTTCTGAGAAGGTCAGTCAAATGGTTGCACGTCTCCGCGATTGGGAGCAGGGCCTCGTCGCTGCTTATCAGAATTATCTGCGCTGTCTCGAAACGGAACTTAAAGGTAGCCCGCCTTTAGCCCTGGTAATTAATCCTGATCACCTTCCAGCGCAAAGTGGTTTATCCGAAACCGCGCTCAAGTGCATGTGCACTCTTCTCACAGATCTCGCTCATTTCAACTTCAGAGTTAATCTCATGGCTTGCATTGTTGGCCAGTTGAGTAGAAGATCATGGACCGAGGTGAGCGCTATTTAGTATTCTATGAGTACCGACTAATGGTGGTCAGACGTCGGAGATGTGCTTAAATTGTCTAAACTCGGTGTTTCGTGCCGATGTAACCGGTGTGGCATCGCTGGAGATTGTACGAATTCTTAATCGAATGATTAAAGAACGACGATTCCAAGTTCATCCGAACGTATTGTCCTGTCTCCTGAATTTGCGCCTGAAAAGCGAGCTAAATATACGAGCTTCCGATTCAAGAGCCGATGACGCAGACCGGCCCGGAACTCAACGCCGGGAGAAAGGAATGGGGGGACGTGCGAAAGGCAAAAAAGGAGGACAGCATGTTAGCAAGAGTGCACGAAAAGCGTTGAAGGAACGTAGAGAAGTTGAGAAGGAGCTCCGGGAAGCCGAAGCTGTAATTGACAAGGAGGAGCGAGCGGCTCTGGTGAGTGCTGTTGTCGCTTCGATGGACCTGTTTGTGAGATCATCTCGCAAAGCAAACGGAAACGCTAAAACTTTTATTCTCTTTATACTTCCGGATATTGAAAAACCCAACCCCAAACTCTCTCCTTCCGACAGCGCTTCATGGAATTTCCAAATTTGCCCACCTTGTCAATGTCGAATTTTTTAGAGATCTTATGACGGTACTGAGAAACCTTATTTCGTCCGACTCTCACGAAGATGACGTTACACTCACTGGGAGCGGTGCAATAGAGCGCTTACGACTTCGCTTGCTCTGCATAGTCACTGGATTTGGGCTTCTATCGGAACAAGGTAAATGACACCGTTCCTGGATTGCCAGATAAATTTTCATGAACCTCTTTCAGGGGAGGCATTGAATATCGACCCGAACGACTTCATTACGCGGCTTTATGGACTTATTCTTCCGCTGAGCCTGATACTTGACAATGACAGCCCCTGCTTATCGATCAAGGGGGACAATAATGGTCGTCGTCATCAGCGTTTAAAAATGGCCGATTTACTATTCGATGCCTTGGCTTTTGTTTTCTCACCGCGGACTTTCGGGACGGCCCCCCCATCGTGGCGCTCCGCTGCATTCGCCAAGCGATTGCTCACAGCATCTCTCAACTGGTCCCCTGTTTTGATCCTTCGGACACTAGATTTCGTTGGTAATCTCATCTCCAAGGATCCAAAACTCGAAGCACTCTTATCTACCGAGGATCGGATACACGATGGTATTTATCGGCCAGAAATTGATGATCCACAACTTTGCCACTCATTTGGCACCTGCTTCTGGGAGCTGCAAGGCTTCCAAAATCATTGGGATGCCAGAATTCGAGAAAAATCCTGGAAGATATTGTATTCCAGACACGTGGCGTAGATACCGTTATCCGTCCGTTATTGTACATATCCTGAGCTGATGTATGCGATACAAGTTCGAAGACCTAAAAACACATGCAGCAGGCGACATAACTACGCTGATCGAAAGCATTAACACAAGCGAATTTAACTATTAGCGATATATAAGCTGGACTGCTGTCGGTTACAAAATACATTGTACAAGAGACGTACGAAAATCCTTTGTCGCGCATCAACACATCATTGATGTGGGCATTGCATAGCGGGGAGCTGTAGGCATGTACATATATGACACCTGGCCTCCAGGTGAGATATACGTGTTGTTGTGGTAAGAATGTGAGGTTGCTGCCTGTTGTCCCATGTGGGCTGTACCCAAAGACAGATGCGAAGCTGCTGCCTTGTCACCGTGATTGTATTTCCAATAACTTAACAATTGAGCAGAGGGTAGATCGCCACTAGATGCACGGTCCATGATATACAAGATGAAAAGCAACGTTTGATTTTCTGCGACAATTTCTTGGGTAACGACCACCGAAAAAGCTGCATAACAGCGTCAGCACACTTTGTCACATACATACTCTTCGAAACTTACAGGGATCCAACCACCGACATTGATTCAGGCGTGATTCTGGTAGTGTTGCAATAGCGTACCCCTCTCCTGAACCAGTTAACATCAACGAAGCATCCTCCGATGAATTCAGTTGACCGTTGATAAAGACTTTCGTTAAGCACTTCTCAGAGTGGGTCCAGCTAGTGAGATAGATAGTAGGTGCGAATCCATGTCCAACCGAGGAATTACTAATTCCAAGTTGCAACTTGAGAGTTAGAGGGGTATGCGGCGCTAACTGGCCGAGAGATGCCAGAGTATCCAATCTCACCAAGGATGGATTCATCCCATCCGCAGTGAGCTTGAGGGCTTTCACTCTTGAGGTCTTCCCTACCTGTCGATGGGAAACTGTCTGGGAAGCGGTATTGCCAGATGCAGTCTGGCCATGTGATGCGAAATTCGTGGGAGCGGGGTAGTCGAAATTGGTCATACATGAGAACTGTGAAGAAACCAAGTCCACTGAATACGGTCTCTGCACCGTTGGCGACGATGCTGGTATTGACATCGAAAGCCCATCAGATGTCGAAGCGTAAAACGAGTCAGGAGGGACGGTGCACAGCGGCACCCCAGGCGAGGGTGGGAATTCGGTCTTCACGTTAGGTGGCGAGAAGTTTGGCGAAGTACCATTTGAAGAAGATTCAGCATCATCGTAGTCAGGATATCCGAAAGTAGGTGAGTCGCCTTGCTCTTCTTGTTTAACGTTT
The DNA here is from genome assembly GCA_023014455.1 of Amanita exitialis. Classification (NCBI taxonomy): domain Eukaryota; kingdom Fungi; phylum Basidiomycota; class Agaricomycetes; order Agaricales; family Amanitaceae; genus Amanita; species Amanita exitialis. The sequence goes on from JAEBUR010000001.1 coordinate 2,139,697, forward strand.
GTAGGGAGCAATTCTGGATATAATTCCTCTCCTCCGGCAACAAGATGGTACTCTAACTGAAGGTTGAGCGGGCGCTGAAATAATGGGGAAGTAACCAACCTGGCTCTCCCTTCCACATATTGCGCAAAACCTGTATATGGCTGGCGACTTGCTTCTTACTCCTGTCCACACCAGCGCTCTTCAAGTAGTCGACCAAGAACTGGTTGCGCCACCTGCTTCTGCCGCGTGACTGGGATGACGTAGCATAGGGCGATTCCCAGTACGTGCGAAGACCTGAAGAGGAAATGAGAAATGAAATGGACTGACGGCATGGACGCGCACCTTGGACGAAGATCTTTTCGACGCTTTCAGGCCAGACTTCGATGCCACTGCCGTCCTTCAGAAGCTTGCGGTGTTTCCGCTGGGGGGTGAGAGATTTTGCGGAGGGGTCGTCGGACCGGAATCTGTCGTCGAAATGGATGGGGGACATTGGAAGAACAGGCTGTGGAAGAGGAGCAGGAGAGCGAGTTATATAGCGGGATGGCGGCCGGTTATTCGAGGGCCAACTGGGCATTAGAGTTAAGATCCGATGCAATCCCAGAAAGGCAGGTGGGACCCATCGCTGTGGAGATAGAGCGAAATCTTTGTCCCTGTCAGATTCTCAGATCGGTCAAGATGAGAAACGGGCTAGCCGCTCCTTTCTCTATATCCCTCACCCGGACCGGGGACGCTGTGCAGCAGTTTTCGGATTTCATGTGCTGGGCGCTGCATATAGCGCAGGGGCAACACGCCAGAGCGCCAGACGGGACGGGGAATAGCAGTGGCCGGAAAAGCCTTTCAGGATTCCGAAACGGGCAGGATCTCGATGGCAGATTGGACCTCAGATGCGAGTTGACGCGTAAGGCAAGTCCACCCCAGAATTTTGTCCACCTGGCTCCTTTTGTCACATCTGTCACACGTCCTCCGTCAGATGGCCTCTTCACTCACGCTCAGATGGCTGCGACAGAACGTCCAGCCCTATTTGCTTCCAGATCGCGTATTCGCCGACATCGACGCCGTCCTCTCCCGCTTCTCCTCCCTCCGCCCAAAGACTGACGTTTACAGTTCCGTATCTCCCCCTCCTCCTCCACGTCCCATCTGACCTCTACATCTTCCAGCCTATGACGACGGCCGCACTCAGTTGCTGCTCTGCCTACATGGTGTATTGCCCATAACATTCCGAACTCTTTCCTATAACATTCCCATAGCTCTCTGGATTCCTCGCGATTACCCCAAGCTACCTCCAATCACTTATGTCGTTCCCACTAATGATATGTTAGTCAAGCCCAGTATTTATGTAGATGTCAGTGGCAGATGCAATCTAGAATATCTTCGCAATTGGGAACGCAAAAGCGAAGTGAGCGTCCTTTCTTATTGCGCCACTTTTCCACAACAACTCTCTCCAGGGTTGCAATCTCACTGCTTTGCTGCAAATTATGCAAGACCGCTTTTCTCGAGATCCTCCACTCTTCTCTAAACCAAAGGGTATTGACCATTATGATTTAGTCATTGATATTCAGTTCAGTTAAGAGGGAAATGTAGAACAACCGACCTCACCACCTCGCACAGCTTCGCCATCTGTCCATGGCCGTCCTGCGTTGCCGCCAAAACCACGGCCGTCACCCGACCGTGCATCAATAAATCATAGCAATTCTCTACAGGCAAGCAGTATGTACAATGGACAAATGATCCAAGTCGACTGACGTCATGTCAGCCCAAATCCTCGTCGATTCCCCCGCCAATTCCCCCGCCACCCCCGCATCTGACTTTGGCAAAAAATCGAACGCTGCAAGACACAAGTGCCCAAACTCATCCTTTTATCAATCACCCACGATCCGCCCAATCTGTGCCATCTGTAGTCCCCTATTTGTATTCGTCGACTCCATCGACTTCCCCACATGGAAAGGATTATCACGATTCTATCTCAGACTCCAATAGTGCTACGCGAGCGATCTACGACCATCAAGACACCACTACTCCCCCTGTGACCAACTTGATTGACGAGGATGGTCCGATCGTTCAACCTGTTCAACAGGCGCCACCTCGACCTCCAAATCCAGAGTTGTTACAATTACAAGCCCGTTTCCATGACAGGATTGAGTCGGAAATGAACGTGCTATCACACGCACTTGCATTAGATACGGAGCGCCTGAGAGTGATACAAGCAGATCTGCTGGCAGGGGAACCGGCCATCCGCGATGAGATGGCGCGCCTTGAAGCCGTTCGAGACGTCTGCCGTAATGTATGCGGTAGGTTGCGTGATACCGTCAACAATGCGGAAAAGAGTGTTGCCGAGTTGCGTAGAAAGGGAGATCCAGAAATCGACGAAATGGTATGCGCTACTTCTATTGTGCACAATCAGTTGAGTTCTATATCTGGACAAGTGGTTGAGATGTTCACACACACCCCGTAGGCTTATCAATCTGGTCGCGGAGGACAACGCGATTGAAGACACCATTTATCAGCTGCACAGGGCTTTGAATACCGGACGAATAGATTTGGAACGATTTCTGAGGGTGACTTCTCCCTCTTGCTTCTTGCATCAGACATTGAGGGGTGCTCTTTTTGTAGACCACTCGTGTGCTGGCTGAAGAACAGTTTATGAAGCGAGCCCTAATAGAGAAAATCACGATCGCGATAGCACTGAACCAGTCTGTCGGGTCCCGCTGGTCCTAAAAGGGAAACTCCAGCTCGAAACAGAGGAGGCAGCTCCACCCCTGGCCTTAGTTTGGAAATATTCAGGCTTCGATCTGTTGGGACATTTGACCACCAACGCAACCGCTGACATTCCCAAATCCCTCATTTTTGTTGTGGTTGAATGGGCTAAAGGCAAATTTGTATTAAGGCACATACATGTATACAATACAGTCCGATGAGAAAATATGTTCGACAACTGTCCTTCATGGTGAAAGCAATAATACTAGATGATGCTGTGCATGATACTCATGTGCCACTGCGCTTTTATGGCACTTTAAAATTTATAGCCCGGTCTTCTGATCGGCCTGGGCGTCGCGACTTTGCCCAGTCTTCGTCGGTCCGCTTCCCACCCATCTCCAGACCCTCATCTCATCTCCCCCTTGTACTTCTCGAAGATTGACTCTTACGTTAGCGTTCTCTTCCACAACGCGTTCCACTTGTTCCCACAACCGCTTACGTACAGGGATCGAGTGTTCATCTTGCAGAATGAGATCCCGGAGTTGGAGGGAAGAAAGAAACGGTTGGGGCGCCGTGATCGGATCCGTGTGGTGTGCCATTTCTTGGTTGCGAAGCGAGTTCAGCGCGGTCTGGACTAACTCTGCTATGCGCTTGGCTTCGGTTCGTTTGTTTGCCCATCGTGCACGCCCAATCAGACCGAACAAAATCATCAAGACAAAACCTGATCACTTTTGAGTACACTGTTTAAACACTTGTAGTAGAGCGATCGATACCTAGGACCGTTGTGCGCCACTGTTCCCATACTTCTCTCGATTTAACAATCAAGGTACAAACCAAGGTTAGATGAGGTGTACCATGTGCGAGGTATCGTTTCCCTCTGCCGTGTGAGAAAGTATGTCAAGGGTTGCATAGCATTCGAAATTACAACAATGACTCACTCTCGGTCCTCCCCGATGAGCACGTTGCCCCATCGGAGGAGCTGTTGAATAGCTTCAGTGAACGTGTCATCAAAGGAAGCCAGAAGGTGAGGCTGTTATGCGGCGTTTGAGGGTCGACGGGAAACTCTGTCTGTTTTGTGAGATCTCTTACCGATGTTTTCTTCCTCATTGTTTCCCGAAGGTGTTCCATCTCCAGACCCCATTTTTTTGCATCCCCTCCCTCTTCAGATCTTACAAACATTCCTGAAATTTTCCCACCAGCACACAATCGCAATCCCCGTTCCTGACCCAACACTGCTTCGATGGCCTTACCAAGAGCACCAATATTGCGCTTCCTTCTCGGATCTTCTAGACAGCGAGGAGGGAGGGCTACACTACCCAACCCCGGGAAACCGTCTAAAACAATCGAGAGTGCCTTCCAAATAATAGCAGGAGATGACAATGACCACGACATTTTTCTAGATGAAGGTATAGCGGGCAAGAACGCTAAAAGCGGATGTGAGCGCAAAACATAGCCAGTATCGCATACAACAGCATATTGAGAACAGGTAGCGTGGTTAGGACATGGTGTGCAATCTTTCGGGCTTGAAAGGTGCAATATTGACAACAAAGAACACTCTCCAGTATCCCCAATTGAATTGTTGGTTAGTGACCAAAGTGAGTGCTGGAGCTTGAAATCTTGTATGTCGCATAGATTTGATGGAGCGCGAATGCCATCCAAATACGCATTACTGTGTCTGCCTCGCTCACAATATCCGATAGATGCTGACGCTGCTTTATGCTGGAGGGTTATCACACTCGCCCCAACCAGCAGGACGAGAATGAAAAAGCGAAAGACGGTGAGTGAACAAGATCGTAGGGCTGTATTCCTTCTCCCGGGAGCATCCGGTCCATGATTGTCTAAGATTGGAATGTCTGATACGTATTCCTGTAAAGATTTGCGCCCAGGGAGTTCATGGGGAACGTCTGTCCTTTTACGTGGTCCAGGTAGGGCGTGTTCATGTTTGGGAGAATTTCTAGTACGCTCACTGTCGATTAACAAATTGTTTTCCTCTTCTGAGTCGGTATGATGGCTCGTGAAAGCGTACTCGGGCTGTTCAATTTTGTGGGATGCAGGGCTTTGGTGGTTGGTCGAAAGGTGCAAGTCAGGATTAAACTCCGACTGTGGAAACTTGACGACAGCCATGTTACGCAAGTTTGAAGTCGGGGATGAAACCGGGAGGACATGAGGTGGTGCAGATGACGATTTTCTTGATCTTCTGGCACTGCTATTCTTGCGAGCTGCTTTGATTTTGCCAGGAGAAGGTCGAGCGGGAGATGAATCTTCAGCGCCCGACTGGAAGATGTTGTTATCCTCCCAACCGCTATCGTCAGCGTACTGAAAGTGGCATAATCAAGGTCTAGCACTGCAGGCGGTCGACATGATACGCACTGGCTGCTTGACCCTATAACTTTCGGAACCAGCCTCATCAGGCTAGCACAGTGTCAATGAAACAGCGATAACTAGTACAAGGGCATACCTTCTTGCCTTTTCTTGCAAGTATCTCTTCTGCGTCGCTCTCCTCGGTGAATGCATGATGTAATGTAGGTACTGCTTTTGAGTGTCCAGCTAGTCCAGGCTGGGCAGAAGCACGCCTTCGTTTTGGCTACACCAGAATTAGACAATTTGGTGACCGTTTTGATATATACGCACCGACTCTTGACGAACTTCTGAATCTTGGTTGGGTGCCTGAGATAGTCGACGCGATGACCTTCGTACAGGCAATTCCTGACAAAGAAAACAGTAAATTCATGCTAATATATAATGCTAGAACGTACGCGTCGCGTCGCGGCCAGCAGCTGTCCAGTCAAGCCGTCCTTAATTCCTTCATCACTAGCAATACTATTTTCCTTTCTAAGTCGTTCTTTCTTGAATTTAGAGGACTTTGTCTTGATTTCTTCATTGAATAATTGGATTAGTTTTGGCTTTGAATAAGGCGTAGGATACTTGATATTGTGATAACCCAAGACACCAAGTAATTGAGATACAGTTAGAGAGGCTGGGTCAAAGTCAGGCTCTAGATAATGGCCCAAACTAATGACCTGAGTAGTGGTCAAGCGCGACATGATGAACGGTGTCTCCTCGCCCCCGACACGCCTTTCTGGTCAGCCATCCATGCTCCCACGCCAGGCACGTGACCGTCAAAACGCTGGCCGCCGAATGCCTGATTTGCCAAACCACTTTCCCTTGACCTATCCACGTTAACGGTAACGGTCAATATCACATCTTGACTATGCCATCCTAAACCATCTCACCATGAAATTCCAGTACGCCCAAGGGAAAAGATCCTGCAATAATTTAATTGTAAAGCTTGTGTATCATTGACAAGTATACCGTACCTTTTTTAGGTGGTAGAAGACCCTGGATATTTTATGTCAGTAACTCCTTCATCCTTCATCGTGTGACTATCAAACCTACCTGTGACTCTTTGCTTGATTAACGAACTTCTCAAACGATTCCTTGGGCTCCAAACCGTACTTGAACTCAGCCAGTAATAGTTCACCGTATCCGGTCAGCAACTACATCAGGACTCAATAACAATGGCCAATGTTTTTGTTAGTAATCTTACCGGACAACTCGTGTACCCATCATACATAGCACCCGCGACACTTCCAGATTCCATAACGGAGAACAAATTCTCCGTCAACACGGGTGCCTGGGCAGTGATGGCTGCTGCGGTCTTGGAAGTTGGTAACGAAGAGCAGTCACCAAGAGCAAAAATGTTCTGATACTTCACATGCTGGAGTGTTCCCTGATTAACTTCAACCCACCCTGCTTTATCGGCGATTGGCGATGTCGCAATGACATTGAGCGGGCCCATGGGAGGTGTGACATGCAGAAGAGAGTATCCAACCTGGACGAATGAGCCATCAGGAACCTTGAAGTTTGCAGTGCGATTCGCGACATCTATTGATTCCAAATTCTGCGAGAAATGACCACCAACGTCTCGTTGGACTCTTAGTGCGTTCAAAGCATCGGAATACTTTTTAACGCTGAACATGGTCGGCATGCCGGTATAAAAGCCGACATTGATATTATCCAACCTATTTGTCTTTCTGTATCTGTCCCAGGCCATCCACATGATTTTCTGGGGAGCTACATATTGGAAGTTCAAGTGGTATCCAGAATATTAAGAACGTCACGCATACCACCAGCACATTTTATGATACCTGCCGGCTGTGTGAAGACAGCTTGGCCTTCCTTCGTATTTTCGATGTCATGCCAAACCTTGTCGCAAGTATCGTAGGAGTAGATAGAAGATACTCTTGATTTAGGGTCCAATAAAGCCGCTGGTAGACCTCGAATTGCATTCCCATTTGATCTCCAGTCCCGTCGCAATAACAAGAGCATCGTATCCAAGGTTGCGACCTGATTCAGTAGTTATTGTTGAAGTTACAGGGGAGAATGATTTCACATTCTCAGGAACCAGCTCAAGATATTCTGGTATCAGGGTTGCTAATGGACGTCGAAAATCACTCTTAGGTAGTAGCCCCGAACCGACCAAGGTCCTTTCAATTGATAAGAACCGGTAACAATAAGCAAACACGGAAATACCATCCAGGCTATGACTCCGATCAGCGCCAGCGCCAGCGACAACGGATGATACGGACCTGATAATCGTGGTTCTTGGTACCATCGACAATTGCAATATCGCCTGCGCTCAATGACTTCCCAGCTGCTTTGAAACGATTGTAAATCTGGTGCGCCACGGATAGCCCACCGCTGCCTGGAATGTCAAACGTCGATTAGCGATAAGTGCGATGATATACCACAGCCTCACCTCCACCAATAACCAATATCCTATGCTTTGAAGCCTCTGACAACGTACTTGCATATCTGCATTGAACAGATTTTGCCCTTATCATTGACATGTTGCGCTGCATAGTTCGCGAATGAAAGGTGTGGCACACTTTTCAGCCTGGGAAGAAATAGTATTGCGCAATTCCGCCTGTATTGATTTTCTCATGGCCTACTGTGATGGACTGCGTTACTGTAATGAACGTTCGATTGAGCGCTGTTCTATACTTATTTCAGCTTCTGCAGACACTGTGGGAAGTGCAATCTTGCAGCAGATGGGCCATTCGACTTTTGAGTTTCAGTTTCACAAAATTCGCGGTCCTAAACTTTATTGCCTTGGGTATTTGACGCTCATTTCGTGGCATATTCAGCCAACTGCTTGAATGAGCAAACGGCTTAGCAGCCTTAGTAGCCTTAGCTACACGAAGGTTTGATATAGGTCGCATGATGCAAGAGCTTGAAGCTTGAATGGCAATTTCTTGACGAGTTGAACAAAGAGTTTACGCTAATTAGGGCCTGCTTGAAGGTTATTTCGAACCGATTGCACGCCCGCAATAGTCCAGCCTCTCGTGGCGCAGATACTCTAGAATTACTCTGAAACATGTTATGGGCGCTGACGGATTGATGCCTTGGCACGTCATATCTGCAATCGATGATTTTCTTTTGTTATATGGTCTGATGCATGTTTACAACTGGGCAAATATTATCTATCCATGTGTTGATGAAGCCATTGGCAAGAGTACTCAAGTAAATAAAATATACTGTTGATAAGCATCACACAGCCAAATGATCTGGTCAGACTGACAACCTTCAGGGTGCTTCCGCCATGTATATATAAGGGCAGTCTTAACCATGCCACAGCCATCCCTTCTCTCTCAGTGGAGTTGATCTCCTTTGTTCCGTTTCCATTTCTCTTTTGAGGTGCTTAATTAGCTTTTCTGTGTCTGAGATTTGTGCTTTAATGTGACTTTCCAGATCACCTCTTTGACAGAGAGAGTTTCGTCCAGCAGATCCTCAGGAAGGTTCTTTGACAGTGACACCTCGACACCATCGCACTTTCTTTACTGTGTTATTCTATAATGGTTCGTTTTGCACCTTTCATCAGCGCTGCGACCTTGCTTTCTGTACTGGTCTCGGCTGTACCTAATGTGGGCGGGAATGTCGATGCGAATGGATTGGTTCGGTAAGCCTTGACGTACTCTAGCCCTTCAACTCGTCTGAATATCCAGTTAAGTCGCACACAACCGTCCCGATCCCCTACAGGACATCAGGGACATGACTCTTCCAGCGGTAGCCGTTCTGCTGGCTATAACTCTGCCCATCAAGGCAAGCAATCAAGTGGTACACCCACGGCCTCTACTTCTCCAATGCAGACGTCATCTGCCTCGGGGTACAGTGGCAATACCACTCCCATGTATGGATCCGGGAGCGCCCCTTGGGCAGGATCTAGCTATGATGACTGCGTCAACCGTGAGTAGAATAACATTGTTCTTATCGACTGTCTTCTCCGTTACTCAGTTCCATCGCAGAATGCGTCGCTCAATATGGATCCAATCCTTCTCCTGTATGTTCCATCGCCGACAATGAACATGCCAAGCAGTAGTCATTCATCTAGCTCTAAGGCAACCCACACTGTCATAGTAGCTCCTTCTCAGGGTGTCTATCGCTACATTCCCTTTGCTCTCAATGCCTCCGTTGGTGATACTATTAAATTCATATGGGGTGCAGATGGGCACACGGTCACCAAGTCATCATCACTCAGTCCCTGTAATGCTAATCAGGACGGTTCATTTACCTCTGGTGTTCAGAACAAAGGATATGTTTGTAAGTAGTTCGCTCTTTGGGAAGTCTGAGTGAGAGTCTAACAAAATTATAGACACACAAGTCGTCAATGATACAAATCCGACTTTCTTCCACTGTGCAGTACCTTCTCATTGCAGCAAGGGAATGTTTGGCATCGTGTAAGCGACAGAATAGTCATTGTTTTTTGCATTGCTTATAGGGATCGCAGGAATCCTCCACATTCATTTGGTTCGAACACGTCTGTTTCTAACATGATGAGTTCCCTGATGACTGGTGTAAGTTAAAACAATTGTATCACGTCGTGCTCATCTCATAAGATTTGGCTAGAATCCATCCATTTCGGCATATGCATCCATGATCAACAGTGCAACTAAACCGAATAACAGTCAAAGTGTTATGGCTGCGCGGTGGGGTGGAAGCATAGATATGGGATCTTTCGCCTCCGTGGTCCCATGCTTTGGTTGCTGAAAACGTTCTTTACACTCGCAACGTCCTCAATGTCAATCCCGACTTGATGAAGCCAGATGGAACTGTAGATCTCAGTGTCTCGCGGACGAATCCAATGATGATACCAATGGATCTTAGCGCTGCTATTGTTCAAGCAGACGCTGTGACAAAATCTTCTTCTACCCAAGCACCCCCAGGATCGTTTGTTGCGGCTTCGACCGCTGCACCGAGTACATCAAGCACATCAAACAAATCGCAGGTGCTAAGTGCATCAAGTACATCCAACGCGAAGGCTTCTAATACCGCAGTTGCGACATCACCACAAATTATGGTTGGTCTGATGTTCGTTTTGATAGGGTTTCTGTTTGTGCTATGATAGGCAAAATGCATTGTGGAGTAGTGGATTGCATTGTCGCGTAGTTATTATGATTCAGAAATGCAACAAGATATTCTTTGGCCCATGAGTGATGCTACTGTATGACGGAAAAGATATCATCTATCTCATCTAAACGCTTCCTAACTTGGATTTTATCATCCTTTCGTGCACCCGATTGCAAGGCATTTCCTGAAGTCTTATCAATCTTGCAGTTCGCGTCACTTTGCCGTCGTATAGCTATACGTGCTAATAACAGACAATCTGAGTAATATAACGGAACTTCACTCAATACGACAACATACGAATGGCCTGCGTTAATGGCATGGGTTCATTCAACCTGCACATACTTGTCCCATGTTTGGCGTCCTCGTGAATTGAAGATGCCTGCACTAGTGGCGCTTTCGGCTGGTTTGTGAAGAATCAAATTATAGTTGCAAGGGAGAATGAAGAAGCACGCACAACATCGAGGGCGACATATTGACTTAACGATGCTAATACTACCCGCATGGCATCATCTACTTCAATGGACAAGGCACGGATCCTAGAAATTATTCCAGCAAGCACAACAAGTAGCTGTACGAATGCTCCACGTTGCATAGCTAGTGTGAATGAACTAGACGCATTTCAGTCATCTTTTCAAAGGAATAACCTGATTAGGGACACGACCTATAGGCCACCAATGAACGCTCCTGAATCTAGCACGACTTAGCAAACAGGCTCGAGTCCTATTCTGCGTATCTCACCTTCTGCAACAGGACCCTATGTGCTTGATAATGATGAAGGACTTTGATCACGGATTCTTTAGGAGGCAAATATGTCCATGATCTTTTTAGAAGTTTTGGACTTGTGTTGTCGGCGGATATATCAATAACGAATAAATGGGAGGCGTACTTCTGTTTTGCCTCGGGCGTAAAGAATGAGATGCGTATGTCCTCAAGTGCGGATAAGAGTCTTGCGTTATCCAGACGCTCGCTGTAGCGACGTATTTCCACAAAGTGCCTCCAAAAATGAGCTCCTCTATGCTGATTCTTGCTCTTGTAATAAAGCCTGCGTAAAAGTCGTAGTTCATCCACATGAGAATCCAGTGCATGGTGAATTCGTCTATGGCATATTTTCAAATCCTTCAGGATGGCATCTATCGCGGAGTGGCATGCATGAGGTACAAGTGTTCTAGGGAAGGTGTCCATGTAGTATGTAATATTGATTTGTCAGAAATCTCGTTGTCAGTTCTTAGTTCTTACGATGGCGCAGCCCGGGCAAGATGCAAAGTTTTTCCAGCGCGGAAAGATAGAGGTGATAAGTGCAAGATTCGAATTGTTATTTGTCGTCGTTAATGTCATAATCCAGGAATTCCGCACAGAGCTACAAATCCCCGACTCGAAGGACAAGAAGTTCGTGAAGCGCAAGACAGTCCTGAAGAAGATCGTCGCTAATATCACGATGGGCAACGACAGTTAGTCGGCAGTCTCAGTCCCAGCTCCAAAGCTCAATAGGTGATCCAGTGTCGGCTTTGTTCACCGACGTTGTACAGTGTCTCGGTACGCCGTTGCTCGAAGTCAAAAAAAGTGCGATGCATCCATATTCCGTCTTCCGTCTTGAAAAGGCGAATTCACGCTTCAGATGAACAGTGGTTTACCTTTTCCTCGTCAGCTATGGTCGTTCAAAACCCGAGCAAATACACTTGGTTATTCCGCACTTCCTCCAGGCAAGCCCATATATTTTCATGCCAGTATTAAATTTAACTACGCTGTAGGATGTTACCGACCGCAACCCTCTCATACGCGCACTTGCTATCCGAACTATGTCTTATATACCTACGCCCGTCGTCATAGAAGCTTTGAACGAACCTTTGAGACACTGCTTGAGGGATCGGGATCCGTACGTTCGCAAGACGGCTGCCATATGCGTTGCGAAGCTGTACGCGGCTGATCCACGACGTGCAGAACGAGGTGGCTTCGTAGAGAGGCTACGCGACTTAATACTGGACACGAATGCTACTGTTGTGGCCAATGCGGTAGCTGCATTAGTAGAAATTGGCGATCGACAAGATGGCGTCATTTTCAAGTTGAACTTGACGACGGCAAATAGGTTACTGACCGCTCTGGAGGAGAGTTCCGAGTAAGTTGCAGCAGTCGTTTTCAAGGCATTTTGATGATTGTTGTAGGTGGGGGAAAGTTTACATCCTTGATTGTATCATGAGATACGTACCCGAAAAGCATGTCGACGCGGAAGCTATGGCGGAACGTATCATCGCCCAACTGCAACATGCGAATTCCGCCGTGGTATTGACAACAATCAAGATACTCTTGTATCTTATGAATTATATGGAGGACAGACGCCTGATTGATCATTGCTGTAAGAAAATGGGGCCACCACTAGGTACATGGAAACTGCTACCCAATGCCAGTGTTAATCGCCACCACTCGTCTAGTGACACTACTCTCATCTGGTCCGGAAGTGCAATATGTTGTCTTGCGCAATATACTCCTAATAATTCAACGACGTCCTGCTGTGCTGAAGAATGACGTGAAGGTTTTCTTTTGCAAATACAATGACCCTATTTACGTGAAATTAGCCAAACTGGAGATCATGTATCGACTGGCACGGGAAGATAATGCTTTAGAAGTGCTTTCAGAACTCCAGGAGTATGGTGACTGATTGATTCTAACAAGTTATGCTGACTATCGTTGTGGAGGTATGCAACCGAAGTTGATGTTGACTTCGTTCGCAAGGCTGTTCGCTCCATCGGGCGCCTGGCTATCAAGGTTGACGGGGCCGCAGATAGATGTATACAAGCACTGCTTGAACTCGTTGAGACGAAAGTTTCTTATGTTGTTCAGGAAGCTACTATTGTGACAAAGGACGTTTTTCGGCGGTATCCTGGACGATATGAAGGCATTATACCAAAGCTATGCGAAAATCTTGATTTATTAGATGAGCCAGAGTCAAAGGCTGCAATGGTTTGGGTCTTGGGACAGTTCGCAGACAAAATTGACAATGTCGATGAACTACTTGATGATCTATTGTTCCATTTTCTCGAAGAGAGCGTCGAGGTGGGTCTGTGTCACGGAGAAGATGATACAAAAAAACCTACAAAGTGCTAGGTACAACTCGCTCTACTCACCGCAACCGTCAAGTTATTCGTGTACAAATCTACATCGGATACGGCGAAGGAACTGGTACACAGAGTGTTGAAATGGACCACAGAAGAAGTTGATAACCCGGATCTTCGGGACAGAGGCTTCATGTACTGGCGTATGTTGGCTATGAACCCTGCTACGGCGAAGGCGATCGTACTGTCAGAAAAACCAGCAATCACTACAGACTCTGATAGGATGGACCGCGGTGCATTGGATCAATTGCTGTTGCACACGGGCACTTTGGGCAGCATCTATCACAAGAATCCCGAGGTAATTAGGCTAGTCCCTGTCTTCGTCTTGCACTGAGATGTGGCTGCAGACATTCATCAGGAATGCCGTAGGGAAAGCATTGTCAGATAGCCCCGCATTGAATTCCCATTCCCGGGCGGTGCTGATTCCGTTACCTCGACCCCAATTGCCAATAGACGCAGTCGTCGTAGCTGGACCCGGGCCAATCGAGCCTGGGGCATCAGAAAATGCAGAGCCAAACACCTCACCTCCCGTGCCACCCAAAGGATCCCAAGTCGAAACTGCAGAAGAAGATAACAATTCGGAGCATAGCGGACATGACGACGCCGACTATGGTCTACAAAGCACAACAGACCCTTACGCTGATTTGGATGGTGCTTTTGGAAGTTACCTTGTGGATGCACCACAGCCAATGAACGTAGCTAGCTCGCAACCAGACGATCTTCTATTCTGACTTGCATCACATGGCGTGGAGGTATAGGTATAGAACCATAATAGCAACTAGAACTGTAGGGTTCAAGCTGCACTCTTCCTATGTAAGGAATTATAGTGCTTAAGAAGTTGCCAGTCAGTTCCCGTCAAAAGGATGAGGAGTTTACTAACCTCGCCTAGACCGTACATTCTTCGGTGATAACTGATGAAAATAATGTTCCTATCCGACGTGCTGGTGTCAGGCACCATCTGGCTCGTGCTTGACAAGAGACGGCGCTCCGCCTTGTATGATGTATATGGGAATGCCGTATGCACGACTGAGAGCCAATATTTCTGGTTCGCCCCCCCATTCTGCAGTATCGCGAATCAACGCGCAATATCGTTCAAATTCCGTGCGAGACATGACGCCCGCGGTGTCTTCTCCAGAGAGAGAAGGGAGAAAAGGAATGAAGTCATCGGGGTGGGATTGAATGTAGTCTGCGGCAGCGTGGCGGACCAATGAGTAAGCCAGTTGAGATTTTGGGAGAACGCCCAAAGACGACAGCTGGTCTGCAACTGCAGAAAAAAGGCAATGACCATCTGGATTGATCTAAGTCGAGACGTGAGCGAAAGATCTAGGGCGCGAAGGAGAAGACGTGCTTGAAAGATGTCGAGGCCAAATTGGTCGCAAGTGCGTTTGATGGCATCCTCTTCTTCGTCTATCTCCCGCTGTAGCCGTTCCTGAGAAGCCGGGTCGACTCGTGGAGAAGCGAGTGCAATGGTGGCAGCCCTTCTCTCCTGGCGGGCCAAGAAACGCGATTTTGGGTTCTGTTTCGGAGCAGCAGAGTGTGATGGGAGTGGTTGGGGCGAAGGGGGGGATGCGTGTGTGTTTGAGTCGAGCTGAGCGAGCAGATCGTCTACGAGAGTGCTGTCGTCCTGTATGTGCGCCGGTGGTGGTGTGGGAGGAGGCTGTGGGCGGGATTTCTTCTTCTTGGCCATTGGCGCGGGATCTTTTAAGTTATCGGATGCTCAGCGTTCACCGCGTTTCCCACTGTTTCTATGGCCTCCTCCGATATCTTGGCTGCCGCGAGCACGCTTGCTTCTCTCGCGCGCACCCTCAAATCAAACGATTCTGCCGACCTTTGGCATACTCTGCGGCTCTCCGCCCACTCAATCGCAGATGCCCTGCGTGTCAAGGATCCCGTCCATGACAATCACACCCTCCTCGGAAAATCCTCTCTCCCAACCGTACTAACAAATCTTCTTTCTTTGGCTCTCCATGGCGCTGCCGTACCAGACCTTTCCTATACAGATCCAGTAAATGAGCTGCTCCGTGTCGCTGCCAACCTCTCTATGGATCACAGTGAGGCACTTATTACCTCCTTCTGTATGTTTATACTCATTATATGCTTCAGACGATAATCGGGGTCATTTGCTCGAGGCTGGATTTCCTCAGGCAACCTCATCCTTGCTAGAGAGTTACATGGATCTTGTTCCTCAGCAACAAACTCTCAAGCCTTTCCCTTTCACTGTGCCGCACCTTAATGTCATCAGATCTGCTATTGGCGTGTTGCTAAACACTAGCGTTGGTTATGGTGCTTAATCTGAACCCAATATCCATGTGTAGTCTTACAACATTAACGTAGATCCCGTTAAGGACAGACTTAATTCGCTAGAAACTGCCCTCACCATCCTTAAGCTGCTAAACGCCGTCTATCCCCCTACTGCATGGGCTCAAGCGCCTTCAGATGACGATGAAACACGGCACATCTGGACCTTGCGTGCCACAATATCTAGCTGGGGCTGGAGGACAATAACTGAACTCAAAGATGTCAAGGACGAAAGTGAGGATATGCCGCTGAAACAGTAATCAAGGTTCGCACTAAGTCACCTAGGTTTCCAGATATTCGGTCAGGACGTTTTGTCCTATCTGACCCCCGCGCTTCAAACGTTTTGTCCACCTTTCATCTCGGAAAACCGTTTGCCATTCAAACAGAGTGATGACATTCTATCTCGCTTGTTAAATGCCGATTTTGAGTTCCTGGAGGAATCCTGTACCTTAATCGAGTCACTCTCCCTCGATGTTGAGGATGTCCGATTAAGCCTCGCCCGGGGTTTCAACCTCTCCTCTGAACATCAAGGTGTTCCTTGTTTCAGTACAATGCTTGATTTTATAGAATACGGGGCTTACTCTCCTTACTGGAAATATCTCCCGGAGTCGGACATGAAGAAGAAGCAGAAAGCTCTCGACATCTGCAAGGCGGCGCTTATCAAGTCAGTCGTCGAAGTGTCTGGAGAAGAGCGGAACGGAGATGTGCTGTGGTATGATTCCGACAATGACAGGCCAGGGGGCTTGTTTGTGTCAAGAATGGTTAATTGGATCAAATCGTACGCAGATCCCCATACGTCGCATGGCCAAATGGACAGAGACGATCTTGTTATATGCGGAACATTGTCACTGGGCAACCTAACCAGAAAAGGTAAGTAAGTTCCATTCTTGCCTTCCGTCGCTTATCCTCTCTGGAACTAGAATCAATTTCAGTCGCACTTCTCTCGCCCCCTCATTCACTGGGCCCCATACTAGTATCCAAACATTTACTATGTCCTTCATCGGACATCAAGATGAAACACGGTGTAATCGGGTTGTTGAAGCACATTGCTCAGTCAAAGCCAGGATCTCCTGCCATCACTTCAATTCTTGCCCAGGTTAACACACTTCAGCAAATAGTAGAATCCCATATATGGGATGAACAGCCCGATCCGATGACAAGCATCGTGCAGTTAAGTGCAATAGGTCTTGCTAAGCACCTCTGCTCGTCTAGTCGTATGGCTAAATTTCCCTTGCCTTTCTCTTTTCTCACTCCACCAATTAGTTGATCACACGCTGGCCATGTTTGTACTGTCATCGGATGAGACAATGACTGGCTTTTCGCAAGTTCTAAACCTCATAAAACGCACAGACAATGTTGCTGTGAAGAGCGAGGGAACGCGCGTGATTGTCCATATTATTAAAACGCTGTGGCTAGGCGACAATCGTAGTACGTCATCTGAAATAACCTCACCAACCGTAATGAGTGGGAATAGTGAGGAGACTATCGAGAAGCAGCAAAGGCGCCAAGCTGCAATTCGCACAATCATCACACCTGACGTGGTGTCTGTGCTGGGGGGTTTAATTGCACGTAGCCGGCGGTATCCTGTTCTCGTGAACGAAGCGGTCATCGCACTCAGTCTTCTTAGTACAACGAAGGAAGGAGGTAATGCTATACTTTTCTGACCTGACAATGATTCATGATATTGCATCAGGACCGTTGGTGATACGAGCCATTAGGGATCCTTCGGATACAGAGCCTCCAACACCGACAGATACCTTTCCTGGTTCATTAGCCAGTAGTGAAGCTAGCTCACCGGTAACGACTCCATCTGTGGTCGGAAGAGCTTTGCCTTCAAGCTATAGTGGATTGGATATCCTGGTGTTCGTTCTTAAAAACGTCGATAATCCGGTTAATTTCCCTGTTGAAATCCGAGTCAATGCATGCGCTTTTCTTATACAACTGGGCCGAAACACAGCAGCCGATGAAATGTCCAAGGTCAAAGACGTCGTAAAGCCTGTCCTAGAAAAGCTAGTGGCCTCTGATTCTCACGTCCTCGCTGCACCAGGGAAAGAGGATCTCCTTAGAAAGTCGGCCAAAAAGGTCTTGGACGCTTGGGTGACATGAGTTTCTGAATTCCTTTGATAGACAGGAAAGGATGGGGTGCATATCTGTATTTTTAGGATGCCTTGGTGAATATAAGTGGTTTTACGATCCGTTCTTGGACCGACTGGTTATTGGCCAGTATTAATTTACATATGCACCGTCGAGCTAAACACTTGACTCTGGTAAGACGTTGCTGAGTGGATTGGCTTGCATATGAGCCCAGTTGTAATGGTGCGTCCAATGACATAACCACCATGATTGACGCAGAACTTTTAACGCACTTATCGCAGAAGGTAAAGTTTACTCGACTATTCACTCTTGAACTTTATTCTCATCGAAGAATCCTCGTCCCTGCATTAAATAGGCCTATAATGTGCGCGATGATGTCTGCTGTCACGACCGCCGCGTTTTTCGCGCGAGCACGAGACATAGTTGAGGACGCCGGCGGGGAGTCCGGCTTCGTGCAAGAGCTCGACGGTATGGACTTGAATTTGTAGCCAGAAACGTCTTATTCTTGCATAGGCATTGTGGCTGGTATTTCGATAGTCACCCCAGTCTTGGTGTTTTACAAAATGATTGTAATCATTCTGATCTCTGACGGCATGTGAAAGGCATGGAGATCTATTCAATACACAGTTAAAGGGCTTGCGGCGCTAGGAGGTGGGCTGTTGGCATTTGCCGAAGGTGGTAATAGCATTTCCTGCTGCACTGCAAGAGATATGCCTCAACAATTCCATAAAGCGGTTCCGAATTATTCTTGTCCCTCAAGCTTCCGTAATACCAATGACATACGATCAAACACCCCCGTAATACGAATGACGCAAAGTAACATGAACCTTGCCGTTTCAGGCAGAGACTTCTGGGAAGTATGACGAAACGATATTCCAGCTGATCAAGCCAACATCCCATGGATTCTCTATAAAAGCCCACCCGGCACTGTCGCCACTATCACTTGAAAAATCTCGAGCTATGTCAATCTCATCTACTTCGCGCATGGTAACGAAAAAGGTCTTAGCTGTGGAAACAGCTGAGGTGAGATATGAATCGTATCTCCGTCTACTGAACTCACGTTAAATAATTAGGGTGCCGGCGCCCTTGTCCGTAGAAGTATTGGATCAATGACTCTGAGGAACCTTTCCCCATTTCTACTGCTCGATCATTTCCATATCACAAAGGGAGCGGTGAGCCGCTTCAAGTCTTTAAAGTTCATTGGTTCGTACTGAATCAGTATCAAGGGTTTTCCGGATCACCCTCATAGAGGACAAGCAACGGTCACGTACATGCTTCAAGGGTATGTAATTTCAGATGATAGCCTAGAGTCTAAAGGTCCGTTAGTTCAAGCAGGCATGAAGATTCCGCTGGTCACAAAGGAACAATAGGAATGCATTTCCCGTGTGCGGTCTGCTTATGTCTCTAATTCTCAAGTAGAAGCCGGAGGTGTCCAATGGATGTGCGCGGGACGAGGCATTATTCATGCTGAGATGCCAACCCATTCAGATAATCTTCCTGATCCTCGGGGTCTTCAGCTGTGGGTGGATTTGCCCAAGCAGGTAAGTTGGATAGATTTTTATACTGAGTAACTTTTCACCGTCTTAACTGTTTGCAGTTCAAGATGGTGGTAAGTTGGCAATAATGCGTTCTCCTGTAATGTTCCCAACACGGCATTCCAGGAACCTTCATATCAGGAATTAGGCCCCGAACAGTAAGGACACTCAGCTTTCATTCTCTTAGTTGCTCATCTGTGTAGGATCCCAACAGCATACCCTCGAGGCCCAGATGGACCCCTAAAGATTAAGGTCATTAGCGGAAAAAGCCATGGTGTAGAATCACCTGTTCGACCCCTTGGCGGATGTTGGTACTTGCACATAATCTTTCAAGACAAGACGTCATTATTCCAAGATATACGTGAGTGGATTGTCAGATCTCAAGTTTATCCACTTCTGATGACACTTTGTAGCATCTGGCTGGACGGCATTCATCTACGGTGCGCCTGCATATTGCTATTGTGGTAATGCAAATTGAACTCCATTTAGTCCTGAAGGGCTCTGTAGCTGTCGGACCCGATTCGCCACCCATTCATGGTGCTTTCCATACACTTGTCCTATCATCTGACAAGAACCAGACTGGTGTTACAATTACCGGCGTTGAGAAGGGAACGGAATTGGTCCTCATTGCGGGTGAACCTCTGAACCAGACGGTGTTCCAGTACGGACCGTTCGTCATGACAACCAAGCAGGAAATCATGAACACCCTAGAAGATTGTAAGTAAAGTGTTTAAATTTTCGTGTACATGCTGATGTTGCATGTAGATCGCGAGGGTAAGAATGGATTTGAGAAAGCCCACGTTTGGAAAAGCATCATTGGAAATGAATAAGCATCGAAATCCCGTTGTCTTGCTACTGTACTCGAATGGTTGATATATCAAAGAATACATTATAATCAAACTTTTCGTTGTCGATGCTTGCCTGGAGCTCGTGTATCAGGCTCACTTTCGAATTCATCATCAACGTGTTGCATATTCCCCCAGACCTCGTCGTCGTCGCCGTCGTCGCCTTCATCGTCTGAAACGTGAAGTATGGCAGGTGAGTGTCCATCCCATGCAATTGAAGTGGGAATGCTTTTTGTAAACACTTTCTCGAGGATTTGTCCTCTTTGATCCTGTTGTTGGCCTACTTGATTCGGAAGCGGGAAGACGCTGTGAACGCGGGCGAATCGGTCAAGGGCGGTCGTTGCAAGCATTTTTGGCGCGATGGCTATTGAATTCACAGATCCTGATAATCCTTCATCCCGGATTGAGAAGAAGGACAATGTGACGAAAATTTACGGACCTTTGTAGCCATAGGCAATCTTCCCATTCCGAAGATCGACGGAGAATAGATTAGAACCATTATCACTTAAGAATACCTCGCTAAAATTGGTGAATGAGGGCTACAGCAAGAAAGGAAATGGTGATACTTGTCATTTTCTCCCTTTTCCATTGCTTTAACTCCCCCGACTCTACAAATTGCCCTAAATTCAACCACTGGGCGTCGGCTAACCCTGACATCATAACGGCGGGCATCTCCCAACTCCGTACCGGCCAACAGATGCGTTGAATTTGGTGTAGAATCAAGAAGTGTCAGCGATGTTATGCGAACGGGCTGGCGAAGACCGAGACCATCGTTGGCTACCTAAGGTATTCAGTGTGGGGGCGAACGTCGTTGCCTATGTCTTACATTTTTTGCGCGCCATAACTCGGCGGGGAAAAGATTATCGCTCCTTTTTCTCTTTTTATTGGATGATCCTTCTTCACGTGCGACTACTTCGTTGGAAGCTTGAAATGTCAATTCTGTACTCCAGATGGAGATATCTACTTCATCGCCTCCATAGGCGAACCTCGTCCCATCCTCTGAAAGCTTCCAAGCACGCAAACGAGTGGGGAGTACCGCTGTTTGGGATGAAACCGACGACGTATCCGAGTCTTGTGCCGGTAGAGTTACCCTCCGTAGGGCTCCATTAGACTGTACAAGAGAAGACGGTTCTATTCTGGCTTCAGGCACTGTCGTTGACAAAGACGGTAGGAACACACCTCTCAAACGCAGCAAGCCCGACAAATTTCTGCTGCTCCTTGAGGCGCGGTTCCTTCCAAGCAGTTACTAATTCGAGGGTGTCATGGTCGTCCAAGTGAAATGCGGATGTAGAGCCATCAGAGAATGCAGCTGTAAGCTGTACTTGTAGGCATGGCTACCGCTGCATGATATGGAATACATACTATCGTTGGCGCATCGTCGTTTGAAGATACAACTAGACCTTGTACCGCGGTAGGTTGTTGAGCGGGATTGTACAGCACTTTCAGAGAAAGTTTGTCCTGGGATGTGTCTGATGTATATCTTAGGGATTTGATATGGCCAAGCTCATCTCCAAGCAGAAAGCGAGTCATGGAGGGAGAACCGGCAAATTCGTGTGACACCGGCATGTGACACCGGTATGGATGCTCCTCTGAAGGAGGTTGCGAAGATTGAAAAGCTCCCCAGCAAGGGAAAATCCTATCCTGCACATGAATCTTTGGACTATCTTCTCTCCGCTCTAGACGAGGCACGGTCGCAGATTCTCGCAGGAAATGCAGATGAACAGACCTTCGTACACCTCGCCAGCTTGGTCGATGCCAGGAAGAAGGAAATAGACGATCGACAGAAGGAATTGTATTCGGCTCTGTCCCGACTGGGGAAAGCCCTGGACAAGGTGGCCCGCCTGCCCTCACTTCTCTGACTTGCATTCACACTATGACAGAAATTCCCGAATCCAGTTCCATCATATTCAAATCTCTTTTCGTCTTCTGAATCTGTCACTGCCCTAGAGAGGACAATCGCACTTCACTTCCTCAGAACCGGTCAGTTTGAAATTTCAGAGACATTTATAAAGGTCAGAAAAGCTTTTCGCTAGCTTGAATGTTCACGACCATCTCAGGAATCGTCTGTTGACATACCGGTCGAATTGCGTTCTCAATTTATTGATTTGCACGGAATATTGAAAGCTATACGGAACCAAGACCTGGGTCCTGCCCTCGTGTGCGCTTGCTGCGTGTTGTACTAATACCTTGATCTCACCGCTTAGTTAGATGGACGAAGAAGAACCGAGCCTTTTTGCAATCGCGCTCCTCGCCACTAGAGTTTTATCTTCACAGATCACAATACATACGCCTCCTTTTCTCATCGTATCCACCTAATCCATTGCCAGCCATTTCGTATGCGAATACAACCCTAAGGTCCTTTTTCCACGAGCATGAAGCTGAATTCAAGCGTTTGATGGCATGTGTGGCTTACTTGCCGATCGCAAAGCTTCAAAATTCACCTTATGCAGACATTGCTTCGCCGTCCCTTCACTCTGATCTGGAACCACTGTTTGCCAAGGAGTATTGCGCGAATCTGGGAATGAGCCGACAGGTACCGCTAAGGGTTGTAGGGGATATCGGAGGAGGAGGCGCCCTTGCAAGGATAGAGAAGGGACGAAAGGTGATGCGGGAAAAGAAGAGTGAATGGAGTCAGATTAACGAGCTGCCAGTACGACGCACTTTCTTATTACATTTTATTGCATGTTCACTTTACACAGATCGAAATCCCATTACCTCCAGAGAATCGATATCACTCCATATTCTCATGTCCTGTATCGAAAGAGCAAGCTACGGAACAGAACCCACCAATGATGATGACTTGCGGGCATGTTATCGCGAAAGATAGCTTGCAGAAGCTTAGCAAGAATGGAGGGTGAGCAGACACGATCAGTTTTGACAAGGTCAATGATTTATAGCCTAGGGCAGCCGTGTCAAGTGTCCATATTGTCCTACCGAGTCCCAGCTTAGTGCTGCGTTACGAGTGTACTTCTAGTCTTTGTACAGAATGATATTTCTGGCGTTCGACCAAACATTACCATCCTCGTGTCGAGATAGCTACTTTCTTTCCTTTGCCATATGGATCTGTGTTCGCCAACTGCAGAACTTATCAAGTTTGTCAAATCGGGACGCTCTGCGATGATGTATATGCGCTAATGATGGGGGTCTCCTTTAGGAAGACCTTCGATGGTTTCACAAACCCTGAGATTAGTAGGGAAAAGCTGAAAAATGCAGCTTTGGCAGACAGACTCTATCCTGTCGTCGGAGATGGCGCCGAAGTTTCTGGACGAAGCATATCGTGGAAGGTTTTTCCGTCGTTGATTCAGACAAGTGCTCCCGCTTACCACTAATGCATCAAGATATTCTTACTGTTGCAGGAGCCACTGGATTCCGCGCCAGTAAATCCTTCATCACTGCTAGACGCGCTAAGATATTCGAGGAGGCAATTTACAGATCTTTTGCTTGAGCATATGAGGGCACCAGATGGCAGCTATGAGGAGGATTTTCGTCTTCCAGGGTCAGACTCTCCGCCCAAACGGACGACAAGTGCTTTCAACATCGAAACGAACAATCCTTTGAGTCTTCACAAGGAGGTGAATGATTATTCACGACTGTCCAAGCGGTTAATGAATATAACGTATTTCAGAATCCCTGGGGGCAATGGTTTGAATCAGTTGAGCTTCGGAAAACTATATCACAGGACGTCGAACGAACGTACGAAAAGGCTTGTTCTGTATGCTAGAGCATCTTTCATCCTTGGCATTTCAGATTCCCCGAAATTCCTTATTTTCGCGAGTACTCCGTCCAAGTGCAACTCACCAATATACTGTTTCTGTACTCGGCGATCACTCCAGCCATAGGCTACAGACAAGGTACTATCAGCTATTTTGCTTTGGATTCCCGCCTTAACGGTTGATCAGGTATGCACGAATTGCTCGCACCACTGTATTATGCCGTGCAATATGATGCTGTGCCATGCCCCGAGGATGAGGGGGAACCTACATCATTTCAGCAGATTTGCTCGTCGAGATGGATTGCTGCGGATGCCTGGGCTTTATTCACCACTGTCATGAAGGGGGTCTCTCGATGGTATGAGTGGCGTGAAACACCAGACAAATCACTACATTTTTCGTCGCACATCCACTTGGATCTCGCGAGTGGTCAAACGCAACTAAAACCATACGTTGCACCCATAGTCGAGACTTGTAACGATATTCAAGCAACTTTATTGAAAGCAGTGGATCCTCCACTGTGTAACCACATGCAGAAGCTGGGCATAGAACCCCAAATTTACGGAATGTAAGTTTGATATCCGGCGCACATGAAGTGATTCATACAGAGCTCATAAAAGTCGATGGCTGCGATTGCTGTTCACTCGCGAGTTCAACATGCTCAATGCTATGAAGCTCTGGGACGGTTTGTTTGCTTCTGATCCTACGTTCGAACTTGCGCCGTGGATCTGCGTCGCAATGCTTATCCGGATTCGCAGCCAGTGTAAGTGATTCGTTGCCTAACGTGACATGATTGATTCCTTTCTCCCAGTACTTGCGGCAGACTACAGCGGCCAGCTAACACTGTTGCTGCATTATCCGAGCCTTGACGCACAAGCGCCGTACCATGTACTATTATTGATAAGACAGGCGATAGCATTGCAATTGTCACCTAAACCATCGACAGGTGCCACGGTTATGATGGAGAATCGGACAATACTTAATATCCCAGTCGAGGTAACACAAAATATACCCCAAGACAGGCCTTCACATATACCTCGGAATAAATCTGCTTCAACTTCTTTCGGGACCAGTAGTAGGCAACAACCTCAGCCCTCTACCAATTTTCCCGAGCTGTTAGCCCGCGGATTGCTGGAACGCGGTGAAAGTCTGGGCATCAACAAAACTGTCATGAACGCGGTATTAGAATTGAGGGTAACTCCAAGGGATCTGTGTCAAGACAGTTGTTGATTATTGGCTGCAGAAAAATATGCCAGATCTGACGGGGCCTTTCTCCCGGTCACCACCACCACACGCTCCTTCATACCCATTAACGGCCAGAGCGGTCAACGGTGGAACGACCGCCCTGGGAACCGCGCACACGGTTTGAGATTGAGCGAGAGATGTCACAGTTGCGGTCAAACAACAAGAGATTGGGTGAAGCGCTCGGATGGGTTGTTGACGTGATGCTGCAAGATGAGAGCGGAGTGCAGGACCTTGAGCGGTTGCGAAGGCGAAGGCGGGAAGCCCTGGAATCACTTGCCTATGTGAGAGATACACTGATGGGAGAGGTGTGTGAATTAGAGGAGGATAGGCTTTTGGGGGAGGAGGAGCTCAGGAGGAGGAAACGCGAGGGGGAGACCGCGGCAGCTGGGCTGCGCGTCGACGTCCGCGCACCAGCTCGGGCGTCGGTGGTAGACTCACGGCCACGCATGACGGTGAGTCGCCGAGGCGGGCGGGTAGCGAGGGGACGAGCGCCGTGGGACTACACGGAGTCGGGGTTTTCGTCGGGGGTGGGCCGAGGAGAGATGCCGCGGGTGCCACCGGCGTTGCGGAGGGCGGGTGCGGTGGAGGATCCGTTGGGGGTCAGTCGAGCCGGGCCGGAAATCACGGGACCGGGACATTAGTCGGAGGAGATCGCGTTCAGCTGAAACTTGCGCTCTGTGTTCGCCATGCTCACAAGGCTCTTCCGCCGGCCCCTTCCCTCCCTCCGTGCTTTCCATGCCTCCGCTGTACGTCCGCGTATCCTCGCCACCAGCCCCGTCAGCGCCCAGGAAGTCGCTCAGAGCTGGTCTTCGGGATCATACCCCCTTATCGAACACGAGTACGATGCCATAGTAGTGTACGATTTATAGTCTCCAGCTACATTCTTCTCATACGTCCCTTATAGTGGTGCTGGCGGTGCAGGCCTAAGAGCCGCATTTGGTCTTGCAGAAGCCGGCTTCAAGACCGCGTGCATCACCAAACTCTTCCCTACTCGAAGTCATACCGTCGCCGCGCAGGTGAGTCCATCACTGGTCAGTCGAAGTGTGCTCACCCCCTCGCATATAGGGTGGCATTAATGCTGCTCTTGGTGTAAGTTCCCATGGCGCGCTATGTTGTCACAGAGTTGACGTGGTGGTAGAATATGACAGAAGACGACTGGCGTTGGCACATGTACGACACTGTGAGTGGTTACCCATCCCAAATGGCTGTCTTGTAAGACTGTTCGCAGGTGAAAGGTTCTGATTGGCTCGGTGACCAAGACGCCATCCATTATATGTGTCGGGAGGCACCGAATACGGTCATTGAGGTATGCCAATCTATCAAGCGTCTAGGCACGTTGTGACTTTGTTTGCAGCTCGAGCATTATGGCGTTCCTTTCTCCCGAACGCAGGACGGGAAAATTTATCAGCGTGCATTTGGTGGTCAGTCGCTAAAGTATGGCAAAGGTGGACAGGCGTATCGTTGCGCTGCTGCTGCGGATCGTACTGGTCATGCACTTCTTCACACCCTATATGGTCAATCATTGCGGCATAATACCAACTTTTTTGTTGAGTACTTTGCACTGGATCTAATCATGCAAGACGGCGAGTGTGTGGGCGTCATTGCCCTCAATATGGAAGACGGGACACTGCATCGCTTCCGTGCTCACAAGACAGTTCTTGCAACTGGAGGCTATGGTCGTGCCTACTTCAGCTGCACAAGTGCACACACTTGCACAGGAGACGGAAACGCAATGGTTGCTCGCGCTGGATTGCCTCTGCAGGATCTGGAGTTTGTGCAATTCCATCCTACTGGAATTTACGGCGCTGGTTGCCTTATCACCGAAGGTACATATCATTTTCCCCTCGGTCACACTTTCTCTAACGTGGCATAGGCTCCCGGGGTGAGGGAGGCTATCTCTTAAACTCTGAGGGTGAACGGTTTATGGAGCGATATGCGCCTACAGCGAAGGATCTTGCTTCTCGTGATGTCGTATCTCGCAGCATGACAATTGAAGTCCGTGAAGGTCGTGGCGTCGGGCCTGAAAAGGACCATATCTACTTGCAGCTCAGTCATCTTCCTGCTGAAGTGCTTCGGGAGAGGCTGCCTGGTATTTCTGAAACGGCTGCCATCTTCTGTGGTGTCGATGTTACCAAGGAGCCTATTCCTGTCTTGCCAACTGTACATTACAACAGTGCGTGTTTCACCGTCTATGATAGCTCATAGCTGAATTCAGTAGTGGGTGGTATTCCGACTAGATATACCGGTGAGGTTCTTACCATTGACGAGAATGGCAAAGACAAAGTTGTCCCTGGCTTGTATGCTGCTGGGGAAGCTGCATGTGTCTCTGTGCACGGAGCAAACCGTCTTGGTGCGAATTCGCTGCTTGATATTGTCGTCTTCGGTCGTGCATGTGCCCACCACATTCGTGATACCTTTGAGCCTGGTAAACCGCATAAGCTCATTCCCGAGAATGCGGGTTTAGACAGCATCGAATTCTTGGACGGCATCAGGTTTGACTGTTCTCGTGCCGTATATGTAGTGCTCATCTCGCCGTAGGAAGGCAGATGGACCCGAACCTACTGCCAAACTACGACTCGAACTTCAAAAAGCTATGCAATCGGATGCCGCCGTTTTCAGGACTCAGGAATCTCTGGATGAGGGTGTTGAGAGGGTCAGCGCTATCTACAACAAGTTCAAAGATGTTGGAATCAAGGACAGGAGTATGATTTGGAACTCGTACGTATCGCATGCTAACGTTTATATTTGTTACTCAATCTCGTCCTAGTGATCTTGTTGAAACGTTGGAATTACGCAATCTGTTGCAATGTGCAGTGCAGACCATCACTGCCGCTGCCGCTCGCAAGGAGTCGCGTGGTGCTCACGCTCGTGAAGACTATCCAGAGGTAATTGAATTATTATTTTTGTTTTTGGTAGACGTTTACAGAAACGTGCGCCACAGAGGGACGATACTACGTGGATGAAACACACATTGTCATTCCAACACGATGTGGCATTACCCAAGGTTGAACTCACGTATCGCAATGTGATCGGTACTACTCTCGACGAAAATGAATGTAAAGCTGTCCCACCCTTTAAGCGCGTATACTAGAAAATCACATTTGGCACATGGAAGCAGCCATTCCTACACCTCCATGCTCCTTACTTGATGAGCAAATCTTGCCTCACAGTAGATACAAATTACAAGCTACTATGTGTTCAATAATAAAAAAAAGGTTCTATTCAAGACAAGGGTACATCCAAGTGGTATTGATTAAAGAGAGATTCGGAGAAATATCTTGCCCTTACGCTTCGCCCGCCAAAGTATCTTCCATCTAGCTCGCGGACCGTCTTCCACTGCTCCTGCTGGTCCTGCAAACAGAACAAAGATGCGAACGGCATCTTCAGGGTTGGGTGGGGAGGGTTGAACAAGGTGTATGACAACACGTTCAACGGTACCGTTCTTTGAGCATTCATCACCTGGTTTTAATTAGCACTACCATAATTTGGAACTTGAAAGTACTTGCCAATCTCCTCTCGCAGGCCCTCATCATCAATGTCTTCTGGGACCAACCATGTTGGTAAGCACAACAACTCGGCTGGGCTCGCCAAAGCGCTGTTTGTCCTCTTTGCCTTTGAAATCCTCATTACTGTTGACAATCTTGCCCATCATCTTAAAACTTGCGGGCACCGGTGTAGCGTTCTTGCTGTTTTTCCCCTTACCTCCTTTGCTCTGGCTCACTTGTTCAACCGTAAGCGCGTTCACAATTCCAGAGCCATCAGCGCCAAGGCCTCGACCCTCTTTATGACCCCATTTTGCCATTAGTCGTGCTGCAAACCCTTGTGGATCCGGTCTGCACCATTATCAGCTGGTCTGTCAAGAGAATATAAATTACGCTTACCTTCTGTCCTCCGGGGGTGGCGGCGTCGTAGACTCAATATCCGATTTCTTTAACGCACTGAGTTTCGCTGCAATTGCGGCGGCAGCTTTGACTTTTTCTTCAAATTCACCAGATGTGCCCGTGGGTGGCGCTGCTGGAGGTGTGGGGGCAGCCGGTGGTGCAAACGGATTATATGCCAGAGGGGGCGGGGAAGGTGGGGAAGGGCCTGCAGCAGCTAACGGCTTGCTGCCCATCGTTGACATGGCTACGCGGCGTAGATAAGCTTCCTCTCCCACAGTGCTTGGCTGAGCAACGCTCATGATAAGGCCAGGTATAGAATCCTCGGCGTAGTCAGTACTTGGAGCCACTGGCGGCGGAGTTGGTTCAGGGGGCTGTGAATCTGCAGACAATGCAAGACGACGTTGGTAAGCTTCCTCGCCTGTCAGGTTACGGGCCACTACTACTACTACTGGCGGAGGACTCGGTTCATGAGGCTTAAGGCCGGCAGACATAGCCAGCCGTCGTTGATAAGCCTCTTCACCAGTCAAGTTACGGGCAACAACGGTAGGCGTCGAGTCCGTGTCAAGGCGAGCATCCTGGTCATTATCTTCGAATCTCCCTTACAGCCGAGTCAGAGGTATTTCAATCATAGATACAAGCCACCCACCAGTTTTACGAGGACGTTCGTCTTCGGAATTCGTATATTCACTATCGGAGTAGCTATTGCTGCGTCTTGAGCGTTTCCTCTCTTCCATACGGCGCTGCTCTGCTTCCCGCTCCCTTCGTTCAATTCGCTCCTTCTGTTTCCAAATTTTATATTCATTGTAGTCATTGGGTCGGAGTGGATCATATAGTTCCATTGGGTCCCACACTTGCACAACCGGCACGTTCTTATGCTAAACGCTAATGTATACCATGCCGCTGATAAAGACAATGGATTCATACCTTCTTCCCCTTGCCTTTTCCACCGCCTCTTCTCCTGCTCTGTGTAGCTTTAAACCCGTTGACGTCCTCGTCGAGAACCATAGAAGGAGGTTTGACCTTCTTGCCCCATCCTTGAACTGCAGTCGCTGAAACTGCTGGCTGAGGTACTGGTGAAGCTTCGACGGTCTCTGGCTGTGGGATCAACGAGGGCGGTGCTGATATAACGGCAGTTGATGACAATGCAGTTGCGGCAAGACTTGTAGGCGGTACCGTTGTCGTCAGCACAGAAGCTCCAACGGGAATGCGGGGAGCGGCCGGCTTTGATTTCTGGGCATTGCGACGAATGGGGGCAAAGGCGAGTGCAGCGGACCATCCTTCGAAGTTGAGAGACGCAAATCGAAATTTTAATAGGGTCCATTAGATGAACGGTGTAACATTAAGAGATACCAGGTGTAGCTTTCCCTGCACCTCCAGAGGGGGCGGGCTGACTTGCTTCTACAGGAACTTGCGGTGGGACGGCTGGTTGTGGTTGTGGTTGGGGTTGGGGTTGTGGTTGTGGTTGTGGTTGTGGTTGGGGATTGGAGTGGGAGTCATCCTGAGGATTGTGAGGAATGAAATTGGAAGAGATGGTAGCGCCGGAGGCGGTGAAATGGATTCCACCATACAGGCCACCAGCTCTGTTGGACATGGTGGAAGGAGAACAAGATGAAGTGTCTTTTGTTGACAATGTTACACATATTTACTACTGGTACATTCCCACGCTTACTTGCTAACATCATCTGCGCCACTAAGATGGACGTGCGCTTGTAAGCAAGACATTCCTGACCTTTGCTGGGATCATGGTGCAACGGGTCAATATTACTCGACTCGATGATCCCCGGCTGGGCCTCAATTACCCCAGCTGTTGCCTTCTGGCTCCGCTTTGTCTCTCGGTCAATGTCCTCATGGCGGTGATGGTGCGGATGGTGGTGATGACTACCGTGTCCGACCATGAGGAGTATGGCCCGACACCTTGCTTGGGATTAGCAGGGCACAGCAGGGTAAATCCCAGACCCACGGCAGGTTGAGTAGTATCGCTGGTAGACATGTTTCAGATTGCGCGAGGATGGAAGCAGAGCATGTTATATACGGCTCGGATGGTGCATGACGTTGGGCTGACATCAGGCCCAGTGACCAAAGTATCGCTCCTTCGCCGCTCTGCATAATATGTGCACCGCAAAGTCTCCACCGTCAATCATCGCCCACCCATTGTGTAAGCGTCCCTTGTGATTCGGCGGCAGCGCAATCGGTCGTTCGCGCGAAAGCAGCTTTCCCGGCCGTCAACAACGGTTGCACAATATGTCGAGCTACTCACACATTTTCTGACGACGCGGACAACCGACTCTATACTGCCTCTGCTTTCCGTTCCTTCCTTGACCTGCGCCAACATGATCCAGCTCCACAATCCACCTGATTCATCGCCATAAGCTGATTCCCCAGCGTAGGTGGCACCTCTTCTTCGCCTGCCTTGTGGGGTCCTGTGGGGCAATGGAAGAGCAGAAGGTGGAGTGATTGCTCGTGACACAAGTATGGAGGTGGGATCGAGATGGGGCACGAGCTGTAGATCTGCTCTGAGATCCTTCAAGACCTGCGGGGCATCATGGGGCACGGCGGGGGCCTGCGGTCGTTGGAGCAAAGGGGCGGGCGGGGGACAGGCGTCGACAAACCAGGGCAGGCGGACGCGTCTGTACATTCGGAGAACTCCAACTTGCGGCAAGAAACGGTATGTCGGAGTTGATCTGAGTCTGAACTCCAAGTTGACCTGAGCTCGTCATGGGCGTGCGGGCAGGCGTCGTGGTCTGCGTGACCAGCTTCCTTCTAGGTCTGCTCCTACCTTGTCTGTCCGGCTTCTCCTCATCTCTTGGCAGGCGCCTTATTTACGCACTGGATTGCCGATTCTCTCACCCTCTGGAAGTCTCCCATCACCGACGAGCACCTCTGGATCGCCGCGTCGTATTACTCCATTCTTACCAAGGGTCCTGTCGAAATTCTCT
The DNA here is from genome assembly GCA_023014455.1 of Amanita exitialis. NCBI lineage: Eukaryota > Fungi > Basidiomycota > Agaricomycetes > Agaricales > Amanitaceae > Amanita > Amanita exitialis. The sequence goes on from JAEBUR010000001.1 coordinate 2,171,428, forward strand.
ATTTCTTGTCCGCCATCGTCACCCTTGGCGGGACAACCATTCTATGGAGTCTGCGGGATGGCCAGGCGGGCAATATCTTGTTTGACGGGGGTAGCATTTGTATGTTCAGTCCTCTGCCTGCTCACATGACCTCCCTCACTCGCTCACCCAGTTCTGTTCGGCACGACGATCGTCATGTATCTTTACTCAGTAATTCCGAGTGCGTTGTTACCTGCTCATTTGGAGCCCATCTGACCAGCCGACAGATATTTTCACCTCATTCAGCACTTTGCCCTCGCATCAACTCAAGGACCCATTTCCCCGCGGCCTTAGACACACGACCTTGGAGCTCGCGTCAAACAACCTTATTTGCAGCGTTGCTTTGACAGGAGTCCTTGCTCTGCAAGCAGGTCGTTTCTGGGCCGAGAGGTCTGACGAAGACGATTTTGATGCCATCGTGTCAGAGGATATAAAAGGTCAGCAGCGTGCTGATGCCAGCACCGTTAAGTCATGATCCATATCGTTCCTATCCACATGATCTATACCGGCGGAATGTACAACATATACTTTTTGCTTCACTCCATTGCGGAAATAAACTGGATTATTAAGTGGAGGCATTCTATCGAGTGTAGTGGATTAAAATATCAACTTTCTTGCACTATGTCTTCCTTGCGCGGTCTCAGTTGCTTAATTTCCCGACCTTGGCCGATAATGGATTGTGCTTCGTCATCGATGACTGTTCCCAAACCCTCTTCCTTCACCAAACCGAGCACATGATCCAGTTCAACAAAGCCGTCCTTATCCACGTCTAGTTTCTGAATCACGTTCTGCATCACTTCGTCATCGGGCTTGTGCTTGATGACCGCCAGTGCTTTCTTGAGGTCCTGCACTGATATTCTCCCTTGCGCATCTGCTGAAATCATTTGCAGAGAGTTTCCGACGCGACTGTCGTATTCCTGCAGCTGGCTATCTATTTTTGTAAGCATAGACCGAATGCGCTTCGTGAGTGCGCCGGAAGGAGACTTTGGATCCTAGATCTCTCGGTCAGCCCTCTGTGCATGCAAGACGTGTGACCGAGCACTACCTCTTCCGCTTGTAGATTTTCTTCCATTAACGCGCGCAGTTCATCACGCTCCTTTAAAACGCTGGATTTAGAAGACAAGATGGAAAGTGCTTCACTCAATTCCTTGAGCTGTTCTGTAGTCATACGAGCGTTGTCAACTTCTTGACTCTCGTGTATCAGCTACGTCTATGAGTCTTGTACTAATCTGTATTTGGATGAACTTACCTCCGAGTCTGGAAGTAAAGACTGAGCGGTGCGGGCCTCTAGTTCTGCTGCTTCTCTCGCGGCGCGACGAGCGTCCTCTTCTTTTTGTTCTTGTTCTTGTTCATCCTCAATAAGTTCTTGTTGCTGCTGGAGAACTTCCAGCTTCTGCTTATAACTTGCTTTCTCTGAATCCACTTCGAGTTCAGCTTCGTTGAGCTTGAAAAGACAAATCAAAAACACATAAAATGCTCAGACGTCACAGAAACACACCAGATTATCTGGCAATCCGCACAAGACGCTTTCTAGGCTGCGTGACATAGCGGCCTTGCTGTCTTCATCCCCAGGTTTCTTGTCATAATAGAACGCTCTAGCAAGTATAAGAAGGACACCAGAGACCCTGTTGTGAAGGTGCAAATCAATCCACGTTGAAAGTTCCTCTCGCAGCTTGGCAGGGGAGACGCCAAATGTACGGATTCCTCGGGCTTGACAAGCTGCCTGAAGTTCGGAGGTTGTTAAAGAGTCGACACCTTCAACATCAATTAGTTGATCATCCCGTCGAAGTGTTAAGAGTCGGGAACGAATTTGGCCGCGAAGGAAATTGTCTGTGCCAAAAGCATGTAGGCCCATATACCTGGACATGGACACCAGTTGAGGCCGAGACAGGTTATCAAGAGTGAGGTCGTCGTCGAAGAGTTTCGCTACGTTGATAACGTCTTCAGCCGATGGTGATTCGCCGGTTGTGCGGACCTAAAGCTATTGGACACAGGCAACAACAGTCCGGGACGAAAATACCTTGCGGAAAAACTCTTTGAACGCCGCGCTACCCAGTATGTGAGCATTGGCCTTAAGGCCTGATTCGCGCAAGGTTTCTTGTAGAAATTTGGCCATTTCTAGTCGAACTCTCAATAGCTTACGCTGCTTCTCTTCCTGAAGTGACTGTTAGGGACAAACCAAGCGGATGTGTGGGTCATGTACCGAGGCATACTTGTCCTCAAATGTTGAAGGCAGCATGTTGGGAAACAGCTTCAGGGCGACAGGCAAGAGCAGCTCCATGAAGGGAACGATAACAAAGACGGCGAAGGGGATGAGGCGCATGAGATCTTGCGTTGTACGCCTCAGCTGAGAAAGCGCGGCTGTCAGTGGAGAGTGCAGCGCAGGGCGGATGAGGGGATACCTGGCGGCGTTCGCGTCGCGTCAAACTCTCGCCCTGAAGTATTTTCCATTGTAGTTTTGAGGATATGCGCACTTCCGAGACCAGCAGCTTTGTGCCGTGCCAGTAATGCTGGGCCTCGTGTCTAACTTTTTTCCATACTCTAGTTGTCAAGGGGGCTTTGACTGTGTCTGGCAGGGGAGAGGAAGAGTAAAGACGGCGGGTGAGGAGGGGGAAAGCGGGGTGCTGGGGACGGTGATGCCTGAGCCCACGCAGGAGCGGAGGGCGGGTGCGGGGGAGCCACACGAACATGGCAGAGCGACGCGGCCGCGCCCCATGGCCCACCTGCTCGACCCCGCCTCCCCCGCCTACAAAAAGGCCCGCCGCATCGCTGCTCGCCTCAAAAGCTCTCCAAACGATGCCTGGACTACCTTTCGCGCCGCAGAGAAGCGTTACAAAGCACACTTTCCACCACCCGACCTCTCCGCCTCACTCGACCTCGCCACCCGCGAGCCGCATCGCTCCCCAGAAATCACCCAGGGTATATGGCGCGGCTCACCAGATGCCATCGAATGCACAGAAATCCGCGGAAGACAGGCTTTTATCGTTCCCCGCATACCAGGTGCGTTCCTGCTACCCCTGAGGCGTAGTCTCGCGCTCACTGCACCATCGGCAGGTCTCGTCGTGCTCCCCTCCTTCATAGGCGCTGGTTTGCAACGCGACCTTATTCGTTGGGCCCTATGCAAGCAAGTCCGCGATAACGAGACAAATCTGCATGTCCATTATCATCTCCCAGAACAAGGCCTCTGGAATGCACACCTCGAGTCTCGGCTCCACTCGAAAGAAACGATAACGCAGCCCAAAACATGTCCTCCTGGAAATCAGCCCAAATCAGGCCCCAGACACCTGGTTGACAACACGGCAGCTGCACCAGAGACGTTTGATCTCATTATGGCCACGCCGAAACCACCTCAATCACCATCCACTGCCCTGTCCCCCACGTCTGCATCTGCACTCTTGTATAAGCTCAGATGGGCAAATATTGGTTGGTCCTATCATTGGGGAATCAAACAGTATGATTTCACAAAGCCAAGAGTTCATGTGGACAGTATCATAAGGGATCTGTGTCGAGACATCGTGGAGTTCGTCGACTGGGATCAAGTCTTTCAGGGATCAGCGAGCGATTGGGGCACAGCAGGCCCTGAATGGAAGACTTGGAATGAAACGTATGGTAAGTGAATCATGACTACTAGAGTCCTCCGACTCACGTACTGTCAAGAGCCAGACGCGGGAATTGTCAATTTTTACCAGACAAAGGTAAGCGCAAGTGTTCATCAAACGTCCATACCCACAGTGCAGTCAACCAGGATACACTCATGGGACACGTCGATCGCTCGGAGGTCTGCGCCACATCTCCACTGGTGTCCATTTCGTAGGTGCATCCCCATGTCAGCTGATGCTAGGCTTACTGTCTAACAGGCTCGGCAACGCCGCCGTTTTCCTCATAGGAGGCAAAACGAGAGAGATTGAACCAATGCCTCTGATTTTGCGCTCTGGGGATGTCGTCATCATGTCAGGACCAGAATGTCGCCGAGCTTATCATGGTCAGCACGTACACTCTCATGAACGCCTGGTCGCTAACTTATTAGCGCGAATAGGAGTGCCGCGCGTCCTGGAAGGTACATTACCGCCGTATTTACGCTCGGAGAACGTTGATGACAGCGATTGGCTGATATATGAAGAGTACATGAGCACCACCAGAATCAACATCAACGTCCGCCAGGTCTTTCCTAAGGGATTCGAGCCTGGCATAGATAGATACCCTAGATATTAAATATTAAATTCAATATTCAATATTCAATATTGGCAAACAAAAGCCAACTATACAGTTCCATCGCGCATTCTCCCACGCGCATCTCGTCTCGAAAACCATGGAAAACGATCAGGTCCGCCTCGTTCAGCTAGCCCAGACCACCTTCTGACATGTTTCCATCCACTAGGGCGTTCTAGTCGACCTTTATGTCCCCCGAAAATGTGCGGCGACCAGTGCGTTGCACCCTAACATCCGACAGGCTCTGTTTGATCCGTACCCACAGATAGACTGATCACCTCAAAGGACCACGCGTCAGTGCAGATTAGCATCGCAGATGTAGATGCAAACGGTCGTGCGCTGCCGACGTCAACGACATTTGCATTGTGCGGACAAGTCAGATCGCAAGGAGAAGGCGACGACAGCCTAAACCGCCTTGCAACCAAGGCAGGCCGTAAGTGTGCTGAAAACTGCATTGATCCAGCTTACGGATCCCCGCAGTGCTACGGAACGTGTGGTCGTACCAAAAGTAACCAGCTTGTATGTAGATGAGCACGTGACATATACGGATAGCTGCGGCGCAGTGCCAGCCTGAGCTTGATGCCGTCCGATTCCTTTGACTTGTCCCTCTCAACCATATCCGTACGTTTTCTTCCACCGTTATCAGAGTGTCTGTTCCCAAGTCTCCAGTCAGATTCCATGGTTGAGATTAAATACGTTGACTCTTCTGAGAACACCGTCCCAGACGAGGACAAGTGCAGACTGATCTACAGCAAATCAAAAGTTTACGTTAATCCAACTGCCTATGCCAGAGACAACATTGCTGGTTTCGTCGCTTTGGTGAAGCGCGTCAGTCCATAGATGCAACTACTTGCCACTTGCCCTTATTTGTTCGGTTGCAGGAATCTATAAATTCAACATATCTGCTAGCATGGTTACCAGAATCTTTGCTGAACGAAAGGGGCTCCTCCGAACGCGATAAATTCATTCGAGTCGAAGAGAAAGCTATTTCGGACGAGGAAGATGATGGTGCGTATATGCTGCTCTTGGCTTGATGAGTTGACATTGCTGGTGACAGACGTCGTCCTCGTCGAATTGCCAGCAAGGAGGCCTGAATCTTATGCCTTTTCCGTACCTCTGACGTCCATATACTCCTTCATCGTCCATCCGCCTAGTCTGTCATCCTGGTGTGAGCAATTATCCGCCCATGTTTTCTGATATTATGCTCATTTTGTTGCAGATGGAACTATAGGTATTAACTTAATTAATGGTGATACACTTCCTACACTGCATTTTCACGACGACGAGTCGCGGTCAATATCGCTTCCTTCCCCTTCACCTCAGTCATCAAACACCTGGTCTGACCTATCCCCCTCCACCTCCGCCTGGCCGATCATCGCACGTACCTAAACCGAACCCATCATGGGGTGGTGAAGATTTGCTATCGCGCCTTCGATCGTATGCTCACATATTGCGGTCGACCTTGCAACCATCCCTTTTCCTTGTGGATCCGTCCCGTGCCGACATCGAAGCGCACACAACACAGATATTTCCCGACGATGCTGTCGATGATATTTTGGCTCAATCTGCCTTTTCTGGCTCATTTTCTCCTGTGCCATCTCATAGGCGACCAAGGCCACTGTCTTCCAGTGGCATCAAATCCATATTCTCATCGCACATCCGTCCTCCATCGTTCGCTCGGGAGTGTAGGTACGGATCCTCGGGCATCGTCGCAGGCACGGATGGCGCTTCTCCAGTCATTCTCAAATATTACCCGTGCAACGAGGCATGCAGCGCAAAACATTCTATCACATCCTTTGGCCAAACCGATCGTCCCGCATCTTCCAGATCCTGTCAAAAGTCTGGTAAATGCGAATGGGGAATGGGATTGGGGAAGCTGGGTAGAGAAAGGAGGAGTCGGGGAATTTGAAAGCGCTCGTGTATACTTGGCTAAATGGGCAAGGGTCGTTGCCGAGGAAGGGGAACGTGCTCGTCGGCAGGAAGCTCAGGCTTTTCTTTCATCGTCGGCGGATGTTGCAGAGGAGGACTCTTCGTTGGGAATTTTCGAGCTGTTGCACTCGACATCTAATTTACCCACTCCCCGGACATCACGCGAACCTGGACGGCCCGTCGATTCAAAGACATGGTCCAGCTTTTTCAATGAAGATGGTCATCCAAATATCAGGTTAGAAGAGATGAAGCGAGAAATATTCAGGCGTGGTATCAGCTCAGAACCTCGTTTGCGATATCAAGTGTGGCCATTCTTGCTGGGAGTTTTCGGCTGGGAAACGACCACGGAGGAGCGGGAGCGAATATGGTCGGAAAAGCGGTAAATCTTCTGCTTATCTGTTTGATCCCGCTAATCAATGTCCAGGAAAGATTATCAAAGATTGAAAAGTGAATGGTGTGGCGTTCCTGAAGTCTTCGACAGACCTGATGTCATGGAAGAACGGCATCGCATAGATGTCGATTGCCGTCGCACAGACAGAAACCATCCGTTATTCTCCATCCCAGACCATGCCATTGATATCGATGTTGATAAAGATGCTCTCAAACGCTTCACGACGATATCGCCCAACGTGGCCGATATCGGTGCGCAATCACCTAGTAACGAGCACATTGATCGATTGGCAACTATCTTATTGACATACAACTTTTACGAGAAAGACCTCGGTCAGAAAATGATCTTGCTTTGATTCTTGTATTGACGAATAGTGGTAGGTTACGTTCAGGGAATGTCGGATCTCTGTGCACCCGTCTACGTTGTTATGAGTACCGACGAGGAGATGACTTTCTGGTGTTTCGTTGGGTTTATGGAACAGATGGTACATGGCTGTGTTTCATAATGCACCTGTACTAATATTTTCACAGAAACAGAACTTTTTGCGAGACCAAAGTGGAATGAAAAAGCAGCTATCCTCGTTGCAACAGCTTATCAACGTTATGGACCCTGAATTATACAGACACCTTGGTGAGATTCATTTCAGGAGAGTGAATTCTTCAGTCTAACCGTGATCCACAGAGAAAACTGACAGTCTCAATCTATTTTTTTGCTTTCGGTAAGGTCCCATGCGTTCTGATGCAATCCAACTCACGACATGTAGTTGGGTACTTATTGCATTCAAACGTGAATTCCCTTTCGAAGATGTACTGCGGCTGTGGGAGGTCTTGTGGACGAACTATTACAGCAGAAATTTCGTGTTGTTTGTTGCTTTGGCTGTCCTGGAATCGCATCGTGATGTCATTCTGAGATACCTTGTTGAGGTAAGTATCACTCTCGCAACTTTGCGGATGCCTAATTCCATTATACACAACAGTTCGACGAAATACTCAAGGCACGTATATATCCTTTTTTGTCTTCTCTTTGGCTGACGGTCTTGCATATAGTACTGCAATGAGCTCTGCATGACAATTGAGTTGGATTCCACTCTCGCTCAAGCAGAAGTATTGTTCCTCTCATTTGCCCAACTTGTGGCAGACATTGACTGCAGAGCGAATGAGGATGGTCGTGAAGCAAAGGGGGGCGGCCTGCGCCATCGCGCTGCAGGAACGACATCTAACCCGGTAGCCCTCGGCATACCATCGCTTTCAGAAGATCTGCGGGACTTGCTAAAGACTGATCTTTGAGCCCTGAACGTTTGTTACATAGACCAAGTGCATGTACTTTTGTAGTTTACGTAAAAAATACGATGGCTAATCTTACCATTTTGCGGTCATATGCGCTACGGGAGCCTACGAGTCTCCCCAAGTCCATACTTTACACTCATACAAAATCTGCGCTCGTTATCTTTGATGCCTATCCCAAATCAATCTTCCATTTCCTCGTCCTTCCGCGAGTCCAGCACCCGCTCGCTGCTGAGGATCTGACAAATCTGCGCACGCTCGCACAAAAGGACATAGAACTCGCAAAGGAAGTATTTAAAGAGTTGAAATCTGTCGCCGAATCTCTCCGGCGAGACATTGAGGCAGAGATGATCAGGCGCTTCGGTTTTAAATGGGGCATATGGATAGGAATCCACGGCGCTCCATCCATGGTGTGCGTGTTTCGCGTCGGTAATTGCTCACATTGAAATATCTGATGGGTAGAGTCTAGACATCTGCACCTTCATGTGCTATCCGCCGACTTGTGCTCGGAGAGGATGAAGAACAAAAAGCATTACAACTCTTTCCATCCCAAACTCGGGTTTTTCCTTGACATTCGACAAGGTGATATCTTGGTATGATGCAACGCCGTCCTTTCGGACATCGGTAAGATAATGTCCGTTCCATTATTGCCGAATGCACTGAGATCAATTAGGTGATGAGTAGGAACCAGACGATGTACGATAAGATGTTAAAAGAGCCACTCTCTTGCTTTCGTTGTGGAAAGCCGATGAAGGAACATGCCTATCTTGAAGCAACATTTGCAAGAAGAATGGGAAATGGTAAAGCAAGAGGAGCTCAAAGGACAGAAGAGTTCGGATACAAAGCGGAAGCAGCTTGTAGAGGCTAGTTCATCTCAGGAAGTCGGGACTGACGTGTGCTAAACAACTTGCCGATTCTATTCTATTCATCCATTTACATTTCTTTTCTGGGACCTCAACGCAGCTCACTTAGTGAGAGTCTTTCCTTCAGCTTCTGCCTTGCCAGCTTCGTTGCTCACTTTCAGCCTTGCTTCACGGGTGCGTTCGCTAGCTTCGCGAATGGCCCAAGTGAGCTCATATGTCCTAACAGCATCTATTGGTAAGAGTCCATCAGTGCCAAAGAACGACAAGAAGGGAACACAACTGACCGTCGTAAGTGCTGAGAATCTGTGACGCCTCTGGGTCTTCTTCTATATCTTCAACAACATCGATGAGGTTTGACACTTCAGAGAAGAAGGGATCATCATCGGGGAACGTGTACGTGTGTTCGTGGTCATCCCCCGGTCTGCGTACGTAAAGCACGGGTAACACGTAGGGGTTCACCAACCTGCAGTTGTAAGCGAATTCAATAGGCAGCACGTCATTTATGCGAATTTCACAAACTTTAGTGAGTAGCCGTCAGCAAAGACCTCAAATTCACAGCTATAGTTGGTGCCTTGTAGGCCAACGATGTGAGTGAAAGTACCAACGGCACCGCTGTCATACTTCCTAAATATTTTTTTTTAGCAAACCGGATTCACAGGCCACGACGATATGAATACCAAGTAGCAGTCGTAACACGAGGAATGCGATCTTCGGGAGGAATTTGACTCTCATCAATCGATATTTTGGACAATTGCCCTGCATTTTCATCCCACTCAAGAGAATGTGCTTGGACGCTCGTGTAATCCACTTCACCGCCAAAGTAACGGGAAAGATCGCAGAAGTGGGTTCCTTGCTCTATAACCGGACCAGCACTGTTGGAACGCTGGAACGTCATGTCGCTGGAATCGCTTGTAAGAGTAAGTGCCTACCTTTTTGATTTGTTCCACCAATCGGGCTTGGCAATTTTCTCATATGCACAAGCATAACGGGCGATGGTTGACATCACGATCAAATTATTATCATTGATAATCTGTTTCATCATTTGAACTGCCTTCAGGTACCGGAGCATATATCTGGCCAGAATGAGATGCAAGGACACATGTGGGCACGGAGAAAACAGACCCAACGGAGCAGACTGTTCTACTGTCATGAATCATTTTGGCAATCTGATAACCTTCTTGAATCTCATGGGCCGGACCAGTTGCGATTGGTTTCTCAACAAATAATCCGACGCCTGGGAAATGTTTGAGGATTTGCAGTTCTATGTCGCGACCAGGTTGCAAAGATCCGCGATACATTGGCGGGCTGCCGATGACGACGATTTTGGGCCGCTCGTTGGGAGTCATATTCTTGACAAACTCTTCAAAGGACTTATAGACACGCGTATCTTGATATGCAGAGACGACAAAGGAATCACACTTCTTTTGCAGGACAGCCGTAGCTCGCTCGATTGCCGGATCTACTATGGCTACGACTTTGAGGCGACGACCCAATTTACTGGCAGGAAGGAGGGTATATGCGCCATTAATTACACTAGAGAAAACTCACTGTTCAAAGCGGAATGAATGATTCCAAGGGCCTTCGTCCGATCCTGCGGTAAGATGTTTAATCGACGGGAACGGGGAAAGAAGGAAAGAATTGATGATCACCAAACATAATGTTTCCTGCACCGATGAAGAGAACGTTGAAGTTATCGGAACCACCAACATGGCTCACTCTGGAGGCGAGATGAGATGGGAGAAGAGAGGGGAAGAATATACATACTTGTCCATGGGAATGAGTCTCCATGGGTCGATGGAAGGACGGCGGGAGGAGAGGCCTGAGCCGCGCCTGTCTGAGAGGCGACGCTCGACCTGGGAGGGTCTGCGGGACATGGTGGTGGGAGATGAAGAAAAATGAACTGATATGATATGGGTTTAAGTATCCAGGTGACAAGTCACGCAGCATCTATTGCCCGCGCTCTTCCATAATCTTCTGCTCCTTCTGCCCTAGCTCCATTCTCCTCCGCTCTGCCGCCTCCAGTCGGTCGGTCACCGCCTTCAGCTCCGCTTTCAATTTCTCATTCTCCTCCGTCAGCTTCAGGATGTTTGATGTTCGCTTTTTGACCCTGTCCTCCCTGCCCGTTGTTTCCTCATGTTCGCACTCCAGTTCTCGCCGTAGATGCATTCACTTACACACTGGGTCCGATGATTGACGCAATGTCAAACTCAAAGTCGGACTTTGGTATATCCGGTAGCGCCACAGGAGTTTTGTTCTCCTCGATCTCGGTTGTGTCGCTGATGCTCATGTAAATACAATACTGCTTTGAGTTCGATGATGACATACGCGATGTTGCCTTTTGATTCCACGTTGTCACCCATCACGGTCGCTTCTGCTGCTGTTGCGTGATTGAAAGTGGTGTTATGGTCCAGGATTCGATCAGCCTTGATAGTTAATTTATACGCGACGTACCTTGTTCCCAGGCCACCAACCTGATGCATGCGGTGAGTATACTTATGTAAATGCAAGCAACTCTGAACATGCATCAATTGCAGGCAGGTGCCACCTCCGGCTACTTCCTGATCATTCTGTCGGTCCTGTTTTTCGCTCTCGGAAGCTATGCTATCCTCCTTAGTGCTTTTCTACCAGTCACAACTTACCCTGTACGTATTTAAGACGTCGCACCAAACCCGTCACACCTTCACATCTATTTGCTAGTTTCTCAACGCCCTGGCCACAGATTCGCATTACAAGTACTTTGCTGTTCTCATCGTACCTACTACCGCATACTTTATTATCGCAAATTGGATCGGGTGGCAATACTACCAGAATTCCTAGTTAGCTAGTAACAACAAAATATTATTACATCATATGATATACAGTAAATAAAATAAACACGATCCAAGGGTTCCCCGTTCATGCACCATCTCTTGATCGAAGTGATTTGTTTTTTCGCTGGACCTCTCGCAATTCAAGCCATAGCCTGCTTCGTTTCTCTCCATCCATGACAGATGCCTTTGAGCCCGAGGTGCACGTGGAAGGGACATCGCGCGTAGATCTGGTGGCAATGGATGTATTTGATCGGGTTGGACTAACTTCACGTCGGCGTAGCGCAGAAATTGAAGACCTTGCTGGACTTGTGTCGCTCCTCTTCGTCCTTAACACGCTCGCGATGTTGTCTTTGTGGCTACTTGGCCGTGAGAGGAACGTAGATATTGAGGGGATAGACTCGTGATCTAGACTATCCATCCGGTCATATCGTCGAGTATCTGCCCTAGTGCTTCCAGTAGACCTTGGCATAGCTGTTGGCAAGCGAAGATACCTTGCACGTCTGCCAACCAGTTTGTCATCGTGACAATGTGTCTCATTGATTTCACTCACGCTACAGCCTTAATGGCCATTTCTGCTCGGTACATTTCGGTCCACTTCTTCATGTATCTCGCTGTACGACTTACTTAGCACCTTGCCACATATCTAAACTTCGCGAAACACATACAAAGTATAGCGATCTGATACGCTCCTCGAGCTTTCTTAGCTTGCAATGCAGCAGGTAGAGCAGAGCGCCAAACTGCAAAATACTTTGCTTTGACATGTATCGCATGAAAACGCAACGCAGGGAGTGACTGAGAGAGAGAGAGAGGAACTTATCGACACACTCGACGCCGACGGAATACTGACCTTTGTTTTTGAATGCCACACGCCGAAGGTACGGAACATTAGATTACGACGATTTTGAAGAACAACATTACGCTCCTTTTGATTGTAAGTAGCCATCGAAGAAGAATCATCTTGACTGACCATCGTGCGCAGCTTCTCTTCAACGAAGCGTTCTCTCCACTTGTCCCACGCCTTAGCGAGGAACACTATATTTATTTCCTCCTCTTTTTCTTTCAGAGTAATGCGGCGGCGACGCGCCATTCGTGTAGCTGCAAGCCAACGATGGAGGAATCTACGCAAGCATTCTAGACAATGTTTGCCAACTACAAGGATCGCAGACATTAACACACCTTCTCTTTTAACATACTGATAACTTTCCATGAGACTCAACTCCTCCGCATGTCGGATGCAGGCAGCTTTCCACTTCCTGAAAGCAATTCTACAATGCTATGGATTGATAGTTGAATTTGATGATAAATCATCGTGGACTAACACTTGAACAGATAGGTCATGTTGTTGCGCTACCTCCAGCTCTCGTAGCTTGACTCTGATTATGGCTTTTGTCCAGTGGTCGAGGGCATCTCGAGCGAGGCGCTGCATCCAGAGTAAATACCTTGGAGATGTGGAAAAAGACGTCATGTAACCTTAGCAACCATGTCTTGAATAGCCTGCTCTGATATCCTACGAGTTCGTGTTCGTTGCGCTCGTTGTGACCACCCTTGACAAAAAAATCAGCTATGACCAAGGTGGAGAAAGGAATCACTACCTGAAAACCACTTTTTTAACTGGCTAAGCTCAAGACTTTTCAGCAGAGCCTCGCGTCGTCTTTTTTCCAGCTGGAAACGCCAAATGCGCCAAGTCCGACGCGTGGCAAAGAACTTATCAGCTACTCTGGCCAACTTGGCCCTTTTCAATCTCGTTCGTAATGCTATGCGCCAGGAGAGAAGCATGTGGTCCAATAATTGCATCGAATGACGCTGCGTCGCATAAGCATAGGCATTTTGACGTGTGATGAAATTCTGCCGCCAAGTTTTAACCGCGGTGACTAGCACACTGGACCGAGACCTTGTCGCATATTGAAGGGCCCGATCTGGAATAAAAGTTAACCTGAATGTCACAGCGCATGTCACGACGTACTTTCATTCTGTTTCCGCTCGTATAAACGCCTTTGCCAGGTAAGCATGCTCTCTCTGAGACACCTCAAATTTATCACTCGCTCCAGAAGCACACCACTCTCTCGTGCCTTCCAGATACGCATGATCGCGCGGAGAAGTAGATTGTGTTGTCGTGCTATGTGCTTATTGACCCTGTCGTCCATGCGCTAAAATATTGAATGAATTAGGTCAATCATTGAGCACATTGTTTTGTCATACATGTAACCGGTCGCGTGCCGCTTTCCATGACTTTAGCGAGTTCTGCGCCAGGGAAAAGTGATAGAAGGCTTGAGCAGTTTGAAAGTCTCTCCTAAATGATAAAATTTTTTATTGAACATGCATTTGGCTTTGACAAAGACGTACGTGCGCTTTCTCCAAATTGTCACGACGCGTTTCATCGCCTTTATACAACCTCGTTTCATAACTATCTTTTCAGTTAACGAGAGCTTCAATGCGTGATTCCACTTCATCCAGATCTGTATGACCAGCCGTCTCGACGCAAGTCGGTGAACGTCATCTGCGATCGTGTTCAATCTGTCAACCTGTCCGAACTTCATTTTCCAACGCTTGAAGAAAGCGAGAGTTAGTTGCAAATTATAGTTCTGAGAAGCGAGATGTAAGTTGTAACGACGCCGCCATTGTGCCCAGGCGTATTTCTCAATCCTATATTCCTGTTTATCTTGGACTGCTTTCATCCTCATTCGCATATCCTGCCGCCATCTCTCTTGTCGTCTCAAGTTTAATCGGTCTACCCAGAGGTTAAAATACTGTTTTAAGCGTTTCCTTCCCAATGTTATCATTGCACGTTCGTGTAGCAGTTGCCGTGATGCCAATTTCTTGCGCCAATACTGCAGAGTGATACGCAGTAGTAAATTATCCCTCGCTTCATCGATCTGTTTACCAGTGACCTTCCACAATCTTCAGAACCAACAAATGATTGATATTTGGAGATTTAACGTACGATAATCCATTCGTACCCACTTTTCCAAGTGCCCCAAAAGCGCTCAAGTAATCCATCTTGGTAAATACGCTGAGCCTCGGCTTCATCTCGCTCCATTTGTATCTTTTTCCATGCTAAGTCTTCGTTCACGACACTTCCTTTTCTCTTTCGTGCGGTCGCAATTGCTTGTCGAGCAGCGGAAGCATCTACTGGGGTATTCGGCTTTATACCGATCCGCCGACCCGATCGTGCTACTGAGAGCACCTCTTTATCTGTCGTCTTATAGGATGGAGGAGCAGTTGATGGACTCCCATTATCCTCCGACGCTATTGACCCAGCCTCGCTCCGAAATGCTGATATTGGACGAAGATCTCGATTATGCACGGGGGCACGATAAAATACATTCCTTTCCCTTGAATCAGTCGTAATTTCCGAAGGGCATGGAGAGCTTCGATACGGATTTTGGGGGGTATTGTGATACTGCGCGACGATCTCTATTTCTGATGGCTGAGGCGCCAATCTTTTCTGTTTTTCGCTAGAAGATGAGGACTTCTGTATATGGTTGAAATCTCGAGAAGACCTCTGGCGATCTCCACGCTTGCTGCTATAACTGAATGTGTTTTTGACCTCGCTCCATTTTTCTCGCCATGTTTCCCCCCTCCAATTCCCCACTTTCAGGAGTTTGGCATAGCCAACAACTTCATCATTTTCCAGACCGCGATCCGCCAACACGCCGTTGTAAGCCTCGAATACGGGCATGAACCCGACAGCAGTTGGACCTACGCGTTCGAAAACGGCATCAAGAAAATCTATCTCTTCAGGACTCAGATCTTTTAGCTGTTGCTCCGACCTGATTGAAAGGTCGGCTGGAGATTTGCGTCGAACAATCCGGGCGCGACGTGCTGGAGGAGATGCTCTTGTTGGCCGGAAATCAGGCATTCGCGCGTCAAAGTTCAACGCGTTATTTGCCTTTGTTTACTTCGCAATCAGTTCAGCTCGTAAATCAAAAAAGTTAAAAGGGAAATTGATTCTTGCCAGCGATAAGATACAATGTAACTACAGGTCCTCATAAGAATGCAAGCTGATCATGGACGAAACAGGACATCTAGTCGACTTCCTCAACGCTTGGTCCTTCCTCGCTGCCACCGCCAGGGAAACCTCCTGGAGTCCCGCCTGCAGCACCACCGGGGAAACCGCCTGCAGCACCACCAGGGAAACCGCCTGCGGCACCACCGGGAGCACCGCCTGCACCATAAATTTTCATCATGATAGGGCTATAATTTGATTGTAAGATCATTGCAACAGTATTTCATATGGCGACATACTTGGCGATGCCTTCCAACTCCTTCTGCTTAGATTCGTATTCGTCCTTGGAGGCTTCCTGAGAGTTGTCAAGCCAAGAAATTGCCTCATTCACCGCTGCTTCCAGCTTTGATTTATCTTCAGGATCGAACTTGCTTGCTAATTTCTCGTCGGACAGCGAGTTGCGGAGGTTATATGTGTATGATTCGAGACCATTCTTCGCGGTGATACGCGCGGCAGCAGCTTCATCCTCAGCTAAAGCGTACGCGTTAATGAATGTCAAAGACAAGCTGATATGATCCATTACCTTTGTATTTCTCGGCTTCTTGAACCATACGTTCAATTTCTTCCTTCGACAACCTGCCCTTGTCGTTGGTAATCGTAATGCGGTTCGACTTGCCAGTCGTTTTGTCGGAGGCAGAGACATTCAGAATACCGTTGGCATCAATGTCGAAAGTGACTTCAATTTGAGGAACACCGCGCGGCGCTGGAGGGATCCCCGATAATTCGAACTTGCCAAGCAAATTGTTATCCTTCGTGCGTGCACGTTCTCCCTCATACACCTGGATGAGGACACCCGGCTGGTTATCCGAGTAGGTTGAAAATATTTCCGATTTCTTCGTTGGCACCGTTGTATTGCGCTTAATCAACGCGGTCATGACACCACCAGCAGTCTCAATACTAAAACTCCTTGAATGGCAACGTCGAATGAGTAAAATCAAGTACTTACCCTTGGGTAAGCGGCGCAACGTCAAGAAGTAGAAGATCCTGAGTTTTCTCTGACGTGTCACCGGAAAGAATGGCCGCTTGAACTGCAGCACCGTATGCGACGGCTTCATCAGGGTTAATGCTCTTATTAGGCTCTTTTCCATTGAAGAAGTCGGAGACAAGCTTGACGATACGAGGAATACGAGTAGAACCACCAACCAGCACGATCTCGTGTACGTTGCTCTTGTCGATCTTCGAATCACGGAGCACTTTCTCGACGGGCTCAAGAGTGTTGCGGAACAGGTCTTGACAAAGCTCCTCGAAACGAGCACGAGTCAAGGACGTGTAGAAATCAATGCCCTCGTACATGGAATCGATTTCAATGGATGTTTGCGTAGCTGAAGAAAGTGTACGTTTGGCGCGCTCACAAGCAGTGCGCAGACGACGGATAGCACGAGCGTTTGATGTGAGATCTGGCAACCAGTCAGCAGTCAATTTTTAAAAAGACACGGCTAATAGTCTGGTACCTTTCTTGTGTTTACGCTTGAACTCCTGGACGAAGTGGTTGACAAGTCGGTTATCGAAATCCTCACCGCCGAGATGAGTATCTCCAGCGGTGGCCTTGACCTCGAAAATGCCTTCCTCTATTGTGAGGAGGGATACATCAAAAGTTCCTCCTCCCAGATCGAAGATTAGGACATTGCGTTCCCCGATTACTTTTTTATCGAGACCATATGCGATAGCGGCCGCAGTTGGTTCGTTTATGATTCGGAGGACGTTCAAACCAGCGATAACTCCTGCATCTTTTGTCGCTTGACGCTGAGAATCATTGAAATACGCAGGAACAGTCACGACTGCATTGTTGATCGTGTTCCCTAGATATGACTCGGCGATTTCCCTCATTTTCGTTAGAACCATGGAAGAAATTTCTTCGGGTGACTAAACGCAAATTGAGAGCTCATTCACGACTTTCGGATGATGGGACCTACAAATTGTTTGTTCTCGCCTTTGTATGTTACTTCAATGTACGGCTTGCCAGTTTTGCTCACTACTTTGAAGGGGAAATGCTTAAGATCGGATTGCACTTCAGCATCGTCGAATTTCCGGCCGATGAGACGTTTAGCATCGAAGACACTGTTCACAAATGTTAGTGCGCAGACCATATTAAGCCAGATAATCTCATAATCACGTGTTGTGAGGGTTCATGGCAACTTGGTTTTTAGCGGCGTCACCGATCAGACGTTCTGTGTCGCTAAAGGCAACATAAGATGGAGTTGTGCGATTGCCCTGATCGTTGGCGATAATCTCAACACGATCATTTTGCCAAACACCAACACATCTGGACATGAGACGTGAGTAGTTCTAATCGCAACGACAATTCGACGCACGAATATGTGGTGCCAAGATCAATACCGATGGCTTTTACAATCATTATGGCGATAGGGCTAGTGCGATTAAACTAAGTTCGCTTCGGGGAACAACTGGCTGTACCTTCAAGTGGGTATGGGATACGAGAGAAAATTTGCACTTCGAGTGTTTTATATCAGCTTACAAGCTTTTGGAATAGACAAGAATCTCAACGAATTCTCTGGAATCCTGATGAAGTCACGTGAACATCATGCCCCAAACAGGGAATTGTGAAACCCATCATGACATTAATTTAAGCATCCTAACATTTAACAAAGTCGAGAGGAATACTACTCTTCACCGTTTGCACAACTGTATAAGGACTGTAGGTGTACTTGAGAAGCAACAAAAGGCAGGTCAGACACAGAACGAAATAGAATATGAAATGATCCCCAGTGGGAGCATAATACAATGCAATGGCCAGAGCTCGGCCACACTGTATTCAACACTACTAGGATCATATATGGCGAGTCCCGAAGCTAGGCCAATCATCAAGACTTCTATGTGCTTCAAGATCACGCAAGACGGTCGGATCCACTATTCGAGAGAGAAAACATCATTAAAAGAATTGAGGCAAAAAGTGGAGGTTTACACACCTGGAAGTACGCTCCTTCTTCGCGTATGCATTCCTGGAGAGGAGGGGGAGCCTTCCGGGTGACCGACATCAGGCAATGGTCTCTACGAGATGATATTATTAAGGAGACAAGCTGCAGCAACAAGCACCAACATACATCAAACCCGGGGTCAGCCATTGGCACCCTTTCTATGCCATGTTCATCCAAGTCTCCCGTGACATCGTCTATTGACGCTGCATTCAATTCCATAGACAAGTTCAAGATGTCGGGTTCATCAATAAATGATGGTGGAGGGGGTAAAGATCGTGGTATGTCAAGCAATCCGGAGGGCAGCGCGCCTCCGGCATTATGAATAGCTCTTTCACGAACTTTTTGCCAAGTGTTATAACGGTGAATAGCCAACTCCTGCTCGCTGAGCATGTTGTTAAAACCATATATAAGTACGATGCACTGACGTACTTGATTCTGCGTTGCTTATACTGACGCATGACGTCCTCAAACAGATCTGGATTGATCTCCATAAACATCTTCAAGGCATTATACACCATCCCGTGTATGGTTCTGAAGGGGCGTTGGAATGCGGATGATGCTGGGGAGGAATACATACCTGTTCCAATGTGATTTAGAGTTTCCGTATAGCGCAGGAAAAACGAGAGGAAGTATGACCGGTAGGTTATCACTCATAAGGTTGACGATGTATTCATTATTCCAGTACATCAAAGCGCGCTCCGCCACTTGGAAATGTTGGCTATTGATACACCTCGCGATCTGTTGGAACAATGACACTTGTATCTTCTGAAATTCTGCAGGGTCGGTCACATCAAGAATTTCTTCAATTTCATTGAGTAACATAACCTCCTTCGTCGAATTAACCTTGGGCCAATATTTCAAGAGACCCAACATCACGTCTTTGCCCAGACTCGGGTCCTTTTCCAGAAATTGTACTACGCAGTAGGCCAGTTGGGGATGGTATAATTGAAGGCTCTTGACTTTGTGTAGCGGAATCAGCACTCGAGTGAGGAAAGTTTTGTGTTCTTCCTTCAGAGGTAACGCAAAACCATTGATAATGGACCCCAGAATTTCCAATAGTTCGGCAATGCCATTGTGGCGTTCGGATTCGTAAATGAAATGGTAGAAAACGTTGTTGATGGATCGGCGGATGAAAGCTCGTAGGTTCAAGAATTTCCCATAGATTCGGTGTAGAGTCGTCTTTAGAAAGTCTCGCTCTCGAGGGTCTTCCGAATCAAACAACTCAAGAAGATTGAGCACGAAAGGCTGGTCGACATATCGCTTTGCCATGTTGGTGTTGAAATCGGGACTCTCCACGAAACGGAGGAAAAATTCATAGACGATTTGCAGGTGTGGCCATGCCAATTCCAAGACCGGTTCGTCCTCCTCTGGATCAAAGGCTTCGCTCGTTGGATTGACAGGAGGGGGTATGGATCGAAAAAGGTTGGTTGCAAACTGCTTTGCGCATCAATGGTTGAACCTTCAGTTTACGCGCAATCATACCATGCCAACAACCTCTGGGTATATGTTCTCCGTGATAACTCCTCTTTGCGTTGTGATATATTCCAGCATTTCGTGCAGTGTTTGGGCTTTGACTTGCTTGCCCTTTAATTCTGAACTTGCGTCATTGAAATCAAAGATAACTCGGCACTGGTGGAGTTTTTTTATAAATAGCTGTGGCCGTTCGGTTGGTGGGGTTTCTTTTCCAGATGAGCAAAAGGATGCATTGAAACCATGCACATGTACTTACCGGCGAATGGTGGCAACTTTTCGATTTCTACTTTTTCGGTAACGACGAACCTGCTACTTCGCTGTTTTCGGGGAGGTTTGCCCACTATGGGTATCGTGTCCTTGGGCCCACGGATACGATTTAAGGGGGTTGTGCGTGGCAGTGTAGTATTGGAAAAATCTACGCCGAGCGAGTGACGTTCGTTGTTGTTATTATATGGACCTTGTCGGTGCACCGGGTCCGATGATACCTCCGGGCTAACGACGACGATAGGGGGTGTGGATGAAGCGTTATCAGCGGAAGATCTACGATCAGGCGTGGCAGGGCCAGAGGAAGCGGATGACGAAGACCGATGGGATGACGAGGGACTGTGGGAAGGAACGGAATGACTAGAAGAATGATGATTGGAGGCATTGCCTGGCGGCGGTAGAGGTTTGGCAGTATTTGGAGGCGGTGGTGGGGGTGCGGCTGCTTGATGATTGCTGGATGACGCGGATTGCTCCCTCGAGTCCCGCGACTTTCGAAGCTGCTGGAATAGTGTTCAAACGCGCGTATCACGATGATTGGACAACAAATGCACTCACGAACGTCTTCTTTATGCCTTTCATCACTCCGCGCGTGAATACACGGACGGAAAACTGAAGAGGCGTGGGCAGCGGTGACGCCAGGAAATGCTGGCCGCGGTTTGAATCGATGGACAACCGTAGCCAGACGTGACAATGCAGTGACAGGTCACATCAATAGCAGAGGATGTACAACCTGAGGCAAGTTGCCTGGGCCAAACTAACAAATGGCTTCTAAGGGTGCTGGAGATATATTTTAAACCAGGTTGGTGTATCCTGCGTTGAGAACCTGGGGAGCAAGTGCAGGGCGCAGCGATGGTAGTCGTTATTGTCAAGCCGTGATTGTCACGAGGTCGCGATTGATGCAGATGAGTCTTTGAATACTCTTGTTCTCAGACTCCCATCTTCCCCATGGCTGGTTCGTCTTTCTCGTTCTTTCTCGTATCTATCCTAAGAACTTTCCAGCCATCTACTCTGTTTACACGTCTCCCAACCATCCGCCCATTCCGAATCATCTTCCTACGCTCATCGTCACTCCCCATGGTAGCAGCCATCCCGCGCACCGTTGCCATCTGGTCTCACCGTATTCTAGGCCAGCCTTCTAACATACTGTACTCCTATTTGCATACGAATTTCGTGAGTTGTTACTTACTCTGATCCATGTCATAAGTCTCAACCTCATCAGAACACGGAGAATTATCTGCTGACGCCATCTCCTCAAGGAGATTTGTGCGTTGCGAAGCTTTGCCCTCCACGACTTAAAGACGCTGGAAATACCTCCTCTTCTGATCCTGGTCACTCATCCGTCTCATCTGCTCGCGTCGTTCACTGCGAAGCTTCACGAAACCTCAAATGGACAATTGCGAACACTGGTGTTATATCCCCCATATACAAGCTATCCCTTCCCTCTCCCGATTCACCGGATCTTCCACTGTTTCAGGTCTCTAAACCTAACCCAAACGCAACGTTTTGGAGCATGTTCTATTTCGCGTACGCCGGACACAATATCCCACCAAAACGCATCGAGTTTGGTAAGATACAGAAGAACCCCCCAGGTCCTAATGGAGGGGGCACCCGTATAAGCATAATCGGGAAGACGCCTGAAGAGAAGGCTGTCTGGCAGACACTAGGAGAAGGAAACGAGGACTGTGTCGAGTGGGTTGTGTTGTGCGCTGCGTTGAATCTTCTTGAGTAAGAGATGTTTGATCCACCCAAAAATGTCTTTAGGGTCTTATTTCCATTCTCAGTGACGAGATTTTGAAAGCAGCTGAGAAAAATCCACCTCCCGGTCCTGTAGGCCGTCCATCGCCTGTGACTTTACGTGACCCGGGGTCAGCGGCACCAGGCCTTGGACCCATAGCGAATGGCCGAGCTCCAGTTGTGGCAGCCACTGCACCACCGCAACAACTGCACCAACAACCACCGCAGCTAATGCCTCAACGTCCTGTTCCTACTCAGTCACACTCTGCTCCTGGTCCCATACGTCAGATACCTGCTGGGTATCAGCAGCCACAAAGGGGCCACCCTCAAATGCCACCTGGGCAAGGACTACCTTTAGCCGGCTACGTCCCTCAGCAAGGCTACATACCCAATCAAAGGATGCCTCCCCCTCAGATGCGTGTTGGTGCGTCTATGGCACCGCTCAGTTACGCTACTAGGCCGCCACCTCCACAAGTTCAACCTCCAGGTGTAGTTCAAGCCCAACCGAGTTTGAACCAGACGAGGAGATTTTGATACCTTTCTACTATGTGATACCGTTGTATGAACTTTTCTATCCTTCCGTCTGTAGTTCTACGTGAAACGAACTTTGGACTCGGGTCTGTAAGTGATGTCGTTATTCCTGTATCCTACATGTTTGGTGCACATCATAACTTGCTAACAAGCTGCTCTACGACGTCCATTGAAATCGCTGAAATATCATTAGCATTTATCCAAACCATATCAACACAACCAAAGGCTCACATTTTGGTCTTTCTAGCGGTAGTCCAAGAGCTGTTAGGGTGTGAATAATGGAATCGTGCGAGAGTTAAGTTAACGAACCTCTCGCCCAGACCAGTTGCGTCAAGGCTCCCAGAGCTAAATGTCTGATCAGCATCAGGTAAATGGTCAAGTGATCTGTCTGTACCTCTAGAAACACCGAAAATGACGGTGTAGTACTACGAAAATTTGCTGAATCAGGGACAAGGACATCATCAAATATGCACACCTTGAATTCCGTTAGACCATAGTGGTATAAGACACAACCTGTACAGATGGATAAGGGTTTGCGAACCAGGAAACATTCGAGATTTACCTGATGTTGCGTCGACGTTGGGATAAGGGTTTTGAGTCTAACTAAAATTCAGCATAGTTTCACGTATAGTATAGCATTATTAGGACCTTGCCATGCTCCTTCAAAACACCGGGAGCTACTTCAGAAGTCTAGTGCAAATCAACTATCTGAGTGAGTGGATTAGTATTTGCGTCTCACCATGTTCACCAAGCGGATGATGGGACTGTCATTTAACTCTAGGCGACTGGTGCAAAACTCTTGAAGCGCAATAAACCGTGGATCAGGATTGCGTAGAACTCCATGGCCATATCTAAAAGATATGAGCACTCGATTTCATTTTCCACTTGATCATACCCTGGAACAACTCGTCCGCTCTTCAGTGTCTTCCACAGGTAGTCTTTGATGTTATCGTGTGTAATTCCTATTCCTATTTCTTTCTGCATGGCCAGTTGCCATCTCAGTACTTCTTGATTTGCAAGACTGGTAAAACATTAGGTTAGCATACTTGCGATTTAGTGGCATACCCATGGAGAGGACCCGCCAGTGCAAAAAGGGCCGCAGAATATGACAAATATGGATCTGAAAGGGTCGAGCCGACTAGGTCTGACGATATTGACTATTTCAGAACATAGCCTCACACAGAGCACGATCTTACGAGCTGTATGAGCGGAGGCATTTCCACCTTCATGGTCACCGTGGAGTGCGATGTACAATCTCAAGTATTCGGTTAAACCACGGTTATCACCATATCCAAGAAGTCGGGAGTAGTTCCCTATCGTGATTTATCATCGAGTCTAGCCCGGGAGGCAAGTATGGACTAACCAACGAGGTCCGAGTCACGATCGATGGAAGGCATTTCAGTTCCGGGTTTGCACACGTTACGGTAGATACGGGCCGCAAGTGCAGGCAGACGAGCTATGAGATTGATGCAATCTTCAAGGGTATACGTCCAGTATTCGGACTTCGCGATGCCTCGTTCGTATGCCGCTTGAAATACACTGTCATGATTAAGAGCTGAAACCCCAATACCAAGTTGTGTCATAGGATGGAGAGTCTTTGGAAGGCTACATTCCCTTGAGGCATTTGACTCTTATTGCAATCCTGACGACTCACGAATCAATTAGTTCTTCGACAAACTTGGGCAAATCTCCCTTTTCTGCGAGCTCGCGCGAAAGCCGACGCGTTTGTTCAGCCGATGGCACTTGACCAGTTAGCAGAAGCCAAAGCATGCTCTCTGCAATGATTTCCTTCCCACCAGGAGCAGGGGGAAGGAGCTTCTGACATTCAGGAATGGTTAACCCGTGGAATCTAATGCCCTGGACCAAGTCAATCATATTGAGGAATTATTGTATGCAAATGCACCTCAATGGGGTCAAGAACGGAGGCTTCCCACAACATAGCCTTCAAACCTCGCATCCCTCCAATGACGTTTTCGACCTTTGTATCTTCAGGAACGTGATTTACGGTCCAACTTGTTCAAATACGTTACCTTGACATCACCTATTACCGTTTGTCCATGCTGAAGTTTCTGGACATTACGATGAGAAGAAGCCAATAGAAGCGTGAAGTTTTCATACCAGCCTTTTGAGTTGCTCCTGTTTGATTGGAACGACTTCGTGTAGAGTATCTCGGAGACTCTTGTGACAGGTAGCAGAGAATTGTCAGAGGGAAATGTCGCGATATCATCTCTAGAATACCTTTGTGGATGCAAACCTCTTGGACGGGAGTCCAAGGGAATAGTGTGCATATGGCCTGAGGAAGGAAACGCGAGTAAGCATAACTAATGTATCGGAACTTGCTGGGATATATATTACCTCAAAAAGGAAACTCGGCCACGTACGAAAAGAGGGAACATTACATAATCAGCTACTTGTCCAACGCCAGTGACACGTCCACCTTAAATGGCGTCGTTACTTGTGCCGGTTGTCTATATCCTGGTCGTCTTTGGTGGTTTGTTCATATTCAGTTATTTCTATCGAAAGCATACATCTAGTAGGTTGACAATATTCTTGTGGGTGTCTTTTGACTGTTGTCATTCAACAGGTCGGGTATATGATCCATATTTCCCATCACACCCAGAACGCAACGCGTACATTACGCTATTACAGAAAACAGATCCTCCTGCCTCAGATTCACTGTTGAAAGCAGCGCTTCTGCGCCGTGCCATGGCGGATGTTCAGCGCGTCCTCCGAATCCGCGAAGATAAACCCGCGTTGCAGACTCTCCTGCAGAAGGGATCGATAGGCGATGACCTCTGGAATAGCTTGTTAAATGCCGAAAAAGAACTTGAAGTCGAGATTACGGAGGTAGTGGCAGAGGCTAACTCGTTTGTTGAAGGATGGGGCCAGGTCATATTTCCATCTGCTAATGAGATGCTTGCCAACGAGAAAATGCGAACTGTCTTTGAACGCGCTCAAGACATCCGGACAGAGCTCGGTAATTGAATAATATCCTGTTTTATACAGCCTCATGACAACTTCCTACCAGAGTTCAAATATGGAGCTAAAGCTAAAGCTACAGCGGGATTGAAACAGGCTATACCCTCCAAATTATCCGAAAACCCTGTTCCTGGTGATGGAGAGACCAAGACTGTACGTCAAAAAATAGTTTCTTGACGCAATATTGACCCTAATTTCTTTTTTTAGAAGGCTAAAAGAAGGAAGTGACTGGCGTAGACACCGCTCTTGACTCTCATACACCTATATTTCAGTTCTGGTTTAACCTCCGTGATTGTAGACATATTGTAAAGTGAATTTGCGAGCAGTACATGGATGGAAAAGCTGAGTACGTTATACATCCCGATTTATTACTCCTATAAATCGTAGCAATTAGCCTCTAATGACGATTGCCTTCTCCCCTCCCGTTCTTGTTTTTCCAGATTTATCTACATGATCAAGTCCTAGCACATCTTCTGGTGCAAATTGATGCTCGTATATAGTGTCATCTATGGTCATCTGTGTCATGAACTGCGGCTAATCGCAGCTTATGACTTACCATCTTCAATATAGGATGGTTGCTTGAATGTAGAAACCTGGATCAATGCAAATCGATACTTTGCGAATTCCTTATCTGACAGACCTAGACGCGTCTGCAAGCGCTTCTTGGTGTCGTAGAATTTCTCGCTCTTTTATACCCAGTTAGCTCTCAGCAGACACAGTGTAGGTTGATATGCACCCGTTTCACCACAAACTTGAACGGGACACCATGGGTTCGTGACAGGTCTTTGGAAAAGTGAAATACGCCGATGACTTTATCCGAGTCGTCAGCCTCAAGCTCTTCCCTTGGAATCTCCTGCATTGACATTTATGATGACTGCGAAATTGATAATGAACCACGCACCTCTGCATACAGGTCAACAGGATCGGGAATATTCCCAATCATCTCGGAGCCAGTAAACTCTTTCTGCATCTTGCCATCCTTTGAGATCTCAAACACCCGTATCTTCCCCGTTCCATTCGGAGTAAGGGTGACCTTCTTGGCAAGGTTGTCGGCCAAATCGTGCACGCTGCTCGTCTTGGGCAAGAGGAAAGGAAAGGTAGCCTCTTCCTTGTTGTGAACACCAGTCCAAGTGACTTTAAGGCTACGTTTGGTCTCGAGCTCCACTATACTGACTTCCAGTTTCTCGTATAGTATCACAGTTGTACTGGGATTGATGTAACTGGGGGTCATGATCTCCGCAATACTTTGATTCAGCGAACGCTTAAGGACAGATTTCGCGGAACCGTTGGAGGCGTGCGTCGTCGTAAATCGCAATTTAATAGGATCGTGTCTCAAATACTCTCCCACTTTGGCTGCCATCTGGGCGAACGTTACATGTGATGTCAAGCATATTTATCGACTTACGATATCATAGTTTTGTTTCTTGCTTAAGATCAATTTGAACTCTGGATGATCCTGATCAGGCTCTTCAAACTTGGGTTTGAAAATGATCATAACCCTGTTTTGAAGGAAGTCGTAATATTGTACTGGATTAGAGTGAAGGCCTTGACTTTCCAAGTCATGCACCCTGCACAAACATTAGATATTGCCAAAGAGACGACAGCAAGCATACTCTTTTTCGGGAAGATCGACTTGAAAGCAGACGACGTCGCCATCTTGTATCTCGCTCTGAGTGAAGGATAGTTTTAGCTTCATAAGCTCGATCATGCCTGGCTTAATTTCCTATAACTCTGCCTTTATAATATTTCATGGGCAAGCGCTTCAATCGCGTACCTCGTACAACTTGAGCGGTGTGCCAGGTGTCCATCTCATCCTTTCGTTGATGATGGGTATCAGATCACCCACCCTATTTGATCTCAAAACGTAGGTCCTGCCAACACCATAGAGAGACTGTTTAGATGTATCAAAGTGCTTGAGAAAGACCATGATCGACTGGGGTGGAGGGTCGGGCTGATCAAGGGTTAATAAAGTATCTTCTCCTGGACCAAACATGACCTCAATCACCTTTGCAGGATCTGGAATAATCTCCAAGTATAAGCGGAGATCATTTTGTCTCGCTGCCATGTTATTTCGAATGACTTCGACGGCTGTGGCAAGCTTAAGATTGCGTGACAACATGTTAAAGGGGAAACTCACTCAGCGTAGGCTCATTTTCTGGAATACTTGCATCTGGCCGGACAGTTTTATTCTGTCGATTCACCAAGACCCAAAGGCGTATCTGGTTTTCAGGATGATTGAAGTGTTGAGCGACGCGATTCTTAAAAACGCTGTATGTCTCCTGTTTAAGCACGCGAAATGTAGGCAGGTCGGATGGTGGCCAGTTTTTCTCATCAAATGTTGCCAAATCAAAACCTTCATGCTTCGCAAATGTTTCGTCTGTTATGACCTTGCTCAAGTTGGCAAATGTCATAACTTTAACAATGCCAAACTCACTTTC
Source organism: Amanita exitialis (assembly GCA_023014455.1). Taxonomy (NCBI): domain Eukaryota; kingdom Fungi; phylum Basidiomycota; class Agaricomycetes; order Agaricales; family Amanitaceae; genus Amanita; species Amanita exitialis. Next base: position 2,199,292 of record JAEBUR010000001.1, read on the forward strand.
GCCGTCAGGAATAGATGTTGTTCTTCTCGCTCCCTCTTCTTGGCCTCAAGTTGTAGCCTTTCTTCCTCAAGTCGACGCTCTTTTGTGTTAATGATCAGACCCACCAAGTAAGGTGGAAATTGCAACTTACTTAGATGAGTCGGCGTGTCCTCATCTGTAAAAGGCGCCAAAACATCGTCGACATCGCTATCACGGATGTATACCAACATGTATGCGTTCGTGAACCGTTTCATGGCACGAACTTGGTTTCGTTGGAGAGCCGGATGCAATCCGTTTAAAGGTTCGCCGCCGTAGTTCTCTTCAAGAACTTCCTTGTCTGTGACGGGGGTAACACGGTCATCGTCGAACTTGAGCCATCTTGATTCTCGGTCCGGTTTAATTAAAGCGAAATAGTGACCGCCATGTAGGTCTCCTGAATGCACTAGAACGCCAAACAATTTATATACCCAAGGCTGAGAACGGTCCGCGCTGGAATCGAGGAATTCATCAAGGTCAATTTCGAAAGGAAATTCATGGCGATCGTTGATCTTAACCATCGCATCGCGTTGAATATCATATTCAAATCGCTTCAACTGCAAATGAAGGACGGGAGGAAACGATTGGAAGATTATGCCTTTTTTGGCATCCTGCAAGCCATAACCCTCTGCGTGGTATTTGTTCTCGCCTTCAAGCATTTCCACCGCCACATAATCTTTGAATGACTCATAGAGATTTTTCATTCCTTTCACGTTTAATTGAATATCTTCATATGCCGACTCGTCAAAAAAGCGGAGCACTTCAAGGATTGCACTAACCGTTAAATTCTTCAATTCTAAAGGACTCATAATCCACATTTACGCATTTGATATAACTTTTCATTTTACCGACGAATAACTTGGCTATGGCGCCCTCGGCTTTCGTACCCTGAGAGATGGTGAGACAGTTCGCAGACATGAGTATCGAATCTAACCTTCATCTTGGATTCCAACTTATCCTGCAGAACGCGATTAAATTCCTGTACATCATGCTGCAGAAACGAATCCAGCGATTTCCAGCCGAATGATTTTGTCAGTTCTGTTGTACCTGAGAAGAAAATGCTCAGTTAGGGAAGAAATAAAGTAATGGTTGAACACACCGACTGGCTGATCAGACGACTGTAAGTGGTAAAATACACGTTGTAACGCGAGTGCAACACTCTCTGTGGGATGGTCCTCTTCCGTTGGAATCTGATAGACGGCCTATATAAAATTTCAGTTGGGCTGATACCAACAGGCCGATGGACAGACTTTGCGGAAGTATCTTGTGCAAAAAAGCGACTGTAGAAGAGAATTCATGTAACACGTCGCCCCCTGGTTTTTAAGGCCGACACAACCTGTCTCCTTCTTTGAATCATAACTAGATACTGTTAAACAGCAGCTCGAATCTGGAATCAAAAGCGTACTTGACAAAATTGTGCCATAGCACGCCTGTCGGATCTTCCAAAACCCGGACATATACAGTTATATCTGCTGATTCCTCTTCGATGGTAGGCCTCGCATTACCTTCTTGTGTAGAAAATAGTTTTCGCAACTCGCTAAAGCGGGTGAATCCCCAGTCACATTCCTCTGCGACGAAACGGTGGTGTGCATCTAGGACAATTACAATCCGCATCGCGCAAGAAAACAACTAAAGTAACTCACGACTGACGGTATATATCGTAGGGTCATGAATGTTGGATATCACGAGTGCGAACTGGGCACATGCATGCCATCCTTCTGGTGCTTTCTTCGGCTCAGCGTAGTCGAGATATACGGACACGGTATCGTTAGGGGGAGCATTGGAATTCCCAAAAGGGAACAGAAGGATGCGCCTTTTGTCATGTTTAATGAATCTCTTTTGCAAAGATGTAACAGGCTCTTACCATTTATGATCGCCACACTCAAAATCAGGACCTGTCAGTTTCTTCTCCAGTTTCCTCCAATTTGTTAATCGCCAAGTGAAAACCTGGAAGTCCTTTACGTCGTGGCCGAGGTCTGGTAAATACTTGGCGGCGAAAGCTTCTTCTGCCATGTGGAAAATAAGATACGCCGATACGACGACGAGGCCAATCTTACGATCTTTGACGGACACAACAAGGTCGTCTATGTCCATCGGAGGGGCGCCTGTCTGCTTCTCATCAATGAGAGTCAAGTCGTTCTGAAAGTGGGGAAAATGGAGCAAGTCAAGCAAGGGTGGAAAGCAGAGAGAGAGGAGTGGTTACCATATCGACAACAGGACAGGAGAAAATAAGCCAATCGTGTCACGAAGGAGTGTATGATGGAGGTATGCTGATACGGTGCCCTTACAAACACAGACCGCGATGTCATTCGGCTGTTGCCGAGGCGGGCCTCATATAAGCCGCCGCGCCATTCAGTTCGTCTACACACACGATCCTTAAATTCTCTCGACAAGGAGGTGCTCTGCCGTCCAGTGGTCGTGCAATGAGTCATAATCGTGTTAGAGCGGATCGCTGTGGCGCCTGTGTCTGTGTTCCGTTCTGGGACGACAGGGCAGGCGCACGGCGTTGCCACGGGTGGCGGAGTGGCGGGCGACGGCTCGTCAAGGCCACGACTGTAGGCGTACATGTACTGGTAGATACGGAATAATGCAGCAAGGCGAGGGTGGGAAGGCGACTAGGGAGGATACCATAAGCAGCAGTGTCAACCGAGGCCCCTCTTGCCTCATGTCGACAGGACGTGCTCTCTTTGACCGCGTTTCTGCCACAGTTGCCGGACATCCTCCGCATATGCCCTGCACCAACTCTGTATGAACCATTCCACCCGCGACAGCCATCCGGGCACGAGTAGAGCCACTTCGAAGGACATCTATCCAGCAACCTGGACCCCATCCGCAATCAAATCAGACTTCGAACCATCCCGCCATCACCGGTCCGCGTCTGGTTATCCTTCGGGGCCTGATTATGTCTCCAGCTCAAGGAGGCATGGCGAAAAGCCCTCTTCAGCTCGTGACCACAATCCACGCACTGTGAGCGAAAATCAACCAATCCCCCCTCCGACTTCATATACGCGCTACCGAGAGCCATCTTATGCAGATGCAGCACATATTCGCTCTTCGCACAGGAAAGAATCCACCACAGATTCTGCCGCATATACCTCAGCGTCTAAAAAATATGCACATGACTCAACAGCCTATCGCAATAACCATTCTGCAGAAGACGTCATACAATACCCCCGTATGACCTATGAGCGGTGGATTCCTCCCAATCCACCATCGCCGCCCTCACATCAAGAGCCTCACAATAGAGAGCGAGGGAGAGATGATAGGGAAAGGGAGAGAGATAAGCATAAGCTAAGGGAAGGATACCATCGCGAACGTCGAGACGAAAGCGATGTACATGAAAGGCACAAGCGCAGGCATGACGAAGGAGATAGCGAGTGGGACAAGGAGAGAGAAAGGAGGCACAGGCGGGACAGGGAACGGGAAAAGGATAGGAGCAAAGAGCAAGAGCGTGAAAGAGTCAAGGAGGAGTTTGTCGAACGGGCCAGGGAAAAGACAGCAAGGGAGAAAGCGAGAGGACCAGAAAGATATCGAGATGAAAGAGAGCAAGAGCGATACGCAGAGAAGGAGCGACAAAGAGCAGTTGAGAAGGAAAAAGGGCGAGAAAAAGAGAGGGAGAGGGAGAGAAGGCGGCAGAAAGAAAGGGAAAGAGAACAGGAGAAAGACAGGGAAAGAGAACAGGAGAAAGACAGGGAAAGAGAACAGGAGAAAGACAGGGAAAGAGAACAGGAGAAAGAAGGGGAAAGAAAGGACAAGGAAAAATTGGACGCTCCAAGGCTCAAAATAGGTCTCGACAGAGAGAGGAGGAGGGAAAGAGAAGTGACTCTTCCCGAAAGAGAACATTGGCCTGAAGTTGAGAAAGGCCGTGAATCCGATCGTGAGCTCGATCGACGCAAGAAAAAAGTAGAATGGGAGGTGCAAAGGGAGAGGGAGAAAGCAAGAGAAGGTCCTGATCGGGTTGGTGATCGTGGAGACGTTCCAGTTGTCATGCAGAATGGCAGGCGACGCGAGGTAGAACATGAAGGGGCAAAGAAGGTGCAAGACACGAGTCGCAGGTATCAAGCAGTATTTCCTGTTGAGGGTGGGCTAACACCGTCCGTCATCCGGGAGCAAGATAACGAAAGGGCCAGGCGCAGTAAGAAAGACATCGATAGTTCAAGGCAAAAGGAACACGAAAGGATCTACAAGGCTAGCGAACAATCCGAAACCGAACGTGCCCGTTTTACAGATAAGGAGAACGTGCCACGGCGCGAGCGTAAATCTCATTATGAGAGGACGAAACCTGGTCCAGGTATTCGTCCTTACGCTGATCGTGCAACTGACTCCGAGAGAGAGAATCCTTCGCACCGTGAAGCCGGCGTTTCGAACATTTACCAGCGAGAGACAGTTTTGCGTGGTCCCGTTGAGCCCGAGTCTACTAACTTAGCTGTCAAGTCATCAATCGTTACCTCAAAGCATCCCAGAGATGAGAGGGCTTTTTACATAGTGCGTTGCCTCGCGTATGAGATACGTCACATTCATTTTAATTGAAATTTGCAGAGTTCCTTGGGTCACAGTGCCATCACAAAAACCACAGCTCCAGAGCCAATGCCCTTTTCGGACGTATCAAAGCCGACTGCAAACGACGGTTATATGGGTCATACCGTGCCAGCGTCTCGACTGATTGACCAAATTTCATCGATGACACCCAAACATTCACCGATTTCAACGGCTGGTGCGGATAGTCCAAAACTAGATGTGGTTCGTAAAGCATCCCTTTGCTGATTATCTACATGTTGATCTGCCCCGAATAGGGTGCATCTGACGCCAGGGTCAAGCAAGGATCATCGTCCCAGCGAGCGCTCAGACGCCAGTCAAAAATGAGCTATCTGGCTCCTGAACCAGTCGCGGTAATGTAACGGTACCTTGAGAGACGGTATGGACTATTTACGTGCGGAAAATAACAATAGGTTCTACCGCCGTCGCACGCTGCTTATAAACATGGTCAATCCCACGTTACGCAGTCTCAAGCCCCTCCGAGCCATGTTCTCCGAACAGACAAAGAGGATTTCACTCGGCTTAACTCGACCCAAGGACCCGTTGACTCATCGCCAAACTTGTTACATCCTATGAATTCGGCAGTTCCGACAAAAATAGACGCTAGAGTTATTGCTCCCACAACTACCATGCATAGAACAACGTCCAGTTCGCGAGACATCAATCGTCCCCCCGGGCGAAACCCCAATATCACCGTGCATCAGTCTTCTATACAAGACAAAGCAAATATTGACACTTCGCAAATCATTTCCAGAGATGCACGTGACAATGCACCGCCAGATGTGCAAATGTCAACACGGACTGGCTACGATTCTGATGCAAGACAAAAAACGAGCGCAGTCCCAAATATGTCCCAAGCTAACGTAGATAATAGCGTGATAGGCGTTGATTCCATGCATCAAGTTACTTCTGAACAAATCACTCCTCGCCCAATGTCGAGGAGCCAGATAGACAAGGTACTTTTGAGTTTTATGTCATTTTGTCATTTTGTCATTTTGACTCCGTCCTAGTTGGGGAAACATTCAGGCCATGAATTTGACATGCCTATGTCCGTGTCAGTAGTTGCTCATTCGATCCCTTCCACTTCAGGTGTAATGTCAAATGCCACCATAAAAACCAGCTCCAAGGGCATTGTCAAGACACCGAATGTGGTATGTTCTGTTGGATATACATTTTGTATATTGATCCGCTGCCAGATTGCCGTTCTTGTTACTGATCCTGAGACGAACGTGACAGCAACGGAGAGAAGTCGCACAGGCCTTCAGCCGGGACCGCTTTTGGAAGTGCAACAAGACTTGAAAAGAGAAATAGGACCGTCTCCGCATAAACTGCAAAGTTCATCTGAGATCCCTTTGCACAGGCCGCCATCTGCAGCAGGGTGGATACATCAACAAGAGAGTATAAAAGACAAGGTTTCCGCTGCTTCAACTCCTGCAGGACCTGCAGTTCACTCTGCCGAACGATCTGTTGCGATTGAAGGCCAGCTCATTAGTACTAATGTGCTACCAGCAAGCGCCATCCGTAGACCGACCACTGGCCTCTTTGTCTCCAAACAGGAAGGGTTATTCTCTCGGGTACACACCAGGACGCCTATCCCGGAGATTGTTAGTACGTCAACAGCCAACCACCCACCATCGGACGTGCCATTCGAGACATCTATTCAACGCGATACAACTACCTCCGATAGACGTAGTCAGCCGGAGCCTACTGCAGCGCCGCCTATGGACTCGCGTTCTATTAGCGAGTCTGCAACTTTCATGGGAACTCAATCATCTAAAGGACCGGGTGACGAGAGCACGCAGAGCAGGAAAAACCTCATTGACTCTCATCGTTCTGCGGACTCGGAGTGCGTGTTGTCTGATCAGCGTGGTAACAGCTATGGTCATGTCAATGTGCCACACTCTCAAGATCAGCCACATGTTGAATTTTCCCAGTCTCATTCGCCTGCAGCATCCCTCCGCTGTAATGCACTTGCGCAACCCCCTTCCAATACCCCTCCTAATGTTGTCGACTTTGTGCAAGGGCCCCTGAAACCGCAAACAGCGAATCACAGTCGTAATCATTCATCGTCTGCCACGGTCGGGGAGGACCTCGTTTCTGTTGCATCCCATCCTTTACCGCCGAAGCCGATTGAGGATATGTATATCCGTGGAGTGGGTTTGCCAAACCCTCGTCAGTCTGACATTGGCACGCCTCCTTCTACAAGGGATTTCCATGCAATGGCAAGGGCTAGAAACGATAGATTGTTAGATCCTGGTTATCACACAGCACGAGAAACAACGATGTCCTCTATTCATAGCGTCTCAGCGAACGGCGCACCGGTCTACCAATTGGATTCTACCCTTTCCAGCGTCTTCCAAGATAAAAATGTCACAAGTGCGCTCCATTCACATCATACAGAACATCGTCGCTCCCCCAAAACATCACACCAGTTTGTTGATGATGCAGCGCATGAAAGTGACAGTCTTCGAAAGCAATGGAAGGAAGTCACTGCGGATAAAAAAACACAATCACATACTGCGAACACCACTGATGTGAACCCACCGGAAGCCAAACAAGACAAACCCACCACAAGCCATCTGTCAGAAGACAAAAAGCCTGTTATTCTGCATGAAGGTTTAGCCAGAATCTTGGATCAACCTCTGGACAAACATATCAAGAAGACGCGGGCAAGTCCGTCCACACAATCGTCGCACAGTGGGCTTCCCCGGGAGGAATTACAGGCACATACCAATGAGGTCAAGTGTCACAACACGCCTTTCAACCTGCTCTAACATGATCTATGTAGCATGATCGCCGTCAACCATTCTGTGGGACTCCCAGAACCATGCCACGGTCGTCGCCATCCATGTCGCACAACACGCCTAGTCCAATTGTCAAAACCCTGAATCATGGAATGAATTTAAATAATCCCCATCCTAATCAAGAGAACCACGCTAAAGAGACATATCATCGATCTAATGCATCTACAACCGAATACCCGCATTCCATATACCGTTCATCACCAGTATACCCGACTGTCAGCGCCTCTGCCTCTCACGTATTACATGAGCCTTCAAAGAACCAAGCACATCCATCTCACTCTTTACCTGTTCATGGTTCCTTAAACTCGTCTGCAATAGAGATAATACACCCGTTCGATTCTTCACCACACCACGGCAATACTTTAACATCCCATTCCCTAATGCCGACTGCATTTAATCAACGTGTTAAGAGTAGCGACCCTGCATCCATCAAGTTTCCTCAACCTCCCAATATTAATCAACGTCTATCGGTTGTTGCTGTTAAGAGTAGCGACCCTGCATCCATCAAGTTTCCTCAACCTCCCAATACTCAGCCGAAAGCACAAAGTGCGGGTCCTCACACAGACATTGCTCAGCTCCATCAATCGAAAGTTCTTGACACATCATCCAATTATCGGACTCTCGATTCCGTCAATGACCGGTCTGTCTTAAATGAGGCAGGACGTACAGAAAATAGCAGTCATGCCCAGGAACCGAGCCCTGTTGTCACCCCGGCGGCTTCCCTACTTTTTTCCAAGTCCATGGATCACCATGGATCTCTGGAGCAAAAAGGTACCATTGTCAACCCGATTGCAATAAGCAATCACCCTGTGAGGGGAACGAATAATATATATTCCTCATCTCCTACGAGCCAGGAGCTAGAAAGGCACGAGCCTAGGTTGATTACACCCAGGATTCAAAAGCACGCTGAGCTATCGGAGGAACCCCGCAAAAAAAGCCACTCACTTGATGTCGCCAAATTCAAGCCTCCGGAAGAAGGACACAAAAAGAGCGTGTCACTCGATACGGCCAAGTCGAAATCACAGGAACCACCCCAGATATGGTACCCGTCCGTTTCTTATCGCGATAATTCGTATGAAGGGAAAAATCGGTCGCAGTTAGTCTCAGTTACGGAACCGGTGGCCCAAAAGAATGTGCCAACATCGTTGTCAGTGAACGATGGCCGAGGTACGACGGGGGTCGAACAGGTCAAGCCTGGTAGGAAAAGTCCCAACATAACCAATATGAAGGTATATCGTTATCTTAGGGAGAAGAGGAATCGCACGATTTCAGCGATGTCAATGGAGGCACAAGATGGTACCGCTGTAAGCCTAACATTTCTGGTATAATGAATTAATGAATTAATTTTCACATCTAGCCAAGCACTGTGGTAGGTTCCCCAACTGCTTCCGTCATTAGCCAGGCACCCATCTATGTACCGTCTCCGCGGGATCCGATGAAGGCTGCTCAGGACTGGTTGACAGACGGTATTGAAGCTGCGATTCGTGCAGAAGCTCAAGGAAGACGACGAATATTGCGCCCTGGTGTAGTTTTTGATGTGGCTGAGGATCCACCTCTGGAGGAACAAAGGCATCGCTCCAAGCGTCCAAGGGCCCAAAACAAGCGATAATGATATTTCAAACGTTATCTATGGCAGCCATTGCGCACGAATTCATGTATCTATTGCATAATGCTTTCTTTGTTAAGTTACAACATTATATGTATTGGCGCTCTAGCTATTGGTGTGGAATTATGCTAGTTCTCGTGGATATATGACTTCAGCGTGACAGACGCGTTACGCGACGTGTTTCCGACCATGTTTAACAGCAGAGATAAAACATCTACCAATCTGCGTGAGCAGAGTACTTTAACCTATCCGTGTAGACTCAGTTTGTGAGTGCCATGTCCATACATTTTTTATGCCTCAACCAGTGTTAAAGTTATGACCGCCCACCAACGTTTGACGTGACGGTAGAAGAGTTCGAAACAAGTGCCCTGGACCGGCTGCGCATACTTGCGGAAATAGAATCGTCTGCGGCACGGAACAAATCATGGGCAGAACTGAAAGATTTCATTGATGACCAGTGCAAGAAGTATCTACCTCTTACTTCCAACGTACGTCGGGAGGAAGATAGCATGAAAGACATCAAAGACGCCGAAAGAAGGAAGGATCACATCAGTCACTTTGTCCTGAGGCTAGCATTCTGTCGATCGTATGCATAATCCTTACCCAACCCGACTGAATTCTGATATCGTGCAGTGAAGATCTACGTCGTAGATTCGTGAAGGCGGAAACTACACTCTTCAAGATACGGTATGACAAGGATCAAGATAGTCGTGCAGAGCTTGTACAGTCTCGCAACTTTGGCTGGCTACCGGTACGTCGCTTATATTTTAACATGACGACTATTCATCTACACCGAAAGGTTGACGAACGCGAGGAAGAACCTTATAAACAGGATTTAGTTTCCCTTCATTACAAGGGAGCAGAGGATGACGAAACGAAGAAAAAATGGTTCACAAATGCCAAATTTTACAAGGTATATCAACTTGACTAACATCTCAAATTTCAAGGCTGAGCACAGGACATATAGGTTAGATGGACTCGCGTACCTGACCTGGTCGAAAAGAGAAGCGTATTGCTCAAAAATGGATGGGCCTACGTGCCCGAAACTGAACAAGCCAGTATCGTGTATTACGAGTTCGAAGTGCATCTTGAGAAAGCTATGGAGGTAAGCCGGGACGATGTGTATTTCCATGCGATAAAGCGTTTGTAGGTGACGGCCAGGGCCTTGCCCCGCTTAGATGAGGATACGCGTTTGTTACCCATTTTGGAGAATCTGTCCAAAGGATTCATTGCAGGTGTTTCGTCTGAAATGTACGATCCTTCAAGTCAGAAGAACGATGAAATCACAGCGGAAATGGTGGATGACCTGGCTAGGCAACACTTCCCGATGTGCATGCGGGCGTTGCATGAGAATCTGAGACGGGACAACCACCTGAAGCACTACGGTCGTCTACATTATGGGCTTTTCTTGAAGGTCATTGGCTGTTGCTGATGGATAGTTACAGCTACTGAAGAATGGCAGGTGTTGGGGCTCTCTGTGGAAGAAGCCATAGTATTCTGGAGGAAATCGTTAAGGGAGACGGATGACAAGTTCAACAAGGAGCACAAATACAACATCCGGCATTCATATGGGTTAGAAGGCAAACGGGCTAATTATAATGCCAAAAGGTACGCAACACGTGCTTGCGCAAAAATAGACTGAGAAAGAAAGCAGCTGCGTGCAACTATTGACATGTGGCCCGGCGGAACCGGGGTGTCCGTACCGGCAGTATTCGCGAGAAAACCTGTCGACTGCACTCGTGCAGCTGTACTCGGGGCGGGGAGTGACAACGGGGGATGTTGGGGAGGTGATGGGGATGGTGAAGGGAGGCCACTACCATGCAGCGTGCACGCGTGTGTTTGAGATAACGCACGGGGTGCGGCGCGGGGAGGGCATCGGCGAGGGGGAGAGCGTGACACACCCAAACCAGTACGCCGCACGCAGCCGCGAGTTGGCCGCGTCAGGCAGCACGTGAGTGAGACCCCGACGACCGCTCCCTCCTCCGCCCATGCACGACTCGCCCTCGCCCCAGCCTGCCCTCCAGCAGTACCAGGACACAGATGGCCATTTTTCGCTCGTTAGAAACTTCCGTCTTGCTGATCTTGTTACCATCATGAATGGCGTCTGTGGCTCCTTCTCTATCTTTTCCTCTGCACACTACCTAGTTACCCATGATCCCGACTATCTTTGGTCTGCTCTTTCCTTCCCCTTGGCAGGCTTGATGTTCGATTTCCTTGACGGCAAGGTCGCAAGGTGGAGAAAATCGAGCAGCCTGCTCGGTCAGGAGCTCGACAGTCTGGCCGATCTGGTATATCTTTTTTCTATTTCCCCTCTTTATCACTCCCTCATTTCTTTTCCCCAAGATTTCCTTTGGCGTTGCTCCTGCACTGTTGGCTTACGTGGTTGGCCTGCGGACGTATCTTGACACTGTTGTCCTTACAGCATTCATATGTTGTGGACTCGCTCGCCTAGCTCGTTTTAATGCCACTGTAGCTCTTGTTCCAAAAACTGGTGCAGGAAAAGCAAAGTATTTCGAAGGTCTTCCCATACCTTCCACTCTTGTACTGGTCAGTATGTTGTCATACTGGACCAAGAAAGGTTGGATTGATGGCGGGGAAGGTATTCCATGGGGCACAGTTACATTGTGGGGTGAACCGGGAGGACGGGGGGAGGTGCACACTGTCTGTCTCGTGTTTGGCTTTTGGGCGGCGGCGATGGTTAGCAAGACGTTGCGCGTTCCGAAATTGTAGTCGACAATGTTAAAAGTCGCGTCTGTATTTTGACCATCATGATCACTCCCAACGATGTCCATCGTCTTTATCTTCAGGCCATCCTCTCTCGTGGGCTTGTTTCCGAGTCCCTTGCAAAGTTGCTCTGGAAAAAGTGTATAGGCGCCGTTCGCGGTATGCATCTTGCATTTACTACGCCACCCACATCAAACGCGTCTCATAGCCATTGACAACACCCTCGACTTGCCTGACTCCAACAGTGTAGAGGCTTGGAATATTTTCGTTGCCAGAATCAATAAATCATTCGATGATTTTAATCTTGATTTTCGACGCTTCGTGGACGAGTCCACTGGCAAACCTGTCTACATCGTCGTACGTGTAAACCAGCCTTGTTGCACAGTAAACTAATGATAAAAGACAAATGCTAAAAGCGATGAGATTGCACAACTGGCCACGGATTACACTCCTGCAGAAATAAGTTACTTCAGAGCTTTGGTCGGTTTACATTCTTTGTTACGGTCAAAAAACTCTGAAAAGTTCAGGTGGAACAAATTACGTTGGCTCCCAGACAGTCATTTTCCATTTCCTCCATGGCAGCACTTCGAGAAGTAGGCGCGATCAAGCCCAAGTCTAATATGACGAAAACCCAGGCGGAGAACGTATTGACTAGTTTCGTCGCGCGAGGATGGCTGCTCAAGAGCAGGTATATATATCTTCTCCTCACTTAAAAATTGGCCTCTCATCTATCCACCCGTAGTCTCGGTCGCTATTCACTTTCGTCACGATCCATCGCTGAACTGAGTTCCTATCTCAAAACCACGTATCCAGAAGATGTTATCGAATGTTCTGTTTGCAACGAGGCAAGAAGTCTATTGTGGTTAGCCGGGTCTTGGCTTCCTGACGGTCCTGCCTTTTATTCAGGTTATGACCCGAGGCGTTGCTTGTCGCAACTCAAACTGCGCAAATCGTTTACATTTTCACTGTTATGTCAATTTCCGCCGACGACATGGTGCCTGTGCCCAGTGTGGGAAGGAATGGCCGCAAGATGTTAATGACAAGGCCTTGATTCCCATTGGAGAAGGCGCCGCAAGAGACGGCGACGATGTGCGAAGGCGTGTCCGTGTTCAAAGTGCAGAGCCAAGTGACGAAGAGATGTCAGAAGAGAGTACTGGTCCCTCACAGAGGCCAAATATGACTCAGAGTCAGCGGCCAACGCAGCGAAGTCAGAGGACGAAGGGTTACTCAAAGAAAGGACACACGCATGGACATTGATGAAGATAATGCTGCCAGGAGTCAAAAGAGGCCAATCAGATCTTCAGCCAGGCGTGTGGGCGTGTTGTGAAGATAACCTCCACCGCCGTTTGGAGTCTATTATGCGGATTAACCTAATACGCTTCGTCTATTATAGTGGTATTAATGCTAGCATGACTGGTTCCTGCCTCATTATCGCTAACGGCTTTAACGAATCCGAACCTCCCCTTTCCCCATACTTGGCGTTTTTTGTCTTTGCCACCTTCTCCAAACTCTTCGTTCCACTTGCGCAGCTCTGCAAGGCTTCCCAAAGACTCTGAAGAAGAGGGCGTAATTTCCTTGAGTGCTTTCGAAAAGTTATGGAGATGAAGGGTGCGTAACGATATATGACTCGGTGATTCCGAGTCGGTATTGCCCGAATCGTCCGTAAGTATTGTGTCAGCTGGCGCGGGGGCAGTGTCCGTAGAGAGCTGTGAGGTGAGCGTCTGTTGTGAGTCGGGGGCCTGAGGTGGTACGCTCCATGGTACTTGAACGTGTTCTTTCACAGCATCCAACGCAGCAGATACGCAGAGGTCTGACATCGATGAGCAACTCGTCATAGACAATTACATTTGGACTTAACGTTTCAAGTCCGAGCCAGAGAAGTTTTCAGTCTTTTTGGCCAGGCTCTTGATAACCACATCATCCGCCAGCTTCTCGTCGCGGAGCAGAATTTTTAGAATTTCTAATTTGTAGATGAAATGAGTAAGTTACCTGGGAAAGAAAAATTAAGTTACCTTCGCGTTCTTTTTCACCAGGCAAGTCAACAAGTAATCGACGAGGCAATCGACGAAGCACAGCATCGTCAAGATCAAAAGGCCTGTTGGTGGCGCCGATGACAATGATACGGTCCTCTTGAGAAGACTTGAGGCCGTCCATTTCTTGCATAAACTCGGTGATAACACCTCGATGGGCAAAAGCCCCGCCACTCTCCCGTGTAGACATTCTTGCGCCAAAGAGGGCATCGATCTCGTCCAGGAAAATCACGCAAGGCGATAATTTTCGAGCGAGAGAGAAAACCGCCTTGACCAGCTTTTCGCCTTCCCCTACGTACTGATAGAGATTGGTACGGGCCATGCTATTAATCGCTGATACTTACCATATCCATTACATCAGATGGAGAGATCATCATCATGCGGCACCCGGCTTCCTTGGCAAGAGCACGGACCACCAACGTCTTGCCTGTACCTGGTGGGCCAAACAAAAGACAGCCTGTCATACCATGTTCCTTGAGAATACCCTGCTGGAATGCTTGCGGATGCAACAGAGGTAGAGAAACAATAGTTCGGACGGAGTCGATCGTGTGGGATGGGAGGTGGACTTGGTTAAATGAGGTTGTCATAGAGGCTACCAGGGCAAATCAACTATGGTAGAATGTTTTTACAAAAGTGACTATACCTGAATCAACGATACATGACAACAATCGTTGTTCATGAACATCTAGTTCACTATCGTTCTTAAGACGCTCAATCACTTCGTCCGTTTCCACTTGAGCCTGGTTCCCCTCGTCTTCTTCACCGCCCGTACCGGGTGCAATCTCCTTGAGCCAAAGCTTGCGCAGATCAGCGCGTTGATCTGTGTGCTAACCATGCGTTTTGAACTACAGACCATGGTATCTGCGTCAACTCCAAACTATCCTTGTTCAACTTGTCCTGCGTTACAAATGAAGACATAACATTACCCAACGCTCTATCCGCGACTTTGCGCACGTGTGCCCATGGTTCGAGCGAGTTGCCCCATGAAGTCCAGATGCCAATGTCTTGGTCGGAACTGACAGGATGCACATTATCCGAGTTGGCCTCTGGAAGAACATCGGACGCGCGTTCCGTTTGCACGTAGCCTCCAACAGCACCAATACCCATACGCATGGTTAGTTCGTTTATCTCCCGCCTGCGCGCAACCCTTGTGTTCTTCTCAAGACTTTGAGATCTTGTTTGAGGTACGAGCAGAGACGTACGGAAGAAAAAACTTTTATTAGACTCCGAGTCAGGAGGCCTGTTAGTTTGGCCGGGAAATAGAGAACCAAAAAAGGGGAGCAAGGCAGGAGGTCCGCTAGCAGGTCCAATGACAAAAATTTCTGGCTTCGTATCCGGTCCATTTTCTGGCTCTGAGCTGGACGGCAAGTTTTCCAAAGTCGTCATACAGGGCAACATCGCCCTTTTCCCACTTCTTTAGCCTTTCTCTGAGCCGTTTCTCTCTTGCTTTTTCCGAAGCATCGTCCTCTCCCCAGTCTGACCTAGAATGTCTCGAAGGATGCTGCGTATGTGACAGGGATGGATTTCTACTGAGAATCATATTTAGCAAACCACTGCCCTGGCTCGGCGGAAAGGAAGCGGTGTGAGGTGCTATCGCAGGGGTCATTCCGAAAATGATGGTCATTGGGTTCGTGATGGGCGAAGAAGGGCGTGATATAGGACCCCGACGTCGTTGCCGAACAGCAGACAGCAAATGAGGATACCACGACGTAGCTAAAGGAGCCAGAGTCGGAAAATCGCGGACGTAGATCAGACGCGGACGCATTCGTGAAGGCGAGGGAAAGGGTTCGGTATCTTGTTTGGAGGGAAGATTGACCAGAGTATCGAAAAATACCTTGATGCGACTTGGAGGTGCCGTTCTGCGCGGGGTGGCCACGATGGCACGTCCTTGCATGGGTGAATTTGCCATGAGCGTCAAGGTCATTGACTGCGGCAGAGCGAGGATCTGGCTATTATTCTCGTACCCTTCTTCGTCTTCCACTGCTAACGGCCGGGAGCTAGGAAGGGGGGAAGGGGTCGAGGAGAAGTGCAGGGGGTTGCGAGGCAACTGCAACGCATTGGCGGCTACCGCAGTATGATCAGCTGGCACAGTACTATGAGCGACGAAAACGACCGACCTTTGCCGAAGTGACCCCACTCGCCGGCTGCCAGCTGGACAGCGTCAAGGACAAGGACCTCTGACCCAGTGCGCAGGGCGAGCTCACGGACGGTCGCATCTATGACATATTCTCCACCCTCTATCGGACAATAGAGCCCGAGGGTTGGCTCGAGGGGCGAGCCGAGGGGGGAGGAGTAGGTTGCGCGGTGCTGGCTATGCGGATGGAGGGTGATGTGGAGGTTATTGAGCGCCTCCTCGAGCAGTTGCGGCGGGGGGAGATGATGTGGGTGCGACGCAAGATCGTGGTCGGAGGACCAGAGGATGTGCAGGTCGTCCGGAAGATCCATGGGCTCGGTGTCCTTTGGCGGAGGTGGGGCGAGCCTGGTACGGCGCGGCTTTGGCTTGTCTGCATCGTCGTGCGGATCGTCTTGCTCTGGTTCTTGAATTGGGAGGGAAGAGGAGAAGCGGGCGGGGGGAAGGCGGGGGAAGTGGCGGGGGAGAGGGCGGGCAGAGCGGAGGAGGGCGCGCATGAGGAAAGGAAAGAGGCGCACTGCCTAATACGGTAATACATACGAAAATAACTACGAAGACCTGTCGCGCTCCTTTGCGCGCTCGGCGAGATCAACGCCGACGAGAATTTTGGACGCCTTCCAGAGCTGCACGAGATTGATGATGTTCTTGACCACAAACACCGGAAAGCTCACGCACGCCACCAGTGCAGCCCACGTCAGCTCACCCAACACCGGCTTCTCCACCCACTTCATCAGATACAGCGACACAAAGAACAACTCGTTCCCCGCACACACAAAGAACAGTGTGCGCTGTCCATCCAGTCAGCCATGCCCTACGGTAATCTCATGCTCTGCACTCACAGAGTCGTTGTAGTACAGCCATAGTATCCGACTCACATCGCTCGTCACCAGCTTGTGGCTTCGCGATCCGGTCACTAGCGAGCTGTCTCCGTGCGTTAGATTAGACCAGCATGTGGTACTGTCCGGCTCTCACCTATACATATGCATGTAGTGGCTGCTAAAGTCCAGCGCGATTAGAAACTGGAACAGAATCGCATAACTGGGGTACGCCGACGAGAGGTAGCATAGCAAACACGACGTCGTGCACCTACACTCAACAGTCAGGCCCTGCTGGACATCCGGGAACGTCTCTACCTGTCGGTCACCATGTCCAGGACCGCCCCGAATTTTGACGTCTGTCCCAACGCCCGTGCGGCTTGTCCGTCCACTGCGTCTAGCAAACAGGACACGACATATGCCAGTGTGCAATATTTCGGATGATAGCTCATAAAGTGCAACGACAGTCCGGCCAATATAATGCGCGTATAACCTGCCAACTGGTGAACATTTGTGCACACCACGGTTGGCCATTCTCACCAATCAAGTTGGGCACAAACAGAAAGACATTTTCCGAGTAGGACTGGGCAGTCGCGAGGTCTACGGCGGCCTTGGCATCGACGAGGCCTATGGAGGATCCTCGCTGGCGGGGCTTTGGCTTTCGAGAGGAGGAAATGGGCATGATGACGGATGCAGTGGGAGTGGTTTTGCACACTCAGTACGTAATGTCACACATCAATGGCGCGTACCAAACACAACCCCAAGTACGATAGCTAGAACGGCGCAGACGACGACCACGATGAAAAAACACACCCATCTCATCTTACGATACCGATATGCGTGTACAACCGCTTGCTTTGTCTCTTCCAATCTGCTCAGACATTAGTCTCTTCTTCTCACCCTCAACCACTGAGACCCACCCTTTTTTAGTATTTTCCTGCGTGTCCTTTGCCGCTCCTTCGATATTGTTAAATAGTTCGTCTTGTTGTGCCACCAGTATAGCCATCTAACCCCTTGTCAATTCAAGCTTCACGTTAGCCAGAGTCAGACCTCACATCACCAAGTAATTGAGCCAAGTCGGCAAGCGTCTCCTCCAGCTTGTGCAAGTCTTCTTGCCGCTGTTGCACTTCCCGGTATGCCGCCCTCGACTCGCCGTAACGCGTCGAGACCGTCAACTAGGGGCATTCCGTCAGCGAACGGACAATGCCCGGCACGGAGTACGAACCGCTTGTGTAAAAATCTGGTCTCCTCCACCTTCCACCGCCTCTCGGACCTCGTCATCAGTTGCGTCCGGTTTCACTTGCCCATAGTTAGACTCGAACAATGACACAACTTTGCATTCCTACCAATTTTGAGCTGACGCTCAATCCGTCGTTTAGACTGCTGACGATAATCCTGCTCTACCCTTTGATAGTTTCGAACTGCGTCAACGAAATTTGAGCGTAAAAGAGTGACCTGGGATAATCATCGTAAGCTAGGCATCGACACTTCACGACAGAGAGAGAGAAAGAGAGCCTGCCTGATTTCTGCGTATGTTGGCATCAGGGCCGGCGGGAATAGTCTCTAGGCTCTTGATTCTGTTCATAAGTTTATTAACAAGTGTTCGTGTCTCTTCTCTCATCAGGTCCAGCTGCTGAGCATCGGGGTTCGTGCCTTCGGATACGACATTAACTAATCGACCATGTAAAGTTGCTATGATGGCGACATTTCCGTTGAGCTGGTCTATACCGGATTGAACGGAGGCAATCTGGACTAGAAAGTGAGAGACGGGTTCAACGGAAGGGAGAAGGCGAACCTCTCCGACGAATGCAGGAACGGTTCCATTTGTTCCGATATTCGCGACAGGGGGAGGGGCCAGAGTGGTGAGTTCGTGGGCCTGATGCTGCTGCCCCTGACGCTGGGCCTAAAGAAAGGAGCATGAGCGACGTCTTTCTGGCGGTGAAGGAGAAGAAGAGACCCTAAGGGCGGCGAGACGGTCTCTGGACATAGTGAGAGGCAGGCGGCAACCGCTGCTGTTTTCCACGCTCTCGCAACATGTGCGGCATCCTTGCAGTCCACCGCCTCCAGAACCCCCAGCACAACAGAGCTCGCTTCATCGCCCTTTCAAAGCGCATCCGCCATCGTGGCCCCGACTGGTCTGGCTGCTACGTAGGCAAGAACTCCATCCTCGTCCACGAACGTCTCGCTATAGTTGGCGTGGGTCAGTCTTATCTGTTATTTCCGTCTTGCATCCTTTCACCGTCCACGAGACTCGGGCGCCCAACCCCTCGTCAGTCAAGATGCACAACTCATCCTCGCTGTCAACGGTGAAATCTACAATCACCTTTCTCTGCGCGTAGACTTGAACGCTGGCACCCCCTTTAAAACTAAATCTGATTGTGAAGTCATTCTTCCCCTTGTAAGAAATCCTCCAGCAACCGTATCCCCGTCCCATTCAGACTTTGTATAGTATAGAAAATATGACAAGGAGCTCTGCAGTCTCCTGGATGGCATGTTCTCCTTTGTCCTCCTGGATGAATCTGCAACGCCTCCCCGCATCATCGCTGCCCGCGATCCCATCGGAATAACGACGCTATATCAGGGCTGGAACTCGAAAGAACCTGATGCCGTGTATTTCTCATCAGAACTCAAAGCTATCATTGATGAGTGCGACAAAATCATATCTTTCCCACCAGGACATGTATACGATAGCCGTGACGAGTCCACCACACGCTATTATAACCCTACCTGGTGGAGCGGCGACCAGGAACATGTTCCTGTACCTACCGAACCAGCCGACCTGACACTTTTGCGCCACGCCCTGGAAGCCGCCGTTCGGAAGCGCTTGATGTCCGAGGCGCCGTATGGCGTCCTTTTGAGCGGTGGGTTAGATAGCAGCCTTATCGCTGCCATTGCCGCCAGAGAAACGGAAAAAGTTGCTTTTGCGCAATTCCAGGCTCGCAGAAGATCATTGGATGCTGGCAATGGATCTGTCGCTTCCGCGACGACTGCCGCAGATGAAGGTCGGTCCTGCCATTTTCCCAGCGGATATATTGGATGAAATTCATTGTCAGCTCTCCTGACCTTATGGCCTAGATTGCATTCCTTTTCTATTGGCCTCGAAAATTCTCCAGACCTTTTGGCTGCCAGGAAGGCGGCACGTTTCCTGGGAACCGTGCACCACGAGTACGTGTTTACTGTCCAAGAGGGATTAGACGCGGTTCCAGAGGTCATCTATCACCTGGAAACGTTTGATGTCACTACTGTCCGTGCCAGCACGCCAATGTATTTGCTCAGCCGTAAGATCAAGGCGACCGGAGTTAAGATGGTGTTGAGTGGTGAAGGCAGCGACGAGATATTTGGAGGTAACTTTTGGCGAATCACCTCAACATTTCAACGTGACGATTTCTATCTTAGGCTATCTCTACTTCCATGCTGCGCCGGATAGCAAGTCATTCCACGTGGAGACCGTAAAGCGTGTAAAGAATCTTCACACGTCAGATTGCCTGCGCGCCAACAAGTGGGTGATCTGTCCAGGTGATTTAAATTTTATTGATCGGACGGCAGATCGACCATGGCATGGGGGCTTGAAGCAAGAGTTCCATTCCTTGACAAGGCCTTCCTCGAGGTCGCCATGAACATTGACCCGAAAGAAAAGATGTTTTCCATGGGAAAGGACCAGCCCGTGGATGAAGATGGCAGGCAAAAAATGGAAAAGTACATCTTGCGAAAAGCATTTGACACGTCTCCTGACGGCAAGGTATCCATCCCCTGATGCTCTCACGTAAATTTTGTACTGAGCATTCAAAGTCGTACCTTCCGCATGAAATCTTGTGGAGGCAGAAGGAGCAGTTTTCTGATGGAGTTGGATACTCGTGGATTGATGGGTATGTAACGGCGCTCCAGCTCTGAGTATTCATGACTAAGGATGGCATGAGATTGAAGGATCAGGCTGCTTCGGTCGTATCTGATGAATCCTTTGCCAAGCGTGCTGAACGTTGGTCAGAGAACACCCCAGATACGAAGGAAGCATACTTCATCCGTCACATATTCGATGGTAATCCCTGCTGTCAAAGGATCATTGGTCAGATGCTAACCAGGTGACATCACCAGGTCTATTCCCATCCAAGGCAGCTGCCAGTACCGCGGTCCGGTGTGTCAAATTAAACTGCTACACTAAATCATCTGTCTCATTGAACTTGGTCAGCTGGATACCTCGCGGTGACTGGGGATGTTCCTCAGATCCGAGTGGCCGAAGTGTCAGCATACACCAAGCTGCGTACACTGCAGCCGTCTAAGCCAATTAGTTTGATTCCGCGATGTGAACATAGGGCAATAGAAACAATAAATGTCAACGAGTGTATACTTGGCACAAAACTTGAGAGTGGTATAACTGCAGAAATCATAATGGGTGACGATAACGAAGGGATATAGCGTAGATGAAAGGTATGCTATTATTACGAGTTTGGATGGCATCAAGCCTTGGTCAATTCGGGATCATTGGCAATAATCTGGCCATACAGCTCGACGCCAGAGTCGTTGGATGGAGCGGGTGACGCAAGGCCTTTAACGTTGGCTATTGTCATCGTAGCTCGTGTGGCTCCACTGGTTTGCGATGTGTTGCGAACCCGTGATTTAATTGATGGAGGGGCAGTGGTTCTAGTTCCCTGGTCCCATGCAGGTCTATTTGCTGTTGAACGAGCGTAATTCGGGCCTTCTTCTGAAGATGGCGGAGGAGGCCGGCGTATAGACGGGCTACCTGCCGTCGTCCGCCGACTCACCGGTCGGGCGATGGGCGACGTACTATCGGACACGAGACGCGTGCCAAACTTGGCGTTGGCGGAAGAAACTCTTTGGTACGAGGCCAAGGCAAGTCCTTTGCGGGGGTTAGCTCCCATGCGAGTTTTGAGGACCGGCCGCTGTACGACGGTCATCTTGTCAGCACCCCAGTAGGAAAAGCTCATCTTGCTCTTCTTGTCCGAGTCGTCCGAGTCGTTGTCCTTCTCTTCATCCTCGTCTGGCATTGGGACAATTCGAGGCTGAGACGAGAGCGCTTGTGCCCGTGAGCGAGCAACTCTGTAAAGGGGTCAACAGACTTTCTTTTTTTTTTTTTTTATAAAAAAAAAAGTCGGACGTACTCGTCCATCGAGACCACACCCTCCTTTGGTTGGACAACGTCCCCAATCGCCCACGTTTCAATCTGATAGCAATGTCAATTTGTGATTCACGGACCAATGACAGACTCACTCGGATGAATTTGTAGAGATTGCGAGGCTTAGTGTGAGAGTTTCGGCGACCGGTGGTTGCATATTTAGCTTTCCCCTGAAGTTCGGGTAACGAATTGGTGCGCGACGTGGTAGAGGATACCAAAGGCAGGGACGTTGTCCCTGTCCGCTGGCACAAGAGTATAACGTCGTTGAAGACGACATGCCAGAGATCCTTTTTACCCCCGAATCCATTCGCCCCAGACGAGAGGACATCGCTGAGTCGCTTTAGCGATGACTTGCCTTTGACACCCTTTCCGTTGATCACGGGTGGGGGAGAAGAAGGTTTCTGCAATGCATTGGCTGGATTGGGAACAGGGTTATAATGTCGCTCTTCAACGAGTACGCGAGAAGGCTTGGGTAGCGCCAGTTGCTTGACTTTGTCTAACCCTTCGATGCGAGCGAAAACGTCCCTCGTCTTGTCACGTTCCTCTTTCTGAATCTTCTCGTCTTCAATGCTCCTCACGATGGCTTCAATCTCTGCAACCATTTGTAGAGTGGTTTCGTACTCGAACGTGCTTGGGTCTGTGTGAAAGAGTAAATTTTGAAATAAGAGAGGGTATTTCAGCAGACGTTGGAATGGTTTTGACAAGGTAATAGCCAGGCCGGTTTCTCCTCGATCATATGCGACCTCTTCGAGCTTGCGCAGGGCGGAGCAGACTTTTTGCCACTCGCTAGCATCCTGCTTACTAGGTTTCTTGGTGGTTTGATTGGCCAATGCCGAGTCTGCCTGTTCCAGGGCTCGTTCGAGATGCAAAACGTAGGTGGCATATCCGCGGAATATGTCGGCCTGAAAGATCAGCCATTAGCCCAAACGGACCTTGATCAAGAAAAGGACACCAACGTGGACGACAAAAACGTCTGCCAGGGACCTGACCAAAGGAAACTGGTCTTCGTACCGTTTCCTGAGGGCTTCACACAATTTCTTGTGACCATCGAGGACACCTCCATCGATCACTTCAAGACAAGTGCGGAGATCTTCGGGTAACTGGTGAGGGGGGATGGCACCACCGAAAACGTCGTTGGGGGCGGTCTGGCTCTTTTTAAACTTTTTGAGCACGCTTGATTTTGGAGGTGGCGGATTATCCGATTGGCCTTGGCTGTATTTGCGTTCTCTGTCTCTGTCTTTTTCTACGATGGTGGACTGGCGACCGAGAGAGCTGGTTGAGGCGGACTTTGGGTTGAGTCTTGGGGGTGGAAGAGACTGATGTGATCTAGAAGGGAATGGGACGGCGCCGGGTCCTCTAGACGCTGCGGTGCGGTAAGGAGAGAGAGAGGCATCTGGACGTTTTCCGGCATAGGGCTTGCCAAGGCGATCGTCGACTTCATCGTCCTCTGACTCCATGGACTCAGCGCCGTCTAAGGCGGAAGTGTCCTTGGGACGAGGGGTGGGAGTTGGGGACATGAAGCGAGCAGCGATGGGAGGTAGAAGGTCGAAGGATTCTACCGGAGATTCCGAACGGACAGTATCGTATTCCATATGTGGGCCGAGGGGTGGGCTTTTAACGTGAGCAGAAAAGGGATGGAGAAGGGGATCGATGAAGGTCTCCTTCATCTTGGTGAGTTCCTGTACGTATCTATGCAAGGGTAAACGGACCGAAAGGGAGGAGAGGGGATGACGGACCTTTCTTCGCTGGATATGATTTCAAACAAAACTTCCTGACGCGTACGCTCGCGCGAACCGAGATTGGAGACGAGGTCCTCCTCTGTGACCTCGCTCCAGGACTGGGCGGAGAGGATGCGGCTGCCGGAAGTCTGGGCGGACATGTGGGAGTAGGGGGTGGCTGAACGGAAGGACTGGGCAGAGCTGGCGTCATGGACCTTGAAGAGGTAGGGGGAGGTTGCGCGTATGGAGGATGGTTTGGAGACTGGTTTTAGGGAGAGAGCGATGTCGGTCTTGGAGGAGGACGCGGCTGTGGCGGTAGTTGCAGTCGCGACGGAGCCGCGGGGCTCTTTGGGGGACGGGTCGGGCAGAGGGGAGGGGGGATCTGGGGCGGTAGGCGTGGGAGGGGGGGACTTGAAGGCGACCTTTTTTGCGCCCTCTGAGGAAGCTGCGCTAGTGTTGGTGGCCTTGCGGACGATTGGGGCGGGAGGGTCGACGGTGGTGGTGGGTGCGGGGTGAGGATGCTCCGCATCGGTGGGGGGCAGAGGAGTGGAGGGCTCTGAGGGAGGAATTGGACGAGAGGCAAGCTGGTTGGAGAGCTGGGAAGGGACGATTTCTGGCAACGGCTTGAAGAGGGGAAGAGCGGGGGGCGCAGGGGCGGACTTTGGCAGGTCGGGAGGAGGCCAAGTACGCAGAGGCGGGAATTTCTCCTTTGAAGGCGAGTCCTTTGAGGCGCTGCCGATGTGGAGGCGGCTGAGGAAAGCTTTCATGGAGGCTCGTGTTGGAGGGCAACCAAACAATGGCTGGCGGCGGCGACCTCGTGGAGGCTCGTGTGTTAAGCCAGCGCCTGGCCACCCCGCCGCCCACATTAATTACTAGGTCGTGTTGGACCTGGAGGCTCGTGTGTTAAGCCAGCGCCTGGCCACCCCGCCCCCCACATTAATTACTACCAGCCAACCCCGCCCCAGCCTCCCGTCGCGTCGTCACCAGCTCAAGCGTTCGCTCAAATCCATGCGTAGACAAGTCCCGCCACGTCTCCTCCTCGTCGTTCTCCGTCTGTAGCTGGTAGATTTGCAGAAATCCCCTAAGTCTGCTCCAGTTAGCAATAGTCCGCTCCCGCACTTCTCCACCCACGTCAGGCCTCCTTCCTCCGTCACATCCAGAAATTCAATCAGCTCCTCCTTTGTTTCCTTCGAAAACGGCACCCCGTTCGTCTCTCGCGCCCACTCGTCCAGGCCCTCCGGGCTCAGATACGCTCCAGCGGACGGCGTCAGCAACTGCCCGCTGACCCCCTTGACGCCTGGCGTGCAGTATTTCGCAAAAATGTGCTCCAGGCATGTCCTAAGCTGCATGGCATAAGTCTCATCCCATCCCATGTCCCGTAGCAAACAACACACCCGCGTAGATATCTCGCCGTCCTCGTCCAGCAGATGCACGCCCGCATTGCGCCTGCCCTGCATCGAGGCGGGCTCCGGCGTATCCGCGCGTCGAGGAGACTGCATTGGCGTTGAAATATGCCAAGAATGGTATTTCCTCTTTTGCCACGTGCCCCCCATGTCCCGCTCAGAGCCCTTGTCCATCGAGTCTCTCCTCCAGAAACAAAGAGAGGAGAAGGATGCTGCCTCAAAGGCTTGTCGTACCTTCCATTCTCCCCTTTCCTTCCTCACTCTTGTTTCAGCCAAAATTTCTCTCCAAAGAGGAGAGAGCCAAGCTTGCCCTCGCCAAGCGTGAGCAGGAAATCAACGATCTGCGCGAAAGAGACGAAAGAAAGAAACTTGAGCGCGAGGCTCTCGAACGCAGCGCAGACGACATCAGACAAAAGGAGCTCCAAGCCTCCAGCAGCACCAAGTACATCCGATGCCGGTGTTTTTCCCTTTTCTTTCCTCCCTCTGCTCATCCTTGCCGCCAGACGAAGACAGATACGGACATCCAGAACGTGATAGAGGCGACCGCCATGGCAGACGAGATCGGGACTCGCGTGACAGTCGTTCTACTGGACGTCCTCCACCCAGCTCACGCGGTGGGTTTCAGAATGTACCCACCGCACCACGCGCCGACCGCGAAAAACAGGGCGCTCCTCCTCCCTCTGCCACTCCTGCTTCAGACTCGGCGTCTTATGTGCCCCCCATGTCCGAAAACGATCTCTCCGCTATTCGCTCTCGTTACCTTGGCGTCGACAAGAAAAAGCGCAAAATTCGCAAGATGAACGATCGCAAGTTTGTGTTTGACTGGGATGCCCAAGATGACACCTTCTCGGAAGACTCGCCTGTTGCCGTGGGGAGCAATAGGCAGGGTGCACAGATTATGTTTGGCCGTGGCCACATTGCGGGTATGGACGATGGTGGGAGAAAGGGCTCGGGACAATACGACGCCCGTCTCGCCGATGCCATGGAAAGGCGAAGAGCTGCCAAGGCCGGATTTGACGACAGACACTGGACCGACAAGCCTCTCGATGAAATGACAGAACGTGATTGGCGTATCTTTAGAGAGGACTTTAGCATATCTGCCAGAGGTCAGCCTTCTCGCCTTTACATCCTACTGTATTCAGTTCGCCGCTTCAGGTGGCCAGATACCACACCCTTTACGTTCATGGATAGAATCCGACATTCCTCAGCCTATTCTAGAATGCATCGAACGAATTGGATACAAGGAACCCTCTCCCATTCAACGACAGGCCATTCCCATTGGGTTGCAGAATCGCGACGTTATCGGCATCGCCGAGACAGGTGCGCCTCATCACCGTCGGAACGTCCATGAAACTCATATGCTACAGGATCGGGTAAAACTGCCTGCGTTTGTGATCCCCATGCTGGCATTCATATCAAGTCTACCCGCTTTTACGGATGAGAACCGGCATCTGGGACCCTATGCTCTGATTCTAGCGCCAACACGTGAACTGGCACAGCAAATCGAAAGCGAAGCGAGAAAGTTTGCAGCACCGCTTGGGTATAAATGTGTTTCCATCGTGGGAGGCGTAAGTTGTTACGATAGAATGTCTGTATCCACGCTAAAATGAGGTAGCGAGCCGTTGAAGAGCAGCAGTTCAACCTTCGAGAGGGTGCGGAAATCATCATTGCAACGCCAGGACGTCTAAAGGATGTGATTGAGCGGCATGTACTCGTCCTGTCTCAGTGTCGCTATGTCGTCATGGACGAAGCTGATCGCATGGTGCATCTCGGATTTGAGGCGGATCTCACATTCATATTGGATGCACTGCCCACAGAGACAATGCAGGGAGAAGACACGGGCGAACAAATGGACGTGGATGGGGAAATGGTCAAAAAGGGTCGCACACGTGTGACCACGCTGTTCTCCGCTACAATGCCTCCTGCTGTTGAGCGGCTGGCCCGTAAATATCTCAAGAGACCGGCCGTAATTACGATCGGTGAGGCCGGACGGGCTGTAGACACCGTCGAACAGCGCGTCGAATTCGTCAGTGGAGATGAGAAGAAAAAGTAAGCAAGTGTATTGAGTTATCGATACATGCTGATAGCGTGAGATAGGCAGCGGCTGTTGGAGATTCTCAACAGTGAACAGTACCCTTCACCAATTATTGTGTTTGTCAATCAGAAAAAGACGGCAGACATGGTTGCAAAGGACCTGTCACGGGCAGGCGTACGTGCAAATGCAAATGGATTGATTGCTTTGTCTGATGTCAACGACAGTGGAACGCGTCAACGCTGCATTCGGGCAAAAACCAGGAACAACGCGAGGCGGCGCTGCAGGCGCTGCGCAGCGGCGACGCGGATGTGCTGGTTGCGACAGATCTTGCGGGACGCGGTATCGATGTGCAAGACGTTAGTCTAGTTGTCAATTTCCAGATGGCTAACAGTATCGAGGCATACGTCCATCGGATTGGTGAGCATTTTCTGCTGGAGAGGAATAACGATTGAACGGATGACAAAAATAGGACGTACTGGACGGGCAGGCAAAATGGGGACGGCAATTACATTTCTGACAAACGACGATGATGAAGTGATGTGGGTATTTATAGCATGCATTTAGCAGACAGCTTACCCATTTGGCCCAGGTACGACCTGAAGCAAGGTAAGAAAATTGGTCATGCAGCGGGAAGGCGCCGGCGCCGGCTAACGTTGGTTCAGAGATATCGAAGAGCCCAGTGTCCAAGGTGTCGGTGGAGCTGGCGAAGCACGAGGCAGCGCAGCATCGGGTGTCGCGGGAGATGAAACGGAAGCGGGAGGCGGAGGACGTCGGGTAGATAGGCAGGGGCGGCCGGAGGGAAGCCGAGCGGGGCCGAGCGTGGCCGAACATAGATTAGATCGGCGGCTGAATAATTAAGAGTTTCGCGGCCAAATTTAGGCGGCGGCGGAAGCAGCAGGTCCCATTCCTTCTCTCCTCCCATCCAATGCAGCAAAAGCAGAGACGACACGGCCCTTTCCACGACCTCAAACGCTTCTTCCACCCACACGTCCCCAGACAACCTCCTCCTTCTCCTCCTTCGCCAGTCTCCTCGAGCGCTTCTTCTTCCTCCACAGCCTCCTCGAACCAATACCATACCAATTACACGTTCCCCTCTCCAGTCCCAGGCTCTCACCCCATCCTCTCCCTACACGACGCCACACATGCCCGTCTCGCAAAGAAGTACGGAAAGTGGGGCCGTGTCCTCGGCAGTGGCGCCGGCGGCACGGTCCGTCTCATAAAGGCAAGCAGCAAGAATGGCGGAGGCATCTTTGCCGTCAAGGAGTTCAGGCCAAAACGCGTAGGCGAATCAGAGAAGGATTACCAGAAAAAGGTCACCGCCGAATTCTGCGTCGGGTCTGCGCTCAAGCATCCCAACATCATCGAGACTGTGGACATTGTCTCCGATCATGGCCATTACTACGAGGTGCGCGTCTGTTTTTCACGTCCCTGTCCTCTGATCAACCTCTCCCGTTCAGGTCATGGAATATGCCCCCTATGATCTCTTTAGCGTTGTCATGTCCGGAAAAATGTCCCGACCAGAAATTTATTGTGTTTTCCGTCAAATATGCGACGGCGTCGAATATCTTCACGAACTTGGTCTTGCCCACCGTGATATCAAGCTCGATAATTGCGTCATGACGTACAATAATGTCGTCAAGCTGATTGATTTTGGTACCGCCACCATCTTTCAATATCCAGGGAAATCGCATACCTTCGCAACTGGTGTGGTTGGCAGTGATCCTTATCTTGCCCCAGAGGTGCTCAGCAGGGATTCATACGACCCGAGAAAGACCGACGTCTGGAGCGTCGCCATCATTTTCCTTTGCATGATTTTGCGCCGCTTCCCTTGGAAGATACCCGACCCCAAAACAGACACCAGCTTTAGAGCATTTGTGCATGCCCACCCCGACCTGTCTCTAAAGCCGCCCCCGCGCTCCGCCAAACAGCCACCGCCGGTCCGGAACGCCACTTTGCCGGCATCCCTAATTCCAGGCTCAAAGCCAATGGCCAGTCGGCCAACGCGCTCGGCAAGCGTCGATGCATTGCGTAACGGGAATGACTCAGAAAGCAACGACAGCACGATATCGTCGGAGGCGCCTTCTATCTTTACCCAGTCGTCAGCATCCACTGCCATCACAGAACCTCCGTCACGCGCTGTCTCAGAGATTTTGCATATGGCATCACCTAAGCAACATCATTACTTTTCCCAAAGCTTCGCCACCTTGCCCGTTGACATTCATGATTTGCCTCCATCAGACGCAGAGTCAGCAGCATCAGCAGATGTACAGCCCACAAGTCCGCAAGATGTGCAAACGCCTCGTGCGTTACAGGTATCCGTGTCGACCCTACAAGTTCCAGCTGCTCCGCGTCCACGTGCTCAATCCATCACCGTATTGTCCGTTGCCCCTGTCATCAACGATGTGTCATCTCCAACCGCCGAGGAGAAACCCACTTTGACTGCAGCCGCTGCCATGCCGACTTCAAATAGAATCAGTCCATCAGAAGGCAAGCGCCGCCCACGCACGGACAGCACAGTGACCTACAGTACTGGGGGAGCTGAATCGATTTTCAGATTATTGCCACGCGAAGCGCGACCAGCCATTCGGCGGATGCTTTTCGTTGAACCGACAGGCCGATGCACTCTCTCTGACCTACTAAAGGGCAAGGGAAAAACTAGCGGTCTGCTATGTGGGTGTGCTGCTGCACGAGCGAGGGCTAAACCAGGAGATGTACCAGATACCAGCAGTTGCGAGGATCACAATTGGGATCCAGAAGAGGAAGATGACGGGGACGAATGGTTAAAAAACATTGTAACCTGTTCAGCTCATGCTCCACCAACGCATCCACATATTAAAGTCGAAGAAGTGGAAGAAAAGCCGAGGCGCAAGCTCTTTTAAGGTGTTCGCGTCAACGCCCCTTTCACACTGCGTTGTACATTGATGTGTATCGCATATGTTGCTTCTTGTTTATACTGTTTTTATTCTTACGCTGTAGATTGTCTTCCTCTTTTTTTCCACCTGGGCAGTTGTTCACAGGTTTCGTGCTTTTTTGCTTGCTTTAATATTCACTGCCTCTGCTGTGGGACTCTCGGGAAAATTAAGTAGATAAACTCATGTACTCCATCAATCAATATACTCAAATAATATCATCATAATTCATCGTGGCTATTCTCTTGTTCCCGTGTCTCCAATTCCTGGTCTTCCACGATATCATATCCAGCTTCCTTGAGACCATCCATTACTTTTTCTATTTCCTCCGCATCTTCCACCAGCTCTATAACCACTTCACGACCGTCATTGCCAAGTATATCCTGTACATTCTGCAACTTTCCAGTTGCAAGCACAGGATTTTCTCCAAATAAAGCTTCGAGTGTCTTGCGTAGTAACTCCTGGTAGACTTTATCTTTCTGTGATTCGGTTGCCTGTCTCGTCACCGACGGAGGCTGGACCGCTTTTGGCCGCGCAATTTTAAACGGATAGTCCGTTACTGATAAGGGTGAGGATGCCTGGCCAACATTGGCATCAGAAGCAGAAGTAGCAGAAGTGTCTGTACTAGTCGTCGCTTCCGATCCGGGCAACGTGCCAGAAACGATTTCGCGACAATGTATCTGAGCCTCATCGTTAGAGTCTAGCTGTGATTTAAACCCTGGTTCGCCACATAGCCTCGGGGTATGGATAACGAGGACATATGAGCATGTTTTGGCCTCTTTGACGAAAAGAATCGTATCGGTCATCGTCATGGAGCAGTGGAACTGCCAACAACTCAACTTTAACACGATGACGATCAAGTAGGACAGACCTGGACCTCAACCTCTCTGCTTTTTTTCGTCTTGTCACAAACGGTACCGTCTCCCCACCGTTGAACAAGGTAGCGGGATCCGGCACTCCGTGCAAGCTCTAAATTGACGGCATTTGCATTCTGCTCGGCCACAGTCAAATCAGCCCCTGACTCTGATTTCGTAGGTGCCCTGCCAAGGATATACGAGTCAAACTGAGGAGCTTCATTGAATGCAACTACATCCCACAAGTGAAAGAAATTACCTCGGGATCTTCTTCTGGCTTAGTGGTGCCTAGGACAGTTCAAGAGGTCAAACATCGAGACGTGCGAACGAAAGAATGAAAGAAGATCAGAACAATGGAAGAATATCGGACTTGTCCGAAAGAGGACGAAACGAATTTAGGACACTCTTACCTGCAGAATTGACCAGATTTAATTCCCTGAATTGGCGAATTTCGCTGTTGTGACAATAAGAATAAGTAAACCACCCTTGTCGATGCTTGATCACAGCTAGAATTAGATTCCGATGCGCGTTGCAGGGGTGTTGAACATACGTAAAGACAAGAACCCGTCAACGGTTGAAGGAGGGACCAACTCCTTGCTGGTGATATGTCGGTTGTGGAGCGGTCATCTGCGGCAGCTGGATCGACTTGTGGAGGACTAGGTATGAGACAGATATACGAGTCGTGTGGGCCCATTTTCAGAAGCTCGAGCGTATAATTTGCGGTGGAGCGCTGGGGAGATGTCAGGGGGATGTAGCGTCGGCGGGAGGAGCTACGGACGTCTGGGGAGCCAATGTCTTTGCGAACAGAGGGCGTGTGCCAGGATGGGTCGTGGGAGGGCAGATCAAGAAACTCGAGTTGACCGCCACGGAGGCCATGTGCAAGCCAACGCTGGGCGGTGTCGTTGAGGACGGGGCGGCCGTTGAGGAAGGCGACGAGGAACTTGGGGAAAGCATGTGTGTCGTCTGGGAGGGAGTGGAGGAGACGGGCGGAGGCGAGGGCGGGGAGGAGGAGGAGGAGGAGGAGCATGTCGGTCGGGCGAGGCAAGCCGGTGGCGGGAAATTCCCAGCGATGGCAGCATATGGTTCTGACACCTGTGAGTGCCCGCTCTGGTGCAGGCCTGCTCGCTCTTACGTGAGTCGCACCCTTCAAAATCAGGGGCAAAGGCTACCACCAGCACGATGGCCAACGATCATAAAAAAAGCCTTGGTTTGGCTTGCAAGTCCACGCGAGGGAACAATACATTCGAATTCTTCTATATTCGGCAGTAGTTTTATTCATTAAAGATGGCCCACCCAACTTTTCCCCACTCTTCCTTCATCCAACAGCCCACGCCGGCCTGTACGTGTCCCTCGTCCACAGGCTTTCCCCCCCGTCGTCCCCATAGTTCTGCTCTGAATGTCCTCTCCTCGCGATCCGCAGGAGGATACCGGAGAACTCCTCTCTCATGACGATGCAGACCCCCAGCCTGGTCCAGATGCAGGAGACGGTAAGCCATCGCGCCTTTTTGTCCCCAGGTCCCGTCTTTATCCATGCCGCGTGTCGCGGTAATTTTGCTGATTTCACGTTTGCTCATATCACGTCCTTGTAGACGCTGCATCTCCACACGACACGCAGCCGGCCAAACGTCGCCGTGGTCGGCCCCCGGGCAGTAAAAACAAGGAGACGGCTGCCCAACCTTCCGCTACCTCCTCCTCAGGCCCGCGAAAGAGAGGCCGTCCACGAAAGGTAGGACAGCATCTTCGCTCGCTTTCTGTCGTGTAGGGTGTGCGCAGTTGATAATTACTGATAAGGAAAATCAGCCAAGGCCAGAGGACACTGGGGAGGAGCCTCCCGTAAAAAGGAGCCGCGGGCGGCCTCGGAAAAATCCGCCGCCTGCGGAATCTGCTGCAGAGGCAGAAGGGTCCGAAGCCCCGCCAAAGAAGAGACGCGGGAGACCCAAGAAAGCGACAACATGATCCACAATGTTGGCACCATTCCCGATCGTCTGTATTTTTCCCTCGCTTCCCTTGCTTCTTTGGTACACGACCATCATGACCTAAATCCCCCGTTGCTTCATGTCTTGGTATTCAAGCTTTGTACGATTCTTGGGCTCTTTCCTATCGCTTGGTTCCATTGTCTTATTTATCTATCTGTACATAAGAGTACTTCTCTGTAGAACAGGCCCTCAATGTACACCCATTTGCGTCCGATAGACTCGAACTTTTGCGATTTGATTACATTTTTTGATGGATAGAAGCGTGGATGTCCAGAATATTTCTCTGTATTATGGGAGAATTGTGCTACGTTGCCTTGTGAACTATTGTGCCAAAATCTTGGGAAGATGGCCGCAGAAATACCGCTTTGTTGAGGAAGTCCATTCATAATTATTACCTATACCATGTGCCGAACCGATCCCACATTATCTGCGCCAGGAACGCCGCCAACACCCAGCAGAATATAATCCCTATCCACCCCGACACGACCAACAGCTTGTCCTGCTGACTAGCCTTCTGCTTAGCACTAGCATAGCCAATATCGGGTCGAAAAGTAACCATTGTGTACAACGGTATCCAGCCACTCGCGATGGCTGATGGATATGGTATGCGAGCCAAGACCGGAACTAGAAATTCAAGAAAAACAGGTTTCCCACAAGTAAGCGCATACAAGCTAGTGTCTACATATTTTTTGAGCAGATAGGACACGGTTGTGACCGAATGTCGCATCTCGACGCTAGTAGGGGTAAATCAGTGGCAAGAATAATTCCTATCATAATTGTAGCTCACTAGTTGTTCATAGCCATGTCACATATAGCAATCAAATCGGCGTGGCGAGATTCAGAGTACTGTTGTAAAGCACGAGCAAGGTTGACATCAACCCCATCCAGGCCTTCCTCTCGGAAGAGTGTCATTAGGACCCTGACATCCTCGAGACCGCAGTTCAACCCCTGTCCATAAAAAGGAACCATGGAATGAGCCGCATCGCCCAGTAAAATGGCGCAGTCCTTGTAATGGTATGGTTTAGACTAACATACGACGCTGTGTCAGCGGTAACTTCGCTGGACCGATATGAATCACCTTTGTACAAATCAACGAACTCCTAGGGTTTCGGGTAAAGTCTTCTAATAGCTTCTTCTCACCAATGAGCTTAACCGCATCGGGAAAATGTGATGTGAACCAAGCCAAGACCTTGCCAGAGTCACTGAGGCGGTCGAGCTCTGAACTCGGCGCGAATAGGGTGCAAGTAAAGGTCATGTCCTGGGCAGAAGACGCTGGTCTACATGCCAGTAAAGGGAGAAATGAATATGCATACTTTGTTGGGGAGTGCTATCAACATGAAGGAATGGCGGGGCCAGATATGCAGGTGATTTGGGTCGAGAAGAAATGCAGGTCTGTCACAGTCATCTCTGCCTGAAGGCATCTTCAGTTCAACGTACTCGTGGTCGATATACTCCTGTTGGTAGTCCATTCTTATGGGCGTCTCGATTAGTGTCAGAATATTCAATGGCGACCTACTTCACGACTCTCATCATCTGTCGTCTAATAATTGAGTAACTGCCATCTGCGCCAACGCATAGATCAAATGCCGTCGAGAACTCCTCATTAGTGTCAAGATCTCGAATTATTAGATATTTTTTGACAAAGTCAGCGGACAGGACTTTGTGTAGAAAAAATATTTCCACGTTTGGTAGATTCGAGACAGCTTCGAGTAACTCTTCATTGAGTAATGCGCGGTCAATTGAGTTGATGCACTGACGGTTTGGTCAATGTCTGGAAAGGAACGACAGCACTCACTTGTCCGTGTGTATCATATAGCTGACTGTCGAGACGACCGTCTATTGTATGGATCATGCGGCCTCGCATAGGAATGGCATCACGGAGGAAAGTCTGAGCTGCACCAGCATCGATGGCCTCGATGGCAGCGATTCCTCTGTGAGAGATGGCAAGGTTAATGGACCTCTGCTGAGTCGCAGCCTTGGAGGCGGGAAGACGAATATCGGGGCGAGCCTCGTATAGATGTACAATCCAACCGCGCTTTGCAAGAGCCAGGGCAGCGAGGCAGCCGACGGGGCCAGCGCCCACAATGACAGCCGTGCGCAACATGTGTCTGCCATAAGGAGTTCCCTTCCACATGCATTCCCCCCTCTCCCCCGACTTCGCCATCCCCCTCAACGCTGGCCAGCATGATTCCGCATCGATCCCTCGTGAGTACACTCCGTCTCGCCCCTTCCCTCCAACTTTTACTGTTCAAGATGCAAAATCTCATTATCTCTGCGGCAACTCGCTCGGTCTCCTGTCCCGCCGCTCGAAGGAGCTAGTCAATGATGAATTAGATGTTTGGGCATCTCGGTGGGCGTGGACGATCATAATCCCAATCAATTTCTTATGCCTGATCCAGTGCCGTCGCTGGCCATTTCGATCATCCAAATGGAAAGCCCTGGATCACATTCACGGATGCTGTCACCCCGTTGCTTGCAGAGATCATTGGTTAGTGTGCGTCGCCTGTAAATGGATTCTTTTTCGTTATCCTGTATCAAGGGGCAAAGGAGTCCGAGGTAGCTTGTATGGGCACTCTGACGGCTAACTTGCACCTTATGATGGACTCGTTCTACAAGCCAACGCCTCAGAAGTTTAAAATCCTTTGTGAGGCCGGGGCTTTTCCCTCGGATCAAGTAAGCCATTTCTGCCAAGCACGCCTTCAGTTAGTATGAACCAATATCCCAGTACGCATTTGCATCACAGGCGCTTGCTCACGGTTTTGATCCCGCTGCCGCTATTCTGGAAGTCTCTCCCCGCGAAGGCGAATTTACATTGCGGGAAGAAGATATCCTGGACATCATTAACAAAGAAGGGAAGTCCATTGCAATTGTCATCTTCAGTGGCGTTCAGTATTATACTGGGCAATGGTTTCCTATGAAATCTGTAACACAGGCCGCCACAGCTCAGGTTGGTCTACCGGGAAAAAGTATCTTATTATGATGACGTTGTCCTGGATAGGGTTGCGTCTGTGGTTGGGATCTTGCTCATGCCATAGGAAATGTGCCTTTGTCATTACATGATTGGGGCGCAGATTTTGCCGTGTGGTGTTCATACAAGTATCTTAACTCTGGCCCAGGAGGAATTGCAGGCATATATGTCCACGAAAAATGGAATGACGTTTTACAACCCAAGTATGTATACCTTCATTTCCTGCA
Source organism: Amanita exitialis (assembly GCA_023014455.1). Classification (NCBI taxonomy): domain Eukaryota; kingdom Fungi; phylum Basidiomycota; class Agaricomycetes; order Agaricales; family Amanitaceae; genus Amanita; species Amanita exitialis. The sequence continues at coordinate 2,235,174 of JAEBUR010000001.1, forward strand.
TTCTGGTCACTGAGAATTCACTGAGACATGCAGGATGGTGGGGTCATAACGTGTCGACGCGGTTTGAAATGCCGTCTGAATTCTCAGCGATCCCAGGAGCGCGAGGTTTCCAGCAATCAAATCCCTGTATCCTTGCTCTTGCTTCCCTGCTCGGCTCTTTGCAAATCTTCAAGGCGGTCGGTATGATGAAGCCCATCCGAGAGCGGTCACTTGGCCTGACTGGTTCGCTTGACTGGTCCTTACGGCAATCCAAATATTTCGTAGCCTTGCACGATGTCCCATCACGCCAACACGATACCACAAGTGGACCTGGATTTACCGTCATCACGCCAAGCTCCCCAGAAAGTCGTGGAGCACAATTATCGCTTTTATTCCTGCCGTTCAACTCTGATACGATGCAGAGGGTTCATAGCTACTTGACCAAGTATGGCGTGATCGGGGACAAGCGAGAACCTGACGTTATCCGCTTGTCACCAGCGCCTCTATATAACACTATCTACGACTGCGAACAGGCCGTATTTCACCTGAATGCAGCTTTCGCCAGTTTGCCTCTGGACAGAGGAAAGCTTTAGCGGAAGAGGCAGTTGGAGTGGTATATGAAAAGTTATCAATAAATGGTGTGGACATGGGTAAACTATTCCCTCAGCGCAAACTTTACAAGAAGTTCCAGAAATGTCTCGCCCTTGAACACATCATGATGTTGCGCGCTACATGTATGAAAATCGCATTCAACACGCCTCCCCACATCATCTCTCATTATTTGGCGTAAATGTTCGTACATGATCCTGCCTTGACCGATATCGACCAAAGTATCGCCAGACGAATGGACGATGAGCCAGCGGATGTTTTCAGCCCTCAAAGGGTACGTGGCAACAGAATAGGCACTGTAAGATTCCATGTTCCCAAACGCAGGCTCGATGAACCGCGATCGATACTCCGGATATTTTAATAACAACAGATCGATGTCGTGAATTCCCTCCGATAGTGCGATGCTCTTCACGGATCGGAGCACGATCGCCGTGGGAGCCAAGCAAGGCGTTATCGCCGAAGAGTCGAGAAAGATAGACGACAGTATGTGAGCAGCACAACTATGTCCGATTAGGTGGATCCTGCTGGGATCATACACGCTACCAAGATCAGGTGGGCCTGCCCAATAAGTCAAGAAGGTCAGGCACTCCAGTATGTCTAGCGCATGACCTGGATGGCGGAAAGAGTCGCTATCGGATGTCTCCTTAGGAGTTAGGCGATAGTTAGGAACTACGACGGGACAATCTGAACGCAGGACGATGTTGCGAGCGAAATCAGCATGATCACGTTTATCCTCGCTGGAATGGCTGAGAAGCAAGCTATGGCATGGTGGAGGCACGGGAACTTACGAACGCCAAGCGCCGCCGTGGACGAAGCAGAAGAGAGAAGATGACCGCACAGGGTGCGGTGGGAGATAGAGATCGAACGAGTGATGGGGCGAAGGCGAGGAGGAATACGAGATGTCGAGGACTTGCGACATTTTGAAACGCACAGTGAAGTATCCCCGTTATAAACGCAGAAGCCTTTGTGTTCGTACGTCCTGTGCAGATTCACTGCTACATTTGTATGTCTATCCTCCACGGGCTGCCTTTCCTGGAAATATTGTGGGAAGGACTATGTCCTTCTGATTCTCGAATGTACAATTGGTCATGATCTTAATTGCAAGATGTAATTCTCCATTAATCCTCTTCCTCCTCCTCACCTTCATCATCATCTTCCCCACTATCCGATTCTTGAGCGTCAAATTGTTGTATCATGTGCGTCCCAATCATCCAACATCTTTTCATATTCTGTGTCACAGGACCTTCCGCTTTTGAAGTTGGAAGTGCATGCCATGCTCGAATATCCTCTTCCTCGACTATATCCGTTTGGTACAGGGCCGCTAGGATTTGTCCGAATAGCGGTAAGTGCTCCGATACTGCGCAGTGTGCCTACGATGCGGATAGAAACCTTCGAATACGATATGCATGAGAGATGGACGAACCTGGAGTAACGTGATTGTCTCGACTGGGTCTGTTCCGCCTACTTTATTTATCAGTTCACCCCATCTATTTATGACTCTCGCGATTTCCTGGCGCTGACGAACGCCACCACCATCCACTATCGCTATTTCATTCACGATTGCAGATACCACTGCTTCCCTAACCCAGGACAAGGGTACATTAGAAGCCATTCGAAGTGTTTTGAGTTCGACGGCGGCGTTGTCGATGGAGTGATCCCTCAGCGAAGGCGCGCTCCAGCGATTGTGTCGCTTCACTTCGAAATTCCGTCTCAGCTACGTCGCTCCTTAAAGGAAGTGACGTGTCTGAAGGTGCCGTCAGTGGCCCGTGTCCCTGGCCACTGTATTCACTATTGCTATAAGAAGATCCAATTTCACTCTCTGACGTGGACGAGTCCGAGTCCGAAAGTTCTAAATCAGATGCGTTGTCACCTAGGTAGACGCAGGTCTATATCATTAATCGACGAAGGGTAAGTTATTGGCCTACCTATGCGCATGAAACGCAAATTTTGTTCGTTTTCAGCGCTTTCTTCAGCTTCTTCGCTCAGAGACTTTTGGGGCCATACAAGTGCATTTGAATCAATCCCTAGGAAAGGCTTGGCAATAGAGCTTTGTCCTGGACTCAGTGTTTTCAGAATGCATGGATGACAAGCTTCTTGGAATACGCAACTGGCTTCAACCTCTTCTACATCGGAATCATATTCTTCGTCATTCAATGGCACATCTTTCAGGCTGTCACGTCTGGCTGAGAGCCTGATAAAGGGCACCAGTTTGGCGTTGGGTCCTAAGACGACGTAATCAGCGATGAGACAACCTTTTGGGACATTGGAATCGTTCTTGATATGGACATTTGATCCAATGATGCTTCTTTCTATAACGCAGTTCGACCCAATTTGCGTATTGTCAAAGATGTAACTGTTGTTAATCACGGTGCCTGGGCCGATGGTACATCCTCGACCAATGACCGACGCGGAGATTTGAGCGCTGTCCTGAATTTGAGTAGAGGACCCGATCAGTGTGTCATTGCCCAGTTTGCAGGTCCTTTATAGTCCAATTAAGTGTCTATATTCAAAGCAGTAAAACGGCGCCTTACCGTGCCAGGGAAATTGTATTGTCTTTGGCAAGGTACCTGTTCCCCCTCAAATGTTCATACACATGACCACCAGGGATGGTTGTCATCCGGCACCAGTGGAAACGTCCATCGCGAAAGAATATCTTTGCTTTGCAAGATGTTCCGATGATCGTCTAAATGCTACATAATTTGTGATCTTACCTGACTGATTCATAACTCTTCGTGTCTTTCACTCGAGCAGCGTATCCATCCTTGACCACATAACAATATATGTTTTTCGTCAGCAGATCCGACGTTAGAACACCATGGACAAAATCCTTTCTGATATCCAGATAATCAAAGTTGTCCTGGAATAGAGATGGAACCTGGATACATTCTTTAAGTAGGATTCGCGCTGAGCATTGCCAAACAACGATACCTCCACAGAGCAAACATCGATGCCGCAATCTATGAGGTCAAATCGAATATCAATTTCTGGATGTGATTCCAAAAGTTCTCTGGGAATATTCGCATAACGTGTTGGAGGATACGCAATGACTGGTTGGTAATGAAGACATTCTGAAGTGTATGAGTCTAATGCGAATACAGCTGCGTCGCCTCGTGTCCTAGGCAATACCCATTAGTTTGGTTAGTCAGATACGGGACAACTTACCTCGTCCGGTGTCTGGCACCACATTTTTTCACCACCATTGTCATAATGGCATCCTTATTTGTGCGTCTGCGTTCCTTGTGAACACGGACAACGTCGTCTATGCGAACGTTGCTGACGAGATCCCCCATGACCAGTACAAAATCTGTCGTGACGAGACCGCGCGTATATATGTCCCTCATCGCGTCTCCTGGCGAGAATGTCTCCTTAGCCGTTACAATAGGTAATATCTTCATGCCCGAGCCGGGCTTTGACCATTTCGAGTCTCTAAAGGAGCAAGTGATATTACATCATACACATAACTGTAAGAACACTGACTTTATAGCGTCCTTGATTTGCTCTGCGTGAGAGCGACAGACAACAAATACTTCTTCTACGCCAGCCAACGCCAGACTTTCGAAAGTCCAATCAAGTAATGGCGCATTGCACACAGGAAGGAGGCACTACGAAAGTTGATCACCAAGATGCAGATATGATACTGCGATAAGACTCACGCGCGGTTTTCGAGTTGTCAGTGGTCTGAAACGTTCGTTGAAGCTGTCTGCAAGGACAACTGCTTGCAATACTTCTTCCTGTTCAATAAGTTTATCATTACCAGGAGTGTGTTTGGGAGGCATGATTTGTGAAGGCCACAAGCTTAATATGGCAATCGACTTTGGACACTCCGATTAAGGTCAAGCAATCAAAATTCATTACAGATAAACGTAGAGGTTCAAAAGGGTATTGGATAGACAAATTAACTACGGGACCGGATGAGGCTAGTCATGACAATCGTGAGGGAAGCAGGAACCCCAAATCCGGATGTACCATACAAAAGACGCAAATCAGAGGTTAATATCGAAGCCAGAAAACTATTGAAGATGACAAGATGGAAAAAAATAACTTGTCGGTCAGCATCATAACAGTCATGCACCATTAAGCACCCAATGCTGACATTCAAGCAGCAGCAGCGACGACAGGGGTTGGAGCGGGCGCTGCCTCAACAGGTTGAGCTGCTTCGTCGGACTTGCTCTCGGCCGGCGCTGCAGCGTTTTCTGAAGCAGGGATATCCAGAGGAGCAACTGGAGTAGGCTCATCGATCTTCGGTGGGTGTTCGTCGACCTTAGCTGGAGGTGAGACATCGTGCTTCGGCTTCGGCTTGAAAAATTCGCCCACACGGGCTGAAAGACGACGACCGACTTTGCTCGCCTTAGTCGCCTTTTCTTCCTTCTTTTCCTCTTTCTTCTCCTCCTTTTCTTCCTTCTAGAAATAGATGGACATATAAACATCAAGTGTTTTTATATCTCAGCTAACTTACCTTCTCGTCCTTGGCTTCCTCAGCAGGAGCCTCGGTGACAACTTCAGCAACAGGCGCCGCCGGTTCACTGCTGAAAAATCACCCATCAGAAAATTGTCAAACAAAGAACCAAAAGAAAAGCTTACCTCTCCTTCGCAGGTTCAGCTGCAGGCTCTTCAGCCTTGGCGGGTTCCGTAGCGGATTCCGCAGCAGTCTCTTCCTTTGGTGCTTCGGTTGCAGTAGCGGGTGCCTGGTGTCACCATTAATTTGAGGTCGAAATCCAAGTGACCAAGCGCACCTCAGTTTCATCCTTTTTCTTCTCCTTCTTGGGGCTCTTTGGCGCCTTCACTTTCTTCTCAGCTTTCGACTTGCCATCTTTGAATGGAGCAAGCAGTTTGGCCAATAGGCTAGGACTCTTGGGGCGCTCTTCCTTCTTGGCGTCCTCGGTAGCCTCAGAAATGATAAATACCAAGATGTTGTACCTATTGTGGAGACTTACAGGTTTTGCTTCTTCCTTCGCAGACTGTTCCTCCGCAACTGGAGCAGCTTCGGAGGCAGGAGCCTCTTCTGCAGTAGCCTCGGCTTTGGGAGCCTCCTGCATCGAATGAGTTAAGATAGAAGCCACATAGAGTTCCACTTACAGGTGTTTCGTCAGCCTTAGCACCTTGAGCAGGAGCAGCCTCTTCTACTTCAGTAGAGGCGGCAACCTCGGGTTTGTTGTCTACAACGGGAGCAGTAGCATCAGACATGGCGACCTCAAAGATATCTGGAGCAAACGGGTCAGACAATGAGCCAAATGGGGATGAGCAAGCAAAGAGCTAACATGAATAAAGTAGAAATGAGAAAAGAGAGAGAACCACGTGCTACGCCAGCAGTTGACCCGCTGTGGTGAAGGGAACTGAAATAAGGAAGGGAGGGATGGAGAACCGGACAATTTTAGAGGCTCCTTCTTTTTATTCGATTCAACATGTTTGGGCGATGTTTGGCGTCTAACTGTATTTGCTACAGGGCCGTCTCCAAGCCATAGGCACCTTCTCTTGTCCATGGCCTGATTTTGGCCCTTGGACCCATTCTAACAAGCCGCAATTCACCCTATCTCCACATGCCCGCATTCCGTATCATTCAGCGATTGAGTAGAGGAGCTTGACTACCAGCTGCAGCACTTTTCCTCTTATCGCCGGAAACGGCAACCCTTTGATTCAGCAACCAAATCACGTCACCAGGGAACAACCGATCACCTGTCTTTGTATTTACAAGACCCTCATTCAGCGACCGTCACTCGTGAGTCTCTGGAGTGCATGTCCGCTCGACTGCTCTACATAGTTCCCCATCTCAGTATCCGGATACTGTCTACCTTTAATCAACTCGAAAGTGGGGTTCTTATCCCGTGTTTCACTGATCATGTTCCCACGATCGTTATTTCCGTATATCTTTCACCAACTACCTACATAGTTCCTGGATCGTGAAACTTGAAGCTTGAAGGACTGCTTCGTCTTGCTGCTGCAGTGTGATAGCCTCACTATCATATTTCAAAATTTCCAGCACATCACTGGTGATTCTCCAGATTGCTATAGAAACATTCTGTGTTCATCAAGATGAAATCACACCATCAGATGAGTTTGTGGATGGATCTTGGCGTACAAGCATGACATACCACAGCCCGTACGTACTATCCTCTTCACTTGCTCGTAACTAATGTGTACGCACACACGCTCTGTATGTAAACGAAGTACTTTTTTCCAGGTATAAAGCGTGACCCTGCATGATACGCAGAAATTTATTCAAGCCTTGGCTTCGAAGACAATCGAACTATACGTGTTCACGCGGGGTGGTGGCCGTAGTCCCTTCGCTTTCATATGTCTGCGCTTTGATTCTGTTGTACAGTCAGTCGAAAACTGCCGCATCATTTCATCTACAGACCTTCAATGTATGGTCGATCTTCATCAGAGATGAACTCTACACTCTCTTCCTGCTCACCAACCGTATCTTCCACATCATCTTTTGCACCATGAACATTAGTCTGTGATGATTTGAGGCGTTTTTCGATCTTGAATTTGGCGACAAAGAATCCATCCATGTTATGCACATGTGGATAAAATCGCCTCGTCAAACGCAGGCAGGGACTGAACGTTTTCCCTCGGTATTGGGTAAATCCTTCTTGGCCAAAAGAAAGACCTGTGTCGACAAGCTTTGCGTTCCGTCTTTTACGGAGAGCATAATCTACCACAGCTTCATTCTCATCGACCGTCACCGAGCAGGTTGAATACACCAAGTAGCCACCCGTCTTGGAGTCAGGGTTAACACTGTCGATAGCGCAAAGGATAAGCTGCTTCTGTAGATGCGAGAGCAAAGAAAAATCCCGTTCCGTCTATATCGGTTAGAAGCAGCACCCTGGAGATGATGAAAAGGGATACCTTGTTGATTTTGACACTGGCATCCTTACTGATCACACCAGTACCACTGCAAGGGGCATCTAGAAGGACGCGGTCAAAACCGCCCATGACTTTTGGAAATTCTCGCCCGTCGTAAGAACAAACAACAACGTTCTTGCATCCAAGGCGGTGCACGTTCGCTGTCAGAGACTTAAGCCGTGCTTTGTTCGCATCGTTGGCAAAGATAATGCCCGTATTTTGCATTAAAGCCGCCATATGCGTCGTCTTGCCTCCGGGCGCGGACGCCATATCCAGGACGCGCTCGTTGGGTTGCGGTGATAACGTGATAACGGGAAGAAATGATGACGCAGCTTGCAACATGTAATGACCAGCGAGATATTCAGGTGTTGCACCTATTCCATCAGGTCAATCCCTCTAATTATTCAGGGTAAATAGCACCCGCCTATTGGAACGTTACTCTCGAACACCTGCAAACCAACATTCGTCCATTTCCCGATAGGTTCTAGGTTCACACCACGATTGATGAGAGCCTGTGCAAGGTCTCGTCTACGAGTGCGCAACGTGTTCGTTCTTATTGTGACTGGCCGAAGAATTTCGTTTGCTTCGAAAAACTCGATCGCCTGCAGGTATATGTCATGGTTTGCGACGCGATGGACGTGAAAGATATACCTCAGCGACTGGAAATAGCTGAAAAAGTTTTTCAGCTAAAAATTCTGTATAGCCGTAGTAGCTGGCAATGTCAAAAATGAGTTGTTCGACATAATCCGACCGTGAACTTGAAATGTTCAGCGTTGTGGTTTAGTCGAAGGGATGTAATAACTGACCGTCCATCCCCGGAAATTTTCTTAAAATTGCTAAGACGCCGCACGCACTCTCGCATGCGACGTTGCACGACTATGATGTCAGATCCGCCGCTATTTCTTTCTTGGCTCCTTTCTTCAGCCGTTGGCAATTTGAATGGCTCAGTATTGTCATCATCATCTTCACCATCTTCCGCCATGTCAGGTTCATTCCCAGCATCGGTGGCTCTCAGTTCCTCTGCGTCTAATGCTGCCTCCTGGCGAGTTTTCTGGTCTATTGCATGAGAGCGCGCCTCCATATTTGATATAGTAACTGGTTCCTCCTCTTCGCTTGACGTCAGATAATCGTTTTCCGATTCGTCTTTTCCGGTCGGCATAATACTTGATGATTTTTCAGATTCTTTTGACTTCATATGTCTGGTTGGTAGCTCCTCCTCAACATCCGACTCAAAATCAAATTCCTGTACAGGATTTCTGATGTATTCGTCACTAGCAGGACCGTTGAGCAAAAATTATACAACTCGTATCGATTGGTCTCACTCATCGTCGCCTTCTGCATAGTAGTCTAATTCGTCTTCGCCTTCATCATGAAATGACGATCTACTATAATGAAGGCGTTTGTGCAAGTAATGTATAAGCTGACGCACACCTTTTCTGTATTTGCAAGTCATTCTTGTCCTCGATGCCCTCCCAACCATCAACAGAAGATCTGTCATCGCTGGAGGTACCAGAGATATATCCTTGACGTTCTTGTTTACGCCGAGACCTGATTTCCTTCAACTTCTTCAGAGGCCTAGCAACTGGGTTATCGGAAGCAGCTTTCCGCTTTCCTGGGTTTTTTGAAGGCTCATGCTGAACATCTGGCCCGTATGGCAGAGGAGGCCCTTGCTTATTTTTTGCACGACGACCCATAAGTACTTGGGATTGAAAATCTTATTTATTGTATGTGCATGTTTACTAGTTAACCCAGTCTAAGCCCAAGTGCCAGACCTGCAATGAACGAAGCTCTAGGTTGGAAATCCGCCGTCAGAAAGGTTATCAACCAATGCCATGTCGAAGAAAGCGTCGGAGGCCTCCTATTACCGTTAGAATATCGTATATAGACCAGGTCCTCAAATCTTGCCCCTATTTTCCCCCAGTCAACTTGGATGAGCGATGCTGATCCCAGATACTTTTCGACAGTAAATCGTTGATCTTTGCGACTTTGGAATGTGCCCACCTGAAGTAAGATGAAAATACCTCCTAAAAGCCAGGCGACGGCTTTTGCACCTTTCTTGATAAAAATACCAGCACATATTCCGGTTAGAGATCCAAAGGTCAGCTGCGGCACGGAGACAGACGATTGCGGTGGCGATGGATAGTCATTGGGCTTTGCCTTGATTTCTGGCAGCTGTCTCGCTGTGAAGTCACATCAGCAATGTGAGAGTCAAACTCGTTTGAGTTTCAGTTTCTTACCATCGCAAAAAATCGCTGGTTTACTGAGCGTTGCGAAACACAGGCCTAAGCCACCCACAGCGATTAGTTTGGGAGCCGCCTTTATTGAGCGTCTGACCAATATGGGATGAGGTGAGAATAGCGAGGAACGCGCGTGCAGTCGACTTGCTCGGGGCAGGAGTCCAACGAATGAGGTCACCATCAATGTAGGTACGCAAGTCACGTTCAGGCCACACCGCACAGCCCTTGCGTGCTGATCTCTTTGGGGTCATGTCGGAAAACCAGCCCTTACTCTCGCAAAATTCCTGTTCTACGTCGGGCCAGAATGACATTGAACGACAAACGACCACATGGCGAGAGGCTGCGGCTGAATTTCTCGAGAGCCATGTCCTTCACAAGATCGTCATTGCGTTGGTATGTCCATACTTTTCCACACTTTGCTCGTCATTGCATTGGTTGTATAGATCACCATCGATGCAGCTTGCGTTCTCGCCGACCTCAGCTATACTCTTTTGTCACAGAATTGCACGCCTGAAGGTCCAGAAGCGCCATTCTGGCTGGAACTTCTGTCGCATATATCTCTTGCAATCACGACCTTATTTTTGGTTGAAATTCCCTTGACATTGTGGGCCTTTGGATTCACCATTACAATCCTCTGGGAGATAAGCCTTATGCCTCTCTACACATATTTGATGCATTAATCATCCTCACCACTTTTGTGCTCGAGGCTGTACTGAGTGGGAAAAGACGTGAACTGGCTGGCTTGCTCATCGTTCTTCGGCTATGGCGGCTCGTGAAGCTTGTCGGAGGTAAGTATTAACTTCGAATAGACCGGGGATCTGTTTCCAACGTACCCAGGGATTACAGTCGGCGCGGGAGAATTGAGGGAGGAAGAAGCGATAGCATTTACTGAGATCAAGAAGGAATTGGATAAAACTAAAGCAGCGCTGCGTGCCGCCAATGAAGAGAATAATACTCTCAAACGTCAGATCGCTGCTCTCGAGAGGCGCGATTCTTATGTTTAGAGGTTGTCTATATATACACAGATGGAAGATACTCTAGATCGATATGCTACTTTTTCCGGAGGGTTTGCTACGGTCGAACAACCTTCCGGCTCGCTGAAAGATCCGCTAAAAGTCATTTCGACATGTGGGAAATTCTAAAGTACAAGATACAAGTTGAGATGAGTCACATGTTATGTACAAATCATCCGATCGACGGGGAAACGGTCTGTTGGAATCGATAAGTAAAATATGTGTTGGCATTGCTTCGTCTCGTTCGTGGTTGGAGCGCAGACAATCGTCAATGGATCATTTTGAAGCATCGGCACCATGCTTAGATTCATACGCGTATTTTATTGACGACACTGTTGTGGCACATTGAAAAGAATGGGGCATTGACGAAAAGAGAACAATAGTTTGACACAATTGTTTTCTAGCCCCACTATAATACACATACACATTACTCCTTCTAGAACAAATCATCAAGACTAAAATATGGGCGCTCAGCGCCACTATACCGGTGATAGATAGCTGTCAAGAACGTCATCCCTTCCCGTCGGCATATCTCGAGGACCGAAGGTACGTAAGGTGGATATGGGATGGGTGAACGTTTCAGTTGCTCTTGAGTAATCTCTTGATCGTTTCGATCGCACAGGCTGTGTTATCACATCTGGACGTGGCCAGTCACCTAGGGGTGGAGGCGACGGTGGGTGCTGCTTTGAAGATGCGCCTCTGACAACCTCAGGCATAACTTGCAAGGAATTTTGGACAAGCTGTGGGTAGAGGGATGAAGGATAAGGTTGATGCCTGCTCGCCGTATTGGTAGCATGAACTGGCCGTGGCAGGGCAGGTTCCTGCGCTTCATGTTGTTCGATCATATGCTCTAGACCAAGTCCACGACTACGCGAATACAGAACCTCTGGATCTGACATCATGGGCCTAGGCATTGGCGCAAAAATGCTTGGCAGCATTGACACTTCGGTGATCCGGGGTAGGATCGGCGAAGGAGGCTCGCTAGATAAAGCACGTTTTGGAGTGGGGTTGGGGAGGTGCCTTACGTTGAAAGACCAAACAGTGGCATGATCGCCTCGCAGGAGCAGGGCGAAGGTCAGTAGAGTTGTCGAATACATTAAGACTGGAGTGAAACTCATCAGAAGAATTGTCGACTAAGCAAATCATATACTCACAAACGAGAGTGGTTATCCAAGAGAATGCAAGTAGAACACGAGTTGAACTGCATGCATCAAACGTAGAGCTAGCTGGCCTGATATAAGAAGAGTATACATCTGACGCCCGTCATACGTACAATTTGTCAAACAAAATTGCCTGGGAACGATAGCAGATAGCGCCGAGGCCCCTGCTATTAAGTGTCATGTAATCGTCGATTTTGTCATAATCGCTGATAGGAATTCCACACACCTAGATTGGTCACAAATGAAGTTGACGTCCATGTACACTCAAACCATACTCTCCCTGTTAGAGAATCTTTCCCAGCAAGTTCCAAGAACAGGCTGCATATATGATTGCTTAATGAATGTAGGAATGCGAAAAAAATCAACTCACATCGAGAATACAAACAATAATCCCAGCGCTCCCAGGCTGATGATATACATGTCGACAGAGACTAGACAGAATGAGCATGGTAAAGGGTTGCCGGTTATGATTGATCGCTGTATACTTACATACTGAAGGAGAGGTAGTGTTCATGCTTTGATTCCATACAGCGACACTAGTCATGATGGCATTGCATATCACCACCAAACCTTTCAAAAAGTGTATTGAATGGAGGGGTTCAATATCAGTTATTGAGGTTCAAACCAAACACAACATAACGCAGGGTATTCTGCATGCTTCCTTCGTAAACAAGAGAGTGTGGGGAACCGTCCGACGGTCAGAGTGGAAGGTGCGTTAAAGAGCAAAAAAGCCACACGCTCGTCCCCACGACACAGCTAAGGTACCATCCTGGAATGGTACAATGTTTCAAACTCAGACCCGCTCAGCGTTCATATATCTACCAACAACCTCACATCACCCTTCCAACTAAGTATTCGCGCGCGCCTACAGAGTCTATTAGTATCAAATCCAAATGCTCGGGAGTTGATAGACCTGAGAGAGATATTCTCAGTATGCTAAAAGGACTATGGATTCCGATAATAGATCATCGGATATCTCCTTGTCCCCTTCAGGCATATGCCTTCCAATAGTTTTTAAAAAGAAAGATTCATGCGGCCCCGTCGTGAAACCTCATGATAAATCGGTTCTCGAAGTCGGATTGTATACCACCATATTGTCTATGACCGTGGGTTGGCCCAAAATTTCTTCCCCTCCTTGGTCTAGAACTTGATATAATGGTGGTCTTGAAAAAATATGGACATCATGAATGCGCGTCTTGTTGGGTATAGTGCGTTCTGTATTTTGACCGATCTTAGACAGATCTGGAATGTAAGCCCGCACATCAGGAGATTTGTCATGAGAAAGACGCCTTATCAGTCTGATTAGTGTGCCAGGGATGGGTATTGCATTTCGTGTCGATTTCTCTATAATCCCATATTCATTATAAAAAAATTCACAAAATAAGCTTGGACCGACCGCATATGATTCCAACTAGACGGGCAATTCCGATTCGTACACCATCAACTTTATCACTCGCGAGTTTGTCAATGACATCAAGGGAATCATTATCAAGGATATGAACAAGTTCTTTGTCAGAGTTAATTAAACTCTGCTGGCAAGCGACGAAGCTATTAATTTACGGTGATCACGGAATGGTTACAAATAATGCAGAGCAACTCACGTCATGCGTTTGCGATACGTACTAGCATTCGCGAGGATTCGCAAGTTGTCTTGAAGCTGTAACAAAAAATCGGGCTTATAAGACAATATTTCCCAAACAAGGGGAAGCTGTTACTCGAACACTTGTCAAGTTCCTCCATCTTTTCAATCAGTCTACACTCACCGCCACCACTGCTGACTCACGGACCGATGCGACATGGTCTTCCAAAGCTCGTCCCAAGATATCGACAATTGCTGACGGAACAACTTGATGTCCCCATCGTGACAAGTTTACTAAAGCCTTGGCTATGCAATCCCGTTCTCGCCAAGTCTTGAAAAACCCCTCGTCCCAAACTAGAAGAATCCCGTTAATGATTGAAGCTCCTGCATTTAGACCCAAGGCCGCCGAAAAGGCTTCAACGACTTCGACCGCTTTCAGCCTAACTTCATCCTCTTCCGATCTGATAGAATTCCACCATAGTTGTACTAGATCCCGTTGAGCATTGTCCTCGCCTATGATTTTTGCCATCTCCCCAAGGCTGGCAGCAAGTGTCCGCCGAACTTTGAACTCGACATCTGTAGCAAGCGACAGGTACATATCTCTTACATCGTCCCAACGTTCCTTTCCAAGGGCAAGCACGACTGCAGGGTAGTTAAAGGCGCATATCAATGGGCGTTTGGGTTCTTGAAGAAAGAGACCTAGATAATGGTTTTCGCTTGATTGTGCGTGATCGCCCATAAGTAAGCTTTGACCCTCTTTCTTTCCCAAGAAGAGACTTAAAAGCTCGCTGGGTACCCCTTCATCATCTGCGTGAAACGTGTACAGTACTTCGCCCAAAACTTCCAACACGCCTAGCCGTACAGTGGCGCTTTCGTCGCTTGCAAGACAAATTACGGCTTCGATTGCTAGTTTTCTCCTTTCGTGGGGGCGGAGACGCGTCAGTATAGCTGGTAATGCAAATACCACTGAATGACGAACGCGCCATGCAGCGTCACAACGTAATTGGCCGAACAAAGGAAGCTCATGGCAAGTCAACGACGTAATTCAACAGCGTTAACCAACATACCAAGGAACAGTATACAACTTCTTCGGGAACAACCTTTGCTAGAGCTCCCAACGCAAACGAGGCTTCCGTTCTAACCCAAGGAATGGGATCCCCAGAGACGCGTTCCACTTCCTTAACGAATGCTTGCTTAGTTGCATCATCAAGAGAGCCTATAAATCGATTACTATCATGATCACCTATACGTAGATGATAATACCTTACCGCTCGCTGTCACGGCGGCCATGAGACTCATGCTGGATAATCGACCAACAGCAGCCTTCTGGTCTTCGCAATCGTTGTGATCGTAAGCTTCGTTACAGGTACATTTCCACGAAGGCCCGATGACTCTATTATGGGTAGCGTCATATTCCATTTCGTCTTTCATAGGCATGAAAGACGATGATGGCAATGAGTCGACAAGCTCTGGTGAAATCCGTCCCGATTTGAGAGGGTTCAGTTGGTCCACGGGAATGACGGAACGACTTGTGCGATACAAGACCTCGTCTGCGCCACGCGTACGCGTTGAAAAATCGGCGCCGGATGCGCCCTGTTGCTTGGCAGGCGATATATCGATATGGACTTTGCTGTCTGGTTGGATACTCGAGAGATTAGGACCGATAGTTGCAAAAGAACGATCTGAAAAAGTTGTTGGAAAGTACGGATTGACCACATCTCTCGCAGACTGATGTTCTGACGTTTCCGTATGTCCAAATCGGCCAACGACAATATCATTCTTGGCGCCGATTGGATGTCCATTCTCTGATGGAGCAGGGCTGGGAGAGACAGGGTACTCCGTATCGATATCAAGGTGACCCATGCCAATGACGACTTGTTGAAGGATTTCTTCCTGGAACAAGGTTCTTTCCTGAGGCCCAAACAAGCCCGTAGCCAGATCAAATTCTTCATCAACGCGAAGAATCCCGTCACTGGATTTTAAGTGTGCGTCGGCCTTTCTCATGCGCTCCAAAAGATCAACAACCGCATATCTGGCAGCACCCCCGACAAGAGGATTTGGACTAAGTAAGAGCGTGCCGAGGATGGGGGTAAAAGCCTGCACGGAGATGGTTGCCTCTGCAATGACATCGATAGCAGCATCCGTGGCAGAATCATCTGGAATCACCTGACAGTGCTTTTTGGAAAAGTCAATGTCATGACCGGATCAAGATGGGTAAGAATACCGTAAAGAACCACCAGATTATGGGCACCAGCTGAGCTGCCAAAGCTTCTTTGACTTGCTCGTCTGGAACAGATTAAGACGACGCATATAGCAGGAAGGAAACTCACCATCGTCCAAAGCGAGGCCGGAAAGCAGAGGCAGGACATACTCGTTAGCGTCCTGGGGAGAGACATCGTCAAGAAATGAGGGAAGAGAGTGTGCGATGAAGACACGGTGAAAGACGGCCTTGCTCCTGGAAAAAAGATAGATCTTTTCAAGAGCGCTAAGGGCGTCGTCAGTGAGAGCAAGATCAAAGACAAGGTCTACGGCAGAATGAGGGTCATCGTGGGGTAGAGGAGGAAGGGCGGGTGGAGAAGGGAGGGGGGGAGAGGAAGGGGGAGTGTAGAAGAACTGAGGCGAGGGGAGGTCGGGGGTGGAAGGAGCCGTGTAGAAAGGAGGGTCTGGATCGTCTGGGTCAAAGCGAGGGGGGAGGGGGATATGGCTTGGTCTCTGGGCGACCATGTCGGACAGAGCAGAGAGCGAGGGAAAATCAAGCCATTCTAATTCTATGACGTCATGCGGCCAGTGACGTATCTACAGCTGCCCACGCACCACTGCGTCGATGCTCGCCGCGACGTACCGAATGTTCCTGCTGTTCAGCCCTGCCATCGAGATCCGCCCGTTAGTCGTCAGATAAATGTGTGCCCTCTCTACCAGCGCACGGCTCGCTTCCGCTCCGAGTCCTGTGAAGCTGAACATCCCGATCTGCTGCACAATGTGCTCCCACGATCCTGGCGTGTGTAGCTCATACGTCAGCTCCCGGTGCAGCTCTCGCCGCATCGTCTTGATGCGCTCCGCCATCGTCCTAATGTCCCGCTTCCATTCCCCAAACAGCTCCTCATCCGTTAGAATCAGCGTCACCACACGTGCCCCGTAACTCGGTGGGTTACTGATCTCGCTGCGCTGCAGCACCGACAGTTGGCTCTTTACTCTTTCCGCACCATCTTTGTCTGACGTCACAACGTGTAGCGCCCCTACCCGCTCCCCATACAACCCTGCGTTCTTTGCAAAGCTCTGCATGCACGTGTTATTCCCCGAGTCACCTGCTTATATTCCTCGTGACGAACCTGGCATACAAGCAACGACACTCCTCGCTCTACAAAGTGTCTCACAGCCCATGCATCGTTGTCCAGATCCCCACTGGCGAACCCTTGATATGCACAATCGAAGAACGCATAGTGCTTCTTCTCAAGCATCACACTTGCTATGTCTTTCCATTGTTCCCTCGTCGGATCAACACCAGTTGGATTGTGTGCACACGCGTGCAACAAAAACACGGAGTGGGGCGGCGCCGCATTCAAGGCATTCACAAACCCAGCAAAGTCGAGTCCGATCGTCTTTGGATCATAGTATATATAGTCAACGGGTTCAATGCCAACATTTCGGAAGATGGCTTGATGGTTTGCTATGATATAGCGTCAAATTTAGTATATTATAATCGCTGGTCGCACACCTACCCCACGTAGGGTTGCTCAGATAGACCCTGGGTGCATTCGTCCATTTATAAAACCGGGACAAGAACAGTGCGCCCAAATGATTAGCACCCGTGCCAGATATAGTCTGTGCACTAGCCACCCTTGCATCAAGAATGGCTGAAGAGGTAGGGCCGAGAATCAACTTTGCAGCATTCTCCGTGAATGCCAGGAAGACCTGTGATCGGTAAATACTCGTGGTCTAAGGACTCGTCATTGAGGATCCTTTCTGATGCCTGAGGAGCACATTGGATTATGATCTAATCGTGGCAGAACCATGCCTACCTTCTTCACCACCGGAAGCACCCATGGCTTGCCATCATCGCCTCTGTAAGCCCCAACCCCAAGATTAACTTTCTTATCATATGGATCTGCTTTGAATGCAGCTGTCAACTTGAAAATACTGATCATGGTCACGCTTAATATGTCCGTCAAATGCCCAGCACTCACCTGTCTGGGGGTGCCAAAGGAACCTCCTGCCATACTTCTGGTCCGACATGCGTTCATCTCATGTTCGATCTACCTGTTCTAGGTAACTCACCTGCTGTCATTGGGTTAGGTGAGAGGTGAACCAGCAATTGGTTGACTCTGCTTGTCATGATCAGTGAGATGAATAAGTACTTCCGGGTGGATGCGGCTGTTACTCACAGGTTACAGTAATCACAAGTGCACTACACGTGTTATTCGGAGGCGGCAGCAGGCAGTAACCGCGCAGTTACGTGTGAGAGAGAAAGTCGCACTGTCGCACTTATCGATGAAACGAACTTGAATTTTATTATCGATAAATCAAGCGGGCCCTGGGTTAGTATTGATCCCAAACTAGCAGTGAATGTCACATGTACTCAAATTACAACAAGGTAGCTCTAAACATAACAACCGAGCTTAAAGTATGAAGCCATAGTTATAGCGGTTCCCGCCGTAGATACTACCCGAATGAATTAAATAATGTATCGCACAAGATTGTTCATGAATGTCATCAGCGTCATGACATCCCGAAGTGGATGTCCCCGAGATGAAGAAAGACAGAAAAAAACTGAGATGCACAACGGCTATGCCGTTGCTAGCTTGGATGCAACCGTTCGCTCACTCTCAAGCTTGCTCTTGTTCCTGTCAAAGGCCTGTTGCCTGCAGTCCTCGAGGTTGGAGCAATTGTGGTGTTCCGGCAAACGGTGCTGGAGCTCGTGAGCTGCTGTCAAGACTAAATGCAACAGCACTTACCGCTCCACAGAACTGAAGGCGGCAATGTGGACACTCGCCCACCATGCGTAAAGCGGCTGAATTGCACTGGGAGTTTGTACCGACTTGGGATTGGCAACGTTTCTTGACAGGCATATTATAAGTAGGCTGTGTTTTCGTGAGGATGAACGGACGATACTGTAGAGAAGTGACGCACGGTAAGAGCAAATGGAACAGGAGAGACAGTGTGTTGGGTGGCTGAGCAGGGAAACGGATTTATATGTGAGCCTTTCAATTGGGACGCGTAAGCGTTTCCTCAGATCGCAACCACGTGGCCGGACACAATTCACGCCGATTCCGTTGGCTGAGTAACACGCCTCCGATGCTATAGTATCAGTAACTGTCCATCAATAGATTATGATATAACATATTATAAGTCGAGAGAGAATAAAAGCAGAGTGGTTGGAAGGAATGTATATATATCATCCTCATAGTAGTAGATATGTCAAATGCAAAGCCAACATGTGCTGTGGTCATGCATCCTGCGGAGTACAAAGTCCTCGCTACAACTGTCCGCGCTTGGCTTTGTATATTATATACCCAATGATTGCCGCAAGAATGAGCACAAGAACGAGTGATATCCAGAAACAGATCCATCGTTTTTTGCGGGCAGAACGGGCCGAAATGACAGCTTTCTCCGTATATTGGAGTCTGGGCAAATTTCTCGGCACATGTTCAAGACCAAACGATTACAAATGGCGTACCCTGCTTCGGTATCTTGTTCGACCCCGGCTGCTTGCGTTTCGATGACGTTGATCACCTCGTCTTGTTGTTCCACGACAAGACTCATCTACAAGGTTGCTTCAATAGTGAAATCTCGTTGCAAAGGTGAACTGACATCATTGAATAACTGCGCCAGCTCTGCAAGAGTCTGCTCTATCCGTTTGATGTCTTCGTGTCGTTCCTGTACCTCCCGATAAGCCCGTCTTGATTCACCATATCGATTCGAATTCATAAGCTACGGATGTCAAGTTCATTATATTCAATCAAGGAGGAAAAACCGCACAGCTTGGCTGAAGATCTGCCCTCCTTGATCATCATTAACCGCTGCTCGTATTTCTTCAAGGAGTTGCGTCGGGCTTCACTACATGCGACAATTTGAGCACATGCCCTAATTTCACATTCGAATAGATCTAATACCGACCTATTTTGAACTGTCTCTCCATCCTTTGCTTGTATTTCGTCCGGTATTGCTGTTCCACAGTCTGATAACTCTGGATTGCTTCGACAAACTTGGACTTGACTAGTGCTGTCTGCGAAACAAACCAGTTCGATGACCGTAGCAATAACTTGGAAATTGATTACTTACCTGCTGCTTCCTGATCTGCCCGTCACGTCCTGAACTGCCCTGCCTTTCCAGTGCCTTGATACGACGTTTCAGAATCGCGCTGAGGGAGCTCGTGTCCTCGACGAGCTCCTCTAGCTGTGCATGATTACGCTGTGTAGCATTGTCGTCCATATTATTGAGTGACCGTGAATGCAAATCCCCGATGCGTGATACATTATCATTGAAGTTTTTGATGCCCTCCTGAATGGCAGTTATCTGAAGTAAAGCCATGTCAACGAAAAAGCTCTCGGAAGTGCTGATAATGCACAACTGCTCACTTCCGCATAAAACGCCGACATGCTATCACCAGACGGTGCGAGATGGGTAGTGCTGTCCTTCACATCAGACATTTCGTACGAATCATCATCTCTCAGAGCGTAAGGATTGTGTCTACGGCTTTGATAATTTCCACCCGACACCTGTGTCGGGTACGAGTTTCTTAAGAGATGTTAGGACACCCAAGCGCCGACTGGTTCATTGACTTACGAGAGGTTACCCTGCTGAGCCTATACCAGTTCATTACTGATTGTTGAGTAAATTGGCGTTTGAAACATACCCTTATAGCAGCTAATCTGTCCCGTGCCATTTTGCTGTAGATAAAGGCGCAGAATGTAAAACGTGTTGAAGTAGAGGAAGATGGGAAGAAGAAGGATAGGATGAGGCGATGAACAAAGGAAGCCAAATACTAACTGATGGCAGTGCAATCTAAAGATCGCTGCACGGTGCAGGCATGAATAGTTGCTGTATTGTCTATTGTCTACGTCCGCAGTGCATTACGCAGTACGGCTATCTGTCGCTCCACCATCTTTGAACTTGTTCCACCAATAGACTCTCTCCTTTCTACGCTTGCCTCAAAATCAAAAACGTCGTGCACATCCTCTGAGAATTTGTCACATAAGCTTCTGTAGTCTTCAAAGCTCAGGTCGTTCAGTTGACATTTCCGCGACTCGGCAAGTGCCACGGCTCTTCCGGAAATGTGATGTGTCTCGCGGAACGGTATCTTTGAATTGAGACATTAGCTGAATTGTTACTGCGGTGGGTCCAGACTTACCCCTCTCCGAACCAAGTAATCTGCCAGATCCGTAGCAAGGACATCCATTGTCAAGGCTTCCCTCATTTTGTTAGCATGGACCTAGATAACGATTATTATATCAATTGCAACTGTTTACGAACACGAACATTACCTCTAACGTGGCAATGACCCCTTCAGCGATCTTGAAAGCCGCCGACATCGTGTCAACGACATCAAAGAGAGGCTCCTTGTCCTCCTGCAAGTCTTTGTTGTACGTTGAAGGCAAGCCTTTCAATGTCATCAGAAATCCGGACATCTAGTTGGGCGTTCATCATCATCATCCCAAAAATTAGTCGAGTTAACTCACGTTGCCAAAGACACGTCCTGACTTCCCGCGTAGAAGTTCGAGAGAATCGGGGTTCTTTTTCTGGGGCATAATGCTCGAACCCGTGCTAAATCAAGGACAGATTATTGGCATTGGGGATAGAATGTAACCCCATACCTGTATGCGTCGCTCAAGGTTATGAAGCCAAACTCTGCCGTAGAATATATGATGAAGTCCTCGGCCATGCGACTTATGTGGGCCATAGCTAAGCTACCCCACATCATGAATTCGGTGATAAAGTCTCTGTCGCCGACGCCCCAAAGACTATTCTCTGCGACGGACGAGAATCCTAATTCACTGGCTAGAAACTCCCGATCCACGACAAACGGATTTCCAGCTAATGCGCCACAACCTAGAGGCAGCACAGATATACGTGGAATGAGCTGCTCCAGACGTTCTAGATCTGCACGGAAAGAAAACGCATGGGAGAGTAAAAGATGTGACCACCTGATAGGTTGACCACGCTGGTGATCACTCAATGAAAGTGAATTCGGTGCAGCAAACAAAGTTACCTGCAAATGGGTATAACCAGGCAAGAGAATATGCTTCTCCTTGTCTGCTCGTTCGACCATGACGCGAATGAGCCCTTTAAGTCCTTCCTTTACCTCTTGCACTTCTTGCAAGAGCCACAGACGCATGTCTGTCGCGACTTGGTCGTTGCGCGAACGTCCAGTATGCAATTTACCACCAAGGGGTCCGATAAGTTCACTAAGTCGACGTTCGTTGGCTGTGTGGATGTCCTCATCTTCTTCTTGTGGCTTGGAACTGTTGACGATTGTAAGGGACGGTAGTCGACCATGCGATGGACTGACCGTTCCCTGCTGCCATTCCTCGCCAACTTGTGACAAGCCAAAAATGATTTTATCTTTCTCTTCATCTGTGAGGATCCCAACTCGTGCGAGTGCTTTGGCATACGCAATAGACCCCTTGATGTCAGCGGCATGCATACGCTGGTCATACTTGAGAGATTGGTTGAAGGCGTGCATTCTTCACGGAAAGTTGTCACTCGGCATAACAGTTACGACAGAGTACTCACAGCGGATCCGTCTTTCCTGTGAATCTTCCTCCCCATAGTTTCTGCTTTGTTGGTTGTTCGGACATGACTGTGCGTCGATAAGTTTGGTGCCTGGTGGGTATTTAAATCAGGAGCTGGCAGGCCAATCGAGTTGCGGACTTGGAAACAGGATGTCCGAGGACGATTATCCTGGGCAGTACCGCACTCGGGTCTTGCACCACGGGATGTCCAAGTTGCTGTCAATCGCCGCAAACGCGTATGTTTTATTCGTCAGTCACGATTCGTTGTTCTGACTATGCCCAAGCTTGTGCGGAGGGGGTCTTTTCACCCTCCCTCTGCTGTCCCCGATGTTAATATCTCGCCTCAAGCTCTCGCAAACGCAACTGACGACCGTGTTCTTGGCGTGCGCATTCAATTTGGTATACACCCCCATTCTGACCCCGTTCTAGTGGTATGATCGGACAATATCCACTAGCCCCTGTCGTCGGCGACACCGTTGACCGTCACGGACCTGGGGTATGCTCGCTACTCGCAGCCATCTTCTACGTGCTGTCATTTGGAGGTTTCGCCTCCCAATTATCGCTCGCTGCTGGGACAAATCACGCTCTTCTGTCCCCCTTTCGCAACCTTGTGTTCTGCTCTCTCCTAACAGGCTTTGGCACCGTATTCTCGTGCGGACAGTTTATATCTGCTTTAGACATCCCTGATTGACCCATGCATTCCTATGTCTTCCTTCAGGTACTATTCAGCATTGTTTGCAGTGTCAAAAATGTTTCCAGGGTATCTTGGCATTGCCTCTGGTACAAGCATGGCTCTCTTTGGTCTATCACCCTTATTCCTGACAGAAATTGCGTCGAAGTACTTCACCGACGAGTCGGGAAATCTTGGCGCTACAAATTATACGTTATTTTTAGCCGTATTGACAGGATCCGTGTATCTTGTCGGGGCTTTCGCTCTTAATGGACCTACCTACGGATCTAATGACGGAACTACGGGTCTCGTCTCACAACCAACCACTAGAGCCGTTGACGAGAACAGCTCTCTTCTATCTACAACGTCCGATAATCTTCTTCCGCGTGGTGCAAACCAGCGTTTCCCTTTGCAAGACCCGTCATTTTGGTGCTTGTTTTTATTTTGCCTTTGCACCCTAGGCGCCGTAAGCACATATTTTGTATTGGTCGACATTCTGATTGAAATTGACAGGCCGAAATGGTGATTTCCAATATCGGAACAATTGTCTTGGCACTTCCTTCCAAAGTGCTACCATCGCATTCCCCTTCTCCTAACGTGACTGCGCGACAAGTCCAGTTACTGTCGTTATCAAACACAATTATTCGGTTAATTACGGGCTTTGCCGCTGATTTCATGTCACCCGTCGCTGTCGCCGCAGGTGGTATAACAGTCTTCCCGAGGAAACATCTCGTCAGTAGGGTTTTCTTTTTATGTTGCCCTTCATTACTTCTAGCCCTGACCTTCCTTTGGTCGTCAAATGCTATGAGAACTCAGGAAGATGTTTGGATGCTAAGGTAAGCCAATGATTTTGACTTTGTGCTTTGTAGGAGATTTTAACTTGTCCAGCCTTGGCGTAGGCGTGAGTTACGGTTCTATCTTCACTGTTTTGTGAGCATTCTATATCTGCTGCGAAAAAGAGATTCTCACTGTTGCAGGCCAAGCGTTGTTTCAGCAATCTGGGGACTGAATGACGTAGGTCGTAACTTTGGCGTTTTGATGTTGGCACCCTTCATTGGCACATCTGTCTTTTCGTACATCTATGCTTTCGTATCAGAATCGCATTCACGCACCGATAGCATATGTATTGGCCGTTGTTGTTGGCGTCTCACATTCGGGATTGGCAGTGCAACGTCTTTCATTTCTCTTGGGTTGGGCATTGTTCTTTGGTTTATATGGAAAGGACGGTTGTAAAAAGTATTCTACTACCAGTTCACACGCTTAGCTATGCAGCGTTCACGGCCACTTTCAACAACTAATCCTGAGTTTTCCGTGTTGGAGTGTTCTGGCTATTTGGAGTACAAGATTGAGAATCGGCGGCTCGCCCGAGGGACCTCTGGCCTAACATGGTTTGATGCATTTATAGTGGCCACTATCTCTGGCGTTTGGCTGAAGGTCAATTCCTTTCTCTACATTCCACCGCTTACTTCTCAGCGAAGCCAGGCTACCCACACGTGGTTTGTTCTGGCTGTCGCAGCCTTCTTATTCCACGTCTGGCGGCGGTGTAGTCAGGTTCTCTCCGGCAAGTTGATATACTCGTGAACATCGCAGTGATCCAATTCCTTAATGTCTAGAATCCATCATCTTGCTTCCGGCCCTAGGCGTCCAACTGGAGACTCGCAGAGGTTTTCCTTTATTCTCCAGGCCTCTGTTCACATCCCGGCGTTTCATACCCCTATGTGCATTGCAAGATATCATCATCAACGAGGGCTTGCATCGATGGAATGTCAGATATTATCTAGCCTTCGCAAACGGGAAGGAGCCTGATACGATGGAACTTGTAGTAGGATACGAGGTATTTGCAAATCAGTTCTGCCATGCATCCAGTTCACACCTACAGAATCTATTACCTTATCATAATGTTCTTGTTTATGTATATCGATGTCTTCAAAGTCAAATACCGAACATCGCTCGATTCACAGAAAAGCAAAGAAAGTACATTCGAAAGGACAATATTGTTGCAAAAGGAGTCAAAACACGGTATATAATTTACTAGTACCCTACATAGGTAATGTAATACTTCGCTTATATGTGATCCAGAGACTCACGAGATCGTGCTCCTTCTTCGCTCTCATAAGCGCTCAACAGGTCATCATACCCCTCATCGTCACCTTCTTCCGCTGCGCTGTCCCTAGAGTTTTTGGCGGCTTCTCTACTTTCTGAAGAAAATTTCCGGCTGCGTTGGCTGCCTGACACCTTGCGCACCCGGGCTTCGCGTCCATCACTGGACAACTTTTTTTCTGTGGACAACTTGCGGGAAAACTTTGGAGATGTGGATTGTTGGCGAATTAAATCAAACTCGGAAGCCCGTGGAGTCGTACTCGCATCCTGGTCTTCACCCGGCCATTCCACTCTCAAAGCATTTGGACTTTGTGTTCTCTCATTTATATTTATGTCCGATGTCAGCATCTCCGCTTGTAGACGTAGATCCATTGGCTGCGCCTGGTGCCGCCTTACTCGGACACGCACACTTCTCGTCGGTAATCTAACGGATGAGGAATCCGTTGTATATTCGAGTAGACTATCTTCAGCAGTAGCCTTGTTTCGAACAGACTTTCTTGATTGAGGTATAACGACTGGCACTTGACCTTCCGGACCTTCCAACAGTACAGAACCGCGCTGCGGTTCAGGTTCTGATACATGTGTTCCATCATTAAGCGTTTCGGTGGATGTGGGAATACGAGAAACCTGTGGAAATGTGACCAAGGGCGAGGCTACCTTTTTTTGATCGTTAACACTTTCAAGCGCTACCCTTGAGTTCATAGGGATACCGTATGCCAATTCTAGGGATGCAGCGGAAGAAGCACTGGATGAATATGTTGAACGCTCTAATCTGTACTTGGGCGCCAATGGCGACACTGACTTCCGGTTCAAGAGTATTCGTCGGCTGGGACCACTAGTATCTGTATCTTTGTCTGAAACACTTTCTCTCTTACGCGAATTTATAGCCTCCGAGGTCGACAGTGAAGAAACAGATGAAAGTGAATCCCGGTGCAAAGTGGCGCTTCTAACTTTTGGGTAGTCCACCCAATCGCGACTGCCTAATGCGGGTGCGCTATGCGGGAGACAAGACATCGCGTTGTGGTAAGTGGGCGTCATAAGGGAAGATGAATTCAAGAGTAGAGGCCTTGGCGCGGATTTCGGCGGGGATTTCGTTGGAGGGGAAATGAGTGTAGCTAGTGATGCCTTCGTTTTATTGATGATCCCCAGGTCGGAAGATAACGGCACAAATGGTTGAGATAGCGGGGACTTGTCGACATCTGTTGAAGCGTAGCTATCGCGAGGGGAGAGGAAGTGAGTTGGATGGGGGGGCGGTGAGTAAGTGGAGTGTGGGTCAGTTGGATCTCCAGCAATGTCCCATCCCTGATTCTCTCCTTGCGCTTTCTGATGACTCAGGGCACTGCCCCATGTGGCTGTCAACGCTCTGGCTTTCCAATTGCTACTGGCTTTGGAAACGGAGGCAACTGCATCTGAATCCTTCAACTTTTCAGCATAACTCCAAAGGCCATTATAGGCATTGGTTATTTGTTGGGTTCCATTTTTTCCCGTCTCCTCTGATGGTTCTTCTATCGGTAACTCTGTGACAGGTGTCAAGGGAGATGCTGGCGGTGAAGGAGGGACCTCCATCGCTGTTTGATTGGTTACACCCTTCCAGACAGTGGTGGCTAACCGAGACGTGAAACTGGGTAAGCTGTTGCTGGACAATTTTCCCTTCTCGGAGCCACTGTCATCATTGGAAGATATGGGCGACACGGTGGGCGATGGCAGTTGATTGGTAAACCCTTTCCACACTGGTGTCCCTGATGCGCACACCCAGGCCGTACTTTTTTGTCTCTACACTTGCCGAATTATCGAGGCGGCGCTGCAGTAAGTCTGATGCCGTCTGTAGGATACGATCGATTCCACCAGCGGCCTCAATAGGGTAATTCTGCAGTAGAGACATGCCTTCCGCGAACGCATCGTTGGATTGAGACTGTTCGCCATCATGCGAGGTCAGTAAGAGACGTGATGCTGTGGCATTTCCGCATAAACTAGAGTTCTGGTTCATGCGGGAAGTCAAGAGGTGTGGCATGATTTACCTGAACAATGTAGATCTCAGACACAATAACATCCCCGCACAGATGTCGAGTAGATGGTCCATCTTGTGATTTGCGCTCCGTGACCTCATCGGGCACGAAAAGAGAACATCCCAAGCAACAAGGACAGAAGATAATGGTAACGTGTGACTCAAAAGTGTTGCAAACCATCGACTGCGCAAGTCAGAAGTAGGTTCATTTCTGCGCTGATGCACACATACTATGAGTAGTGGGGCAATGCTGGATCGAGGCCTTGTCCAAGCTGTCAATATACGGTGAGGATCATCTTCTCAAATGGGGTGCTTACAAACTTACTAGCAAATCGTATAAATCCTCGTCAGCCCATGCCACTCTTTCCCCAAACTTGCGCATCCACATATGTATTGCATGTTCATCTTCGAATTCGCTAAATTCGCCTAACATAGTCTCAAATAACCAGAATACGTCAGCTTCAGCATGATCAGCATGATCAGGCTCAACTTCTTGTGCAAAGGCTGTATAAAGGGGAATCAAAAGAGACGGCACGTGCGGAGAAAGAGCTCCGGGATTTATCGTGGCATGGATATATAATATCCGTAGCAAGGCAGATGTATTTTGGGGGTGAACATGAGGTAAGCTGAATGCTTTGGACAAGATGACCTTCTGGTTTGCGACAAGTACGCCTCTGGAAGTATTATTGATCCATGTATCATCCGATGGGTTGTGAATTCCAACTGGTATTTCGGGCGCCATCATTAAGCTTCTCATTCGCTCGTCATGTAGGGCTGCGAGTCGAAGTTCAAGATTATTAGCACAAGGAATTCGGATATTATCAGGTGCATCGGCGTCTAATGGACATGTATTTGAGGTGCCCAGATCTTTATCGAGGTGAAGAAACAGAGCTGAGGGTATTCGAGACAGTTGCTTCGATATATCAAGCAAAGTAGCATCCAGAGGAGCCAGTGCTGTAGTTGCTTGCGGTGCAGTGAATGGACTTAACAATTGTCGTACAAGATCCTTTTGTGTATTGACATACGTTTCTCCACTTGGATTGTCAACTCACGTAGTAATCGTCGCGTCGCTTGCGTAATTCTGCAGGGGATACCAGACCAAGGAGCAATCTGTACAGATTGAGTTGAGTTGAGACATGGTCAACATGCAACTAACCTCCATATGCGGGGACGTAACCAAGGAGGCTCGTCTGGAATACCTTCGATGGACTTGAGGATTCAGTGCGCCGAGTTGCTGAAGATAGTAGACTTGCCATGGCAACAAGATTTACGCAATGCAGGTACATTAATGGAGGATGATAGGTTCGTTTAACACTTCAGTTAGAGGATAGGCACTGCGAAGCATTCAGAGTGTGCCTGTGCAGAGACATCACCATGCATACATATCTTGGCGCAATGGCTCGGGCTCCCAGGTGATATTTGAGCTGAGAGCTATTTGTCGAAGGCAGGCGTTTATTTCGGAAGCAGAGGGCGCTGCAAGGGCGCAGGGCAGCTGACGGTGATATACAACTGTCGTTCCTAATCGTAGCGGGAGATGAAGAATGGGCACCGATGTGACCCACGAAAAGATTTCGGGTGACCTGAAGATCTAGAGAATAATTAGTCTTAATGCATGAGACTGTCACAACACACCTTGACATTCAATATGCGGGGCGACGTGAACAATTGTTGCCACAGCCTCCACCAGTATACGGGATGGCGAGGACCTGTTGGGTACATTTAATAGGCATAGAACAGAAGCACTAGTGACGGACTTCATATCAAGTTCACCGAAACGCTCAAGTAGCACTCCGATGTACATTTCCAAACGTTCTAACAAATCAGCATATGCTTCTTCAATAAGAAGACTCTGGGCCTTTAAACGAGCAAGCCAGATTCTCCGCTTTCGCAATAGTGTAGCAATATCTTTGCGAATGATAAGACTCTGCGCATCCTTTCTATCCTGCAACTGACGCAGTCTTTGACTGGTAAGTTTTAGTTGTCCCTTGAAAGGCGTCAGTACCTGTACGAAATTAAGGAGAACGATAGAACCTTAGCTGACGAGGCATCCCATATGAGCGACATTGAAAAGGGATGTTTACCAATACCCTGAAACGTGGGAATCTTGTTCATCACCACTTTCCGACACCATTACTGAGTACTGAATACTGATACCTCGTGTTTGGATGGTGGTTGACCCGAACGGTTTGTTCCAGCACTATGAGAAGAAATATAATTCAAATTTGGAAAACAAAGGCATGCATTCTTATTCAGATGATCGGTAACGACAGCGTTTAATAGTAAGAAGTGCGTAGAGGTTTCGACAGTCTAGCAGTAGATTTTGGTGTTAAAGGGGTTGAGGGTGATGGCGGAGACGCCGTCAGATTTTCAATGGAAATCTGACGAACCTCATGGCACATACGTCTGGACGTCGGATAGGTTTCGACTGTTAGGATGTCTCTGTCACAGCCTCCGCAATCTAATTTGCGCATGCGGTAAACCATGAATGACAATCCTTGAATGTATAAAACAACTTCATAGCCATTAATTTGCATCTCGGCCCGTGAACTAACTTACTTAATATTGGAACAATCCAGCTGCCGATGAATATGCATGTTGTGACGAAATTACAAACTTCTTTGTCCTGGTCTTTATTTTAGGGAGAAGTCTGAGTTCAGCCAAACATCGCGGTATATATTAGCTCAAATACCTTTACCCATACACAGGAATTGAGGCTTCCAATAAGCAAACGCAGCGGCAACTCCTGTTCTGCGGGTCAGAAACTGGACAGGAATATCAGCGATGATAACAAATTACCTATATGGCATATGAGCAGAAACATGCAACGTGCTACGTCCAACCAAGTCCGCAATGGTAGAATGAGTCTGATGGTGCAACTAGAATGAGTTGCACTACAGTGGGCCTGAGAAGGGACTGACAATACAAGCAATATGATAACCGTGATCGTATTGATGAACAGCAGCAGTACCACAAGGGTACCTAGTGGTCGCAAATTAGTACGAACACGATTATTTACAACGACTCACGTTCTGTCTTGCGCATGACCTCCCATTGGTAGAATATATAGAATGATAATAATACAGTCCACAAGAAGCTGGTAAATGCAATGCAACCTTGAAAGCCGTCAAGAAAGCGGTGTGCAGTGCTTTCTGGTACTTACTTAGAGTGATAGCTCGAACGCGGAAGCATAACGGAGGATATGTGTACATGATGATAAGCAGTGAAGAAAATGCAAAGGATGGTGTGACGGACTCGCCGTCTGTGAACACTCTCACAGAGAGTAGCAAAAGCTATTAACAACAGATGTGCAATGAGGACTCGTATTTAACACGGCGCAGAACAAAGATGGCATTAACTATTGTTGTCATGTTTACCCCATTTGGGAACTCATCACCTACGTTTGGACAGTCTTTTCTTGGCAATCTTGGCATCCAACTCGAATCGGGTCCGCTTGCGTCTGGTTGAGGTTGAATTGTCGCCTCCCTCATCTCCAGAGCCAGCGCCTCTCTTCCCCGCCTCGGTTACTCTGCGGCTCCTCTCCAAAGTGCTTCCTTCTCTGCCTTTCCTTCTCAATTCTTCGTAACCATCTCTGATGTGTCCTTCTTCCGTTTTTCCTCTTCGTTCGATTCCTTTCAATACGTCATCAAACGCATCTTCCAGAGTGCCAGCATGCATCCCAGCATTTCGTCCTGAGGCTCCTAGTCCTCCTCCTAAGGCGAGGTTAGCTTCATCCCTTGCACGTCTCCTTGCATCAGCTTTCTTCATTACCAAGCGCGAAAATGTTTCCTCTTCGTATTCTTGAAGTCGTTTGAGGTTAGCAACACGGCTCGATGAAACCGCAGCAACAGATCCAAGGCCGGACGTGGATTCCACTCTTGGCCTTGTGGGATCACTTGATAAGGCTGCTAAAGCAGAGGGGATAGGAGCCCGTTGCGTTCTACGCGCTTTCAAGGGATCAATATATGGCACAGGTGCCAAACGAGGTGGTTGATATATTTCATCGCGTGTATCAGTTGTTCCACTTTTGACGATGTCAGATGCACTGTTTTCGTCGGATTGTTCCAGGAAATTCCGAGGATTGGGTCGGAATACTAACGGATCTACACGAGCTGTCAACTATGTTGTTCAACCGAGAGATAAAACTTACCGTCAATGAGATTTCCGCCTTTATCTGGTTCTTGAGCCAATCGAACGAGTTTCTCGATTTGGTGACGCATCCCGCCTTCAAGAGCCTTGATTTTCTCGAGTATCACACGATATTCTATCATTGCGTCGACTAGATCACCTGCCCCACTCCCTCTCGCACTTCGGCTCAGTGCGCCGATTGCCTGTGAAGGCGGTGACCGTGAGTTGAGATGGTGGCCGATAGATCGACTGGAAGTAATCAAGGACAATGACCTCAGATACAGCAACAATACATTTTGCTTCAGGGACATAAGCGAAATGCCATCCTTAGTGTCAAGCATGCTGTCACTGAGAATAAGATAATTAATTATCCGCTAATAAAAAAACGAAATATTGGGAGACTTTTGTCGAAGTGATTTTATGATTTGGCGAACCGATGAGAAGCTATTGCTTAAGTCGATGAGAAAAGCATTAACTTCAGTCGCGGGTGCACTTCTAGCTACCATAATCGTGAGGCCAGGGTCTGTAAGGAGGGTATCAGCTGGAGGTTACTGCCGGTCAATTCGCGCCAAAGAAATTCAGTGAACGGTTTTCTAAGCCGCCGCTCGTTATGTAAGCGTTGTGCATGGCATCAAAGACTGGTCGCTCAGAGCCCAGTGCGTTTCATCAGTCGACAGTAGATTAAAGATACAAACTGACCTTGTGAGGATATGTGATGAAAGGATGAAAATGCGGTCCCTAAGTTTGTTATGTAAAGTTCACTCACGCTGTCGTGATGGGCACTGCGCCAAAATCGATGTCTACCACAGACAACGTCAAGGCGAAAGCTAAGCGATGGGTGAAAGAGTTGCTTCACGGAAATTCAGATGACAAGAAGGTAACTTTTTCCGTTGGCAATGTGGATATCTTCACGAATGATTAATGGTTTTCCACTAGCAGCCTGCTATGGGCACATCCAGTAGCCCGTCACCTTGTCCAGACCTAAATCTAGTACAATCATTCAACGCAATCTCACTAGCCGGGAATAATCTGGAACCTTCGTTTGTCGGTGGTTTTCACCCAGCCCTTGCGAGTAATCACGAGTTGAGAAATATCCCCCTGCCTCGTCCTCTTGCGATACCTTTGCCTTTTGCAACACAGCAAGGAAATCTCTCAAAGACAATGCAATATGCACTGTCTAGTGAATCCCAAGCGGAGACTAAGCCGAGTCATCGAGCGAAGATTAATGCTGACTCTACGCCAAAAGCGAGCCAAAGAGTTGCATCATCTCCATCCACTAGTTTTTCCACGACTGCCGAACAGAAGGAATCTTGTTATCCCCCAACGACACCGTCACGTACGCAGCAACAAAATCAGTGTGCAGCATTCACGAAAGCGGGTAAACAATGCACTCGCCGGGTCAAGTTAGGGACATACTGCTTCCAACATATCAAAGAAATCAATCTAGCCACTGGTTTCTATGCCCGTAGAAACGGCGTGTGGATTGAATATAAGAGTACATCTTCTAGTAGATCAAGCTAGACGGTATTGACAACTTCCTAGATTGGATACCAGACCACTTATTACCAGAAACTCAAGCAATGCTGCGCGCGGAAATGGAAAAGGCGCGGTCGAATAATGATGTTCCAGGATACATATACACTTTTGAGATTAGAGGTGACTGCATATCAATCTCTCAAAGTTATATTGAAGATGACAAGTACACAGAACCAAATTCCTGTACAATCAAATTTAAGGTTGGGCGTGCAATTAACCATGTTAGAAGGCTTGATCAATGGGGGAAACAATGTGGGTCTAAGGAACAAATTCGCCTAGGGATATATCCAAACCCAGATACGTGTGACTCAAGCAATTTAAGAGGTTTGCAGGAGCTTGATCAGACCAGGAAAGCAGCTTGGTGTCATCGATTAGGTGTGTGTGTGATTAGCCTCAAGCTTGCTCATCGGGATTGATCTACTAGAACGGCTCATTCATCTCGAGTTGGGCGATATTGTAGTAACACAAGTCTATCTAGATCCGACATGGCCAAACCCTAGCGCAGGCAACACAACTGGCAGTCCTCCGACCGACCATGCTCGTGAAGACAAGCAGGTCTGCAGTGACTGTGGTTGCGTTCACAAGGAGATCTTCGAGTTCGAAAGGGTAACGAAGGGTCGGTATAAGGGTAAAGAATACGAACTGATTGTCAAACCAATTATTGAGAAATGGGGAGGGTTCGTTGATGATTTTGTTTGAAATTCAGTATTGGATGTGTTGTATTACTATGGTAGCTGTCGTGAGAAATGCATGTCAACGTCCAACTTGGCCATGGATCTTTCTCAAATCCAAACTGGATCACAAGCGCAGAATGGCGTCGACGAAGAGGCAAAGCGCTTGCAAGAGGATCAGATGCGTAGAGATATGATAGCTACGGTTCTGGACAATGCCGCTCGAGAACGACGTGCGTTCGTGTAAACAATATCGTAGCCCGGATCTCAGTTTCTTTCACAATCACCGACAGTCTCAAGGATTGCACTTGTCAGTCCGGAGAGATCAACAAGGATCGAGAATCTCATAATTTCGCTTGCACAAGGGGGAAAACTAAAAGTTCGGGTAACGGAGAGTCAACTCATTGACTTGCTCGAGCAGGTGTGTGTATCATGACGCTGCTGCTGTCGTCCTAATTGGGGTCCATAGTTGGAAGATGCACAAGGAAAATCTACATCTAAAAAATCTACCATAGTAGTCCGTCCAATTCAATATCATAGTTTGAAAGTCTACTCATTCCACCTTAGTTTCAGCGAAGAAAAGATATTGACGATGAGCTAGATTTTTAGTAACCAATATAATAGTATATCACGTTCTATCGCCGGGAGATGATGAATGTACATGTTATGCAATTACGACAACGAACAATCAAGACCTCCAGTTGGAGCCATATACATCTATAGAGTTGATGCCAGCAGACGTGCCAGAATGGCTGAGGGGATACATCTGGGACAAAGCACTGAGTATATTACTATCAGGGAAGATGAAAGATGTTGGAGAAACATTGTGGGTCAAAGTTGTGGGCGGATCGGGAAGTGGTGGCGGCTTGAAATGCTGTTAACAGAAATTTTCAGCAATTCTTGATATTTTCATGGCATGGGACATACATATTGTTTCCCTTCTTTATATATTTCTTCTAATT
Source organism: Amanita exitialis (assembly GCA_023014455.1). Taxonomy (NCBI): domain Eukaryota; kingdom Fungi; phylum Basidiomycota; class Agaricomycetes; order Agaricales; family Amanitaceae; genus Amanita; species Amanita exitialis. The sequence continues at coordinate 2,269,395 of JAEBUR010000001.1, forward strand.
TCTGATCGAAAATACCTTGTTCTTCAAACCTGGTGTACGCCTTGTACAAATTCAGTGCAGAGCGCGCATCTTCGACAGAGTCGTGTGTATCCGTTTGAATGTGCTCGTTCAGAACGAACCATGATAGAAACCTCAAGGAAAGTCTCCGCTGACGACTCTTCAGGAAGTAGAGGTCAACAGTGTCGATCACTTGTTCTGGAGGAACAAATATGTCTAATGCATTGTAAGAAGTCATCGAGTCTGACAAAACTCGGGCCACGTACTAATGATACGGAAATCTTTTGAAAGGCCGTGTCCGATGAATATACATCCCAGGTCGACCAGCAGCCGCAATTTCTTATACACGAGCTTTAGTGGTGTGAGAGTGTATCGCGAGAGTCTCGGATCTAGATCTCCAACTGCGCGAAATCAGATAATGGTATTGTGAGCAATTGCCCTTACATTTGATGCCCGAAAATTCCGTCAAATAATCAACGATTAGTTCGCTTGTATGTATATGGTCATCAATGAATGGTATTCCTTGTTGTGGACCAGCCCCTCGCAATACGGATACTCGAGCCAGGCTAAGCCTTGCAGGTCTGATGAGCTTATTCGTACCATCAGACCGAATTTCTGTTTCTTCCTACGAGAAATCAGTTCCTATGGAAGAAATATTACGAAAACTTTTGACCTGCTGCATTGAAACGAATTCGGCGTCAATGGCAACAAGAGTTCCCGGTCGCGGCAATTCGTCGACGCTGAGTGTTTCATGTTGAACGAGACTCTCGTCCCGATTTCTCCATTATATTGAGTAAATGTCCATTACAAGAAGGATCACTACGTACAGCGAGATTGACGTGTCATGACTGAGAATAGTTGGATTCATCTTGTCTTGCAAACCACTGAAGTCAAGGGTTTCCCGCACGTCTACTCGCTCGAGATAGATGACTGCCGGTACCTATATATCCCTGCCTTAGTCGGTAGGTCTTCATTACTACGATACTTACCTTCCATTTGTCGGGAAAGCTGAGGGCCTCCTCTTCGGACACATTTTTCACAGCAAAATCGTTAAATATGAACCAGGGACTATCCAAGTCGCTCTGCTCTTGACCATGCGGTACTGTACAGGTTTTAGTGACTGCTGTGTTGCGATACGCTTCGCCTTGCCTTTGACGATTGCCACAAGATGCGTTGAATTCGTTCTCGTCTTTACTCCCACAATAAGGGCCTACGGGTCGGAAAATCATGAGATGATATAAAATGCACACAATAGCACCCACTCTTATCTCATAAGTTACGGGCACGAGTTCATCCACACCTCTGGTTTGACCATGTATCTGGATCATTGGAGATAAAAATGTTTGTGTTTTGCTGTCCAGCCAGATCGAATGAGTTTCTTCATTGAATATGCAAGCATTCAAAGCTAGAATGGGAGGAAGATCTTTGGAGGGAATTGAGCGACGTGAAGTGAATGTAGTAAATTGTTTGCAAGCTTGGCAAGTTGCTTTGTGCGTCATATGTCGAAGTAACGAATTGCGTAAGATTGTTGGGAAGGAAGATTGGGAATCATTAGTGGTTGGCTACCATAATCATGTCAGAAAGCTTCCAGCGAGATGAAACTTGACAACTCGCTTTGCGGGGATATGTCAGGTCGATGACGTGAGTCACCATATCTTTCTCTCGTGTAACATTGCAATCCATGCAGGTGACTAGGTTCCTTCCATCGATCCCAAGTATCTGAGTAACAGGTGCTGGAGGCGGCCGCGAATCATCTACAGATCTGTTGACTATCGGATTGTGAGGGAAAGCATTGCCTTCCTGACTCAAATGCTCGATGAGAAATCGATGAAATGTTTGTATTTTTTGTGCATAATTAATGTCGCCTGACTCCCGTCCGTATTCAATAAGCTCTATCGCGTTCTGAGCTATGCACTCGAATCAGTGTTAAATTGCATTCAAATTGAGCGAGACGGTTGCCTTGAGCCAAGACTCCCACCGTCTTGCAAAAGTTGCTCGATTGGCAGTTGATGCCTTTTGCATCTTCGAGCATCCGCACAACAAATCCCAGTTCACACAAGAGACAGTGTTCTCGAGGGCAGTTCGTAGTAATGTGAGACTTGGCCAGTTGGCGAATAGGTAGGGAATAATGCATGACTTGCAAGATTGCGTTTGTGTACGAATTCAGAATGTGTGTTTCGAGGCCACTGTACTCTGTCTGGTTGTAGAAGCTAAATCGGGAAAAAGTTGGAGAAACTCGTGCTGTGATTCATGACCAGCTTACCCAAAATCGAAGTCCTCGACCCCAAACTTAGAATACTCGATTTCGACACGACGATAATGACGTGGCACGGCATTCGTGTCGTCGTAAAGAAGTGTATCATGATCCGGCTAGGAAGGTTGGTCAAATGAAGCAAGGTTTTTGGGTAGCTCACCTCGACAACTTGTGTTTTTCCGCTTCTGAAACGACCATTAACTTTCTTGCGGCCAGAGGTAATGACATTGCGACGTCCTCTCAATTCCTTGGGCATTGTAGCATATGCTATTCCTTCATTGTACTTCATCGTGTTCAAGACCTGCAAAGGCACCTTGGGAGATGACAAGTATTCTGTCGTTCCAGAGCCGAAAATAGGCGACCAGGCTGAAAGTAAATCAGAATCATAATGAGGTAAACCAATAGAATTCAATGGTCTACAAGAATGATGTTGGTGGCCGTCTAAACGCTCTGCTCGGTAACTCACGTGTCATCGTGCCAATCAATGATGGGTAAAGGCGATGGCGTGTTAGCCAATTCAATTGCGTGACCATCGAAACCATTGAGGGGGACTGTGGCAGCATCCTCAGATTGGGACAAAAGATGTATTGTACCGTCTGCGTCCCCAAAAGCCATGTAAACACCCGTTGGGGAAACGGCCGCAGATGTTATGTACGAGGTAAGGTCAAGCTAACCTCAGTCAGATAGTAAGACTATGGAGTTGGGGCATACATCACCTGATAGAATTCGCTAGATGCCGATGGGTTGGACACATTGACGATATTAACTAAACCCTGGTTGGATACAACTGCGATGCTGGTTGTTCGCTTGGGCAGTAACTGTATGAAGGCTGGCCCAGATGAAAAAGGGATAGGCTGAAGAGGGCGCATGGTCCGTATGTCGTAGACTTTCACTAATGGATCGGGAAATGGGCGAGATAGCCTAATTCTGAAAGTTTGTAAATGTCATCTGGACGAGCTGTTGTTCATCATCACCTTTCCCCTAGACCTGTGGTGAAAATAAAGTTCCCCGTCGCCTGAATACCTTGTACTCCGCTTTTATGAGCCTTGATGGAACCTTCCCCACCAGACCTGCTCATGCCTGTGCGATGGTCATGAAGACGCAGAAAGCCGTCTGACGACCCAGAAACAAGCGTCGTGTGAGAGAATTGTAGCTGGGTAATTAGTGAAGGGGTCGCGACTTCTCTGATACTCTTTCCTGTCATAGAATTCAAAAAAATCAAATGCGAATTCGCGGCCGACGCTGCTATATGATGAGAAACGTTTGATGCATCCGTGAAGGTGGTAATATTGACGGAGGACCTGCAAATGACTAGTTAATGGTGTGCTCTTAACGGCGTGTTTCCTCGACCGCACCGGTGATACCACTTATTCATGCCTCCCTTCGTCCATGATCCCATCCCATCACCAGCCACGCCAGATGCCCTGACATAGTTGTCACCGGCTGAAATTCTGTTGACAGCCAAGTTTCCTCCAACAGGGAACGAGACACCCCGCATTCCCCGTGATCCGTACATGGCAGTGACATATCCACCATTTGAACCGGCCCATAGAGTGTCAGAGACGGGATCGAAAGATAGGGCGCTGACGGGCTGCGGAAATGTTGATAACGATATGGATGGCAAAGGTTTGAACGTTGTACCCATAGGATCAGGGTTCTTCAATTAGTGCACTGCCGTTGTGATAATACAACAGTGACTAACACATCAATTGTTTTATGTAATACCATAGAATACATAGAGTATATATCCACTGGAGTCTATATCATTGAAACTCATGGCGAGCCTTTCCGTCGGGTACGTCTCATGGACGGTACGAATGATTGTGTCGGAAGAGCACTACGTGGGCCGTCCGGATATTCGGTTGCGGGTAATCTAGTGCCCAAAGGAGCTTGCACACTCCTGGTCCGTGATAAACTAGATCCGAGCTGGCTGTCCCTAGGTTGCACAACATATGTAGGTGGTACGGGACTATTGACCGTGGGCGTGAATGGCCTTGGAGTTGATGGCGAAAAGGACGACACATGCAAGAGTATAGCGAATTCTTCAGTCGCATTCGTTAGCTTGACCATGCCGTTACGTAGGGTGGGCGATACATCCTGGGCCTCTTTAGATGTCTTGATTGCGCTCGACAGCTGCACAACAGCCTGTTATGGACTTCAAGTCATTTGTGATTGGCGTCGTATAATAATTGCGGTTACCTTGAGGAATAATCTTGCATCTTCACGCAATAGTTTTCTATCACTAAGACCGTCATTATCCTGTAGTGCGATTACCATGCTAGCCAATCTCTTGGTTACAATCCGAGCCTTGTTAAGCCCTTCGCGAAAATCGGCTCTTACTGATAGAACGTCTTCAAGAGAATCTTCAATCATGTTCCAAACACTCGGTGCTATATCAACGGCCTCTTTAATAGCATGCAGAGCTTCTTTATCAACCTGAGACCTCGAGTTTGAAGGCAACTCGAAAGATGTCGTGACTTTACTGGGTAAGACGGGCGATGATGACAAGGACACTGCGTGGATAGAGGATTGGGAGTCATTGCGAGAGTGATTGTGATCAGGTTCCAAGCCGTGTGGCGGTGACCGACTAAGAGGTGTGAGGTTCATGGGGATAGGCGAACTACTTTGCGTAGACGGCAAAACAGCTGGAGTGGTTGCTTGACGTCTTGGCATTCGAAACGTTTGTGTCAGTCCTTGGGGTCCGCTACCTCTGTAAGAATCATCGTATGATGGCAATTGTTTACCAATCTCAACGTCCTTCGAGCTGAATGACCCGGCATGTCTTCGTACAGTGCGTGCACGACCAACACTTGTAGGCATGCCAGTTGAAACAGAGCTGTTGGGATAGCGTGGTGCTGAGGCAGAAAATTCTAGTGGCAAAATAGATCTCGTCTCTGAATTTCCGTGGCTAGCAAGCCGATTCATGTGGAGCAGTGACTTCAAGTGATGGATTTGAGGCAGCATTTTCTTCCAGGCACAAGCGATCTCGGCTGTTGCTGCATACAATTCGACCAAAAGTAGTCGAGAATATCGGACATCATCACAGGTTGTAAGGACTTGTAATTGAAGCGTCAGGACTTTAACCACTTTGCTGAAAGCTGCTGCTGTATCTTTGCAACCTTCAACCACGGCCCGACATGTGGCAGGCGGAGGTAACATCTTGCGGCTTATGGAGTCAAATCGATCCAGAGCAGAAATGAGTTGCAACATGTCACAGCTCGCAGGTTCAAGAACTTTCCTAAGAACTGAGGAGAGCCGTTCGTCAACGTGCACCATATAGTGATCTAAAGTCTGGTAAACTTGACAAGCCGCAAACAACATGCTCCTAGCGGTATCCACTAGACACAGTAGCGACTGAGGTAGAGCGACTGGTGCAGGAAAAGCGGACAACCTCCGAAAATAAGAATTTCGTTCGGATGTCATCGAATATGTCGCACGAGAAGTGGATTTATCGTCGTTTTCTTCAACAAATGACGTGCAGGGTCGGATCCCTGTATCAATGGACAAAGACATGCCCCGGTAGCGAGACAATTGTCCCTGCGTGGAGTCATCGGCAGCGTATGCCTCATCAGAAGGAAGGGGGTCCGTCGACGATTTCTTTGTGAAATCAACCTTCGCCGACCGAAGGTCAGGCATGCTCATCTTGGCAAATATCTCGCTGCGATGAGTAAACTGTCCCTGACCTGCGTAAGATGCATTTCTGTTGTGCTGAATCGGTGCGTCAAACGTACCACCCACACTTGTCGTGGCGGAAGGTCCGTCATATGATTCTGACTCGGCAGGGCCAGCCACAGAACTCCCCGCAGACTTCGCCGGCGAAGAATCATTACTGTATGGGTGGACACTGTCAAATTGGAGTTCCGGAACTCCACGTGATTCGGGATCTGCGTGTTTCGCTGCAGCAAGTTCTGCTATTGACTCAGGATTGGAAGTAAAAGTGAACGACGATTCCATCGAACATGAACGCATGTGTGAGACAATGTCGATCTGCTCGTGCTCTTTTGTAGGATATTGCCAGGATCTATCGTAAGTATTCATTCCCATCGACTCTTTGTTTTTGCCAGAAAATACATACTCTTCTTTATTTAGGTCGAAATAAGAAGGCTCTTCGTCAAAGGTTGATTCGGGATGTGATCCAATCCAGTCTTTGAGAGTCTGAATCCAATCCTTCATAGTATACACGGAATCGCCGCTTTGCCGACCGTCAACCACGACGCTCGGAGGCCATTCGATTGGGTTACGATCTACCTGAAATACTTCGAGGCGATGAAATTGAACAACGTACGATGGAATTCTCGTCAGTCTGTTCCGCGACAGACAGAGGACCTTGAACGGGGTCATCAGATTCGAAAGAGCCTCGATGGATGTGACTTACTTTGAGATTGACCAGGTGCCCAGGTTGTAACGGGAGCCTTGTAATCTTATTGTGGCTTATGTCAATTATTTCCAACGAAGGTAGACCTGTTAACTTGGAGGCATGTTCGTTTACACGGTATGCCAGGTTAACTGCACGTACCACATGAGGAAAGACAGAAAAGCTGTTGTGTTTGAGGTTGATATATCTCAAGTGTAGCAAGAGGCTGAAGTCATTCGGCAAGCTGGACAAACGATTGTAGGCAAACGCAAGCCTGTCGGGCGAATCAGGAAATGCCATAAAAGAAGGTCCTGAATTCACCTCTCTACTGAGGACCTGTCTTCTGTGGCATCCTCGTTGGTGGCAACGAGGGCATATATGGCTGATGCATCAAATTCCAAGATATTTGATTTGGAAAGGACGAGAGTGGCACCGCGGTCAGGGGAACGGGACAAGGCATCTACGACGTGAGTGTATGTCAGAATGGCATGAGAAGTGTTTTGGGGAGATTGGGGGCGTATAATAGAATGCCCAGTCTGGAAAGTCATAGATGAGAGCATCGAAGTTTTTGATGCATGTATAGAGAGATGGAAGCAGAGGACTGATGCCAGAACATAAAATATACGAGTCAGAACCACATTGACACAGAAAAACTTGTATCCTCGCTTCGCATCCCATGCCACCATCCGGCCGGTATGTACAACAGGTCTCCAGCTATCAGCGTATAACTCATTGCTCTTGGTACTACCTCTGTCCAGAAATCAGGATACTCTGCCTCGCTCGTGTTAGTTCTTTGCCCAAATACATCTACTCTGGATGTGTTGCTCATCTGAGGATCATGGTCATTTACGGCAGGGTGGGACGCTGAGCCCTCGTATGGATACATCCACGAACTAATGTCCGGCGGTGCTAACCACACAGTCTTGTCACCAACCACTTGCACTGCGCGAAGTCGGTATCAGATTACCTAGGATCAGATATTCTTACCATATATATTATGGTACGGATCCTGCACGAAGTAGGAACAAAAGAAATTCAACATAATGGAATGCCACATACTGTGTGGGCAGGCGACACGGTTCCACGAGGCCCCAACCATACGTTAATGACCAATCCCTCGTCATTCTGAGGGGGCGTATGGTTGGAACAATCTAGATCGGCATAGACATAGTCGGGAATTGATATGTCTGCCCATAATACTGGGAGCTGCATAAAAAGATTGTGTTGAGCCAGATACATCACCTCTGCGTATGACCCTTTGGTGCAGGGTTGGCCAGCAAGATCAAGAGTAGAGAGAAACTCGTCCCAGGAAACGAGCTTTTGTGACCAGTCGCGCGCACGATAATCGATCCCAACTTCTACAGGTACAATTCGTCCAGCGCCAGCAATTGATCTCAAATAACTTGCTGAACGCCACGGATGTTCCTGCATTGCTGGCCATTCTGTGGCATGCCCGCGGAGGACAAATGGCCTTCGGAAATGCATTGTTTGAAAAGCCAATAGCGAGGGTTGGCTGTCAAGTTGTGGTACCCAAAGCGCTGCCGACTCTAAACAGTTGCTCGTCTTTACATCTCTCAAAGGACGATCTAATTGGGTTGTGAATAGATGTGGGGACGAATAACGAGTCTGGATGTCCCGGATTAACGACTGGATTAGGTCGAGTCTATCGTTTCCAGTCGCCCCTGATATGATGATAGCAGAATCCAGGGATGATACGGCATTTAAAGGAGTTGGGCTTTCAAGCATCAAAATGGATCTGATAATGCAGGCATCTGTGTGGAGTCGCCGCCAATGATAGGAAGTTTGTGAAGAAGCAGAGGACATCATTCTGTGAGCTAATTCGACGACCCCAAGCATATCTTGTTGCATATCGGGCGTCACCGTTGCAGCGGGGATTGCATCAAGGGCGGATTGGAGTATACGGAGGGCAGGCGCAAGTGCAGGCAAGGAAACTGGACTTATGTGAGTGCGGCAATAGAAAACATATCGGGCGTACGTGGAAGGTCAGCCTGGATAGGATGGAGATATTTAAGGTACCAGGACATATCAGCGAAGCGAAACTGGAATAGGAAATTTGTGTGTGTTCCCATGTGACCGTCACGAACAGCAGTCACACGCAGGCGAACGGGGGTTTAAAAGGCGGGCTCAACTCTGGGACAGAGGCCCCCGTAAACAGATCCAAATACTCTCTATCTCGGAACCGGTCCGGTTCGGTATGACTTCAAGGTGTGCCTTGCGACTTCTTTTCGCCTGCTCGCCGGCTCATCCGCGTGTTCAGGTTGGACAGGCTCCTCCTTCTCTTGGACACAGGCTCTTCCCCATCCGTAAGACATACTGCTGCAAAACAGTTGGCCCACATAGCTGTCAAAAGCGTCATTTCCGATGTTGCCATTAATGATGACGATCTCAAATCTACTCGCCAACATGTTTCTGCCGTCGATCATTCAGCCTGGGCTGAGCTAATGGCCGTAGTAGCTCGCGTACGCATTCATCCACATTCTCCTTCTGCTATGAACACCTTTTCAGATTCTGCCCTATCTTCATTCAAAGTCCTTCGAAACGCGTTCCGCCGCATCCGTTGCCCTCTCGCAAATATTTTCCTTGGTCCCTGTGTGGCAGCCATCCCACCTTCTTCCATACTCCCCCCAAGTATCTGCCTGCCCTCCATCCGATTTCCCCAAGTTTTCAGTTCAAGAGCTCATATTATCGGGTAAACTCTTACTTGCCTCGTCAGGGAAGGAGTTCACAAAGCCCGCGGGTATTCTGTCAAGTGCTGTGGAAGTCAAGAAAGCAAGGAAGGAGGCAATGGGTCGTCTTGGACTCGAATTTCTCGATAACGTCGCGGATGAGATAGACCTTGACAAGGAACTTGCTGCTGATATGGATGTTGATGTCGAAGTGGAGGCTGAAGATGTTTCCAGCAGGCCTGAGGTCGCCCTCGACAGTACCTTACAGACTGCATCAACCCCGTTAGACTCTAGGGTGAAATTTGAACGTTCAACTTCTTCAACTCCCGTGGCACCGTCACCACCAACTATGCTCCCTGAACAGACTGCGGATATGAGTAATTTGTCCGCGAGAGAGCGCAATAGATTGAAGAGGAAGCGAAAGCTAGGTAGTACCGCCTATGTCCCAGCTCCTCCCCCTCAATCTTCGGGTGCGAAATACAACGCCGCCCCAACGGGACAGAGTCACAAGTGCGTGAATGACTTCAGCCATTATCTTTGTTCATTTTAGCCGATAGAGTTCGCCTGTTGACTAATGAAGAAAACCTCTCTCCAAGTTCTCGTATAGGCAGCCCATCCCCCTCCAGTGTCGAACCGTCTTCTGAGAAAGTAATAATTGATCCTTCCAAGGGTGGTGCTGTATCGCCTAAGGCAGCTAAACAATCCAAAGCTCTTGAGGTAGAGCCCGGTTGTTGGATATGGGATGGTTTGGTGAAGGTGCTGGAGGTTGACTTGTTCAGTACTGCCTGGGAGGTTCGGCATGGTGCGGCAATAGCCCTACGCGAGTTGCTCAAGGTTCAGGGGAAGTATGGCGGGATGAAAGGTACGATTACTACCCAGTTCATGCTATTTATCCGCTACATTTCAGTAGACGATGCTTCATGGGAAGTTAATGAGATTGGGCATGAGAAATGGTGCAACGCTTTGGCGGCAAATTTTTTATGTGTATTCGTCCTCGATCGTTTTGGAGACTTCGTTTCTGACCAGGTCTGCTTTTGTTATCTCTGGCTACATCGAGTTAAATAAATTTGCAGGTCATAGCTCCTGTTCGAGAGACTGTCTCACAAACATTGGCTTCTCTAATGATCCATATGCCTACGCGATCTTTGCTGCATGTTCACAATATCCTTCTTGACATGATACGCCAAGATTTCGATATACCGGCGGGTTTACGATCGAAATCATTCTCAAGCTATTCGATCAAATCGCTTTCCGTGTCAGAGAAGACCCATGTATGGGAAGTCAGACATGCTGGCCTCCTTGGGTTGAAGTACGAGGTGGCGGTTCGCAGTGATCTTTTTGACGGAGTAATTGCAAAACACGAGGAGCCTGTTTCCGCAAGGCCTGTTACTAACGTGCTTCGAGATGTTGTCGATGCCGCGGTTCTTGGGTATATCTTATTGTATCTCCAAAGCAATCGTTCTGATGTCTTGGTGTAGCCTGAGTGACCGTGATGACGATGTGCGTGCAGTAGCCGCGTCATGCCTTATTCCCGTTGCGGGGCATTTTGTTGACCAGTTACCTGACACTCTGGAACGTGTGTTAAATGTTTTATGGAATTGCTTGAGTGACATGAAGGATGATCTTAGTTCGAGTGTTGGCGCAGTTATGGATCTTCTGGGTAAGTAGTGCTTCTTTCTGAAGAAGTGATCCCTGTTCTAATCGCAAAAACGAATACTAGGGAAGTTGGTCACATATGACCAAGTCATCGAACTATTTGCTAGCGAGGACTTCTCGTACGTGACAGGCGATCACGCACATTCCTTATTCACCTTCGCTTTAGACTTCCCCTCTCAACATTGGCTCAAACTCTTTTCCCTTTTTTTCGCCATACAATAGCGAATGTTCGCCTCTCCGTTGTAAATACATTGGACTCTTTTATGGCTGTACCATCCCTTCCTCGAGACTGGATACAGTCCCCTTTCCTGCGACTTCTCTTTCAAAATATCATTGCGGAGGAACGATCCGATATACGCAATGCTAGCCTCTCTGCGTGGCAGACTGCATTGGCAATTGTCTCATCTACACCAGGTTGGCTTGAGAATGTCGTGGCGCAACAATTGGTTCTAGATTGGTATGCCATCGTGATGACTCCGATTGGTGTCCCTATCAATTCTACCAATTTCTATCACCCATCCGTGGCTACGGACAACAGTGCGACGCTTGAACGTCATAACGTGGACAAAAACATGCTTTCCCAAGATTTATCTCTGGTGTCTGTGGAAATTATTTTGAAGGCTAGAATTGCAGCAGCGACAGCATTGGCCCATCTCACTATCCGTTGGCCATCGCAGGTGAGAATCGCCATTCCTTTTGTCGATTCTTGTCTTAGCGCTCGCGGCAGATTCTGGAAGACACGTTTTATCCGATTCTCACCCATTACATAGATTCCACAAGTATGCTGCAGAAATTTTTGGCTGCCATAGTTTCCGAAGAGTGGGCGCGTATTTACTACACTAACGCAGCCGTAACACCACTTGTCGAAAGATCTGCATTGGCTAAAGATCTAAGCGGCAAAGTTCTCAATTGGCTCCAAGGAAAACCTCCGGCAGCTTATCACGAGATGGCTTTGTCACTCGGTCGTATTCATACCGAGTGCACGTCTCTACTTCAATCCTTTGCTTTGGACTGCAAACTTCCTATGTCTGCAGTCCCTTCCCTTGGAGTTGAGATTGACATCACTGGTACACAACCTGGCGGTTTTACCATAGACACCGCTCAAGCTGCAGTTGGAGTGATGTACACGAGATTGAAGGACAGTCTTGGCAAGACAAAGCGCAAAGAACTATCTCTGATCAGCGAGAAACGCAACAACATTGTCACTAATATTGAAAGATATGCTGAGATTAAGGGGCAGCACGATGTGCGAGTAGCTGCTGCATTTGCGGCTGCATTTGTAGCATTCAGGGGCACTCCAGAGAAAGTGAGTCCAGTCGTGAAAGGGATTATGAACAGTATCAAGGTGCGATATTCTGTGGTCACCATTACTTTGTCTCATGCTGTGACTCCAAGACTGAGGAAAATGTTGATATTCAAACAAGGTCCGCAGCTGCGGTGGCATCGTTTATCGAATTCTGCCTTCTTCATAACCTTTCTCAACCTCCCGACAAGATTGTCAAGAACTTATGCACCTTCTTATGCCAGGACGATGAGCAGACCCCAACTTTCGCATACACGCGAAAGCATGCAGACGGTATCCTCACATATAAAAATTTAGTGTCTGTGTCGTCGAAGAGTGACAAAGATGACGGAAAGGAGAAGGACAAAACAAACATGCAGAGGTCAGATGACTCTGGTAAAGCTCGTCTCGCCAGGAGAGGTGCTGGTCTTGCTTTTGAACAGCTTTCGTCAAGATTTGGGCCCCGGCTCTTGGATGTAATTCCCGCAATGTGGCAATCCATGGCCGGTGGTCTTCTGAATGCCTTCAATGCTGGTTCGTTACTGCCTGATGGTCTCGAACTTCTGTCTCTAATGCGTTCTTATAGCGACACCTGAACAATCCGACAGTCTAATTGACAAACAACATGGACAGGATGTTATCGATTCATTCAGTGTTATGGAAGCTGTTGTTCCAACCTTCCACGAGGGGTTGTGGCCCAAGCTGGCGGAAACTTTCCCGATGCTAAAACTTGCCCTGCAGAGTAGGTTTGCGATTATTCGACAGTCTGCTGCTAGATGCCTAGCGACTATTTGCGGCGTGATGACGACCGAAGCAATGAAATTTGTCATCGAGAAGATAGTACCGCTTCTAGGCGATCCTCTGGTTCTAGCAAACAGGCAAGGTGCGGCGGAACTAGTATTTCGTGAGTGTTTGAAGGTACTGCAGAATGGGCAAGACTAAGCTACGGTAGATGTTGTCCAACGTTTAGACATCAAGGCTTTACCTTACGTGTTGTTCATGATAGTTCCCGTTCTTGGTCGCATGAGTGATTCGGATGAGGAAATTCGTTCAATATCCACAAATACCTTCGCTTCTCTGGTCAAAATGGTGCCGCTGGAAGTACGTCTTCAATGATGTTGCTTCAAGGATGTACAAACAGAATTAATATGACGTTAGGCTGGGTTACCTGATCCGCCCTGCTTCCCCGCAGAGTTACTCAGGCGTCGCGAAGAAGAACGTCAATTTCTGACCCAGCTGTTAGATGGCAATAAAGTTGAACAATACACTATACCCGTCAAAATTAAGGCAGATTTACGCAAGTACCAACAAGATGGAGTCAATTGGCTTGCTTTTCTTGCCAAATATCAGCTGCATGGAATTCTCTGCGACGGTATATCCATCATTTATGCACAAGACCCTGCTGACAACGTAAAATAGACATGGGCCTGGGAAAAACTCTGCAATCCATTTGTATTTTGGCAAGCAAGCATCACGAGCGATCTGAAAGATACAAAACGACCAAATCACCAGAAGCTGTACATTTGCCCTCGTTGATTGTCTGCCCGCCGACTCTAACGGGTCACTGGTACTATGAAGTACTCAAATACACGGATAACGTTCGTCCAATCTTATATACGGGAAACTCCAGAGAGCGCACCCGACTTCTGGGCAGACTGAGATCATACGACGTGATTATTACCTCATACGAAGTGGTTCGCAACGATATTTCAAATCTAGATCATATGGATTGGTTGTACTGTATTCTGGATGAAGGTCATGTCATAAAAAACGCCAGAACGAAACTCACCAAAGCCGTCAAAAGCATCCGGGCACAGCATCGCCTTATCCTGTCTGGGACGCCGATCCAGAATAACGTTCTGGAGTTGTGGAGTTTATTTGATTTTCTGATGCCTGGCTTCCTTGGTACAGAGGCTTCGTTTAACGAAAGGTTCGGCAAACCAATATTATCCAACCGCGACGGAAAGTCCAAGAATAGCGAAGCTGGTAAGTAATCAAGAGGATTGGCATATATTACAGCCGGTTGAAATTTCACTATGCAGCGGCATTAGCACTCGAGGCACTTCATAAGCAAGTCCTTCCATTCCTTTTGCGTCGCTTGAAGGAAGACGTCTTGAATGATTTACCGCCTAAAATCATACAAGATTACTACTGTGAATTGTCAGACATGCAGAAACAACTCTATGACGACTTTTCCAAGAGCAAGGCTGCTCAAGGTGCAATACAAGCCCTCAAACCTGCACCAAGTGGTGATCAACAGCACGTCTTTCAATCGCTCCAATACCTGCGGAAATTATGCAATCATCCAGCTCTGGTCTTGAAGGATGACAAGGAGGCCATCGATACTGCTCTTGCCAAAGTAGGGGGTCAGTCAACCGGTCTTGACGATATACAACATGCACCCAAGCTACAGGCGTTGAGGTAGGAAACAATACGTCTTATGTCAAGCATGAACTAACGGTAAGGTAGACAATTGCTTACAGACTGCGGAATTGGCTGCGCCCCTCCAGTAATAGACACCGGCAAAAGCGAATTGATTGATACTGTGGCGGAGTCTAACAGTGCCTTCTCCCAGCATAGGGCGCTCATCTTCTGTCAAATGAAGCAAATGCTCAATATCATCGAAAGAGACCTATTCAAACGCCATATGCCATCAGTGACATATATGCGACTGGATGGCAGCACGGAAGCTAGCAAACGACACGCCATTGTCCAGACTTTCAACTCTGACCCAAGTATCGACTGCTTGCTACTGACGACACATGTCGGCGGACTGGGTCTAACGTTGACTGGGGCTGACACTGTCATTTTTGTTGAACATGATTGGAATCCCATGAAGGATTTGCAGGCAATGGACCGTGCCCATCGCATTGGTCAGAAAAAGGTCGTGAATGTTTATCGCCTCATCACCAAGGGAACTCTCGAAGAAAAAATAATGGGGTAAGGGTGATTAAAGCGATCGCTCCATTTGCTAACTGAGGTATAGGCTGCAACGATTCAAACTGAACATAGCAAATTCGGTCGTTACTCAGCAAAATACAGGTTTGGCGTCAATGGATACCGATCTGGTATTGGATTTGTTCCGCCACACATCAGAGGAGGAGGATGCGGCAGGCACAGTTAAAAAGAGCACGAAAGAGGCGCCTGGACCTGTTAGCCAGAAAAATTTGCTTCAGGGCCTCGAAGATCTCCCACCAGAGGAAGAATATGAAGGTCTAGACCTAAAGAGTTTCATGAGTTCCCTTGAACGGCAATGAATTCGCCAGTGTACCATTTCCACTCATTCGCATCTTCGTGGTTCACAGTAGCATCCTATCACACATGTAGTATCTGCCTTATAATTGTCGTAGATGTCATGTAAATGTTCGAAATTAATCCTATGTAGGAGCAGCGAGGCTGGAGACATTCTATGTTACTTGGAGAGCGTGTGTGTATGGCTAAAATTGGTTGGAATCTGTCATTGTATCTCCGATGGAGGCTCGAGACTTGCAGACTCGCTGATCCTCTGAATTTCCACTCTGATTTCACCCAAATTTGATTTGAGGGTCTTAACATCCTCAAATTTACGATGAGCTTCCGCTTCCTCTATGAAAGTTTCGAGCAACGCCTCCTGCTCGAGCAGCGGCTGCAGCTGCTGAGCCAACTCAAAATCAAGAGTATACGGCGTTGCACCGTTTGGCAGATCTGCTTTCGATGATTTTGACGGACTCGAGGGACTCGTCGGAGATCTTGCAGTAGACAGAGACTAGGAAATTCAAAGATCGGTTAGGCGCTCTGGTATATAGAATAATGATCGCATCACCTTCAACGGGAACATATTCTTTTGGAGAAAAATATTTGCACGAGCAAGAACCGCTGATTGAACACGAAATTGTGAGCTCTTGGGTCCGTTTGGACAAGGCAATTGAAGCATTCTTTTTGACAAAGCATCGTACTGTGTGAATGCTTCCAGAAGACGCTTTCGCATTGCCGAAGCTTCCTTCGTCGGCGGATCATTATGACTACCGAATATAGGTTACCATTTTTCTAACATGTGAAGTGCATAGTTACCTGAGACTCAGGATCAGATCCTGAAAGTGAGGTAATGCCATCTCAATTTCATGTTCCAACTTTACCAGTACCTTTCACATCAGTTAGTAATCGATACTCCAACTTTGGGCATGTACTCACATTGTGAAGGCGCACAAACGACGGTATTGAAGACGCTTCTTGACGATACTTTCTGCGCCTAAACGAAACGATTAATCTGAACCAAGCAGTACGCCGAGAGAACGCACAAAAGAACAGGTCGACATTCTCTGCATATCCTGACGCCTTTCAAGAACTTGTCATCATCTCCAGTCACATCTCCATCGGGATTGATGTCTCTTCTCCTCTTCACGCCGTAATCAACGCCCTCGCCAACTTGTTCTATGGCATTGGATTGTGGATCGACAACGAACAGCACTGAACAAGTCACGGGTCGGTGCGGCCGCTTTGGGGGTAATGCGCAAATGATCTTTCCACATAGCCTGCAATGGTGTTTCCGGTTCGTGAGTGGATGGAAAGAAGAACTGTAGAGTAGAAATCAGTATGTTGCATGATACGTGTGCTGGTCAGCACTTGCTGGCACAAGGGACATCGATCTACACTTGAATCCTCCTGCCACGGCGTTATTCTCTGCTCAGCATCTGAGGTATTCAGGATGGTTCAATATGGGCAGGACATGGTGGCATACCTCTAAGGGTGTCTTTAGCTTTCCCACTGACGACATTTCTCCAAAGGCTAGCAGCATCCATGCTTCTGAGTGAGTCTAAGTCGAACGAGGAAGAAAGCCTCCACGTTTGCCCATCTTGTTTGGCAGGAGGATCGGGAGAGGGGGGCTTGTAGAAATGGAGAGATATGAGCTTCTCCAACCTCCGTTCGAGCTTTGTACGTTCGACCCGCTTTGTAGTTGCAGGCCCTTCGCCGTCGCGATGACGGCAACGGAGGGAAAGAAAGGTGTCGGTCCGAGAGCGATAGAGGCCTTTGGGCTGGAAGCCTGGTCTGTATGGGGCGAGAGAGGCGAGAGAGGGGCTGGGGGAGTGGGCGGGGAAGCGGCGCCTGTATTGGTCGTAGGGAACGTCTGGCATGGGCGTCAGCGCGTCACTCAGCCACCATGTCCGCCTCCTCCAGCATCCCCGCAGACGACGATCTCCTCGCCCGCTTCGCCGCCGCCCCCACCGCCTACACCCGCTTCCTCAAGGTCTCCATCGCAGACAATCGTCTCGTCCATGATGTCTCCATCCCCGCCCGCGCTGGCGCCACAGACGATCTCCTTCTCCTCCAGGACCCCCTCGTCCTCCACGACAATACCCCTGCCTACATTCTTGCTCGTCTAGACGATCCCCCGTCCCTCTGGACAACCATCTCCTACGTCCCCGACAATGCCAAAATTAGAGACAAGGTCCGTCCTCCTTCTTCGCCTGTCCTCGATTAACTTCGAGGCAGATGTTGTATGCTTCTACGAGAAACTCCTTGATGAAGGCTCTCGGATCAGCCACCTTTGTGGACTCCATCTTTGCCACGTCCAAGAGCGATCTCACTCCCGAGGCCTACGCGGCCCACAAGCGTCATAATGCAGCTCCGAAGCCTCTTTCTTCGCGCGAGCAAGAGCTCGCCGACATACGGGCAACAGAGAGCGGTAGCCTGTCCTATCAGGGTACGAGGGGCCGGACCAGCCACGTCGATGGAGCTACCGGATTCCGCTGGTCAGAAGATGCGGAAACAGCACTTGTTAGCCTCAGCCAAGGGGAAGGATGCGCTATAGTGATCCTCGTGAATAAGCTTTCTATGGACGTTGCCTCATGTTGATGTCACGACCAGCAAATTGATACAGCGTCAGAGGTTTTATACCTGAACTCAATCAAAGACATCGCTATCCAGAACCTCCCTGAAGTACTGCCTCCATCCGATCCCTGTTATGCCTTTCTCGCATGGCCACATTCTTTTACCGCACCTCCCCGGCGCGAGATAGGTAAGAATGTTCGCCTTTCGTGATGTTTGCAATTGACACGCATTTCAGTCTACATTTATTCTTGCCCGGCAACTTCACCTGTCAAGAATCGGATGGTATACTCGTGTGGGTCCCTGTCAACCTTTCGGGCTGGAGAAAGCATAATCTTGACATCCTCGCCAATGGCGTATGTTGCGCCGCACAGAATCGAGACGTCTGATCCCAAAGAAGTTGATGAGGCTGCATTGCGGGCAGGTCTTGGATTAGATGAAGAAAGGGTTGACGTCGGGAATGCGAAAGCGGCTGAAGCGAAAGCTTTTGCACGGCCAACCAGGCCCACAAGGAAGTTGTAGTCTGATCCATAGGAATTGATTCACTTCGATCAACAATAACAATAAAAGCTTAAGCTTAAGGCGTGAGAACAAGCTGTTCAGCTCAGGAAGGCAAGCGCCTTACTCCACTCGGCTGATGCGCTTTAGTCGGTATCAATCGTGTTTTTTTTCGACAAGTGGAAATCATTAAATAATCACACCCAGATTTACACCTAAGCCTATGGCGGCTTGTGGAAAACGCAACTCTGTTGCCGTTTATTGCGGATCATCGTTTGGTGACCAGAAAGCGTTTTACCAGGCCGCCGTATGTAAGTATCGGTTCTTGACACACCAATATCTCCATGTGCTCGTCTTTTTTTAGCTCTAGGAAGGGCGATCGCAACTGGCCGCAGGTCCTTGGTATATGGCGGTGGCACAGACGGTACAATGGGTGTCATATCCAAGACAGTCGCAGAGGGCGGCGGCAGTGTGACCGGCTGTTGTTCCTTATGCAATGGGGGTTGCAGGGGGAGAAAAGGAAAAAGTTGCCCTAAACGTCAGCCTCGATGGTGATTGCGAGTATAAGGGTGTATGTGCCATCATCCCACAATCCCCCTGTACTGACTCTGGTCAAGTAACAACGGTGAGCCTGTTGCCTGAGTTGCCAGTAACGCATTGTTAAACTGTCTATCAAAGATCCTCGTGGACTCCATGCATGACCGCAAAGTCGAGATGGCAAAAAGAGCGGACGGATTTATTGGTCTACCAGGCGGATTTGGAACTTTCGAGGAGGTTAGCATCTCTGCACCACAACAAAGACGTCATATTCAAGTCGGATTGCAGATCCTCGAGGCCATAACATGGACTCAACTGGGCATCTACAATAAACGCGAGTCCCGGACATCTTGAGCCATGCCGAATTCCTCAACTAATTTGTACACAGCTGTCGTGCTTGCCAACATCCAGGGATATTGGGACCCGCTCCGACAACTCATTCATTCTGCTATAGAACATGCTTATATTCAACCTGGAAACGGCCGTATTGTCGTGTTTGTGGACGGCCCCGCCGACCATGCAGATCATGAAAATTATGACTGGGGCAAAGCATTGTTAGATGCATTCGATAATTGGACCGAAATCAAAGGAGAACCGATGTTCGACTGGTCTCATAGATTGGGCGACAGCATGACAGAGGCTGGCAAGCTGACTGCGGCATGAATTACATTAGATCGCTACACGTCTACACGTCTTAAGTACACACGTCGTATGAAGCATTATTAGCTTTACCAAAACCTGGGTCAATCTTTCGACTCGCATCCATAAAGGTATCAATGACAGTGTCTGTGACCTTCGCCCTACGCTATTAATATATTGAAGTTAATTTTGTTCAATACCGCAAATACATTCGACAAACCTCTTGAAATTCGCCAATAAACCTCTGCAAAACTTCTATACATCGCACTTTTAGTTGGCCAGTCAGCAGTCTTCCAGCCCGATAATCCTGAAAGCAGTTAAATGAGACAACGCGATTGCCATGTTCGCGACGCACTTGACCAATCTTCTCCAGTTCATCATCATCATCCAGAAAAAATGTCAAGTATTGATAGCTGACATCAACTTCGGTGTCACCGCCCAAGCGGCGGTGTTCTTCTTCAGTTTCTTTCCCTCCAGAAAATCCATGTCGATTAATTTTGTTTTTGATCTGCGAGGGCTTGTCGTTCATGAAGATACTGCTGTTAACATCACTCGAGCTCATCTTTGTTTGAGGCCCCTGTAGGGCAGGAAAGAATTTTGCGTGAAGAAGTGCCGGCTTGGGATATTTCAGCTTCTGCGCGACGTCTCTAGTCAGGCGGAAGTACGGATCTTGGTCGATGGCACATGGAATCAAACAGGGTATATCGGAAATTGACCCAAAGATTTGGGTGAAGCTGTTGGAGAATGACGGTGCCGCTTGTATAGCCGCAAAATGAATCCTGCCGATATTGTCGCTGGATTCCATATTAGTGATGTTAATTGGTTCTGCCGGGCGACGTACGAATCAGTAAAACCGAATGCCGCCTTAGCTTGGCTGTATGTGATTTGCTTCGATATTTTCACTACATTTTCATAAAATGCACCCCCGACGTAGTTGAAATCGGAAAAAATGAATGTTTTCTCCAATTTGAAACCGCAAGCAATGATATCGCGGGCATTCTGACGAGCGAATGACCTGGTTTGATCCACCTTTAATTCATGCTTGAAAAGAAACTTTTCGTCGTCTAGTATCCTCGAGTGTAGGTGTCAATCAGAATGAGGAAAATATGATTCACCTGTCAGCTGGATGACAAGGGGAACGTCAAAAACGTCCTGCAACCACCTAAGCGTGGTCACAGTCGTTTCTAAAGCATTCTATGTTGCTCACTTTGTGAACATGAAGGGGATCATGTGGCCCATATGCATGTCGTTGCTGGGACCTCGCCCCGTATACAGATAGAACGGTTGTCCCTGCTCATATCGGTCTAGGATTCTATCGAGTTCTCTAACGTCCTGGTCAGAGTTATATGTCATCCAAAAATTGGATGCTGACCTATGAGAGAAAAACATTCCGCGCCTGAGAAAAATGTGAGGTTTCTGACCCGTCAGTCTTTCAAATCTCTCCAAAATTACAGGATCAATCCTGCGAGTTCCGAATTGATTTATGAGTTTATCATAATCAATCGCATTCTGTTTCCCATCAGCTGTGACTGATCCTTGCACGTCCCAGGGAGTAATAATTTGTTCTTGAGCTGTCGATGATGCCAGTGCTGGCTTCACGTTTTGGGGGTGTCCGTCTGCCATGATCGCACTAGATAAATCCTGTTACGTACTGGACAGACAAGCATAGCCAAACATGCGTGAGAAATAAGTAATCTGCCTCATTGCCCAGCGCGTTTCACGTCTTTCATCTTTTGTACTGCATCCTCATCCTCAGGGCTTTTTCCCACCAAAAGAATGTCATCCCGCATCCAACCACATCACACGCTCCCTGCCCCTGTTAATGTCGGCTTTTCTATCCCTCAATCTAAGTCCCACGTTTTAGCTGGTGTTCAGGACGCGTATTGGAGCGATGATGAAACGGTATGTATAAGCAGGATTGATCGGCATCTACTTACCATAAGGTTCAGGATGATGCGGAATGTCCTCTATGCTTAGAGGAGATGGATATATCCGATTTGAACTTCAAACCCTGTATCTGTGGCTATCAGGTGAAAACTTCATATATGCTAGTTGATTCAGGTAATTTACGTGTTGGAAAAGATCTGTCGTTTTTGTTGGCACCATATTAAGGAAAATTTAAACAAGCGCTGTCCAGCGTGCCGGAGGATTTATACCGATGAAGGAGTAGAGTTCAAACCGATAAATACCGAAGAGTGCGCGAGTGTTTTTCACTCATTTGATACGCAATCTGAGCAGCTGGCGTTTAGCCATAAGCGCCTTACGCATCAGAAAAAACAGCGAGATCGCGAACGCAAAGAACTCGACTCATTAGGCCGGCGTCATCTTGCCAATGTCAGAGTGGTGCAACGCAATGTAGTGTACGTGGTCGGGATTGGACCACGCTTCGCAAAAGAAGAAGTATGTTATCTCTGGCCTTAATACATGTTATTCCCTCATGTCCCTTGAACAGTTAATTCCCACGCTGCGTTCAGAAGACTACTTTGGCAAGTACGGCAGAATTTCGAAAATCCTTCTCGTCAAAAGGACGCCTCCTGGAGGTCGTGAACCGGTCGTTGGGCTTTACATTACGTATCATCGCCGTGAAGATGCTGCCCGCGCAATTACAGCTGTTGACGGTGCTGCCTCACCCAGCGGCGGCAGGGAGATGAGGGCTAGTTATGGGACAACGAAGTATTGCATGTCATTCCTCCGAGGAATGAATTGTAACGATCATAATTGCATGAATTTGCATGAATGGGGTGACGAGAAAGACTGTTTTACAAAGGAAGATCTGACAACATTGTCAGTGGATGCTTTATGGGCAAAGGAGGAAATCACTGATATATACCTTACAGAAAGCATACGATGAAAACGACGGAAACGAGGTCAAGAGGAGCCAGTGCAATGAGCAAGAAGTCTGACGAGCCAGATGGTGAGTTTAACGATTCGTTTTTTTCATGTTCGATACTTGATGAGATGCTGATGAGCAGGATTGCCTCGTGCTGCTTCGTGGGCAGCGCAAAAAGGGGTGATAATGAATCAGCCAGGACAAAGCACCTCTGCTGTTACCACAGCCAGTCGCCAGGGCCGACGTGGCGCGGCCGTTCGACAGCTCCGTGGCGGTTTCAGCACTGCACAACAATCTGGTGGTGATAGCCGGGCGTCCGGGTCAAAGGCGTCTGACAGAAAGATAGTAGTTAATACGTCAGCGAAGCCTCCTCAAGCTCCATCGCGTCCAATGACTCCAGCCAGCGGGGTATCTGCTCAACGCCCTGTAACGCCGCCAGACGTGAAGGCTTTGCGAATAAAGAAAGATTCACCTCATTTATTGTATTCACCTGCCCCATCCACTGTAGCAGACTCAGATCATTGGTCCAGTTCTCAAGATGTCCCCTCGTCGGCGGTGCCTTCAGCCGCCACGAATCCTGCCGAATCATCAGTGCCTTCAACACCTGCCATTCCTCCCGGCATCCCTCTAGTACCACCCGGTTTGGCTGCGCCACCTGGTATACCAGCACCTAGTCGCCCCCCGCGTGTCGAATCTGCATCCCCACGAACACCATTGTTATCTTCTCACACGTCTTACCAAGTGTCCAATGCCGCTCGAGCGTTGATCGATGATATCAAAGCGCGCAGAGAGGCTGCGCCCTCATCGACGGTGAACCCTAGTCCTTTCCCCGATTTCGATAGAACATTGCAGACTTTGAGCGGGGGAGATGACGGAGGGTTCAGTTTCAATTTCAATTTAGATCCCAACCTAGCACACGAAGGTCGAGATGATGATCAACTATCCAAATTTGAAGGCGAGCCGAACATTCCTTTTCAAGCACCTTATGTGGAATCCTTCCTCCGTACACTTGCTCGTCATCCGGGTGGATTTGCGACTCCAGGACTTCCCTACCCTCAATTTCATGACCATGCAAGATTCGATCCTGCCAATACTCATCGTCATATTGAACATCAACCCAGCTGTGCATCCGCTTATATGGGTTCCTTCAATCCATTTTCAGATTTGGCTGACGATACTGTTTCGTCCGTGACTGTTTCCGCTCAACGTAGTGCGGTCGACGATGATACTGGCAGAAAAGTATCTCGATTTGGTTTTGCTCGTGGTCGACAGGGCTCCACAACCACTTCTTCTCCTCTTCATGCATCCTCTCCCATCAGTGCCAACTTCAGCGAAAGCCATACCCCAGCTGACACATACCAAAGTTCTCAGGCGTGGTCACTTCCTCTCCGTCAGGATTACTCCTACTCGCATCCCAATTCCGCCATGGGCTCACCTCTTGTTCAACTTGCACAACCGCATGTCATTCATTCGCAACAATCGCCCGGTCGTTTCCATCCGTTCGATGTTCCTGATCCTAATGTGAACATCAGTGAAGCCCAGCTTCGGGAATTTATTCAAGCGAGTCGTGAGCGTGCGAGCTCTGTTTTGAATAATACTAGTATGGTTATCCCTTTCTGAGCAGGTCTAGGTGCTTACTATTTCAGAAATCGAACATAATACTTCAAATACGTTACCGTTCAATGATCCTGCCATCATGTCTGCCAGCCTCGGACCATCTGCTGTCGAAAAGGAATACGCGACATATACGACGCCACCTGGTCTTAGCCTCTCACCGGGTTTGGCTCATAATGCAAATATTTCCACTGTTCACATGAACGATGGCTCTGACGCCCCAAACATTCCGGGATCAAGAGATGGTGAGTGTCTCTCCTTGATATTCAAGGGGAGGGAGGTCAGTATACCGAGTGCCGTGCTTCTTCAGTGCGGAATGTACAATATCGGTTGTGATGAATCGTTCAAACTGCAACTGCGCCTGCTTCCGTTTCCTTCAGTCATGAATTTTCCGACTGGCGAGCCATCGAGCAGCAGTGATAATTAAGGTTCAAATCATCTCCCTCCCCTTGGTATGGTATTCAAGAAAACTATCAACTGACGTGATTCTTTTCGCGTTCGTATTGGGTATGTATAGAAGTGTCGGAAAGTAACTGGGATCCACCGAATACTTTATCCACCGTCGACTTCCCTGCTCTGACTGCCAATACGCCTGAAGACCAATCGTCCGTTGGTGATGCAGCACTTGGTCAACAGGTTGCTAAGGCACGAGAAAAGGCGGAACGTAAGGCTGCCCAGAAGGCGGCAGCTGCCGAACGTGCTGCCGAACGACACAGGATTGCTCAAGAAAAGGCGGCATTGAAGGCAGCAGAAAAGGCAAAGGCTGCGCAAGAAAGGGCGGCGGAGAAGGAACGCTTAGCAGCGTTGAGAGCAGAACAAGAGATGATGGAAATGATGAAGATCGAAAAGGAAAGGGAGGAGAAAGAGAAAGAACGCGCAAAAGCTGAAAATGAGCGCCAAATTCAGTTGGAGAAGAATAAGACGCCTGCGATCGAACCCGGGAAACCAGATAATAAAAAATCCTCGACCAGGGGTCCTGACGGGCCAAAATTGACCAAGCGCTCAGACACCACCCCCACAGCTCATAAGACTGGACGGCAAGCCTCCTCGTCGAAAGTGCAACAAATTACACCTGCGGAACTTACATCAGTAGCAGAACCGGCACCACTTCTTTCCAAAAAACCAAAGAAGAACAAACCGGTCGCAAAACCACTACGTATCGTTAAAGAGGGCGATCAAATGACAGAAGATACTCCATCGTCAGTGCCATCGCCTTCTGAAGTGCATCCAATCCCTGCCATTGATGTGAATACGGCATCCATTCTTCGCTCTCAATTACTAGATCGGAACTCGCCCACTCCATTAGAAGAGATATTTGATGACTTGGATATATGCTATCCATGGATGGATCTTGTCAACCATCCATTCTTCGATTCCAATAAAGTGGATCCCGCTGCGAAGATGCCGCTCGAGTATGGACCATTGGTCCATGCTCTCTCTACACTGTCAGTCGGAGGTGGCTCCTTTGCTAATAATATGCCGTCAGGTTCAATTGATAATGCCGTCTCTTCCTTTCAACAACTCCTCGAAACTCTAACACAAACTATTTCGGACTTATTGCGACTCCTTCCACGTACAACTTGGGATGATAGTTCCTCTTTTGATGGTGTCTTGCGTGACATGCTCAAAGGGGATGATTTTCTCGACGATGCAGGTGAAGAAGGACATAGTAAGGAAGATGAAGTTGCAGCCCTAACATTGGCTCTGGAACGTCGTGCTCGATGGATGGAGGTACAACTATCAAAATTAGAGGAGCTCCATCGGGATATCAACTTGGCAGCTGTAAGAGCTGTCCTTTCCTTTAACGATAACGGATGGGACAGGCATGGCTTTTTGCCTCGCATAGGCACCACCCTACGGCGTTACGATAGTATCGGTATGGTTGAAGATGATGGTGTGCTGAGACCGATGTCTATCGATGAACTGGAGAAGAAGCTGATTGTTGCAAAAGAAGCGACTGTGTTTGCGGAGACGGAAGTCAAGGAAGCAATGGCTAAGATACAATCCTGTAAACCCCTTTCAGATTACTATTACTAGTTCTATATCCATGCAGTGCCTAAGTAGTTCATTCACACTCGTCTAATACCATTGTCTGGGTAAAGCTGCGAAGAATGTGAGTTGATAAGATACCGAAATTGTGCTGAATTCACCTTGCCCGGGTTCATAATATTCAGTGGATCAATCGCTTTCTTGATCTGCCACATAAGTTCCACCACACCCTCACCTAGCTCGGTTGCTAGGTATCCTTTCTTACCAACACCTATGCCATGCTCGCCCGTGCCTTGCAGAAAACTCAGCAATCAATCGGGATAAATTCATATCAACTTACATGTTCCATCGAGCGATATCGCGCGCTCGATCAACCGATGAACAGCATCAGATGTAGCCTTCAGCTCCTCCGGTTTGAATAAAACTTAATGCATGGAAATTGCCGTCTCCAACATGACCCACTATCGTGCTTCGTAAACCTGATTTAACCAAATCTTCCTTTGTTTCGCGGACTAGTTGCGGAAGGCGTGAAACGGGTACGCTTCAATAATTGAGTATGATTGACAGTAAAATAATACAACCCTACCAAACGTCCGTAGTCCAGCTGCGTGTTCCGGGGTGGGAGGCTAAACTTGACATAAGAGCATATTTACGATTTTGCCACAAGTTCTCTGCTTCTTCATCCGTAGCCGCGAACTGGAAGTTAGAACTCTTGTGTTTTTTCACAAAACGCTCCACCGTTTTGGAAGTGAGCTTAACACAAGTGTCATCACCTTGAATTTTGAAAAACAATGTGTCTTTCACAGGATATGGGTTGTCGACGATGCCAGCTGCGTTGATCGCTTTCATCACTTTAAATGACGAGCTTAGCACAGTAACACGAAAGCATAGATGAAAAGACATACTCTGGTCATCCAAAAGTTCAATGCATTCTGTGCTGAGGTCAACATCAAAAATCTTGATTCCTTCCGATGCTAAGCGTACGAATATGTTGCCCTTGAGGGGAGTTCAGAATCTCTTGAACTGCACTAACGGCATGTTCGACATCTGGAAATTGTGCCATTGCAACTTTAGTGGGTAACCGAGGTGCCAGTCTTAACGTGGCTACAGCAATGTTGATTCTCGTCCAATGGAGGCCACATCTAACTTGCCTTCAGTAACAATACCCAATGTACCCTCGGCGCCAATGAAAAGCTTGGTCAAGTCAAAGCCTGATGCAGATTTTCTGGCACGCTTTCTTGTTTTGATAACCTCTCCATTGGGTAGCACCACGGTCTATAAAGGTGAGAGCCCGATCAGGTACGGAAGATAGCGTACGAACTATATTCAGAAACCATTCACTACGAGCGGTTCCGTAACGAACAGCATTTGCTATCAAAAAGGAAACTGAGATGAAGCAGTCTAAGAAAAGAGCAGATCCTACTTCCACTACATCCTGTGGCAATCATGCCGCCTATTGCCTGATAGTAGGGTTATACATCAGTGGATGCACAATTCATTTGAATAGGATCGTACCGCTCCTGGACCGGGGTCTATCTGAAGAAGAATATTGCGACTTCATCATTCACCAACAAAATATCAGTAACTTACAGGAAAGAATAAGGGAATCCCTTTGGATCGAAGAGTTTCATTGATGTCATCCCATCGGGCACCAGCCTGACAGATTAAGTCCGAATCCGCCTCTACTTATGGTCAACACAACAGGTTAGAAAAAATTGCCGCCGGCAATTACCATTTATTTCAAGGATACGGTTCATGCCTGACATATCTACGCAGATACTTCCTGACGGATGCTACTGGCATTCAGCGGACGTACGTGAGCATAGCAGACGAGGTACCCCAGAAAAATGGCCTTCAAGACTTGTTGCCCCGCTATAAGGGACGACCGGAATTCTGTACTTGCGCGCAATGTTGACAATTGAGACAACGTCATCGGTGCTCCTGGGCCGGACCTGAGTGTGACAAGTCAGGGTCAACATTGTCACAAAGGGAAGAAAATATCCCGTACGACGACTGAGTGCGGTGAAGATGGATGATATGAGTTTTCAGAGGAACCATATGCCTCGAGTGCCTTGGGGTCTGTGACCACAGCATTTGGAGGAAATGCATTTTGCAACTCTTGGATTGCCTGCGACAGTTCTTGAGAGGATGCGTACTGGGGTTGATTGGATTGTTTCTGCTGCCTCTGCCATGGATGTTGATATAACATGCATGAAAGTGAGGATGGATTTGGCACATACGAAATGATAGAATCCCCAATCGGACATTGCTGCAATCAGAAATCCATAGACCATGCACTGAAGGAAGTTGCGGGTCCTTTCCGAGCCAGCGAAATGATCCGACCATGGAGAGAAACGAGCAAAGGTCGGCTGTGACGCGAATGAACGGGGAGACGGACGAAGGGCGGGGCGGAGGCGCAAGGCAGAGGATGAGCGGAGCATACTTGGCTGTCTCACGATTCCTCTTCTCCCATGGACTCTCCCAATGACCTACTTCAGCATCGCCTTGCCCAGCTCAAGTTCAGCCATCGTTCTTGTGCATCCTTACATGTTCTAATCACTCCTTAAGATTCATTGCAGACCGCCGTGATGAGCTGTTACGCGAAATGTACCACATGATGTACCGCCGCAAAACGGTCCGGCCACATCCTCGCCCTGAGCGACCAAGACGAAGAGCAGGATTTGCACCTCTTCCTCCAACGCTTCGATTTCTCTAAATAGTACGGTAAATTAGTCCTTTCGTGTTCAACTGCTTAACACCGAAAACCCAAGCCCCGAAACTGGGTCAATAGCGAACTTGAGCGAAAACGAACTGTTTGCGTACGAAGAGATTAACGAGTACTCTCATGTCCCCTCTGAAGATTTGCCAACGACACAACCATCGGACAAGACGGAAGAGAACGTCGTCCCATCAGCTGAGCCAGAGGAATCACCCTCCAGGTTGGACGTAGTACTATCTCAGCCCTACTCGCGACATATTCCCGAAGATGAATCTGACGACGAGCTTGACTTTTTCGGTCCATATCATCGTAGGCCTACTTCACAACCAAGTGAAACTATTGATAAGCCTGCTGTCACATCGCCCGAAGTCATTAGCACTGTGGACGATGACTTGGCTGATGGAGAAGGGGAAGTAGATAATGAGGGAATGTTGGATGATGACACGTTTCAGTTGCAAGAGGACAATGTTGTGGAACAACCGCTCGATAACCATGATATGGACAAAGATCAGGTTGATGAGCCTGTGGGGGACGAACAAATGTCTATTGATCAACACGTTCCTTTGGAAGAAAGGCGATCGCCAGGCGGGTTTGATGATGATCAAGGTCATCTCTCGGATGCTTCAGAAGAGGCGTTGTCTGCGATCTCGAAAGAAGTGGTTGACACAATGGACGTCCAGCCTGACCTAGTACCCAAAGCCCCAGTGAATGGACTGGTTTTCCCCGAATTCTCTTACCTGTCAGAATTGACGTATTCGCCATTGCCAAATAAGGTTTCAAGGCCGATTCTTGTTCTCGGTCCTATATCACCTCTCAAGGCATACAATTATGCCTTCGACCCAGAAAGTAGTCTTACCCAACTCGCTAAAGGAACAGAACCCTCGATAACACCTACATTACTGCGTAGCGGGCCACATGCCAAATATTCGCTTCCCCCGCTTAAATCATTACCAATTGAGTACAATCGGAAGAACAAATCAAAACAGAGAAAACGAGATAAAGAGAGGGAGAAGAGTGACGCAAAGAGAGACAACAATGATTGGATTGCAATGGGATTAAACAAGTGGGCTGCGACAATAAATGCCAATCCTATATGGAAAAGGGTTGCGCGAGCGATAAAGTGCCTTAGTTCGCGAGAGTGGGCAGTAAGTGTTTCACGTAACGACGCCACCGTACATTGAGATATCTAACAAGGTGGCTATGGGAGAACTTCGTTTGGTCCGCGCCGTGGAACGTATCGAGTTTCTGAAGGATGGGGGCCGCTGGAGCTTTCGACAACCAAAAAAGCAAAGGGGAGTAGGCGGATTGGTGAAAACACACTGGGATTACTTGTTGGATGAAATGGTAGGTAGCTAAGTTGTAGGGCATCAAAACTATCTCTCATCAGCTCACAGAAATGGATGCGCGTCGATTTCCGGGAAGAGCGAAAATGGAAAATGGCGCTTGCTTACAATTTATCGACATCTGTCCTCGAATGGCATGCTGCTGGGAGTTGGAGCGAGAGATTTGCAAAGGGTATAGCTGTCCGTTGGAAACGACCGTTGCCCGATAAGATGGACTCGGACGAGTGTTTGGCGGAAGAGTCAATGCCATCAGAGGCATATCAGCCAGACCAGGATCAGAAAATATCGTTGCTGGGTCTTGACTATGGATCTGATGACGACGATGACGACGAGCAAGATCGAGAAGTTGTTGATGCCCTTCAGCCATCGATACTTTTGGAAGAAGCTCTTGACACACCGACGGGGGTTGCAGCGGAGGTTGAAGATGGTTCTATAATCAGCCAAATGAAAAAGGAAGAGATAGAGGATCAGTCAGCCTTGGGCGAATCCGGCGTGCCAATGCTCGACTCTCAGGACACGCCCCAAAGCGATGGTACGGGCGGAAACCATGAGAGCAATGAAGTGGTAGGGTTAAAGTCAACTTCCAATGATCCCATGTGGGGATCGGCTTCACAATCTGGAGAGCGCGATATATTTCCTTGTTCCACAAAACAAAGTTCAAAGGCGAATATTTACGCGCCCGTTCGCGAGCGGATTGCATATTCAGATGAACAGAAGCTGTTTCTTAGCCTTGCAGATTTGCATCTTGACGATTCTTCCATGGTGCAGAATAATGAAACCAAGGACGAGCTTTTCCCTCCTGCCGAACTCTCGACGATATTCCCTGATCTGCCGCCTTTGGAAATGCTCGAGGTTGCGCGAGTGATTCCTGTTAATCAGGAAGGTCGCAAAAAGTCGGAGAAACGAAGCGACAAGGATGATCCAAACAAGAGGATAGAAGACACGACATATTCCAAGTTGTTTCCTACCAGTCAATTCATGCGGAAAAAGCCAACATTACTTGGTCCCTTGCTCCCATCGAAACGCTGGAAAGACGATTCATGGGCACCGATTGAGGAAGCGCCCGTTGCAGCGGAGGTTGACGGTGTCAGGGCTAATGAAGAGCAATTGAATGGTAAGTTGCGGGAACCGCAACCCGTCTTCAGGGCTCAGCTTACGGTGACATAGAGCTGTTTGAGAACCGCACCAATAACGCAGCGGCGGCCTTTTGGCAAGCAGCTGCCATGAAAGAGAGGGATCCGCGTAGAAAGAGTGCCGAACACGTCTGGACTATTAATGACGATGCATTGCTCAAATCGTGCATTGACAAGTATCCGTACAACTGGTACCTCATCGCCGAGTGTTTTAATGCGTCTCGCGTGACCATATCCACGGACAAGCGTACGCCACGGGATTGTTTGGACCGCTGGCGAGAGAAATGGGGCTCGGAACTGAGGCTTCGACAAACAGAGGCGAACGCCACACCAGCAACGGAAGGGGCGGGAACACCGTCCGCGAGCCAGAACCAAATGATGACGCGAGGGGTCAAGAGACAAGCGAACGTCAGTGTCGCGAGCCCAACGAGTGGCGTCGCAGCGACCGGTGTGGAGCCCAGGAAACGTCGACGACACATGCTGATGCAGGATAGTATCCGCAAGTATGCCAAGAAAAGAATCGAGACTTTGCAGAAGGCAAATGGTGCGTATGTGGATGATTGATAGGAGTGAATTAATTGTAGTACAGCGCAACGTAAACCGTCGATTATTCACGAGACGCACGGACAATACGCAAAGCTGCCCAAGCTTTCGCCTGCTGAGCTTATACGGCTGAAGGCAGAACGGGATGCGCGAGAGCATCAGGAAATGCTTGCACGGAAACGACACGT
Source organism: Amanita exitialis (assembly GCA_023014455.1). Taxonomy (NCBI): domain Eukaryota; kingdom Fungi; phylum Basidiomycota; class Agaricomycetes; order Agaricales; family Amanitaceae; genus Amanita; species Amanita exitialis. Next base: position 2,301,463 of record JAEBUR010000001.1, read on the forward strand.
GGAGGAGCTTGGACGACAAGTGATGCAGGCGAGACTGTCGCAGCAGCAGCCTGCACGATCTGGGTCGCCGCAAGCGTCGGGGGTGCAGCAGCAGGGGACGGTGCCAGCGAGTGGGCTACCTGTGACGCGGGGGCGGGGGCAGGTGAATATATCTCAGCAACAACGGCTTGCAGCGGCGCTGGGTACGGGAGGAGGCGGGGGCTATTACGTGGGAGGGATGTCGATGAGTGCGGAGCAGCTGAGATTGCAGATGCAGGCGGGCCGGACAGGGGCGGAAAGGCTAGTCTAAACTAAACATGTTGCATGTTGGCAGGATTTCTTGCTCGTCTCGTCTGGTCTCGGGTATGGTCTTGTTCGACTTGTGCTTATAAGCCTCTCCCGCGCTGCCTCTTTCCACATGTCCGCCTACGATCCCCTCCCGCTCTCCACTGACGATCCCTCCTCCTACGCTCTCTCAAACGCGCCCCTTCATACGCCCTCTTCCCGTCTCTCCGACTTGCCCCCAGACCCTCTACCTCCCGCCCCCCGCTTCCTAGGCCCCGCCCTCAGCCATGACGCGCCCCATCCCCGCGACTCCTTTGCCTCCTCCTCAAACACCTTGCCCTCCGCCCGCGTCGCCTCAGAGTACTCCTCGCTCTACGCCCTCAACTATCATGCCCCCAGCCCCCTCGATCCATACCAAGACGATCCCCTCGCTGCCGACTCCGCTGCCATGCCCATGTCACCCATCGGCACCCCACGCATGTTGGACGAGAAAAACGCCAGGTACGCCCCTCCACGTGCCAGCTCGCATCGCAGACGCCTCGCGTTGCTCGCCCTTGCCGCCCTTGTCCTCGTAGCCGCCGCTGTCGTCATAGCTGTCTACTTTCTCGTCATTAGGCACAAGTCCGCGGGATCCCGTAATGCCTCAGACGGGACTTCATCCACAAACTCTGCCAAGGGCCCCAACAATGTGCCGGTTACCGGCGGCGATGGCACCCTCGTCACAATGGACGATGGTACCACCTTTGTCTATGCAAACAAGTTTGGCGGATACTGGTACTATGACCAAAATGATCCGTTCAACAACGGCGCAAGAGCACAATCGTGGTCCCCTGCTTTGAACGAAACGTTTAATTATGGCATCGACAAGATCCGAGGGTAAGTTTTTCAGCCACTTGTTTGTCGCGTCTTATCGCCCCTCTAGCGTCAACATTGGCGGTTGGTTGAATACGGAACCTGTATGATCTCCAGCCTTTTGGAAACCCCCCCGTCTTGCTAACCAACCATTGTTTCTTGTAGTTCATGCAAGTGTCTCCTTCATCACGTGTCCAACTTTTAGAAATCGTTCCTTTCCAGAACTCCTGCTTTGTTCGAGCCTTATGTGAACAGCCCCAATCCTGCCGTGGACGAATGGACCCTCAGTCTCAACATGGCCGCCAATGGAGGACTCCAGCCGCAGCTTGAGAAGCATTATCAAACATTTATTGTACGTGTCAGACTCTCAACAGGAACGTGGGTTAATACCCATGCATAGACAGAACAAGATTTTGCCGAAATCGCTGGGGCTGGACTCAATTTTGTTCGCATCGCTCTGCCTTATTGGGCCATCGAAGTGTGGGACGGTGAACCCTTTCTTCCCAAGGTTTCATGGACGTCAGTATATTCGCCAACTGCTCTGCCACTGTCGTAATGAATTGTCTAGTTATTTTTTGAAAGCCATTAAATGGGCACGCAAGTATGGCTTGCGTATAAATCTCGACTTCCATGCCCTTCCAGGCAGTCAAAATGGCTGGAACCATTCCGGCCGCCTGGGTTCGATAAACTTCCTTAATGGTCCGATGGGTTACGCTAACGCTCAACGATCCTTGGACTACATCCGCGTCTTGGCTGAGTTCATATCTCAGCCCCAATATCGTGACGTCGTTACCCTATATGGCATAATCAATGAACCTGCCGGGAACATCATAGGCCATGGTGCGCTGGGAGGCTTGTGAGTCGTCATCAGATGATCTGGCAAAAAATTGCTTAAATGCACATGTAGCTACGTCGAAGCTTATAATATCGTGCGCAAAGCGAGCGGGATCGGAACAGGAAAGGGTCCATTCATCTCCCTCCACGATGGATTCTCCCCCAGGGCCACGTGGTACAACTTTATTCCTAATGGTGACCGCTTAGCTATCGATTCTCATCCTTATGTCTGCTTTGGCGCTCAGTCAGACGGTGCTATCGAGACCTTTGCACAAGCCCCTTGCCAACAATGGGCCCAGCAGGTTAACGCGTCCATGGGCGGATTCGGATTGACCATAGCAGGCGAGTTTAGCAATGCCGTCAATGACTGTGGCTTGTATGTGAATGGTGTCAATGATGGTACTCGTTTTGAAGGCACCTATCCTGGCTTTCCCAAGCCCGTGGGCAATTGTGCACCTTGGCTAGATTGGCAAAACTGGGATGCACAATTGAAAGCGGGTATCAAGCAATTCGCCCTCGCCAGTATGGACGCTCTGCAGGTGATCCATTTCCTTTTTTCTCCTCCGTGTGACGTTTAAATGAAATTTTAGAATTACTACTTTTGGACATGGAAAATTGGCAATTCCACCACAACAGGCACTGTACAAGCACCGGCATGGTCCTACAAGCTAGGACTGGACAACGGATGGTTGCCCCTCGACCCGCGAGAGGCTGACGGTACTTGTGGCAACACCGATCCTTGGACACCTCCATTGCAATCATGGCAACTTGGAGGTGCTGGTGCTGGTAATGTACCTCCTGGTTCAACGGATAATTTGCCTTGGCCACCTGCCGACATCGCCAACGGTGGACCTGTCAACCAGCTACCCGCATACACGCCGACAGGCCCTATACCTACATTACCTCCTCCGACATATACCGGCACGAGCGCGCAAACGTTAGACGCTGGACATGGTTGGAACAATCCCGCAGATCAGGTGGGCATGGACGTTCCTATACCTGGCTGTCAGTATCTTGATCCTTGGGTTGGGCCGAATGCGGCGCCACCGCCGCCATGTCCTGCAGCTTGAACTATCATCAATTATCATTCTTACTTGGGAACTTCGTCGATTTGGTAATTTAGGCGTTGATATATCATTTAGAAGACATTCATAACCACCTATGTCACTTGGACTTCCAAAGCGGTCAAACTTCTACAAAATCATACTTTGAGCATTCCACAGACACTTTAGAATATGTTCCCTGTAAAATCTGTTGTTGAATTGACTACTGAGATAATCAAAACTACGTAGTGAAATCAAATTTCTCGAAATGTAGATAATCTATATTACTCTTGGAATTTCAGACACGCAGGAAGAGGTTCGGAATCCACTTTAATATGTATTACAAAGACGTTCAGTAATCCTATGATCCATTCAATGCTCGCCGGACGTCGTGGCATAGCGATCCTCAAGGTCCTCTTGGCCACCAAAACCGCCCTCAAAGTCCTTGTCCATTCGCTTATCTCTAGCGTCTGCTGCGTCCGTTTGTTTTCGGATGGCAGCAAGTTGCTCCTGTTCCTGTGACAAGCAGCGTCAATCATATAGCTTATATCCATCCCGGCCCACCTTTGCATGCGCATAGCGAAGCCTCTTCTGAGCGCTGTCTCTCCTTCCATGCAGCGTTCTGGCATTTTTGAATTTCCATGGCGAGTGTCGTCTGTATTTGCCAGGTCTCAGATACCCCACAATTGCTGAATCGGTCGATTTGGTGTCAACGATCGAAGCGAACCAGTGCGCTTGTGCACGACGCGTGGCACGTGATACGCGCGATCACATTAAACGACGCGTTCCTTCATCCTAGTCATCATGCCCACCCTCGTCCAGCGAACTTACGCCCGCACCCTGTCGCGCAAAAGACCCCTACTCGACGATGCCGCTGATGCCTCTCGTCCGTCCAGGCGTCCGCGAGTCGTCAGCACCGCAAAACGAACGGCGAAACCCAAGGACAAGAGTGAGACGCAGCGAAATCTAATTCAATTGCACTTTTGTATCGATCGACCCATTCTAAGGACTTGTCCATTGTGCTCGCTATCATATACAAAAGGTGCTCCGGACGACGAAATGCTCCACGCTGCCCATTGCGCCAGGGTGCAGAAAGGAATGGAATGGGGGAGAGAAGAAGAGAAGGAATGCGGGAAAGCGGGTGTTGTGCAAGTCGTAACCGGCGTGAAGCTGAAGAACGGTACCAAGGGAAGAATAGTGTGTTTCAAGACCAATGTCAGTGGAAGAATAGGATCAAAGGTGAGCTCGGTTCGCCTGCACAAACGGCTCTATCCAACACCTTGTAGGTTACGACGCTTCTGGAGACAATTAATTTAACATTATCTGCACCGCCATTAACCGCGGACGCTATGCATAAATCCAAACTATATCTATTCCTCGTGCCATTACAAACAAAGGCAGGACATGTCCGCGAAAAGATAGTCGGTTGCGCTATTGCACAGCACATCGAAACCGCCATGGCCATTGCCATGCCGAACGATTCTTGTCAGAGGTCAACGCAAGCCATAAAGGACGGTACATCTCTTGTGGTAGTGGATACAGGAATGGGGATATTCTGTCACCCGGAACCTCTCCCCACCCCGATGGGAATTCCACGACTGTTCGTGGCATCCACGCACCGAAGACAAGGTGTTGCAAGCAAATTACTAACTGCGGCAGCCAAGACGTTTATCCATGGATATGAATTGCACCCACGCAAGGGTGAGGTCGCTTTTACACAACCGACTGGAGATGGAAAGGCTGTGATGCTCAGATGGGGAGGTGGAGGGGTTCGAATATATGAAGAGTAGGGCTACTCATGGATTTAGCACATTGCATACTGCATATCTATAATAAACGCACCAAGTCTCACACCGGAAGTATGGTGGATTCGAACAACATTGAACTGACCAGTGGACGGGCGAGCATCACGAGAGCGCAAGCTAGGCCGATGCAAAGTGCGACAAGGAGGAAAAAGTCTCGTGCTATGCCAAATCATCATCTTGGGACAGAATGTTTTGTTTTGCGATGACTCACACATTGGTATGCCTGTTGTCTTGGAAGCCGACTTGTGTGCTGCGCGTTTTCCCGGGTGCCGACGTCGACGCTTGCGTGGGTCTTCTCGACCACCTCTCCACTCAGTGTGACTGAGACGTGGGTTATTGTTTGCAAGGGTGTAGGTCTGGGTCACCAACGTATTGCCTCCTTCGTTCCTTGTTCCCGCATGCATGTTCCAGGGCACCACCGGCGTTGAATCCGAACCAAACGAAGTGTCAGACTCCAGCTCCAAAAGGCCGTTGAAATCTATATTGGACAGAGTCTCGGAGAGGATAGAAGAATCTGCTGCGACAGGCGTGTCGGGCACGTTCGACGTTTCGGAACCAAGCACCCCGTCTCCTGACAGGGACAGAATATGGGTAGAGAAGCGTTCGGACGCTTTTGGCCGGGATTCGGACATGTTGTTTCGGGGTGTCCAAGGCGAGTTGATGTCCCACGTGCTCGCTACGGCGCATCATCAGTCACGCCAACATCTCCGTCAGTAACTCGGTCCTTCACACAATGTATCTAAGAACTTCTTGAGATCGGCTTGGTCAATCTCAAGAACGCTGGTATCAAAAGTCCCGTGTCTCGTTCGCGCATTACATCGCTCTTTTGCATCAAGGAAGGCAAGACCAAATTCACTGACATCAATCAGTACCATCCACTCAAGCATCTCATGTAACGCACTTTTTTAGCACCTCGCCAAAGTCGAGTGCTGCCATAACTCCAACAACAATGTAGGTCTGTGCCTTTTCGTTCAAGCATGCGACAACAAAAGGTAGGCTTTCCTTCTTTGACCTTGTGCTGACATTTGCTCCAGGTACACGATCGCGAAAGGTATCTACGAGCCACAGAGCCAGTCGCGAAAGCACACCAGGGTGCGAAAACAGATCAAGGTCAGGACCTTGAGAGATCACAACAACTCGGTAGTTCCTCATCTTTTTGATATCTTGTTTATCAATGATAGATGTTCCCCGTTGGATAATTGCACGGTGTAATGACATGGATAGCTTTAGTGCTTCCTCGAGTTGGTTCACACTGAATAAACGTGAATCCCGAATCACAGTTTTCACCTTGGCGTGACGTACTTGTTCACTGCGTCATACGCTGTCCAGAAATTCTGTATCCACCATTGATCTTGAGAAATTTCGTCATCGTCATCCTGCATCTGGGATGCGCTGTCTCGGCCGCGAGATTGGCCCTCATTTCGGTTCCTGTCCATGGTATGCTTATCGCCTTCCCAGATCTTTCCCTGACCGAACCATTCACCTCCGTTTCGCGCCCCTTCTACTTCGATTTCCATCCGCACACCTCCAGCTATGTCAAGTAGAGCGTTAATCCCTTCAACTGCGTCTGCAGCTGAGAGAGGCTGTGTACGATAGCCGTAGCAGCGCATGAAGGATGGATATGAAAGTTCCACAAGTCCATATTCGGGTGCGACTTCGTTCAGTTTGTCAACTAACATCCTCTTGAGGTCCATATCCATATGAGTATATGGTTGTTGTGTCTGCGGCAAGGAGAAGCTGAAAACGATAATTTAGCAGACAAACATATGATTGAGTACATCATACCCCATTTTGGCCAACAAACCGGTTAGTCGTTTGCGGCCGCGCTCCTTCCAAATCCCCAACTTGCTTGCTATATAACTGGAATGGTACATTGCATCGTACAACGTCCAATGCCTGAATAACGTGAAGCGTAATTCGTCCGTTGGCCGGATACTGACATCGTCGGGATTGAGCGATATGAGCGGAGAGTCATGCGTATTTGGCACAGGAACGTTCAATCTTGATACCTCATCGTTATAGAGCGTATGGTATAGTCCATACTTTTCACGCGAAATACGGGAGAAACAGTATTGATAGGTTAGGCCGAGAATGGCAAGCCTGGACAATCAATCGATAAGGACAAACATATGGCGTTAACTTACCAGAGGAGATCATTGTCAGTACGCTCGAGTACAGTGGCTAGGATGTATATTGTACCTGATGCACTTTGGCCATAATACGTTCCAGACATGTAGTACTTGTCTAGGCGTTGTAAATGTTCGTCACGCTCTTCTTGCGACATGTGTTTCGATGGCTATTGAGGATATTGATAAAAACTGCCAGGACAGAAAGCCCAAAGTATACCATTTCAGCAGATAGACGTTGTTTCTTGGACCCTCGAAGGTCGTCTCCACTTCCCGACTTCCTCTTCCTACCTGAACCACTATACTCGTCGTCGTCATTATCTTCGTCTTCCGCGAGTAAGTCCTCGTCAGACTCGTCTCCGTCATCAGAATCTGGTTCGGGTTCAAACTAACCAAGTGTATCAAGCAAAGCAATTCATAACGTGAGCTTGGATGCTTGCCTGCAGTGCCTCCCATGACTTTCTCACATCTTCCAGTTTTTCCGCTCCTCCATCATCCCATACCACGATTCGATCGCCATTCTCTCCTGTACCAAACAAACTGGGCAAACTTAATGGACGTGCTGAATCTATTATATGCACGGTTACGCGGGTGTCGAAGTCGCCAAACCAATCGGAAGAAGGCAAGTCCATCACTCCACCCATATTGATGAGGAAGAGTGTGTGCAGCTGATGGACATTGAGACAAGGTAAAGATGACAGGTAATAAGCAAAACCTCTGCGGTAAGTTTGAGCTCGTCCCTTAATCGCTCCAGCTCGTCCAGCCCTGACACAGGTATGATTCTATAGATGACATCGTCCTGGCTTAGAAGATTAGCCAGCATATGGGAAGCACAAAGTGCATCGACGTCTGTTGCGGCCAAAATAACAGCAGACGATGCAGAGGACCGCGGTGAGCGCCTGTGGGCGGCGAGGATGCTGGAATACGCGTCTGCATACGACGGGCGGCCGTGGGCGACGTGTGGAGGAGGGAGATGCATGCGCGTGACAATCAGAACACGTGACACGCGCTTGACCACTACCTTCCTTACTTGGACATGATCGGGTGGACTATAATCCTCAGCTGACTGTGCTTCCCCTATTTAAACCCTCCAAATCTCAAGACCGGTACCCACCCACCCTTACCAGTTATGGTGCGTCGCTTCGCTACCCACTTTTCTACTGACTCAGTAGCGTCTGCAGCCCCATGTGTCCCACGCGCTCCCTCTGGGCATATTCGCAGAGACGGATCTTACTCAAGCTGTTGCACCACGCCACTGCATCTTGAGCGGTCTTACTTCATCCCCCATCCAACGAATGCCTGTTGAAATCATGCAGAAAATCTTCTTGTGTTGTCTTCCCCGCGATGAGTATACAAGACCTGATCCACGTTATGCCCCCCTTCTACTCAATCAAATATGTTCCTGGTGGAGGAACATCGCCTTGTCAACTCCTCGCCTTTGGAGTTCTCTGTGGATCCAGCTGTCTCGAAGCAACGTAGGGCGGCGTCTTAATACAATGACAACATGGCTCCATCGCTCCGCAGCGTGTGCCCTTTCCTTACACGCCCAGGTCCAGTCTACAGGACTCGAAAACGTTCCTTTATTTTTCGAGTTTCTCGATGCACACAGGGAACGTTGGAGAGACCTTCGTCTCGTCCTTCCTTTCAGTTGGGCCAGAGTCGCCATACGCATTCTCAATCGACCCACGCCTTTGCTCCAGGTACTTCGAATGCGGGTGGCAAAATCGCACGATAACTTGTTACCAGCACCTGAAATATCCTTTCTTCTTACTGATGTATCCGCACCTCGCTTGCGTTATTTATGTTGGGGAATCACTGGGCCGAACAGAGTGCGTTTCCTCCCACAGCTCAGCCGTCTGGAGGATCTCGACGTTGACTACGAAATTTCTGTCGCCGAATGCCTTGACATTTTGCAGCAAGGTCTTGGGCTTGTTTCATGCGAGTTCTGGAGAATCAGGAATGTTCGATCAGACGCAGCCGACTTGAATTCGCGTTGCCTAATAACTCATCCCAGGCTACGCTCCTTGTCGTTGCACTCAACGGTCATGACGGATCTGCTGCTGTTGGAGTATCTGACTCTCCCTGCCTTGATCAAGCTCAAGGTCGCCGTTATCAGGGATACGAGTAGTCAAATACCCAATACATGGTCACAACCACGGTTTAATTCTTTCTTCGCGCGTTCGGCTCCCGCATTGCAACACCTCATTTTGCAGGACGTCTTACCCTCTGAAGAAGCTCTTATCCAGTGTTTGAAGAGTGTTTCTGCGTCGTTAACTGAACTGGTACTGCTGGATACGGACGGTCTCTTCGTCATGCGAGACAGAGTACTTGTATTGCTTACTGCACGACAAGATTGTGGCGGTCATCCAGCCTGTCTTTGTCCGCGACTTGAAGCTCTCAGATTTGGCCGCTCACTTCTATCGACAGATGGCCTTCTAGCAGACATGGTCGAGTCGAGATGGAGACGCACGTGGCCAGACACTATCGCTCGTCTGAGGACGATAAATCCATGCATATCCGTCATGGATCATCCCAATGACGTACGACGATTGACAACGTTGAGCGACGAAGGTTTGCATTGGTCTTGAGGTTGTGCCGATTTACGTTTTACCATCCGCTACTGCCAGATATATGTACCATAAAATGGCGACGTGATTATATCCTTCGTTCCAAATTAGGCTCCCTGGGAAAACAAAAACTCTTTCTTCGTCCTGCCTTGTAGGGAGGCCAGGTCATTCCCATGTATGGAAATGAAATAGTCCACCGCTAGAGGCAACAATGCTTTTGAGCGACTCGAAAGTCAACGTACAACCTGAGCTGCCCACCTTCCTGAATGGCGTGAGAAATAATCAAAGTCAACGTTGACTATTTTTTTTCAAATTATCAGATTGAGGCATTCTGGAACGTAAAACACAACAGACCGGCTAGGGCAAGGATCACCTTTTGATTGTATTAGCTGGCACGTCAAAACACCCTGAAGAAGTACTTACTGCGCGCTCATCCAGGGACAAGTCTCGTAAAATAGACGCATGGGGATCACCATTCAATGAAAGATGCTTGCTAGGCGTGAATCCGATGGTATATTGCCCTGATAACCTGAGGATGATAAAGGTGGTGCTTTGGGACAGCAGCCATCTTACCGGTATCAGTAAAAATCTAGAAAACCAATCAAGTCCTAACCGAATAGTAAAGAGACCAGTCACCAACCTCGCGTCCGAAACCTCGAAAGGCGCGACTAATGAATGCAATATCTTTGCCGGTGTGATCAAACAATGGAAAGTCCCAGGCTAGAAAACCAGAGTCAACTTTCGCAAACTGTTTGTAAATTGATGGCTCCAACTGCGGCTCCAGCCTCGCCTCGTGAGTGACGGGTAGTACACGTCTATGTTTTTCACTGGATGTCCTTCAGTCAGTCAGCCAAGAGTCATATTAAATTTTGCAAACCGCAGGAATATGTCATAACGCCGTCTCCACGGGTGCCAGATCTGCTGAACTTCCCCAAAAGTATCAAGAAGGGGTTCACTTGCAAGGGTGTTCTTGTCGAGATTTTGCGACCTCTGTACATACATCCTGGAATTAATCCAAGCAAATGGGCGGCGGACCTGGGCGTAATATTAGCTCAGAGAAGCGAAGTTTCATTAGATGCTACTGACCCATAGTATTGGAGATCCTGCTGCATCCATGATAACTGCTCTGAAGGGTCTGTGGGTCGCAAATACTTGCCGGGACACTGTGGCCAAGATGCCGCTCTCTTCTTCCGCTATGTACCCCACAGTATCACCAACATCATTATCTAAAGAGATCCATTAGACATATATGTAGCGCTTTGATGCGAACAGCATTGGCTTACTTATTATGTATTTGTTGCATTGCTCAAAGCCAACAAAAATATTCAGCATCTCAATTTGCCTAGAAATATGCCGCTGTAGCTATTGAATACACGCAAGACTGACATGTACCTTTCGACTACTAACGCTTTGTGACCCATAAGCAAAGCGTGCAGACCTTCCTCTGGATTACTTGCCGGAGGACGTTGAGCCGCGTGCCATGGTTTGGCGTTGTCAGCTGCCTCGTTTTCGTCTGCAGAATCCGGAGAGCGATTTCGAGGAGAGCGATTGGATGGAGTTTGACGATTCCTCGCTGTACCTGTGGGTCTAACTGGAAAACGCGAAAGTGCATAGGTTCTTCTGGCTTGTGCAGAAGCCTGGGCGTTGAACGCCAGCCTGCATTCGGAAAGCAAGTGGTGCATTCCAGCCTGATCACGTGCCTCCATTGGACTTCAACGATATGCACAGGCATGCCAATTTGCTGCCCACCATCCGTGCCCATACCAGGCAAGTCGCGACTGCAGCAAAATTGAAGGTGAAAGGCTTTTGAAATTGCGCATCTTTTCGCCTAAATGCCGTAGCCTAGAAATTGGGTTGCTGGTGCAGATTCTGTAGCATCACAGGCCTCAACTTCTAGCAAGTGGTTTTTGCCAAACGAGGATACAAGTACATCATCAAAATCATCAGGGCAACAGAGCAATGGCAAGCTTATTAACACGCGAGGGCCTCCGCAGAGGCCGCCTTCCCAGCTACATCCTCCAAGACACAGAAGCAATCACGATTCCTCGCGAGATCGAGGAGAGAAGCCACGACACTTGCTCAAGACTCCAAGCGTTGACGCTGTGAATAAATGGATACGACCTACAAGACCTGCGGTTGAACATAGAACTACATTACTTGACGGAACGAATGTCTTAGAAGATGAACATTCTGATTTCCAAGTTAATCATGGTACAAATGACGACCAACGCGACTCGTTGCATGATATTCGGAATGATCGACGGCGATTAGAACGTAGCATGTTCAAAGAGAGGGGGTCGCTGCTAACAGCTTTAGAGGTACAAGATAGAAAATCCACGTCGAGAATGGTCAACGTTGATGTACAACGAACCCGAGAGAAGGAAAGGAAACGGCGGAAACAGACTTTGGTGGCTCAGAAAAAAGTGGACATATACATACCCACTACCATATCAGTGCGCAACTTGGCCAGATTGCTGAATGTTAGATTGGGTAAGTGATCAATGTGCTTTTCATTGCTATTTCTACATTTGAAAAGATCACCTTCAGCGGCGGATGAGGCAAGCCGGAATGGCGAATGAAGCCTTATACGATCATGGTACTATACAATGTCATCCGTCGTCCATTCTGGATTCACATTATTGCTTGAACAGTGCTTACAGCTGATTATGCGGCGCTACTTGCAGAAGAGTTTGGAAGAAATCCTATCATTAGCGATGAAGCAGCTTTCGATATCCATCCTTCGTTCGTGATTTTTCTTTATCCGAGGTATTACGTTAGAGCTATTCACCCCAGACCTCCCAATCAGAACCCTGCATCACTCCCGACTCGTCCTCCCGTGGTCACTATCATGGGGCATGTGGACCACGGGAAAACCACACTTCTTGACACTTTGCGGTCATCCTCGGTGGCAAAAGGGGAGGCCGGAGGTATAACGCAACATATTGGAGCATTCTCCGTGCCGGCCAATGGAGATGGCAAAAGTGACAATTGCGCTTCCATCACATTTTTAGACACACCAGGACATGCTGCATTCTCAGCCATGCGGGCTCGAGGGGCACACGTAACTGATATCATTGTTCTTGTGGTTGCTGCAGATGACGGCGTAATGCCTCAAACGCGAGAGGTCATCGACCTCATCCGCAAAGAGGATGGAAAAATCGGCGTGGTGGTTGCCATCAACAAGATTGACAAGCCGGGTGCAGATGTGGTGAGTACAAGGGCACAATTGGGTGAAATGAATTGTTTTATTTTTATTTTCGCAGGAGGAAGTCCAAAAAGCGCTGCTTTCGGAGAATATGTCCCTAGAAGCGTTTGGAGGAGATATTCCCTGCGTGAACGTGTCCGGTCTCACCGGTCAAGGCTTACCGGAACTTGTGGAGACAATTGCTGCTATGGCTGAAATGCAAGATTTACGAGCAGAACATGATGGTCCTGCGCACGGCTATGTATTAGAGTCCAAAATTCAGAAAGGCCTTGGGTGAGGTAGACAGTTCATTATCATTTACAATGCTCATGTCGACGTTCAAGCCCAGTTTCAACGGTACTCGTTCTCCGAGGCCAACTTCAAGTTGGTTTTCATATTATTAGTGGTGTTAACCAGGCCAAAGTAAGGCTTATGAAAGATGCCACGGGAGCGTCTATCAAAGTTGCATATCCTGGCATGGCAGTGACCGTTTCGGGTTGGAAAACGTTACCAAATGCCGGTGAAGAAGTCTTACAGGGAGTCGAAGCCGAGATAAAGAAGGCAATTGCTAATCGCCAGCGAAAAACAGAATTGGATGCCTTATTGGTCGACGTTGATGCAATCAACGCCAGCAGGCGAGAAGAAAAGGATCGGCGGTTCTCAGGAACACCGAATGGACAGACATCGAAGGAATGCAATGATGGGCCAAAGGAATTGAGGCTCGTGGTGAAAGCCGATGTCAGCGGCAGTGCGGAAGCTCTAGTGGAAGCACTACAAGGAATTGGCAACAATAAGGCCAAAACGAAGATCATTTTCTCAGGAGTGGGGGATGTTTCGGAGGCTGATGTGATGATGGCAAAGGCCATTGGAGGTAAGCTGATCTCCTCCGTGTGCAGATCGCTTCTGAGGATTGATACAGGTGCTATTATTGCATTCTCCGTGGTGGTTCCTCGTGTCATACAAACATTGGCTGCGCGCAGCGGCGTGTCCGTATGCACATCAAACGTCATTTACAAGCTCATGGACGATGTCAAACAAAAGCTTGTCGAGCTGTTGCCCGTTTCGGTAGAAATGGCTGTAGTAGGTGAAGCGACGGTTCTGCAATTGTTTGAAATCCAAGTCAAGTCAAAAGAGACGAAAAAGGTTGCTGGCTGTCGTGTGACCGATGGCGTGGTCGAAAAGGCACAGCTCGCCAGAGTGGTGAGAAATGAGTCTGTGATACATGAAGGTATGTGGATGTCAAGTGAAGAGACGATTACCTTCTCATCGATATTCAAGGCCACTTGGATACTATGCGCCACCTGAAAGAGGATGTAATGGAAGTACGCAAAGGCTCCGAGTGTGGACTAAGCTTTTGTGATTTCTCTGATCTTCGTCAGGGGGACGTAATTCAGATATATAGACGTATCGAGAAGCCGGGCGTATTGTAGACTATGAATGGTTATATGCTCCTTAAACCCGTCTCTCGTTTGCTTCGTCAAGTGCAGTTTGCTTTGCACCAACGGTACCTGTCCTACCACCAACACCAAATGTCAAGTTAATGTTCCCGAGATCCCTCTTGCTCTTTTCTAACAGGGTCCAACTTCGCGTGCCTTCCTTCTGAAGGTTTAATTCAACCTGAAAGACGCATATCATTTCTTGACTTTGAGAGCTCTCGTCGAGTATACCTTAGCACTGAGGTATAGTACCGACGATCCAACAGGGTCGATGGGTCCGAATAGATCTAACACGCGACGAAAGCGCTTCATTCCTGGGAGATACAGGTCTATTGTTACCTATAATGATTCATTAGATCAATTAAACCTAAAAATTGCTTTTCGGCGATGTACCGAATGCTGCTCAAACTTGACTATACTGCGTTCTTGATCTACTCCTTTGGCATAGACAGAGACATACACTTTCATTGGCGTTTGGTAATGGTCAATGCGGCAGAAAACCGCCTCTTCACCCTACTTGTGGCATAAAAATATACACCCTACAAACTTGTATAACGAGAGACGCACTGATTCCTTTTTCCGAAGAGCAAAGACATGCCGACCAGTTTTACAGCCTGGAATCTTGAGAAATTCTTCGAATTCCAGAACTCGACGTTTACAGCAAAGATATCCCTAGACAATTGAGCATCAAAAGGACAATTATGTGTTATTCGAACCTTGCTACCCTCTCTGAATAGTGGCTGAAAATTGAGGTTGAGTTCGAATCCCCTTTCCCGGCACATTGCGTACCGGCTGTGGATGATATCTACATACTGTACCTTCACCATCCCCTATTCTATTCGCCTCGTCACTGACAAAGGCGACTCCGCAACCTTTATGTTTACACATGGTTCCTTGAGTTACCGCAATGGTCAGATCGTCTTCCTCTTCAACGGTGGACAGTGACAGCACGGCAGAAGTAACCTTAGGCCGTCGATCATCAACTACTTTTGGCGCAAGACTATACACTTCTGCACCAGGCTTGATCTCCACAGAAGTTATATCAACTGGAGCGTGTATTTTCTGCGCTTGTGGTTGTGGCGTTTCCGTGGTATGCTGGTTAGCTTCAGAGCACCCCTGTGTCGTGAGAATAGGGAATTGGAGATGACAGCGAATAACGACCAACACACAGGAATATTTATGAATTCATCAAAAGTGAGAACAGGCCTGTTAACGTCCGTACAGCACGACCAGGACTTGAGGCCTTCGTGAAACACCTATGTTGTGTATGATTGAGCAGTTCTGGAGCACAATGTTTGTTCCTTTTTACCGGAGCTCCTGGATGATATATGCAGGTTTCTTTGACCCCGTCTTCAAATTCCTTACGACAACCATTTCTGCTGCACCTTAGCATCTGGAACTGGAGGAAGGTATGTTACTAGGCTCTCAATGAAGCCAGAGTTGACCGCTGGACGTTTCAGGAAGTTCGTTGACGTTCCATATTGCTTATGTAACCATTTATAGAGCTTTAACCTGATCAGCGTTATTACAACGACGACGTGCTGCGAGGCGACGCTATAGTCATATCGAAGTTTGGAGCATGAATCTGCCGGATGAGCCTGCATCTTACATCGTAGTACTTTTTGGATTTGACTCAACTGCTCACCGAGGCTCGCCGTTTGCATGACTCTTAACGTAACCGTACTGAACGTCTTCGAAAGAATGTACACCACCTTTCCATTCTGATCGCAAACAATGTTATGTTATGCGCGTAATTCGCTCTCTTTGGACATTCGTATGCTCAGCATTCACCTTCCCAATTTCATCCATTTGAACGTGGCTTCTTAACATTTCACCAAATCGCTGCAAAATGCACTACCTGACGTTCCAATTCTTATGTTTTAGATCCCATTCGATGCGAACATCCGGCACGATCTGCCGCATCATGCATCATGCGTGATTGCGATTCGGTCCAAGTACCTGACAGATCGCGTGACAATAGTTTCCGAGGGAGTCATTGACACGAGGATTATGGGGTACAAAAAAAGATTGAGAAAATACATTCGATTACTACTGATACAGTAGAACGATACATCACTCACTACCTGCGTTAAATTATAGCTGCAAACTACATAACAAGAACCAATGAAAATGAGAGTCTCTTTTGAAGTGTCTAGGTATTTGTTGAGTCGGAATCCATGGGAAATAGAAGAGGTTTTAAGCTACTTTTGTTACTCCTGCAGCGCTAGAGCCAGGTGAGTAATGGTTTATATGCCTGTAGCAGGAACTTACGGCAAAGATACTATAGTACCACTATCTACCTTGATTACAAGAACCTGAGTGC
The DNA here is from genome assembly GCA_023014455.1 of Amanita exitialis. Lineage (NCBI taxonomy): Eukaryota > Fungi > Basidiomycota > Agaricomycetes > Agaricales > Amanitaceae > Amanita > Amanita exitialis. The sequence goes on from JAEBUR010000001.1 coordinate 2,317,897, forward strand.
CCTATTTGACAATTGAGTGAGGGTGCTTCATTAGAAAGGAAATAAACACCAACGTCCGACATTCGACTAGTTGATTGTACGGTGCCGTAAACAATCTGAGATTTCGCGTCCCAGAAGAAAACCCGTGTACCTGCCTACAAAAACGCTGTTATACGTTTGAAAGCGAGCATATACGTGGGCTACTCACAGGAAAGGCGTTCATAGTAGGAACTACGGGCTCCGTAGTAGGTCAGTGAAGTGAGAGTTACGCTCATCGTACTTTATATACTTGGAACACTCTGGGAGACATGAAATTGTTACAATATTAGAGCACCAAATCTTGTGTAATAACCAACGACACGTTTGCGTGCCGCACTGGGAAACACTCGTTTGAGCGAACGAGACCTAAAATTGGAACCGTGGAAGTCTTCCTGCACTACGCTACGATCGCTCGTTGGATCGGAAATAAACGCAGTAGCGAGATGGCTTCTGGGATCAGATGTGAGTTCATTAACATGCATCCATCAGGAGATGCACGTAATCACGCGAGGTCCACAGCTGGTCAAGGAAAATCTATAGCCGTCTTCCCGGTAATGAGAACACAACGTGGACCATAATGACCTACTCTGCTTGGCGACAAAGCCAGGGTCTGATGCATGAGGTGGGACGAAGAGCAAGTTTCTCGGATGAAACCCGTAAGAATTGATGTTCTGCAACTATCGTTGATCTTGCACACCGTCGTATCGGTTCATGCCAACAAGCGCCAGTGATGGTTTCTTCAAGGGGAGTGTTTGGTGGTGTTTAGCATAATGGTGCACATGCCAACGCCAACATTATCCACTAGGGTTACTCCTCCTCGTCACGATATGTCTGTTGTGCTTGTCACTGGTTCATACGATCACGAAATACGATTTTGGGAGGCTTGGAGTGGTATTTGTTCACGAACAATAACTCGAACCGGAGAGTCCGGCGTGAGTACTGTCACAGCCATTGAACTAGTGCTTTAATTGGCGACCGCCGTCAATAGCAGGTTAATAGATTAGCAATATCTCCAGAGTAAGGAATGCGCAGGTTCAAAAGGCAGAAAATTATGACATCCCTCTACTGACAGCAAGAGGTTATTGGCAGCTGCTATTCACAAGAAGATAAATATCTATGAGATTAATTCTGCCTCATCTGATCCCGTAAGTGTCCGCGAATGGTCGACGGATGCCTGAGGCCACAAATGATCAGATCGCGACGTTTGAAGGACATGCCAACAATGTGACATCGGTATCCTTCCATAGCGAAGGCAAATGGCTTGTAACGGGAAGTGAGGATGGTACCATTAGGATATGGGACCTTCGGTTTGTCGAAATGGTTTTGCTCCAATGTCAAGTGATGATATTCTTAGGATTCCAGAAACACACATCCACACAGAACCTATGATAATACATCTCCAGGTCTGCAAGCTAGTGATATACCGTTGAAAAGTTGACAATGCCTGTCAACTTCTAGTAAATGATGTCTGTATTCATCCCAATCAAGGGGAGCTTATATCCTGTGATCAAGCTGGCAGCATCAAGCAATGGGACCTTTCTGATAATGTATGCTCGCATGAACTCGTGAGTGATAGATGCTGTGTCGGCTATGTCATAACCCTGTTCAATTTGGGCTGCAATGAAGACACCCGCTGGTGATGTCCCAATTCGTTCTGTGACAGTTGCCTCCGATGGATCCTGCCTTGTTGCTGGGAATAACAAGGTTATATCTTCACTACCGCCGTGACCTTCTCACGGAAAAGTTGCAGGGTCAATGTTACGTATGGAGGGTCAATGATGAAAGTTCGGGACTGCCGCGTTTTCAGGCTGTAAAGAGCCTGCAAGCACATAACAAGTATCTGACGCGATGCTTACTTAGTCCGGACGTTAGGTTAGTTTCATATGGCATCTGAACGTTCGCTGAAGATCAGTAGGTACCTGGCGACATGCTCCGCAGATACCACGGTTAAGATCTGGTCATTGTCGCCCAACTTTGAGATTAGACAAGATAAGGTTTTAATAGGTCACCAGCGTTGGGTTTGGGACTGTGCGTTCAGCGCAGATTCGGCATACCTGGTGACAGGTGAGGGCATCTATGATTGGCGTTTATAGGGTTGACCCGCAGTGTCAGCGTCCTCTGATCATACAGCTCGGCTATGGGAGATGGCATCGGGAGAAACCGTTCGCCAATATAATGGTCATCATAAAGGTAAGGTTCGCAAGTCGACAACAAGGTTTGCGTGTCTGACTGGCCCGAAGCTGCCGTTTGTTGCGCGCTGCATGATGGAGCCAGTTGAAGTACGTGCCATTGTTGCCGGCAAAAAATTGTTCTACATATCTGTCCATTGTTGCACGTGTGTCGTTTTCTTGTCCGAAAAGAATTCTGTATGCATGTGATGAATACGCGAGTCGCTTAAGGACATAAATTAAATTGCACATCAGATTGCAGGGCTGTTTCACAAGGGCAAGGCATGCGCTGTGACGGCAGGCTTTCATGAATCAAACCAATCGTGCAATGGATGAACGAGCCGATGCTGTGCGTAGACCCTGCGGGTGGGACCGCGAACATTGCAAGTCGGAGCTCGGAGCGGGTGGCGCGGATGCCCGCTACGTCGATCAGACTCCGAATCACAGTCGGCCGATCAGGGCATCTAGATTCTTCATCTTTCACCCGCCCCTTGACCTGTGACCACCTTGTGACCACCGCCATCTGGCTCGCTTCCTCTGCTTTTCCATCATCTCCGATGGCGGCTTGTGTTCTTGATCCCCAGAATGCTTTGCCTCTGGTATCTGAATCAGTTTCTGAAGAGCAGATTGCAGGTTTTCACGCGGTGGAGCGCGACCCCTCTTCTTGGGCAGGCTCTTTGCCTGCAAATCAGGGCCTATACCTCAATGAAAACGAAAAAGATTCGTGTGGTGTAGGTTTTGTTTGCCACATTAAGGGTGAACAGAGCCACAAAATCGTTTCCGATGCCCGCCAATTGCTCTGTGCCATGACACACCGCGGCGCTGTAGGTGCCGACAGCCGTGATGGGGATGGCGCAGGTGTCATGACCTCCATCCCTCATCATTTTTTTAAACGAGAGGCTGAGAGGGACATTGGTTGCGTTCTTCCCGAACCTGGCGAGTATGCCGTCGGAAACGTGTTCTTCAAGGCGAACGATCCTGTCCAGTTACAAGCCCATGAGGCGATTTTCACTAAAATCGCCTCGGAACTTGGATTGCGTGTCTTGGGTTGGAGAGAAGTACCGACAGACGGCTCCATTCTCGGTCCTGCTTCAAGAAGCAAAGAACCTGCGATATATCAGCCTTTCGTCGTTCTACGCAGCCACTATGGTGACGGTAATGTTAGTCGTGGTGGTACATTCGATACGAAGCACTTTGAGCGGCAACTATATGTTCTCAGAAAGCACGCGACGCATAGCATGTTTGTGATTTTTATTCTTCGTAAAAGTATATATAAGCTGAATGTTTTGGCCTTGGTGCGAAAAGTACTCTTGCAAAAGGATTCTATGTTTGTTCATTATCTTCCAAAAATATTGTATACAAGGGTCAATTAACCCCTCCGCAAGTATACAATTATTATCATGATCTCAACCACGTTCTATATCGTTCCCATTTCACGTTGGTGCATTCACGCTTCTCGACGAATACCTTTCCAAGCTGGGATCGGGCACAACCATTGAGAATAGCAGCACACAATGGTCGGTCAACTCATACCGTTAATCTGTCGGATCTTTGACTCCAAACTTTCAACTGCAGGTGAAATCAATACTGTCCGTGGAAATAAGAACTGGATGCGTGCCCGTGAAGGCGTTGTTTCATCGAAACATTTCGGTGAACAACTAGATTTATTGTATCCCATTATCGAGACAGGAGGATCCGATTCTGCCGCATTCGACAACGTTTTGGAATTGCTTGTTGTGAATGGGGTGGTTACATTGCCTGAAGCTGTGATGATGTTGATTCCGGAGGCCTGGCAAGGGAACGAACAAATGGAACCTCAGAAACGTGCATTCTACAACTGGTCTGCCTGCTTACAAGAACCTTGGGATGGCCCGGCTCTCTTTACCTTCAGCGATGGCCGTTATTGTGGTGCCAATCTTGATCGTAACGGTCTTCGCCCATGTCGTTTCATAGTCACTAGTGATGATATCATGGTTTGCGCTTCGGAAGTCGGTGCCCTTTACATTGCACCAGAAAAGGTCGTTCATAAAGGAAGACTCAAGCCAGGGCGAATGCTTCTTGTTGATACTGTTGAAGGCAGGATAGTCGACGATAAGGAGCTGAAACGTACGACGGCAGCCAGACAAAACTTCGCGTCATGGCTCGAAGCACATGTCTTGCATGTCCCTAAAATCATCAAACGTGTGAAGAGGAGCAACATTTCTTTGGAGCCCACTTTAGACGATCATCTTTTGAGCACCGATCCCAAACTGCTTGCATTCGGATTCACGGTAGAACAATTGACTTTGTTGATGCTTCCAATGGTCACCGATGGAAAAGAAGCATTAGGTTCGATGGGTAACGATGCACCTCTTGCCGCTATGGCCGTGCAACCCCGCATCATTTATGATTATTTCCGCCAACTCTTCGCTCAAGTAACGAACCCTCCGATAGATCCTATTCGTGAAAATATTGTCATGTCTCTCGAGTCGTACGTTGGTCCCGAGGGGAATTTGTTAGAAATGAAACCGGAGCAGTGCCACCGTATTCTCCTTCCGTCCCCTTTACTATCTATTGAAGAGATGAATGCTATGAAAAACCTTAAGAATGCCTACAGCACCTGGCCTTCGAGAACAATTGATATAACATTCCCGAAAGAAGAAGGACTTCCTGGGTATAGACTCGCCCTCGAGCGTGTTTGCAGCGAAGCAACGCAAGCTATCGACGATGGAATTAAAGTCATAGTGCTAAGTGACCGTGCTATCGGTCCTCAGCGGGTCCCCATTTCTGCGCTTGTGGCATGCGGAGGTGTGCACCACCATTTAACCTCGCAGAAGATGCGAGCGAAAGTAGCACTCATGGTTGAAACCGGAGAAGCGAGGGAAGTCCATCATATATGCGTTCTTGTCGGGTACGGCGCCGACGCAGTATGCCCTTGGCTTGTTTTGGAAACTATACACAAACTCGGCCGCGAAGGACTGTAAGGATCCTTTCCTGTATGGTTTGGCGTGAGCATGTACTCACTTTGCATTGACATACAGCGTGAAGAACGATAAATCTGTGGAGGAGCTACTGGAAAATTACCGCCACTCCATTGATAATGGCCTCCTCAAAGTCATGTCAAAAATGGGAATTTCGACTCTCCAGTCGTATAAGGGAGCTCAGATCTTTGAAATTCTCGGTCTTCATAGCGAGGTGGTTGAACAGTGCTTTATCGGAAGTGCAAGTCGCGTTCAAGGGGCAACATTCAACCTTCTTGCCATGGATACATTTGAATTGCATGAACGTGGTTGGCCAACCAGGGAAACAATAATGCCACCAGGCATGCCCGAGTCGGGCGAATATCATTGGCGAGATGGAGGCGAGGCGCATATAAATGATCCTGAAGGTATCGCCAATCTCCAGGACGCTGTCAGGGAAAAAAATCAAACAGCATACGACTCTTACGCTCGTAACGCTGATCAACAAGCCCAAGCCGTGCATTTGAGGGGTCTACTCGAGTTCCGTTACGAGGCAGCTGCGCCAATTCCCATCGAGCAGGTTGAACCATGGAATGAGATTGTACGTCGCTTCGTAACAGGTGCTATGTCATACGGCTCTATCTCCATGGAAGCCCACTCGACATTAGCCATTGCCATGAATCGCCTCGGCGGCAAATCGAACACCGGCGAGGGTGGGGAGGACGCTGAGCGTTCACAAGTTTTCAGCAATGGTGATACTATGCGGTCTGCCATCAAGCAAGTAGCATCGGGTCGGTTCGGCGTTACGTCCAATTACCTGGCAGATGCAGACGAACTCCAAATCAAAATGGCACAAGGCGCCAAACCAGGCGAGGGCGGTGAACTTCCTGGTCACAAGGTCTCTGCGTCGATAGCTCGGACACGTCATTCGACAGCAGGCGTAGGTCTCATATCACCGCCGCCACACCACGACATCTATTCTATTGAAGATCTAAAGCAACTCATTTATGATTTAAAATGCGCTAACCCCCGCTCTAGAGTTTCCGTAAAGCTAGTTTCTGAGGTCGGTGTCGGTATAGTGGCGAGTGGTGTTGCGAAGGCTAAGGCTGATCATATTCTGATTTCTGGTCATGACGGTGGTACTGGAGCTTCAAGATGGACGGGTATCAAGAATGCCGGTCTTCCATGGGAACTTGGCCTTGCTGAGACCCATCAGACGCTTGTTTTAAACGACCTTCGCGGGCGAGTCATAGTGCAGACTGATGGGCAGCTCCGTACAGGCAGAGACATAGCCGTAGCATGCCTGCTAGGCGCCGAGGAGTGGGGCTTCGCGACCACCCCACTCATTGCTATGGGATGCATAATGATGAGGAAATGTCACTGTATGTTTTCAGCATCCTTCAACCATGCTAGTCCTCACCTGAAAATGCAGTGAACACTTGTCCAGTTGGGATCGCTACTCAAGATCCACAACTTCGCGCAAAGTTTGCTGGACAACCTGAACAAGTGATCAATTTCTTCTATTATTTGGCTGAAGACTTGCGTGGATATATGGCAAAACTTGGCTTCCGCACAATCAACGAAATGGTTGGTCGAGCAGACATGCTCAAGGTCAACGAGAAGCTGCGCACCCCTAAGACAGCACATCTTGACTTGTCTCCGGTCCTGAAACCAGCATGGCAGATGCGGCCAGGAGCAGCTACGTATAGAATTCGCCAACAAGACCATAAACTTTACATTCGTCTTGACAACAAATTCATTGACGAGTCCGAGCCAGCTTTGACCAAGGGATTGCCCGTCCACATCACGTGCGATGTCACCAATACAGATCGTGCGCTCGGCACCTCCCTCTCCTATAAAATATCGAAGCAATATGGTGAAGAAGGCCTTCCGAAAGACACCATCCACATCCGCATGAGAGGATCAGCCGGTCAATCTTTGGGAGCCTTCCTTGCCCCAGGTATTACAATTGAATTAGAAGGAGATGCAAATGACTACGTCGGAAAGGGTCTCTCCGGTGGTCGACTCATCGTGTACCCTCCCAAGGCCTCTACATTCAAGGCGGAAGAGAATATCATTATTGGCAATGTCTGTCTGTATGGTGCAACATCGGGCGAAGCCTTTATCCGCGGCGTAGCTGCTGAGCGGTTTGCCGTTCGTAACTCTGGTGCCAACGCTGTAGTGGAGGGTTGCGGAGATCACGGATGTGAGTACATGACGGGCGGACGTGTCGTGGTTCTTGGCATAACGGGTCGAAACTTCGCGGCGGGCATGAGTGGTGGAATTGCCTATGTTCTTGACACGGCACATACGTTCTCGTCCAAAGTGAATATGGAAATGGTCGAATTGGGCAAGGTTAATGATCCACGCGAGATCGCTGCGTTACGGAGTCTAATCGAGGACCATCGCCACTACACTGGATCCGAAGTAGCAGACCGCGTCCTTCATGACTTCCATCATTTGCTACCCCTCTTCGTTCGCGTGATGCCATTGGACTACAAGCGAGTCTTGGAAGAGCAAGCGACGAGAGAAAAAGAAGAAAAATTACGGCTCAGCGTCATTGATCTAGTACCGTCCCGCACTGCCAGTCAAGTAGATCTGGCCTCTGAGGCTTTGGAAGATATTCTCCTTTCTAAAAATGCTGCTGCATCTTCGCCTACTGCTGTGAATTCTAGGACTCGACATGAACCGTCTGTACCCGATGTGGAAGATTCAATGGTAGACGATTCAACCACGAAGCAGAGGCTTCACAAATTAGATAAAACTCGTGGTTTCGTGAAGTACAAGCGTCTCGGTGAAGCTTACCGCCCTCCTCGCAAGCGTGTGAAGGACTGGAAAGAGATATCTGCAAGGCTGACGGAAAGCGAACTTAAATATCAGTCTGCAAGATGCATGGACTGTGGTGTGCCGTTTTGTCAAGCAGATACAGGCTGCCCCATCTCGAATATAATTCCTAAATGGAACGATCTTGTTTTCAAGGGACAGTGGAAGGATGCTCTCAACAGACTGCTTATGACCAACAATTTTCCCGAGTTCACCGGTCGTGTCTGCCCTGCGCCATGCGAAGGTGCTTGCGTGCTGGGTATCAATGAGCAGCCTGTTGGAATCAAAAGTATAGAATGTGCTATCATCGACAAAGTATGTGTATTCTTATCTTCGTATCTTTCTGTTGAGCTGACAACCATATTAGGGATTTGAAATGGGCTGGATAGCACCATCGCCTCCTGCGTTCCGAACCGGAAAGAGAATTGTAATTGTTGGTTCCGGACCTGCTGGGCTGGCTTGTGCAGACCAGCTCAACAAGGCTGGGCACTTCATTACAGTGTATGACCGAAATGACCGCATGGGTGGCCTGCTGATGTATGGTATTCCAAAGTACGCATCTCTCTTTGCTCGAAGATACCTGTTAATCGCCTTTCCAGCATGAAATTAGACAAGACTATAGTTCAGAGACGGCTTGATCTTATGGCGGCAGAGGGCATCGTAAGCATGGTCACGAATCTTGGGCTACTCGTTTGCTAACACATGTCTATTAGACGTTTATTCCAAATGCAAATGTCGGTGTCGACGTTGATGTAGCTCAGATGAGAGCAGAGAATGACGCCGTTGTGCTTTGCACTGGTGCCACCTGGCCTCGCGATCTCAAAATACCTGGCCGTGACGCGCCCGGTATTCATTTCGCGATGGAATTCTTGCAGGTATGAGGGGATACTTATTTAAGGGGGGGACGCATCTGACTTCGGGCATATTCAGCTAAATACGAAATCGCTTATAGATTCTGATTTGCAAGATAATACATACATCAATGCAAAAGGCAAAGATGTCATCGTTATCGGTGGTGGTGACACAGGAAACGACTGTATTGGCACTGCGATGCGTCATGGTGCAAAGTCTGTTACGAATTTCGAACTCTTGCCGAAACCCCCTGCCTCCCGCGGGCGCGATAATCCATGGCCGCAATGGCCTAGGTATGTTTACCGAGGTGTTCGAAACGCCTGTGCTAATGGTTGACTAGAATTTTCCGCACGGATTATGGCCATACAGAAGTAGCAGCCCACTTTGGTAATGATCCGAGGGAATACTGTATATCGACGAAAGAGTTTTTACTTGATGAGGAAGGGAAGCTCAAAGGATTGAAAACAGGTAGGTGTCTGATATTGGCGTGTATCTAATTAACTCAACACATTTAGTCCGCGTTGAATGGACCAAAGACAGTGGGGGTCGATGGAAAATGGAGGAAGTACCTGGGTCTGGGAGGTTCTTCCCTGCTCAACTTGTGTTCCTTGCGCTTGGATTTTTGGGACCCGAATCGAACGTCATCAAGTCTCTGGGAGTGAAGCAAGACGCGAGATCCAACATTCAAACACCGTCAAAGGCATGTGTACGAGTTTTTCACGTTGTCCCTAAGCTAATTGTCCTACAGCGTTATTCTACGAATGTTGATGGTATCTTTTCCGCAGGAGATTGTCGCCGTGGGCAATCACTTATCGTGTGGGGGATCAAGTAAGTACAATTCGCATTTTGAATAGCTGCTGTCTGATATCGCGATAGTGAGGGGCGCGGAGCCGCCGCTGAGGTCGATGCGTGGCTCTCTGGTTCTACTAGATTGCCTTCAGCGGGAGGGATCAAACCAAGGGTAAGTGAAACAGATGATGACATGAGCGTTCAAACTGATTAAAATTGCGTTAGACCTTTGTCCCTCCCCCCTAGCAGTGTTGTCGGTATAAAAGAAGTCGAAGTCGAGGCGTGAACGTAGTCTGAGGTAATTGTATATACTATCTGTATCTGATATGCGTGAATTTGATGAGTGGATATGATGTCAAGAGAAGAGACTGAAAATTTTGCTCTTTTCCTGAATATCCCGACTCTTTCCTCTAATAGCCCATACGCCCCAGTTTGTTTTTACCATCACTCTTGAATCAAAGTCTGCAATTTCCCATTTTTCGCTACCAAACGTGTTTGGGCCGGGGGTTATAACCCATTCAAACTCGCCTGCGACGCCTGGCGCGGAAGACAGGGACCGAACATCTCGCTCGACGTCGGCTGGTGAGAAGCCGGTTACAAAGATAGAACATTTACTGGCAAGCAGCATTGGAAGTACGGGACCCCATTCAGTCGGGGAAGCAATTTGAAGTAAGGGTTGACCGTTCTCATCTGCAGATTCTGGTGAAGGAAAACCAAATCCTGGCGAGAACATGAAGAATACGTCACTGTAGGGATCTAGGGTGTATTGGAACTGAGCGTGGACATCGGCATAATTCGCTCTCATGCCAGTAATGGTCAGCTGAGGCGTATATGGAACGGTGTATGAGGGCATTCCATAACGTTCAATAGATGACCTAGTCCGCTTATGTCGCTCGATGGGCGCGGGAGTAGGTGGTTGATACACATTTGGCACATATGAGGACTTTTCGTCTTTCACGAGGTTCTTTTGAGGATCTGATGAATTGACTGGTTCATTTTCGGAATTCGATCCGGAAGCCGTGTCATTCCGAGGCTTAGGCAATGCAACTTGAGGACCGATGAAGAACAGGTGGAAATGGGTTGATGGGAAAAGCATGCAGAGCTGTTCCCAAACATGCGGTGGCAGCGACGATTCAGCCCGGGCTCCAAGAATGAAGATCCTGACTTGGGGTTTTCCTACAGCGGCTTCTTCGGTCTCCGGAGCACCTGGCTCGACATGCAGCGTAGACCTGAGAGCTAGACAATGTGTTGATCAAATGAGTTATTGTGAGGTAACCCATCTAGGCTCACCTGACAGCGACCGGCTGCCCTCGGGAGTAACTCGTTGGTTGCTCAACGTTAATCCACTGTGCTGGTGAAGGGCACCGCCGATGGAAATGGGATAAGTGAGAAGCTTGCTCGCGTGCCTTCTTGAACGCTCCGTGTCCATGGACGGAAAGCCACGGGTGTACCAGAAGACGTCCCAATTTGCAAAGGAAATGGCTTCTTCGTATCCCTGGGGCCCTGTACGAGATATTGGGTTGGAGGTGGTCAGGAAAGGACGGGGGCACACGCACCGGGCAAGTCGAATTCACGCAGCGTCCTGCCGCTGCGCAGGTCGTGTTCGTCCTCATTGGCCTCTCTCAAACGGCTGCAGTACTTTTGGTGGTTGGTGTCTTCTTTCCAATGCTCTTGTGTGCAGTGGGAGGGCCAGCCGCAATCTGGACACTCAAACTTGACCAAGGCTGGGTGGGCATCGGGACAGACGGGACAGGGTGCAAGAGAACGGATGGCGTCGGCTCTGGCACGCAGGGCAGGGAGGGGAGAATTTGAAAAGGGATGGAAAAGGGAGTCGCTCGACAGAGGGGCGGGGTGCGAGCGGAAGAAAGAGAAGAAAGGGCGGACGAGGTGGGGGCGGAGGAGGTGGCGGGAGGCGATGCGGAGGAAGAAAGTCATCGCGTCAAGTCATGTCCCGCCAGGCCACCGTCTCCCGCACAACCGCTGAAACCAGCATCAACGTCCACCTCGTCCTCGACCCTGCAGAACACTCCATCGATGTCTCAACAGGCATCGGCTTCCTCGACCATGCAAGCCTTCCCCCTCTACACCCACCCTCGCTCACCCTCCCCAGATGTACACCGCCCTCGCAAAACACAGCGGGATCTCTCTCTCCATCAAGTGTTCAGGCGACCTCTGGATAGACGACCATCACACCGCAGATATGTCTCTTCTCTCTTGTGTGCCGATCACTCACCAACCTCTTCCTCACAGGACAGCGCCATCGCCCTCGGCACCGCTTTCAAGCAGGCTCTCGGCGAGGTGCGCGGCATCCGCAGATACGGCACCGGTTTTGCCCCTCTGGATGAGGTTTGCTTCTTCATGCACCATTCGCTCACTCCTGATCACTCGCTACAAGGCTTTATCTCGCGCTGTGATAGATATCTGTTCCCGTCCATACTGCGTCACAGACCTCGGGCTGAAGCGAGAAAAAATCGGAGATCTCTCAACCGAAATGATACCTCACATCTTCTACTCGTTCGCAATCGCGTCGGGATGTACCCTGCATATTGACGTTCTTCGCGGCCAGAATGACCATCACCGGTGCGCTCCATTCGGCACAATGTTTTTGATTCTGATCTCTGCAGTGCCGAATCTGCGTTCAAAGCACTGGCGCTCGCCATCCGTCAAGCTATAGAATTAACTGGCCGCAACGACGTTCCAAGTACGAAAGGTGTTTTATAGCACAGTTTCAGACTAAGTGTATAAATACGATGATATTCATGACCAGAAGATACATTGTTTCTCCCGAGGCGGGTTCAACTGCAACGGACAGACAGTTAGTTTTTATAATTTTCCTGCATGCAAGCTCACCTTGGCATTTTCCGAACACTCAAACGCACTTGCAAATTCAGGAATGTTGGACACCGTTCCTTCCACACGATACCGCGTCGGCGAATGAGGGTCGGTCCGAATCCGACGTACCTTGTGCAGCGTCAGAACAAGAACAGACTGTCGCAGTTCACACTCACTGCCTCCACTGGCTTTATGTTCCTGGCCCAAATTCGAGCGAAAGATATGAAAAACAATTGTTCACTTTGCATCTTCTCAGCTATGTATTTCTCGTGGTGTGCAAGATGTGCGCACCGTGTATAGTTGAGGCCAGGTAAGAGATACTCGTTGCCCGCCTCATACGATTCTTCGTACTGTGCCTTCCATGCACGATAAGCCTGAATGAGTCCCGTATCGCCAATGTTCTCTCCTGACGTTCTGTAGAGAGATAAGCATGTCGTCAGATAAAGGTAGGCCACAAGACGGACAGGTTTCCCTGTGTATGTGTTATTAGTTTCAAAAGTCTGATGACGACCAGACAAGACGCACATTAACGTGTATTTCGCCTCCCTTGCCATCGTCAATGGTGTACTCTTGACAAAACTCTCAGCACTGGCATCTGTCGTGATGACTAGGTCCGCACCGGAAAACTGCTTCACTATGCAATCTTGCTTGGACTTGAACCCTTTGCTGGTTGCCTCAGTCCACCATTCTTCAAGCTTCCCATGTTGGTTATAAAGTCTACCCGCAGAGTCAAATGCATGCTGTTTTCATCATCAGCACATTTGCACAGTGAATAGCAAAAGGAACGTTTCACCGTCAGTTCGTGGGCGGCAACATGACCGAAGGCTCCATATGACAAATATGACGGCCTACGAATCGACATCAAAAGTCGTCAGCTTCATCGAATTCATACTTACCAGTCTTTCGCAAAAAATGGGGCTTGAAGTATTCCAGCAGGGAACACGATCTGCGTTTATTAGACGCAATCAGAGGCATGGTACTGGAAGCCTACCTCGTTGGCCGGGGGATTATAGTAGGCATTTACTGTTGTTGGGTACATCTCCCAGGCATCGCGATCTCGAGGTTTACCAAGTTGCTGCCATTTCTTGGACTCGTCGCTCATTCTGATGAAAAATTCAGTCCAACGTGTGTCAAGCAAGTGTGAATCAGTCCTCACATCGCCTGCAATATGTTTTCAAAGAAATTATATCTATCGATGTGGACTTGTCCATAATATCGAGCAATAGCTTTCGCATCTCTTGTATCCGGAGAAAGAGGGTATCCTACTTTGATCTGTACCTCTGTCGCCTGCCAGCAATCGTCAATGGATCATGAAGTTTACAAGCCGCAAAACAAACCTTCTCCGCAGCCGCTGTTGCCGACTTTTCGTCCATCCAGTCGATATTTGAAAGGGATTTCTTAAAGGCCTTCACTATGTCTAAAGGTCCGTTAGCCACGGCCACAAACAATACATTACGTTTACCTTTAATGACCTTGGTTCCCTTTTCTCTCGACGCTCCTCCAAATGTTTCGTTGACGAAATAGCGGCCAGCAGCAAAACCCAATCGTTCCTCGACTTGTCCCACACAATATTCGGCACGATCACCAACAGCTCCTTTCTTTATGCCAGTCAACACTTCCACCAAACTCCTTTGCGCCCTCCAGGCTTCAGTATCCATGCCTAGATACGGAGATAGGTTAAGAGCAGCTTGAACGATAAGGTATGCTTCAATCATTTCGGATGGTGTTTCGTTCAGTATGTTTGTCAATGACTCGGAGTACGAGGGATATGTTAAGATAACTTTGTCAGGATGATGGCGAACAGCAAACGCGGCGAAATAGGAACGGAAGTCGATCTGTGGAATAGACTTGGTCAAATTCGAGATGTGTACTGGGTTGTAAGTTGCAATGGGATCCTGGATTAGGACCTCTCTATTGAAAGTGTTTGTTAAATGAATGTTGAAGAAAAGAAAAGCTTACAGGTCTAAGCTGGCTTGGGCGATCTGACGTTCAAATTTAACGGCACCCCGCGCTAATTTGCGCGCCTTTTCCGTCCAGTTAACAGGCTTACCGTCGTCGTCGTCGTCATCATCATCATCACCTCCATCTTCGTCCCAAGGTGGCCAAGGCCAAGGCGGCCAGACATTATTGCCTGCGTTCTGAACCGTCAAGTCGCCCACATTATCTTGAAGCTTATCGTCTTCCTCAGCAAGAGTCAGAAGCAACCTTTCCGCAACATCGGTATATATTTCTCTAATCGTATCTTCTTCGTAATATTCCTGGGATCCATGTTAATGACATATTCAACATCTGAATCCCTAGCACTGACCTTGGAGGGAAGACCCAGCGACGGTGGGCTAAACCACAAGGTCATGTCATTCGGATCCTCGCCGACGTCTCCTTCGACGTCGAAAGAGAATAACGCCGCGACGCCTGGCTTGCTGGATCAGGAGCATCCACAATAATAGAGTTATGACGCACCCCTGGAGTGCAAATATGCGACAGCGGCCGTCAATCCCTTTCCTTTTACATTATGATCAGATAGAAAATCTTGGTCTTTATTTCTGTACAACCGCCTGATAGTCCGTACAACGTGTACAAGCGGAACAGCGCCAATGTCATTCAATTGGTCCTCACTTAAACACGACGCATATAAATCACGGAGTTTGCGCATAATTTCTTCGTCATGCGAGGCGGTGAAGGACGATGGGGATGACTTGGACTCCACAATTTGTCGAACCAATTGCTTATTCTCCTGAGACAATGCATTAAAGACCCCAAACGAACCCTTGTCGGCAGGCAACGGATGTGTCTTGAGCCAGCCTCCGTCTAATCGAATTATGCAACGGCCACGAAAGCAGCAAAGGTAACTTACTCGCAAAGTCGTAGAAACTCTCGCATGGATCTTGAGACGCGTCCAGTGATGAAAGAATGGACGCGGACAACACGATGCACTGTGGAGTAGTACAAATATCCTGAGATGACGCATGTCAGAGAGGCACTCGTGGAATTGGATTGAACCTGCCTTGCCGGGAGGTAAAGTTGTTGGAACGGGAGCATCGGTAGACGTAGTTGGCACCTGCGTTGCTGTCACCGTAGCTGTAGAGGTTGTGATAAAAGTCACGGTCGTCTCAGATACAGCTATACTCGTAGTCGTCGCGGTAGCTGTCGCAGTAGTAATTGCAGTGCTGGTGGCCGTGGCGGTAGCGGTAGTGATCGCGGTGGTGGTGATAGTGGCCGTGGCAATGCGAGTCTCCGTAGGTGGCTCGGTGCCACCGTCGTCGCCTCCGCCATGCTTCGCGCGCTCTAGATTGAGCCTGTGTTGCGTGCCTGCGAACAAGCCGACAAAGACCTGGTATGTATGAGCGAGACATGCAAAGACTGACGACGCGACAGAGACGTACAGAGCTGATGAGTAAAAGGAAGAGAGTGGTAACAAGGAGGATCTTTGTCAAGGAGGTCAGAGGTTCATGTGCTATGGAGCTGATTGCGGAGGTTCTTTGGTCGGGCTGTTGATGAGAATTGGGAAGCAGGGGGGCGGACTCTGGGGTGGGGATGAGGCAAGAAGATGTGAAAAGGCGAAACATACCGTGGTCCGGGCTGGGCGGGTCGGTGCCCTGCATTGTGCAGGCGAAGACCACGGCGACGGTATAAAAGCAGTCGGCCTCGATGCTGCCTTGTGGTCCAGCCGATTACGTAAGCCACATTATTAATTATGTCCGCCCCGCCATGTGCTCCCACTTGCAGGGTTCCTCCAATGGTCCGTCTACACCTGTCCAGATCTTTCTTTTAGGAACTTCGCAGAAATTTTATCGTATAAGTATAGCTGTCCTGTCTTCGATCATCTTCATCAATGGCCACCCCCTGCTCCCCCACCGAAGCTGCTCCTCTGTTAGATGGCTGCTCCGATTCCGAAATTGAGGCCCAAAAGACTTCTCGTGTCACCCCTCTGCCTAAACTTCAGTTGACCGCACTATGTATGAGTAGACTGACCGATCCTGTCGCTTTCACCCAGGTGGGCATCCAGTGTACTGACCACATTCGCGGATTCACGCGATCATGAACAGGTTTTTCCCTACATTAACGAATTCTTGGCTTCTCTCCACATAGCTGACGGAGATCCATCTCGGATCGGCTTATACAGTGGGATTGTGGTATGCATCTCTCGATTAACCGCGATCATTGCAACTGAAAGCGCACAGGAATCCAGCTATGCTATTGTCCAACTATGCAGCATCTATCAGTGGGTGAGATTATCTAGTGAGTGAGCTGTTGTTCTTTGCCTAGTTTCCTCATGCTTCTTACAGATGTCGTCGGTCGACGCCCTGTTATCATTTGCGGGCCAATCGGTTTGGCACTCACAACCCTATGTTTCGGCCTATCAAAAACATACGTCCAGATTTTGGTTTCGCGCTGTCTGGGTCTGTCGCCGTTTCACACCGCCATTATATTTTGATGAACTTGCATGTCAGGCGGCATATTTTCTGGCAATGCAGCTGTTGTGCTGTCTGCACTTGGTGAAGTGACAGATTCCACGAACCAGGCCTTGGCTTTCCCAATTTTTGGGTTATGTTGGCCGCTGGGAAGTATCATAGGGTCTGTACAATGTTTCACTCTTCATCCCATCCTCATGTCTCCTCAGGCCCCTCATTGGTGGTGCACTTGCAAAACCTGCGGAACGCTTTCCAAATTTTCTGGATATACCTTTCATGAGACAGTATCCGTATTTCTTACCTTGTTTGATAACCTCCTTTATTGCATTCTTTGCATTTGTGACAGCATATTTCTTCCTTGACGAAGTAAGTGGCATTTGACCAAGTTAGGAATAACAGTATCGCTTACCTTGGACCTTGGTTCCATAGACTTCGCCAAGAGAACGCGCCAAAAAAATACAACATGACTCGTATGGAACCAGTAACGAGTATCGTGCCATGAAACCAGAACATGATCGCACCCTGAGTATGCGTGAACTACTTGCCATTCCTATCATCAGGACGTTATGTATATCTGGCTTCGCATTGTGTTTCAGTGCTACGGCATTTGACGTCGTTTTCGCATTATTCTGTTATACCCCTATCCGTTCAGGCGGTCTAGGTTTCTCCGTCAGTGTAATCCAAGATCCTGCAACGCACGACTAATCATTGTTTTAGGCCTCTCAAATTGGTTACTCACTTGCTGTTGCAGGTGTCATATCTTCTGTCATCCAGATTGTCTTTCTCCCGTCTCTCTTGAACATCTTCAACAATGCCAAATTGTACAATTTCTGCATGGCACTTTGGCCTTTCGCCTTTGCAGTCTTGCCTTTCCTTAACAGCATAGCCGTCATTGGCGTGGATCTCTCCACAGGTACCATGAATCCATATGGTTTTGCACCGTTATGGATTGGCGTAGCAGTTGCATTGAGCATAGCTCGTACCAGTTGCCTTGCCTTCTCGTGGGTTTGATCTCTTGATCTCGGCCCATGATACTCTAGCTCACCGCTTTTAGGGTTAACATGATTCTGATTAAGAACAACGTGCCTAATCCCTCATCACTAGGCGCAACGAACGGACTTGTGCACCTCTCCATGTGTTTATCGCGTGCGTTTGCTCCAGCAATCGTGAGGTAAGTTATTCATCAGTCATTTGCCAATTCTCGATTGACGGTTGCAGCGCCGCCTTCTCGTGGTCGTTGGAGAGAAATATATTGGGCGGGCACATGTGGGTGTTGCTGATGGTTCTGATATCAATAATAGGTTACACCGTTTCCAAAAAAATCATATACTATAGCCTTATTCACTAGAGAAATTAGGACCGGTATGCAATTTTCATGTAACTATACAATCAACAAATGGCAAGTTCTATTTGCTACCTGGCACTCCGATTTGATAGATGGTATCAAGCGCAGTCCTGTGCAATAAATACGCATCTTTGCGCTTGATCTTGAACGTTGGCGTAAGAGTTCCGTTCTCGATGGAGAAAGGCTGAAGGTTCAAGTGAATACCCTTGACTGTCTCAAACCTAATACAATGTTTGCACAGTTGTCAACAACATGATGATGGCTCACCCTTTGAGTCCATTACGCCTAGCCTCATTAGATAGGATGGACAGAATTTGGTCATGAATGCGTTGATCTAAAATTGCCTTGGAGAGTCCTTCATAGTCATCATGCGCAATCTTCTTTTCGAACACTTTGGAAGCAAGACTAGCAAGTTGAATGGGATCCGGTACAACGACAGCTATAAGGTATGATTCCAACGGGTTGCCATGTACGTAGATCTGAGACACCATTGGGAAAGCGCTATAAATATTCTCGATCTTTTCCAGGGCGACATACTCTCCTTGAGCGAGTTTCATGATGTTCTGGGGGGTATATCATCGTTTGTTAACCGAATATAGCTCACAGAATAGCAACCTTAATACGGTCAATAATCTTAATTCGACCATTTGGATCGATTTCAGCAACGTCGCCGGAGTGAAGCCAACCTTCGCTATCGATGGTGTCCCTCGTGTTTTTTTCGTCTGCGGAAGAGATGTCAGTAATAAATTTCCATTCGCTGTTAGTG
The DNA here is from genome assembly GCA_023014455.1 of Amanita exitialis. Classification (NCBI taxonomy): domain Eukaryota; kingdom Fungi; phylum Basidiomycota; class Agaricomycetes; order Agaricales; family Amanitaceae; genus Amanita; species Amanita exitialis. Next base: position 2,336,841 of record JAEBUR010000001.1, read on the forward strand.
ATTGACCTTTGTAATACTCCGTGATACAGTTTCCACCACGCATACACAACTCGCCTCGAGGATTGGGTTTGTCCTCTGCTGAGTATCCCATAGACGGAACATCAATAAGTTTAATCTCATTGACTGGTTGAGGAGGACCGACAGTGCCGCTGCAAGTTGGGTCGTACGGTAATGTTTTGGTACTGGTAGCACCAGTTTCCGTCATGCCATACCTAAGAATTTGAGAGTTGCTATTACCATGCCACGACAAAAAAAAGATACTTCTCACCCTATAAATCAAGTAAGAAGACGATGGTTAATGCATTTTGATAACACACCTTCATCAAACTCGCAGGCAAAAGTAATCTTTAGAAAATCCAGAACGTCCGAACTTATTGGTGCAGAGCCGGTGGTAAGGAACTTCAACCGACCTCCTAGCACGTTTTGGACCTACACAAATTGGTTGCGCATATTAGATCTTCAGGTAATACATACCTTACGGAAAACTAGGTTATCCCAAAACACGTGTGTTGGATCACCAGTTCGACGCAATTTCTCTATCTTTGCCGACACTGCTTTTCTGAAAATGTCGCCACGCAAACCAGGAACATTTCCCCCAGCCATTGCAGCTTGATAGACCCTATTCAGCACGCGAGGTACTGAAGGAAAGAACTCGGGCCGCAAAATCTGTGCATCTTCGAGCAATCTCAAGGGATCGCCAGTGAAATATCCAATTTTGACTCCCAAGGCAATGCAACAAAGTTCACAGATCCGCTACATAGACAACCAATTAAACATCATACAACATGACCACGTTAGACATCATACCCCGTAGATATGGGCCAAGGGAAGATATGAAAGCATGGTAGCGTTGTCTGATAATTCGAGCCCATAGAGGTTAGATTGTACAGCAAGTGCCAAATTCTTGTGCTTTAACACGGCTCCTGAATCGATGCTTTGTCACGATCTCAAGACAGGTGCATGACTACTTACCTTTAGGATTACCAGTCGTGCCCTAATAAACATCAGACTTATGGCATGCTATATAAACCAAGACACGCACAGAGGTGTAGCATATGGAGGCCACAAGGTCTGACGTAGCCGGAATTGGATCCATTGTATTAGCTTTGCCTAGTGCCTCAACTGGGAAAGTGCGTCATTGTGAGCAAATTCCAAGGGGAACTGGTGAGACTAACGTTCCGACATCTCCATGATTTTCACTCCAACCTTACTCCCCCATTGCACCAGAACATTCTTCGCCTCAGGTGTCAGTTCATCCATGGCTACAATCAATCTGACTTGGGGGGTCTTGTCTATTAGCTTGAGAAGAGTGGGAATGTGGTCCGAAGTGCTGAAAATCACTGTTATATAGGCGTGATTAATGCTTATATTTCGTCAGAAGTTATGTGTATATGCAGGCTGAGAGTCGTACATATATTCTGGCGTGACCCAGCATATCAGAACCCGCGCTGAATGGGAGCTATACTTTGCTTACCGACGGAATCGTCCCCTAGCGTATCATAAAGGCTGACAGAAACCTTCTTGTAACTTTGAAGAGAAATATCGATGATTTGCCATTCTGTAACGCATTGAAGATTGTCCATGCCCGCTACCTTGCAAAATCACTTACCTGGCCTGTTCTGTGACCATATACCCACAGTATCATAATCCCCGCCACCAATTACCCCGTCTGTGAACATGGCGTGCAGCGCACTGCCGATGTAACGTCTTCTGTCATCGACTTCACCGTACGTTTGCCAAACGTATTTATTGTCAAATCTCAAAGGATTTTTCGAGACGCGTGGACGATGTCCCAAGAAGGGTCGATGACGCCCGATTTTTAACCCATTATCAAATACTTCATCCAACGTTCTAAGTGAATTGGGTGTATCCTCGGTTAACAGACCAAAGATAGCTAATATCACCGTTGGAGAAGAAATTGACGGCAATGTGAGTTCTTACCATTTCTGTAATGAGCTACGCACACGTGAAAAAGACAAATATTGAATAGTCTATACGACGTACCAGTCTGACCTGGACGTTTGGTGCCAGGAACAGGAATTGCTTGCTTGTCGTACGGCAGGACTGGTGGATAAGGAACCGTCTTCCTGTTATTCGAGGCCATGTGGACGATGAAGTAGTAGTATTGAGGAGAGTTCCAAAAGAAGCTGTTTTTTTTATTGGCACGTATGGCACGTGAAAATGTATATTACGTTTCTCTCATTTGCCAAGTCGGTATACTAACATCAGATATACAAATCGCAAGTTAACACTTCGTCACGGAGCGCTGAGTACCAGCTTTACAACATCAGCCAGGACCAGCGTCGACGCTGTCGGTATAACTCACGGTCATGAATTGTTCATAATTGATCCGTACCCATCCATCTCTGTCCGGGTCCAGCCTGTGAATGCGTTATCGACAGAAGGTGACCAAAAGCGCTTTTTCATACCGTTTGAATGAATCCGTCAAAGTCTTGATGTTGACGCACGCCCTGATAAATCGGTCAAACGTGATGGCTGGGGGAGGTCCATATTCTGTGACTGGTCCTGATGCTATTCCATGTCATCGTTTTTTGGAGAAAATCCAAAACACCGGAAACTTGCCATATTTATGTTCAATCAGAGTGAAGATTGAATGAGAAAAGTTGTACCCAAAGCTTCGGAGAGCCTCAGTCATCTCGCGTCCATCTATTGACCCAGAGTGGTCTCGGTCGAAGTGACGAAAGACATTCTGCCAGTCAGCAATGTACTTCCATAAACCCGTAAACTCTGTTTAAATCCAGTCGTCAAATACATCAGACGTGTCGCTGAAGCCAAAAATGACGACCTTGGAATCCAATAGAGCCGTTGTGGTCCGTGTCCTGATATGCATATGAGATGGAGGTATCAATGATAGCAATATCATACAAATGTGGTCATCAACATTTTCAACGTATCCAGGTCGAATCCTGAGTAACGAAAGTTGACTTTATATCATGCAAAGACTTGAATTCTTACTGGTGCCATTTGCTACCGGACCGTTAATAAGGTGATATCAGCATGGGCGACGAATCTGAACGCAGAAAGAAGAACATGCCATTAAACAAAGCAGTCCGCAACTCATCTGGAGTTATGTAACCAGAGCGATCGGCATCCACAGCTGTAAACCAATGCCACACTTGCGGATCCGCGCCAGGCGGTGGAACTAGAGAACGGTGGATGGCTACTGTGTTTGTGAGAACTATGACCACTGGAACGTGAAGACGCCGAAGCTGAGAACTGGTGTCTGTGTTGACTCGAGGGATACATGACTAGTTCTCCGAACTGGTTGCTTTTGGCAGGACACTATTTATATTTCACTCTAATCTAATCATGGATTGGGCGTGGGAGACTGTCTTTTTTGCGAAAATGCTTCAGCGTAGCCCATAGTGGAACGGATGGTGCCCACTGCGCAGTGCGCAACCATACTAAGAAGAGTTCTAAAAGGGAACCGCAATGTGCGCGATTCAGATCATGTCGATATCATCAAAGGATCCTGCAGACGGATTTTCTTTGAGATATTTGATGTGTCTTTTGTAAGCACTTTCACATGATCCAGGATGTGAGCCTTGTTAAAAAGGGGCTGCCTTGGCATGTGGCGCATCGCCGATGCCACCCGCAGAAGAGCGTGGGCGCGTTGACAAAGCGTCATCTGGCACTATGTCTTGCACTCAAATAAGGGCCGTTATTTTCGATGTACAGTAGCTCAAGCGCTCAAGTTTCCAATACCCGAATACCAGACTGACCGCTATTCAGATTGGCGGGGTCGTACTGAAGAGCCCATTCATTGCAATTGCCGCTCATGAGAAGGAATTGGGGCTGCCCCCTAACTATCTCAATTGTCTCATGTATCGGGTCTACATGTTAGCGAAGCGCTAGTATCTAATCTGCACAAGTGTAGGACGTGGCCCACAGGGTGCCTGGCAGAAATTTGAACGCGGGGAAACAAATCTTCTGAAATTCTACGAGGCTTTCGGTCGTGAGCTATCCGATGCACAGCTTGGCAATGAATTGTATTCCAATGGCTAAGTAATGATTCGTGGTTGATCATGCTTTGACTTAGGTACGCGCATTATTGCAAACGAAAAGGCGTAGGTATATACATCAATACTGCCGTCGTTGGGGCGTGGAACTTACGAGGACAAAAGCTTGCCCGTTACTGCCCACGTCCCTAGTCGTTAACGGAAGAAAGGTGGCACTGTCAAATGATGCGCGTTCATTGTGCTCACCTGCAGCTTCAGCTCTTTGGTAGGATGATGAGAGAATCTCAGCAATACGACCCCTACATCCATGAAGCTATCATTAGTATCAGAGGTGATTGGGCACATTTTCATCTGGTCGGCTCGAATTGATTAAGAGTAAAGAGGCTGGCAAACACAAGCTAATTGCCTTGACAAACAACTTCTCCGGCATCGATGCACCTCCATCAGAGTTTACATTTCTCGGCTGGGATACAAGTGGGCCGGTACCCCAACAACTTAAAGAACTCTTTGATGATTTTTGTGATAGTAGTACTTTTGGAATGCGGTTAGTTTGTTGAGGTTTCCTCAATATATCCTAAAAATAATAATGGTTGCAGCAAACCTGAACCGCAGTTCTACCTACTTGCTTGCAGTAGGAATGGATTTAAGCCCGAAGAAGCTGTATTTCTCGATGATATAGGAATGTACGTGCAAATATCATACACATCTCGTTTGAACAATGAATGACAATCACAGAAACATCAAGGCAGCACAGAAACTTGGAATGAAGACTATTCGTGAGATAGGTCTGAATAGATTCTGACATCAAGATTGATATTCTTTCTAGGTGTATCGATTGGAGAAACGATTCAAGCCGTTGCAGAATTAGAATCTCTTCTGGGACTTAAACTCGCAAGCACAGGCTACTCGACAAAGCTTTAATAGGAGGATGGTCTAGCATGCTTTGTCTATCTTTGCAAGCGGTATCAGAACGGTTTATCGGATGCCGGCGTATTGTCTTTATAGTACTCTCCCAGCTTTACGAATTATTAGTGACTGGGAAAAGGTCGCTGCGAACGTAATCTTACAACAGGCAATTTTGACAGAAACTCCCGTTTGACTAAGGGAGTGACAGACAGGAACTATGTAATGTCAAATGGTCAATATTGCCGTGCCATACCCAATCAGTGCACCGAAACGAACGTACAAATAATGCAGTTGTGCCAACGCCAACGCCCCAGATGCCTGTAGTTGATAACCACCGTTTCGCTACCTTCATGAACAACAAATGATTCAATTTTTTGAAGCCCCGTCAGTCCAAGTAACGACACACCGTAGCGGTGGCATTGAACGGAGATTGGGTATGATAGACAAGCCGTGCCATGCTGCGAAGGTTGTGGTTGACGTGTCCCGGAACACGACGGAGCGTGAAGTGGAACCCGCCGGCAAATGCCGTATAACTACCCTGCCGACCGACGGCGCTAGTTGACGCGGCTTATCGTCCTACACAGCCTCGAGGCCTTGTCAGCGCCCACAGCATATGGCAAATCCCCGTCAACGTCGCAAGACTCGTTCCTCGTCGCACAGACCAGTTTCGTTATCGCTTCGCGCCAAAAAGAAACTGAAGAAAACACCTCGTAAGTGGCATCAGGTTTGACGCGTGACGATTGATATTTATGTCAACTTTGCATAGCAATACGGGGTCCTAAAGTACTTCAGGATGCCTGGGATAAGAAGAAAACAGTTAAGCAAAAGTAGGTTGTTTCTTTGCACCTTTGGCCATTCTCAGTTTGCTCCAGCTACGCTGCTCTTGGTCTCGTGCACACCCTCAATCCCACGGCGTCTGGTGGTGGAGAACTGTTGTCTACCAGAGTGACATCGTCTACACTTTTGGAATCGGATGACCCTGGTATCCCCGATGTTGGTGTTGCGATCCCACAGGGGTTCGGACGAATTACACGAGATGAAGCCGGGAATGTGGTGCAGATCACTCTAGCCTCAGAAGATACGGAAGGATTGTTCAAAGATAGCTCTGAAGTAATGAAAGAAACCGAAATCGGACAAAATGCCAAAGCAAAATGGGTTACAAATCTAGGGAAACATGGTGATGTGGCGTTACAAATAAGGAATAATGTCACAATAGAAGGTGCGTTCAGATTTTTGCATTATTCCGAAGGGGCATTTAGGGCATGCTGTCAACTGCGTGGCGTCTGGAGGCGCGAGCCCTGCAGGATGTTCGTAATTTCATTATACATGCGCTATTCCCACACTGCTTCCCGAGGCCATTAAAAATTGAAATGCGGTAGCTCATCGTCCGCTACGTGGGAGCGTCATTCCCTGTTCTGATTTGGAGCCGAATTTTCTATTGAACTAAAATATGATATAATGGTACACTTCGTTGTGCTAATTTCGATCAAATGGATAGCACTAGAAGACATATCTGCCGAGAACAAGAGGGCTGAAGCGCGACATGCATCGCAGGGGGAGATCAAGTATCTTGAACGACTGGTAGAGAAATATGGGAACGACGTTGGGCGAATGGCACGGGACAGAAAGCTGAACAGAGAGCAGAGAACGGCGGGGGAGCTGCGGCGAGGGTTGAAGAGATCGGGGATGCTGGCAGGGTAGGAGGCAATAATCACGTCACAGAGAGAAAGTTGGGTGGTGAACGAGATTAGGTTTGATTGGATGATAGAGTGTCGGGCTTGATGGGAAAACCCGGACGACTGACGTCAAGCATGCAGGAAGATCGTGATGGATGGCGACGGGATACTCCGTCCACCGCCACCGGATCTGGCTCCGGCGACTAATCCTCCAATGCTCGGTGCGCCTCGCAGATCTTCATCTCCCAGATCCTCTAATGTTCGTTGTATAAAGACATTTCTCTCGCTCTCTTTTCATCCATGTCTCCCCGTCCCGCCCATCCTCATTCCCGCAATAATCCGTATTCTCGCCGCTCTGGCTCGCAGCCAAAGTCTTCGCGCCAGCAATTCTCCGCTTGCGGCGCATGTCGTATGAGGCGGTTAGTATCCGTCCGTCCCCTTCCCCTTCTTCCTAATCTTCCACCAGTGTACGCTGCGACCTTAAGGACTTGCCACACTCCTCTGAACCTCGTCCGTGCTCAAATTGCCGGGAGCGAGGCTTGAACTGCATGTTTGTATTTTCCCATGTGCTTCTGTCATTTACTAAGCATCCACGTTGTAGTGATGAGTACGCCGACATGAAGACGGTTAAGCTCCTTAGGCGTGGCCGACGGTTACAGCAAGTCGAGCAAGTCAAAATTCCTTGACTGCCTCGTTCTTGAGAAATTTACCCCTAATTATTTAGAGCCGTCTATGGCAAAGCAAAAAGTGCCGACACCAGTGTTCTCGCCCCTCGGGTGTCGAGCCAAATCCCCATCCTTAGTCCTGACTTCTTTTCTTCGCCTTTCTGGACTTGGTTCTGTGTTCAACGTATGTTCTTCGGATTTTATAATGCCTCAGTCTTATAGTCGCACTATTTCTATCTATCATTAGGTCCGATTCTTGACCCTTTCGAGTTTCGCCAGAGATATGTCGCCCATATCGAGGGAACTCAGCCCCTTGGATACGAGGGCGGAATTCTAGCCATGCTACTGGTCCTTTGGGCCGCTACATTCGGGGTTGATGAGTTTGGGACTCTGATCAGAGATGATCGCGATGACAGCGCAACATCCCCCACATCAAGGGCAGGCCACACTTCACAAAAAACAAACTCCATTACCAAACCCGGAGAAAGTACCTTCAAACATGTCGGAAAGAGGAACCGGGAGAAGACAAGCTCTATGCTACGGGAAATATTGGAACTCATTGACTTCCATGGCGTAATGCGAAGACCGACATTTGACGGCGTCCGTATCTTACTCCTGACGTTGCCATTGATGGAGGGTACAGTTTCCCCCTTGCTTCGTCGGCCGTAATTTTTTTTACTAAAAAATAGTAGAGGTGCCCCATTTGGAAAGGATGGCTATGTACGAGGCGGCTCTTTCCCAAGCGCGAGCATTATGCGCTCCTATTCCCAAACATACACTGCCTTCTGCACTGCCACCTTTTTCGGCAGAAGAGAGCGTCCTACGCTCTCATATCTATTTGTACGCCCACACTCTGGAAGGGATTTCAACTGCCATCAAAGGAGGATACTTACTATAGTAAGTCTTTTGGTTGATTGCTAGTTCCTGAGTGAAACCACGTATCTGCCAGCCATAACGATGACGTGGATACTTTACGTCGAATGGTTTATATGTCGTCTGAGCATACATCTTTTGCCCATCATAATGTTGCACAGAGCGCTCCTGGCGACGTTATAAACGGCGGGTGCACGATTGCTATCCGAGACGCTCAACGTAGTCATCTGTCCGCTATGGCATTTCGCCTAAGTAATGTTTGTCGCAAGGTGCACGACGTTCTGACCGGCTCGAAGGCAGCACGCCGTGTTGAGGAACATAATTTGATAGACGTAACTGGGATGCGAGAGATCTGGCAAGAATTGGACCAATGTTGGAACGGATTCTCTGCCATGAAGAACGACAGTGCTATTGATTCAAGCAAAGGCAGCATCGACTGCTTCGTGGACGCATGGCTGGTGAGTTCCTTATTCGTTTATATCAAACACATCCTCATCCTCATCATAATTTGCCGCAGATATTCATTTTCGAATGTCGTGAGTTGCAAATAATCGATTGTAATCCCAACGACTGACGTTCAGAAGATAGTATTGTATTAGAACATCTGAAGCACTTTACTTCCGCTGAAGACAGCCCAGTCTTTTCACACGCAGCATCACCTCCAAGCTCGTCACCTTATCTATCACCGCATGAGTTCTATCTAGAAGCCAGAGCACGATGCATCCAGTTCCTACCCAATGTTCTGCGTGTTATCCGTCATCATCTCATGAAAACGACGAAGGGCGAAACCCTGAATCTATTTGCGTGGGATACAGGCCTCATTCGCGACGGTTGCTTCTTCGCTGCATTACTATCTATTAGCCTGCAAGAGGACTCTCACTGTATCGATGGTCACGGAATTAAAGTGGAAGAAAGTGATGATTTTATCACCCCCGAAGAAGGCGTACGTCTGTGTCTGTCCGCTTTGGCGGAGATGCGTTGGGTTTTCTCAAAGTCCGATGAACGGATAGAAACAATCCACGCAGCGGTAAAAAACATGAATGAAAAACGTGCAAATATTTTATCAAAAGGCCCATCTCAATCGGCGCCATCAAGCGCGCTTCAGCGACCGTCTATGGACAATAACCATTGTCCCCCGTACTCCGAAAATTTTGCACATGGTTTTGACGCTGAAGTTGTGATAGAACGCCGACGAAGTCTGTCAATCACCATGATACGCCCGACTCGTCGACGTGCAGAATCGGCACCTGATATCGCGTGCAACACGGCTGATACTCGGATCAATGATTGGCCAACATATACGCCGCCTACTACTGCCAGTACTGCCTACAACAGCTCATCTCCTGCGACTCGCGCTATGGCGAGCCCAGATTCATACAAGAGCGGTCATGATGACTCCATTTTTTGTTATGTTCCAGAAGCTCTTGATCACTTTGCTTACCCAGGTTTCGTTCCTTCGAGCAACATCCCCGCTGCACAAGCCTTATACCATCACCGAAATGCCTTCCTTGATACGCGAGACGTTCAGGATGTATCAGATAGTCTTAGCCCCTGTGCTTTTGCGTCCACAGAAAGTTCACTACAACTTACATCCGACATTGATAGCTATGTGAACGATTTTTATACCTGATTGTGCCATTTGATGTTGTTATGCAGACCACTGAGGCCACTGTAATATTACCGTAACACGTATCGTCCAAATTATTAGAATATATGTCAACATCACACCAGCACATGGTGGAGCTTCACAAGGAAGGGTGATTTTGAACTAGAAGCGGATGAGAAATCATGGTGCAGCAGAGCCCTTGGACATATGGGGAATAACCGTTCGTGTCACATGCGGGACCCGCAATCGTTCATTTCAGGGTTCCCTGACGGGCCATGGGGTCAGCATAACTGGCACAGCTCAAGCGCTCAACACTGAATATTTAAGTAACGAATTCAAGTTGCGTTCGTGTCCGCGCTACAAAGAGTCGAAAAAAGCTCCAACATACTATGAACGTGTTTGGTTACCCTTTAGATTCTAGAAAGCGTGTGAGTTCCACTTTACGAATGGATGAAAGTGCTTCTTTAATCGTATACAAATTAATTTAAGTGTGGATCTTGAACCGTTCCCGGAATGGAATCAGGTGCTGACGGCCGGGTGACGAAACCTTGCACCGGTATAAGGAACACGATCTCAGGCTGATGGATACCTCAAGTCAAATGAAACCTTTTTGACAGCGTTCAATGTGGAAGTGGGAATGAGAGACAAAGATGCATCTCACAGTCTCAACACGAGTCGGAGTTTCGGAGAGTTCACCGTCGTTTCTCCTTCCCCAAAACGGGCCGGCGTACATAGAGTATTCCACCAGACATTTCATGGGATAGTTTGTGGCGCTGACAGGATGCATGGAGTTTTCTGTTGTATGACCGCAAGGGGTTAGACCTGAAGTATAAAGTGGCCTTGCCCAAGTGGTGAGGTATTTCTCACTGCATAAGCGACAGTCTCGAAATCTTGAGCGTGGTGTGAATGGCGCAGGGCGGGATAAGCATCTGACGTTTGGAAGCGAATAGGGAGCCTAGACTCTTGCGCCACACTTATGAGACAGATTAGATTAGATTTAGCAAAAATAACGCTGTGTGAAAAAGCCGTCGCTGCGGGATTATTACGAACCTTCTCCGCAGCGATAACATGTTTTGTGGGTCTAACCCTTTTCATATTGTCCGGACGCTGATTGACGTGCAACAGTGTTCATACCTATCATTGGTGAGAGTTTCTGGAACTTGAAATGTGCGGACCGAAACCTCAGCTCACGTCATAGTTGGATGTCCAACAAGATATAAAGCTTATGATGGTCAGCAACTAGCACGCGTATGTCCTCATTGCCACAATGGTCAGTCTATCCATTTGATGCGGGTGCCAATGTGCTCATGACTTGTGAACATCAAAGCATCGTTGATCTGCGCTAAAAGGACGACATGGTTTGAGTTATTCTTCATTCCTGTTGTGCCTATATCTAGAAAACGCGTCTGGATGTGCCACATCTGTCGTTGGAATGCACCACTGGTCGAGGGGTTAGTCAAATAGCCAATCTTTTCATTTATCCTCATATCGTTGCAGTCAGGACTTTCCGGCGGCTTACAGTGGGCATCAAGACTACCCTATTTCAGGTCAAGACTGGCAACCAGCGCCAAGTTATCAGCCTTACGACTCGCCTCCCAAACGTAACTAGTGTGAACCTACGTGTGTCTAATCTTTTGATATTTTGCTCCTCATATTCAGATGTGTAGTGTGTAGTGTACTTTATGCATGTTCTTGTAGTCAATGATTAGTTTATGTCCGGGAGTAGCCGAGCACGTGGCATTCTGCACGGCCACCGCTGCAGCTGTTGACGCAACCCTCTTCCTCTCCCAGCTGCCTTTGTTGTAGAACACTCCCACTCCAACCCTTCCCCGCTTCCTTTAGCATGCATACCAGCGAGTACGACTACCTTTTTAAGCTCCTTCTCATCGGTGACTCGGGAGTTGGCAAGGTTCGTTTCTGCGGTCGCTTTATGCCTAAAGCTCCAGTTAGTAACTGGTGTCATTTCTACAGTCTTGCCTCCTTCTCCGTTTTGCAGATGACACATACACTGAGAGTTACATCAGCACCATTGGGGTCGACTTCAAGATTCGTACAATTGAGTTAGAGGGCAAGACAGTAAAGTTACAAATTGTAGGCATTTATTTTACTCTCTATGTGGCATTTGCCACAAGGCATGAGGCAAATTCCGGCGTACCGCCACTGTATTTCTTTCTGTATCTTGGTCAGGGTACTGACCTGTTATTTCACAGTGGGACACTGCAGGTAGCGGCGCGCAGTTCTTTGCTTTATAGGTGACTGAAATGTTTGTGAAAGGTCAGGAACGGTTCAGAACCATCACGTCATCGTACTACCGCGGAGCCCATGGAATCATTGTCGTATACGATGTCACAGATAATGGTGGGTTTGAACTAGATTTTACGAGACCGAATTGACATAGACATCGACAGACACGTTTACCAATGTCAAACAATGGCTGCAGGAGATTGATAGATATGCGTCCGAAGGCGTCAACAAGTTACTCGTCGGTAACAAGTCTGATCTCACGAACAAGAAAGTTGTAGAGTACAGTGTTGCCAAGGTACGCCAATGTGGTTATTGATGTCTATGTTTGCTTTAATGCGCACTGTTAGGAATTTGCGGATCAGCTTAGCATCCCATTCCTCGAGACATCAGCAAAGAATGCTACGAATGTTGAACAAGCGTTCCTGACCATGGCTAAGCAGATTAAAGACAGGTATGTCAAACCTGTTTACTGACTGGTCAGCTCACGTCATCTTTTAATCCAGGATGGGTACTACAGGATCGACGGGGGCTGCAAAGTCGTCAACTGTCACGCCTGGTCAGGCCGTACAGTCACAGCAGTCTGGAGGCTGCTGCTGAAAGTGCAGTTGCGGTGTTTGTCTTGCTGTGTTCCTCAGCAAGCGTAGTGTTTCTTTCCTCTCCTTATTCAATCCTTGTTACACGATGGACATGACTTACTGTCAGTATACTCATCTTGGTGACTTTTCCTTTACGTTCCCTTCCTAGTCGCTTCGGAGCTTCTTGTTGAGTAGCTCTGGGAAATATAGGATTTAGTTCTATGAATATAGTACATTCCTGATACCTGTCGTCTTGGGATTAGTCCCTTGTAAGCTGGACTATCAATTTTTAAATTGACATGTATCGAATATTCCAGGATCACCCTGATGAGGATGTCTGCTTTGTCCTTTCATCTAGAAGCAGCATATGGAAGTGATCAAGACCGTACAAAATACAGGGCGAAACTAGATTGAGAATGCGCTACGTTTGGATCGCGATCGGACATACACTTTGGTCGGTATTGACTTGCAGTGGACGGGACCTAGAGCGAAGCTTCTAGCGAGTGACTGAATTGATCAGTGCTCATAGATGGCACATGATGATCCCTGAACGCATGATTGTGTTCCTAACAGGAGTCTTTCGAATGGAAAGAAGGGCTGCCACAGGCGTATTTACTGACCATCGTGGATGATAGCCAGAGTGAAAATACCGTACAGAGAGATATGGAGCGGTCTTTTGGGTCTGTGTCTGGGAAGGAAGCTCAGCTGATGGTGCCGCATCACTCGCGGCGCTTCATTTAGCCTCTGTTCATGTTCAAATCCCTGCCTCGGCTGTCTGCAACTGCTCCCGCTCAACGTTCGGTGCAGCATCCGTACTTCGTCCCGCGCAATACACGGGGTAACCTTCCTGTCTATACTGACATCCGGAATGCTGGCACACGCCACCTCATTCATATTCGCAATGTCGATGGCAACGCAAATGTACGTCGTGAGATTTCGGACCTCCGCCTGCCCGTCTCATGTGATCACACCAGCTGCTTGCAAATGATTTGACCGATTCCCTTTTTGTAAGAGAATCAGCTGAGGCTCAGCGAATGAAAATTGAAGTTTTGCGGGGAAAGACGCTCGTGATTACGGGAGGTCATTGGAAAACCCGCATTGTGGAGTGGCTCAAGGCTAAAGGATTTTGAGGGCGGGGCTACTTAAGTAGAGGCAAACACGCGTACAAATACTATTTGTCGCTCGCATCGCTGGTTTTGCAATTCAAAACGTAGATTATGTCGGCCACACCCTCCATCCAGACTCCTCCCCTTCCCCAGGGCGTCGGTGCTGCCGCCCTGCCCACTACTGCTCCCGTACGCTCCCAGCGCGATGGTGCCAACACTCTGGCCACCTTCGGGGCAAGTTTACGTCCCTTTGATCGTGCCTATCTGCTCACCCTTCCTAGGTTAAATCGGGCCTAGCCCAGATGCTAAAAGTAGGAGGCTGTCTGACTTGACCGTCGCTAGACTCATCTTCCATGCAACGCTAAAGGGAGGCGTCATCATGGATGTCACCAACGCAGCACAGGTCTGCACTCTCTTATCACAGATCTAGCATGAAATCTAACATGATGCTTCTTATCGAGGCCCGCATTGCCGAGGAAGCGGGTGCATGTGCGGTTATGGCACTCGAACGAGTCCCTGCAGACATCAGGGCACAAGGTGAATAAACATTTTGGTAGTCTTTAAATTTACCGCTCACCACGGCCTCGTAGGGGGTGTCGCTAGAATGGTAAGTTTCATCGTAGACATTGGACACGTCAATCAAGGTTACGCCCAGAGTGACCCTCGATTGATCAAAGAAATCATCGAAGCTGTCACCATTCCTGTCATGGCTAAAGTTCGTATTGGCCACTTCGTCGAAGCACAGGTGTGTAATCTTTTTGTTCTCTCACTGGCATTTCACGCACGAGTATGCCGTGATAGATCCTGCAATCGGTTGGGGTGGACTACATTGATGAATCCGAAGTTCTCACACCTGCTGATGAAGAGCATCACATCCACAAGCATAACTTCAAAGCGCCTTTTGTGTGTGGTGCTCGCAATCTTGGTGAAGCGTTGCGTCGTATATCAGAGGGTGCAGCCTTTATCCGCACAAAGGGGGAGGCGGGTACTGGGAATGTGGTAGAAGCTGTTCGTCATGCGCGTGCTGTGACAAGCGAAATCCGAAAAGCAAGCGTCATGAATGAGGAAGAACTTTATGCCTTTGCCAAAGAAATACAAGCGCCATTCCACTTGCTCAAGGAAACTGCTAGACTCAAAAAGTTACCAGTCGTAAACTTTGCCGCAGGCGGCATCGCCACACCTGGTATGCTATCATCGAACCTCTGGTTTTCTCATCTCATGTGGCCCAGCCGACGCTGCTCTCATGATGCAGCTCGGGTGCGACGGAGGTGAGAAGACAATGCTTATCATGTAAACAAATTTACGAGAGATCTCAGTATTTGTTGGCTCCGGAATCTTCAACGTATGAATACGGTTTTATCTAAAATTTTCCCATGTTCTCTCATTGCTTCTAGTCCGGCGACCCTGCGAAGAGAGCTCGTGCCATTGTGCAAGCTGTACGTCGTCAACACGTCAATACTTGGCACATGATAATCTATTTCAGGTGACACACTACAATAACCCGAAAATTTTAGGAGAGGTAGCCGCGTTATCCATATTTGGCTAGCATGCATCGTTTGTTGACGTACGCTAAGATTTCCGAGGACCTGGGACCCGCCATGGTCGGTCTTACCATGTGAGCAAATTTATCAAAAATAGGTAATGGCATTAAATACGTTTTCATCTAGCGATGAGAGTCTCAAGGGAGGCCGTTTGGCAAAGAGAGGATGGTGAAAACGATGGAGAATGGAAAATATCATTATCAAGTAATAACAGTAGAATTGGCAATGACGTCATATTGCTGTTCATGCAAGTGTACATACGATATTATGGCAGGGAGCCGAGGCGAACTTACATAGAGCAAACCGTTGCCGACATACCCGACATGATCATTCATACCTTGTACATACATACAGGAATGATCAGGACACTGGTGAGTCAATGGGAATGCCCAGTGTTCCGGCACGCGCTTTCTCCAGATGATTATCAGCAACTTTACGACGCGCTTCTGCCGCACGTAAATCAAGTGTCGCCATATCCAACTCATGAAGCGCCCGCTTCGCGTTTTTTGCCAATTGAACATATTCCGCGGCAAGATTTGCGCGGTGACTTTCTAGCCGGGCAATCTTTCCACAAGAGTGAGTAAGCCTTGTTGGATAATACATATCCACTTTACCTCTGCGTCCAGCGATGCTGTTATAAGTGTTCTGTTGCTCTTTTTTGCATGTGGCTCGATTAATGTTTCGTGAGGACCATGGCCAGTTCGCGAATAAGAAGACATTCCAGGCGGTGGAGGACGACGTCCGCCATGTAAACCCGAGGAATGAGACGGCGGAGTCGCTCCGGGTGCAGAGGAAAGCTTAGGAATGTTGCGAGGGCCCCTTGGAGGTGATTTAGATGCACGCCTCACGGGTAGTCCGTCACGTGTTGACTGGTTGCCCATTTGGCGCGGTTGTCGAGGCGGCGACGGACTGCGTGCTCGCATTCTTACATCTACCTCTTGAAGTCCCCGTTTGGGACTAGATTGAGGTTCAATGTCATTCTCTGAGTGTCGTGGAGATCGCTGAGCTACAGTCGGAGAAGGCTTCTGTTCCGGCTTTATGCCTGAAGCAGTGTCCTTTGGGCGAGGGACACGATCAGAAGTTGACTGGCTTGGTCCATTCTGATTCGCGGGTGGTTCAAGAGATGGCTTTTTCTCTGCTGGCTTCAGATTCGGTACAGTCGGTGGTCCGTTTTCTGGAGCTTTACGTGCGGATCGACTATGGCTTCTGCTTCGCGACACTCTCCTCCTGGAAGGAGAGGTTGTAGCAATTGGGTACCTGACATTACCTTGATCCTTATAGCGGTCGTTTAAAGATTCCCTGGAATGGTTGCGCCTTCTTCGTTCCGGAGTCCTAGAGCGAGAGCGCGACCTCCGAGGCCGTGGAGAACCTGAGAGCCGGCTACGGTTAATTGTGTATGTGCGTGCATCCCTACAATATGGACGTACGCGGCGAGCGTGGACTTTGACCATTGTATCTAGGCCGCCTAAGTGGAGGGGGAGACCTAGAATGCCTGGGTCGTCGTGATGGAGAATAAGGCCTTCTGGTTCGCGGGGACCTAGAGCGATAGCGATCTGGAACCTCAATCATTCTACTGTGCAATAATTGGGAGAGCAGACGAACCTGACCGACGTGGTGAAGGAGGCCGGCGATGTCGCCTATCGTCATAGGCAATGTAGGTATCATCTCGCCTTCTGTCGTATCTACGGTCTCTGTCTTCCTCTCTTCCTCTTGGACCACGGTCCCACGTTCTTCTGTCCCAGTCTCTGTCTCGCCTGTCTGTATACCTATTTTCGTCATAATTGGCTATATATGTGTCCATGGGCCTGGGGCGGTAAGTCCTGTCATCTTGTGATAAATGGCGTGAAGAGCGTTCGTCGAAATGGCGGCGTCTGTCCTCATCGTCCTTTGCAGGGGGCGGAGGGGAGGAGACGGGCTTTGGAGGAAGGCTGGCCATGAGCACAAAGCAGGACAAACAAAGATCATGGCGTCGCTCTACCCGCTCGCCTCCCTTGCACAGATCGAGAAATCACCGTCGCAAGAGGACGGAATTCCCCGAGACGTCGAGGAGGATCTCAGGGCGTATGGCTGCAAGCTGATCCACCAGGCTGGAATACTCTTGAAACAGTCTGTGCATTGCGCCTCGCCTCGTATCATGTATTCATCGTGTCTGTAGGAAGCAGGTCGCTGTGGCCACCGCACAGATTCTGTTCCAACGATTCTGGTTCGTCACTTCCATGAAGCAGTTCGGAGTGGGGGTAAGAATGGGAACTGTCTACGCAATGGCTGTACTAAGAACTTGACAGGACATTGGCATGGGGGCATTATATTTAGCGTCCAAGTTGGAAGAATGCCCGCTGCGGATGCGCGACCTGATCAACGTCTACGATCTCCTTCTGCAGCGGGCCAACCACCAGCTGAGTTCGAAGAGTGACGAGGAGTTTGTGTACAGTCCCATGTCCTACTTTGGGACGGCGTTTTACGATCTGAAGGACGCGCTTGTTGTGGCGGAGATGCAGATTCTGAAGCGGCTGGGATTCAACGTGCAAGTTGTTCTGCCGTATGGGACGCTGATCAACTATCTGCGGGTGCTGGGGCTGATCAACCGGGAGGAGACATGCCGACAGGCATGGGGCTACCTGAACGACGCGCTGCAGACGGCAGTGTACGTGGAGTACCAGATCCCGACGATAGTGAGCGCTGCGATTGAGCTGACAGTGCGAGGGGAGGGAATTGGGCTGCCTGGGGGGTGGTGGGAGCTATTTGACGCGGCCTGGGATGACATTTGGACCGTATGCGGGCACATTATGCGGCTCTACCGCAGGCGAGATGCGGCGGCGAGGCGGGAGACCATGGCTCTGGTCTCCAAACACGCCGTCCGTCGCCGGTTTCCCGCCGGCAACGCTTGACCCGGGCGGCCTCGTGCGCCGTGCGCCGCCGCATTCCCACACTGGCCATGCTTGACCTTTGCTCCATCTCCCATTCAGGCGGCCTCGTCCTCTGGTCTCGTCCTTTCACTCCTCAAGCCGCCACTCTCGCCGCTTCTCCAGACTCTCCAATCAACGCTCTTGTACGCGATGCCCTCGTCGACCGCCGCAACAATGCCGACAAATACGAGCGAGATGGCTATGCTGTCCGCTGGTCCTTTGTCAACGACCTCGAGCTCATCTTCGTAGTATGTCCTAGCCCTGTACTCCCCGTTTCATGTACAACCCCTCCCAGGTTGCATACCAGCGTATCCTTCAGCTTACCTATGTCGATGAGCTTTTGAGCGCAATGAAGGCCCTCTTTGTCAAACAGTTTGAGCCCTTTCTCACCGCTTTCGTCGCATCTCTCCACGCCCTTGCAGCAAAGCCAGCCGTGCATCCCATCACTTGGAACTTTGCCCAAGCTCTGGACGGTTGGGATTCCTTGTTTGATGCCCTTTTGAAAAGCCTGGAACAGAAAGCAGCACAGGTCCGTAGCCAGTTTTTCCTTCCGTTACCATCAATCTGACAGCTCCACAGGACCGCAAAGCACGCTTGCGTGCACCGCAGCGTACACCGATCGAGACTCCATCACCTCCATCCGACGATCAGAGCACTGGTAAGCGACCATCTCCTGCCGGAGGCACTGACGAGAACCTCTTGTGTCAGAGCCAACGCTGAATCCGGACCTGCCTGGAGACGAGCAACAGATCGCCCGCAAAGTGGAAGCACTCAAAAACAGGCTCCGTGGTCAAGGCCGACGGAGGGGAAGGGGAGGTAGGACGGAGACTGGTAGCGGGAGAGATAGCATTCCCAACTCAGAGTGAGCTGTTGATGCGGGATCGGGTATGCACTTTTTTTTTATTCAAGTGTCCGACCAGCTCCGAATCCACCCCAAAACGAAAGTCAACAGCAAAGTCACAGAGAAAGTGGGGAGACCAGCCACCTTCAGAAACAGAAATGGCGTCTCTCGATTTCAGCGTAGACAAACCCATCTCTGACTGCAACGATTTGCACCCCCAGGACATTCAAGCCCTGCTCAACCAGTCTTCATTTGGCACAAGAACGCGCGATGGACTTTATGAAGTGAAGGACTGGGAATTTGGCAAGGAAAAACAGACCAGCCAAATCATCCAGGCCTTGACTGCAGCGGAATCGGACAAGACCGCCACCAGTTCGCTCGGTGCACTGGGATCTATCTTTGCGCGGCTGACCGGTTCCAAAATCTTAACAGACAAGGATTTGCGGCCAGTATTGGAAGGGATGAAACAGCACCTTATGAAGAAAAATGTTGCAAGGGAGATAGCCGAGAAGGTTTGTGAGGGCGTTGGTAAAAGCATGGTTGGTAAAAAGGTTGGAGGCTTCCAAAGTGATTGATCTCTCCTTGTCCCACCTCGCGTTGCTGACATCTCTCTAGCCACCAATGCTGCTGTCCGATTGGCATTATCAAGTTCTTTGACTCAGATACTCACGCCCAAGACGTCAACTGATCTGTTATTATCAATCCGAACAAAGCTATCGTCCCCGCTTCCATCCACACAACAGAGGCTGCCCTATAGCATCGCATTCGTAGGCGTCAACGGCGTCGGAAAGAGTACAAATTTGTCAAAAGTCTGTTTTTGGCTTATCCAGAATGGTCTTCGTGTCCTCATCGCCGCTTGTGACACGTTCCGGTAATTTCAACCTGCGTCTTGATGTACGCGGATTGATTATCCTATTACGTAGGAGCGGTGCCGTTGAACAGCTCCGAGTACACGTTCGGAACTTGAGCATGTTGGGTGTAAATGGAGCGACCGACAGCAAAGGACGCGTCGAGCTGTTTGAGCGTGGCTACGGCAAAGACGCTGCAGGCATTGGTAAAGAGGCTGTTGCATACGGTAATAACTTCCTTCTGGGGTGCACTGCTCCCATCTGATAGCCAATTTAGCTGCGCAGAATGACTTTGACGTTGTGTTGATTGACACCGCTGGACGAATGCAAGATAACGAGGTAACACTGCACCGCCTATCGCCATGTTTGAGTGACTGATTTGCTTCATGTTCATAGCCTCTGATGCGTGCTTTGGCTAAAGTGAGTTTTTTTTTTATTACCTTTGACCGGTTAGGTGACGGATCATTGATTCCGCCTAGTTGGTGGCCGTTAATACCCCAGACAAGATTATCTTTGTCGGAGAAGCCTTGGTCGGAAATGAGGCTGTCGATCAGTTGCAGAAATTCGATCGCGCCCTTCGCGACTTTTCCTCAGCTACTGGTATCGGCAAGGAACGCGGTATTGACGGCATGCTGGTGACCAAGTGGGACACGGTTGACGACAAGGTCGGCGCAGCTCTTTCCATGACATATGTCACAGGGCAACCCATCATTTTTGTCGGATGCGGCCAGGTACGTCGTTCTGTTTGCTGGCTTTGATTGCGCCTTCCAACTTTTCTATAGACATATACCGATTTGAGACAACTCAGGGTGGCGAATGTTGTTCAGGCCATTCTGAGTGACTAGGGGGAGTGCTAGAAACATATTGTACAGATAAATATACAACAAAGCACAAATAACACGAGGCATATAACGTGATGGCTAGGTAGATGATGTCTGTTGCTTTTCGTAAAATGGATTGTTCTGGCGTGGCCCCTCGGCGTATACGGGCAGTCCATCGTCATGTCCTGACGGCACTAGCTGGAATGCAGAGGTCGACTGTCGGGGGACGAGGAATTCGGCGGACGGCGGTGTCCGTTTATTGCGACGATGGCGCAAGAACAAGAAGGCCAGCAATATGACAATGAGCGAGGCGGCTATGGCGCCCAATACGCTGCCCACGATGATGCCTGTTGCATTTGAATCCGCAGGCCTAGTTACACTGCTTTTTGGAGTGAAGGCGGAAGAAGGGTAAGAGGAAGTGGATGAGGCGGCAGTGGTAAAATGAACATTGGTAGTAGGGGACCACGTTTGGGTGGCGGGTGCGGCAGGGGTTGTCCAGGCGATGGTATGGAGATCTGCCATTGTGGCCAAGGAAGAGAAGGGGCATTACAGAAGGCAAGGCAGACATCAGGCGAGCTGTGCTGGCGTTATGGCTGCTGTTCTCCGGCGCTTCAGACAAATGAAGGTCGTCCCTGTTCCCGTTCGCCAGGACAACTACTCTTACCTCCTCATCGACGACGCAACAAAGGACGCTGCTGCTGTCGACCCGTACGACGTTCCCAAGATACAAGCAGCCGCCCTTCGCCTTGGTGCCCGCATCGTCGCCAACATCACCACCCACCACCACTTTGACCACAGCGGCGGCAACAAGGTATCGCTCTACTGCTCTCCTGCCCAGTTACATACCTGATGTCCCGCTTCGACAGGAATTTGTACGTTATGGCCGTGGTACATTTCATGAATATTTCACAGAGTAATCCCAGGCGCTCAAACATCCCTCTGCCCCTATCTACGGCGGAAGTGACAAAATCCCTGGATTGACGAAACTCGTCAAGGACAAGGATGAATTCACCATCGGCCGCAACATCCGCATCAGGTCAGCACCACCACACAGTCCTTTGGGTTTGCCTGACGAGTCATCCAGGTGTTTAGCAACTCCTTGCCACACGCAGGATTCCATCTGCTACCATTTCACCGACAGCGCCGATTCCTCATATCCAGGCGGCGTCTTCACTGGCGACACGTTGTTCATCGGAGGATGCGGTCGTTTCTTCGAAGGGACCGGCGAAGAAATGCACGAAGCTCTTGGTTATCTCGCCACACTTCCCGACAAGACAATCGTGTACAACGGCCACGAGTATACAGCGGGGAATGCGGCTTTCGCCATGTCTGTCGACCCTGGTAACCCAGACGTTGGCAGGCTGGCAGCCCTAGCAAAGGAGAATATAGTCACGACCGGTTTAACGACGATCGGAGACGAGAAACAATGGAATGTGTTCATGCATCTAATCAGTGAGGCAGTAAGGTCAGCATCAAATGCTTCTCGTCCAGGCTATCGTTCATCTGTCTTTAGGGAAGCGACTAGCGCTGAAGCAGGCACGTCTCAAGGTCAAATCATGGATATGCTCCGCGAACTGAAAAATAACTTTCGCGGATAATCTGCATGTGAAATATTTTCGTGCAAGGAGC
Source organism: Amanita exitialis (assembly GCA_023014455.1). Taxonomy (NCBI): domain Eukaryota; kingdom Fungi; phylum Basidiomycota; class Agaricomycetes; order Agaricales; family Amanitaceae; genus Amanita; species Amanita exitialis. Next base: position 2,359,058 of record JAEBUR010000001.1, read on the forward strand.
ATTCTGTAGCTAGGGCATTTAATTCTAATTTCATGCCATTCCAATCAATTTGAGAACTGCTGTTCGGGCATACGGTATGTAGGATAGTGTGTACCATGTATAAGCCAAGTATTCGAGGATGACGAAAACTGGAATGTGTGAGCCACGCAATGGATCATCTGTAATGCTCGAGACTTACTGAGACAGAGGACCTAGTCCAACAAGCGTCAAATTCGTATCTCAGAGTGAAGAAGGACAGGACACTTACATCGCTATTGACGACAAATGCAAAGATGAAGACAAGAATGATGGAGGCAACCAGCACGATGGTTGCCACGACCCGGACAGGCTTCCACATCTGCGAGATGCCTGAGTATCATACCCCTCAAAAAAAAAAAAAAAAAAAGATCCAATACCAATTTCAACTGCCTCAAAAACTGTATCGACAGTTAGCGCCGGACACGTTTTACACGAGCGATAGCGACGTACGCCAATGACGAAACCCGTTCCGACCAAGCTGACGATAGTCCCAAGCACGAACAGTACTTTAGCTTGATAAGCATGTCGCTCAAAACCCATGGATTGTCGTAGCACTCACCGGCGAAAAGGGCCACCTGACCCAAGAATAACACGATGCTCCCCAGTAAACTCAGGACAAATCCGATGGCAAGACTTTGCAAGTCATACAGAGGATCGAGGGTGAACAAGAAAACATGTCGAGTGGCATCTACTTACCATGACAAGAAACCGTACAGTCGTGCTTTCTTTGATAGCCCGAGAAATTTGAACGCAGGTTCCCCTTCAAAGAACTGCGAGTCGGGTATTACATTGCCAACGCTTTCGAGATTCACCCATCCACGGTTCGACATGGCAGTTGTGCGTAAATTTGAAAGGGCAGTCAACAAATGCTGTGCCTGCAGCAGTCGTCTTCACTTGCGACTGCGGCGTTTCGTAAAAATTTGTCTTCTATTAATTTGCTCGAGTTTACACAGTAATAACTCAAATTTGGCGCCGAACACAGGAATAGAAACCAAAGCAATTCGTAGACAAGATCATAACAACATTATCGCAAAAACATCAAAAAATGCAAATCCAAACATTAATCTTTTCAAGCCTAGACGACAATTTTGCGCCTCAAAGTCTCTTGAATGTCAGTGATGGTTCGTCCAGTCTCAACAGTCGTTGCTCCGCCAGGGAGAATCGTGATACGTTGCTTTGTCGTGTTCAACAATTGTTGAACGTTGGGAATGACTCGGGGAATGAAGTCGGAAATTAGTTTGTCCTGTAATTTGTGTCAGTTCGCGTATCAACATCATCCATCGGTACAAACCTCAGGACGGAGAAGAGCGACGGAACGTTGCAACCACCATAGCGAGGTCTTGAATTGTTCGTCACTAGGCGATGAGTCTCCGACCATGGCAGACAACTGTAATGAACATGTCAAGTCAAGTGACATCGCATATGATGTACACCACTTACACGGTGGATCAAAGTCAAAATGACGGCTTGCGAAACTAGGCTCGGTCCATTGAGGGGCATGATCACTTCAGGATTTGTATGTGACAGTAAATCGCGCAGCTTCATGGCATCCTGGCTTTGTAAGACATTAAGATACACTTCATCCCACTGGTCGCTTTTAACAGGAGGAGAGCGATCTTGGATTATTGGCTGCGGAGGCGGTGGAGGCGGTGGCGGCTGGGGAATGGTTGTAGGATGAGAAGCTTGAGGGGCAGCAATTCCGGAAGGGAACCAGGAGGTATGCATAACTGGCTGCTGCTGAGGTTGTTGAGGATACTTGGCATAGGGTGCGCCCGTCGTCAGATTTGGCTGTCGTAGATGCTGTTGACCCAAGTTGGACTGCATCTGAGGGACGGCTGGGCCAGGGGAGTTGTGCGTTTGTTGAGAGTGAAGGCCACCAGAGTTCATGCTCAAATACTTGACTTGATCTGACAGAGTCCGTACTGTATGTTCCAGATCTCGGATAGACGCCTGTGACAATATTTGTCAATCCCCATGCCATGAGCAATGATGGAATCCAACCTCATGACTCCGCGACAGCTCAGAGTGCCATGCGGTCAAGTCAGTCTTGACGCTGTGCAGTTCAGCCCGCATTTCTCGTAACAATTCCTGATGGATGGCAGAAGATTGTTGGGAGTACACGGGTATAAACGTCTTTGCAATGGCTTCCTTGACATGTCGCTCAATAAGAGGGGACATTGTTGAGGACAAATTATGTGCGAAATGACCAGAAAAATCAGATCGCAAAAGAAGCTTCTCTATCTCCAATAGTAACGTCTTCAAATAAAGATGAGCAGGTGAATCCACATGCATCAGGGACACGAACCTGATTTACCATATCCATCAAACCGCGTCCGATTTGGTCATTGAGAGCTGCTTTGACTTCATTTTTAGTTATTGTTTCCAAAGCAGGTAGCACGGAATTTTGGACTTCATTTTTGACAGCCATTTCAACCACACGAGTGGTGTTGCGTGTTAGCTCAGTTGAAATCAGTTTGAGAATCTTTTCCTGCCGAGTGAAATCCTCCGCTTGCTCATGAGCACGCGCGTCTTCAAATCGTTGATCTGGGGACGACTGAGCGAGATGCGGCCATGACGAAACGGACTTACGTTGCTTGTCCATCTCCTTATTAAGGAGACGACTGATACGGTTATGTAGATTCTCTTCTGTCTTTTTTATTTCTCGCGTGAGCATCTGGCCTAGATTAGGTTCGTTACTGATAGACGTGTCGGCTTTGATCGCCTTTTCTTTCTCCCTGCCACTCTCTTCCTTCTGGTTCCAATTAACATTCTTGCCCTTGGGGCCCCTGCCCTTGTGGTCGCCTGCACGGCCGTCATCCCGATTATAGTCATTCTCCACTTCCTCGGACGGTGATACCCTCCCGCGCGGCGAAATGTTGACAGAAGTAGGCTGCACTTGGGACAAACGCGACGATTTCATATCCGGAGCAGCAACTTGTACTGCAGGCTCAGGTGCAGGATAAGGGAGCTTAGATACCGTTGTTCCCAGTGCTGCATCAAACCACTCCTTGCGAATGAGAATTTGATCAACGCCAACATTGTGCACGGAGAAGGCTACCAGCGCCAATTCACCAGGAGGAACTTTCGCAGCTATGCAGGCTGCGTGTGCCTCGTCACCGTGAGGGTCGGCATCTGCAGTCAAAATGACAAAGTGGATCGTGGGTTTGGGTCCTACGAATTCAGCGATTTGATCAAAGTAGTATCCTGTGACCATCTTCATGGCCCGACGCTGAAGGATCGATATTCAACTTGAACGCAATCATACTCTCACGCCGACAATTGGCCACCCAAAGCGTCTGAATGCGAGGATCATAGCTGACATGACCGAACATGTCGGGATCTTCATGGCTGCCATTGATAAACTTGGCAGTTGCAAGGACACTCTTTGTCGTTGCCGACAGCAGCTGGAATATGGTACCGTTCTTGCGACCTACAACGATACCTCCATCCACAAAGGTCAAGGACGAAGGCTTGTCCTCCCCGCGAATTTTGTGCGTCGTGTATGGCAGTCTGTCATGAATATTCCACGTGGTCAACGAAGAATCTTCGGAAATGGTTGCCAAGGCATAATTGAGTACGTCGAAATCAAATGCTACCAGAGGCTGTAAGCAACATCAGGGCAGAGACAACGCATAGCGAATACACAAACGAACAGATGGAATGGTGAACATTTGACCAAGGATATGCAATTCGGCATGCGCAACAGGCCTGCTCTGGAATCCCTGGGTGTTTGCTAAATCAATGAGGTAAATCCTGCTGTCTGACGCCACAGCCAACTTTTCAGGATCTTTGGGATGCCATTTAACGGAATGAAGGGGCTCATATTCGCCAGATGGAGGAATGCATAACAACAGACGTCCACTGTCCCAAAGGTAAATAAACACGTGAGACGATGTTGGGTGCACTTACGGGACGTCATCCGTAAAGAGTTCGGGGATCTCCCAGAGGATGAAACCACCGTCCGATGTGATTCCGGCCAAATGGTTATCATAAACTGCCATATCAATAACGCTGGCATTGGGAGAGAACAATGATGGAAGCTGGAGAAGTGTGCGATCACCGCTTGACCTGGAAATGACACGAATACGACCTCTGGTCATAGCGTATGCAACCCAATGCGTAGCACCGATAGTAGTTCCCGGCAGGAATACAGCTTCCTGTTTAACGAGAGCGATAGCGGTAGATTTGACATAATCTCGGGAAGCTTGAATCTCTTCTAGCGTCTGAGAAACATCGATTACAATTGACTGCATTTGTGGACTGAGGGCAATATGAGTAGCGGTTAGTAAATAGCAGGGACTCGCAAACCTTGGACTGGATTGGTTCTTGATATTGGAAATTTTACCTTTTCCTCGATAGCCACCTCTAGGTCCAGGTGAACTTTCCTTTTCTGTTCTACGACTGCCGATGACGCTGCCTGCAACGCTGCCTGCAATAGATGGAGCTTGGTGAGACGAGGGAAGCATGGCTGCTTCCAAGCGTCCCGAGGAACGCTGGGACTGAGACTTTGGTGGCGATGCACGGGGTGGCGATGCAGCCGGTTGCTGCGCCGGCTTTGGTGGGAGCGGCGGTGGGATGGGTGCTGCCCTAGCTTGAGTGACGGTCGGCTCAGCTTGTGAAAAGTCGCTACCACTCAAGTAAGAGTCGTACGGGGGTGGCGGAAGCTGCGTGTTCTGCACCTGACTCGCTTGAGTGTTTCGAGTCAAATGCTCCAAAAGATTGTCAACTGATTGATGTTTTTGCTCAGTGCTGCCCATCCAAGATGTATTTTCTTCATGTCCAGTAGATGGTTGAGGCGGTACTGGTTTTTTCTTGACTTGACTTGACAGATGGTCAAAGGCAGACGTAAATTCAAACATGGACTTGCGCGGCGAGGAGGGTTGCTGTTGCTGCGGCTGCGGTTGCGGTTGAAGTTGCGGTTGTTGCGGTTGCGGTTGCGGTGGAGGCGGGGGAAGTGGCTGAACAGCAGGGGACAAAGACTGATTGGAAGTGGTCTGAAGAGCTTCTGAAACCTGTTCGTTTTGTTCGTAAGGTCGATACTCTCCGTCCCTGGGTGGCGAGGGACCGTAAGGAGGAGAGGGCACGGCAGGGAGTGGACCCCGTTGAGACTCGGTATAAGTTGGCCTGGTGGGTGCGGTTCTGTATCAAGAATGAATTTGGATAGTTGAGTAACAGCAATGATAATGGGAAAAGATATTTAAAAAAAAAGTAGACAGGCGGGCGCCTCGTGCGCGTAACAAGCGACCACGATGCAGACGCGTTGACATGACATATTTGGAAAAGATTATATACAGGGTTGAGAGATAAGACGTACCCAGCCATCAATTGTTCGAGGAGAATTTTGCCCTGGGCCTCGTTGTGAGAGGGGGAGGTATTAGATCTGTTCGAGACAGGAGGGGAGGGGATCTGTTGCGATGGAGGAGCCGGACGCGGTGCGGCAGGAGGGCCGCTGAGGAGCGAAAGCAATGCAGTTTGTCGTTCAGTGTTGGACTGCTGCAACGGGGGGCTGGCTGGCTCTTCAGCAGGAGCAGGCGCGGAGTAGGAGTCGCCCGGCTGCTGCTGCTGGGCAGGCTGGGGCAGCGCCTGCTGCTGCTGCTGTGGCTGTTGTTGTTGTTGTTGCTGTGGCGTATTTAACTGGTGGAAAAGCGATTCAAGATGGTTTGGAGAACTCGTGTTTGAAAGTTGCTGATGCTGGGTTTGTGCAGGCGGAGAATTGCTGCGGGAGAAGAGCTCGTGGAGGGGATTTGGGCGGGTGTCCATGAGAGCAGAGAGAGAGAGGGGCGATGCGCAACCAGAGGCACGCCATGTCCACGAGGCGGAGTCAAATACACCACAACACGCGCACAATATAAGGCGGGCGCCCACCAACTGTGCATCTTGTCGTCTATCGCCATGCAGCCCGTAAGTCCGAAGCTTTTCACGCGGCCCGCGCTCACAGCACCAGATCTCACAGTCCCCCGTCTCATTCAACAACTGCGGTAGCAGCTCCTGCAACTGCGGCGCCAGGTATGTCTCGCGTGCTCGCTTCTTCCCCGCTCATCGTCGCCCAGCTGCGCGTGCAAGCCTCATGAGTGCAAGTGCTAGGCGTATTATGTAATCTAAACTAGTGTTTTTGCCGTGTCCTCATATCGCTGGCGCCGCAGCGGATCAATCGTCCTGAGTCGTAACAGCAGCCGCTGACAATCGTGCTTCAATGCCTCTGCGTCCACCGCTTCCCCGTGTTTGTGCTGCAGCAGTCGCTTGTAATGCACTATTGATTCGATGCACCCTGCGCAGCGACCGATAAGAAAGCCGTTGTCAGATCACCACACTTACATTTGCTGTCTGGCTGTTCATTCAGCAGTTCCTCAATTGCACCAATCTCTCTCTGAAGCAAATTGAGATCGTCTCCTGTACAGCCATGAGCTTGTTTAGCGCGCATTTAAGCATATCGTACAGTCGTACCTCCTCCTATCAGCCAGCGGTGGTAGATCCAGACACTTTGGTCGTCAGGGTCGGTGTACATTGCATTCCTCACCAGCTCGAGTTCTGTGCATGTGTCAACGACATTGTTGATGAGCGCTTGTTCGTCGCACCTTGTTCTTTGAAATCCAGCTTTTCGCGCGCACACAGTGTTGTATATACCTTGCTACGTTGGTGCCACGCGCTAAAGTTGGAAAAACTCGACTCGATCTTCCGGGTTGTGTATGCTAGCTCTGCCCTTTCCGTCCGCGATATCGGCATGTTGCCAAGCACATATCGCCGATAGTCCCATGCCATGACTAGTCAAGGCGCTCAGTTATAATCGCCGATAATATTGTTGCACCTACAATTCCTGGCATCTGCATCGAGCATCTTCTCTACCACAGCCAGCTCCCGCTCCCAGCAGGCGTTCTTCCATATCTGTGGATCGCTCTCATTCGGCGCGTTGGGAATGTTCTCGAGACACCATCGCCGGTGGTTCCATATCCAGTACACCTTGGGATGACCCTTCAGAGCATTCATCGTAAACGCAAGCTCATCGGAAAGTATGCCTTGAATAGCTTCAGGGGAACTAGGGCGATTGAGCCAGCTCAGGCCAAGGAGGCTATGCCGAGACCAACCTGACGAGAAAGATGCCCCGTAGACATATATTACGTCTGTAGTTCCATACAGTATAGAACTCGGGATTGATTTTTAAAAGGCGTGTCGTCAGGTCAAATGCTTCGGAAGAGTAATCCTTGCTCTTTTTCTGCCTCAAGTCAACAGGACCGCAGTTGCATCTGACAGGAGCGCACCCTTGTGAGGACATCGTCTGTGAGGGCGAGATACTGGACGATCTTGACCTGGTCTTTGTGCTTGGGGGATTGGTGGCCGCGCTTGACGTTGTGCATCGCAGTCGAGCGTGTGAAAGCAAACGGCTTAGCGCTGACAGCAACGATGCCCACCGCAACGGCGACAAAGCCGTCGTACGACCAGTTGGCGGCCCTTTTTCCCCTCACCTTCCCCGTTCCATCACCCGCAACTCACCCAGAGCTCGTCACTCCCAGCGACCTCCACAGAGAAGAGAATCTTTTGCACAACCCAAATTCCTTCCACGCGTGGTGGTCTGCCATTAACGGCGTGAGAGAGAGCTACATCGCCCTCCAGAGGAAAAGAAGGCCCGCAGACCTGCCAGACGACGTTGTCCTACTTCTGGGTCCTTTGGCTTCTCCCCCCGCCCGCCTCTACTTACAGCGCCTCACCTACATCTATGAATCTGCTCTCCGACAGTTCGCTGGCTCCTTTAAACTATGGAAGGCCTATCTCAATATGCGCACCTCCTTTGTCTGCGGAAAGCCTATCATTAAAAAGCGAGCAGGCGGGAGAAAAAAGTTTTCCGACATGAAGGATGCCCTGGAGGATGAACTGGAGGATATTGAAGAATGGGAGAACGGTTTGGACGGCATCCTCGGTTGGGAGGAGTGGAAGGCTCTCATTGCAACTTATGAGCGCGCCCTCATGTGGTTACCCAAAGTACATTCTTCGCTTCTCCATGCGGTTTGCAGGATCTTACGCCCAACAGATGCCTCGTCTATGGCTCATGTATTTTTCCATCTTACTCCATGAAAAATGCCCAGCCCTACTTTCGCATACGCACGCACGACGCACATTCGACCGCGCACTGCGCACCCTGCCACCATCTCTTCATTCACGCGTGTGGGTCAGATACTTGCTTTGGGCCGAGCGCCGGGGTGGCGAGACGATGGCTACCGTCTATAGGAGGTACCTTGCCATTGACCCCAACGTCACCGAGCGCTACGCGAACCTTCTTCTCAACCCAATTAGAGGGGAGCTTCGTCCTCTGGAGGCAGCCAAGTTATTACTCTCTTTGGCCAGAAAAGCACAACGCGGAGAATACGTCAGTCCCGAAGGGAAAAGCCCTTATCAGCTTCTAGAGGACTTTATTAACGTAGTAGAGAATCACTCTGACGAGGTCGGTATGGACGTCGAAGACACGAACATTTCGAACGCGACAGTCTCCAAGGCCAATGAAACAGCGGAAAACAAGGAACAAGTCGGTCCCGTTTCCATCGATGGCAAACTCGTCCGGTTGGCAGGTCCTGCCATTCCAGTCAATGCTGAGGGTCAACCGATCCCCCCACACGACGAGGACGAGGATCCTCAAAGTCCTCGCAAACTTAACATTGAACATATTATCCGAAAGGATGGCCTTGACGTTTACAAAGATCAAGCAGGCAGACTGTGGGCAGGGCTGGCCACCTACTGGATTAAACGCGCAGAGTTTGACCGCGCCGTACAAAAGTTTGAACAAGGCATGAAAAATGTCTTTACCATCCGCGACTTCAACCAGATTTTCGAGGCGTATACAGAATTTGGTGAAGGTTTGTTGTCCGCGCTTATGCAGCGCCTGGAGGAAGATGAGGAAATGACGGAGGAGGAGGTTGAGGAAACGCAGGAAGAATTGGACCAACGGATGAAAGACTTTGAGGATTTGGCAGACAGGAGACCAGTTCCTCGTCAATGACGTTCTCATACGCCGGAATCCAAATGACGTGCAAGAATGGGTGAAGAGGGTCGCGCTTTGGGGCGATGATGATGAAAAGGTTATCGTTGTGCTCTTGCCTCTGACGAGAATCCTAACATCTCGAGACTAGATCGCACAGACATATACCCAAGCGTTAGAGACCATTAATCCTCGCAAAGCGACACCTAACCTGCATCGACTGTACATCAATTTTTCCCGCTTCTATGAAGAAGGGGGTGCTTCTGGTAAGGCTGAGTCAGACCTTGATAGCGCAAGAAAGATCTTGGAAAAGGCAACAAAGGTCAATTTCAAAGCTGTGGAAGACTTGGCCGAGATTTGGTGCGAGTGGGCAGAGGTGGAGCTGCGGCACGAGTGAGCGAAATTCCTCTTCTTTGAACATCCTATTGTACTCATTTCTACTCCTTAGGAACTATGACGAAGCCGTTCGAGTTATGCAGCGTGCTGCTGCAATTCCCAAGAACACCAAAGTCAACTATCATGACCACGTAGGTGTTAAAGGAAAAAAGGCGATCACTCGATGTCTTACGGGCATTTTCAGGCATTATCTGTTCAGACACGACTATTCAAGTCACTCAAATTGTGGTCATTCTATGTTGACCTGGAAGAGTCTATTGGTACCGTTGAGAGCACGAAAGCTGTGTATGACAAGATTTTGGAATTGCGTATAGCCAACGCGCAAATCACTGTCAACTACGCGCAATTTCTGGAAGCGAACGAGTATTTTGAAGAGAGCTTCAAGGTTGGAGTCTGTTTGACATTCAGCGAGAACATCTCGCTAACACTTTTGCCAAGGTATATGAACGCGGTGTAGAGTTGTTCACATTCCCCGTGTCCTTTGAGCTATGGAATATCTACTTGTCCAAATTCGTGAAGCGATATGTGAGTAAGCGATGTTCAAGTCTCGGCATTGCTAACTAACCTCTTCCAGGGTGGTGACAAACTGGAACGAACTCGTGATCTTTTTGAACAAGCGTTGGAGAAGTGTCCACCAAAATCATGTAAGCCCATCTTCCTTATGTATGCCAAGTTAGAGGAAGAGTATGGGTTGGCAAAGCGAGCGATGAGCATCTACGAACGAGCCACCCAGGTCGTAGCAGATGAAGACAAGTTTGAGGTCAGTCTTAACATGCTACAACTTCCACATGATTTTGACCCAGAAAAGATGTTCACGATCTATATTGCGAAAGCTACAGAGAATTATGGCCTGCCTGCTACTCGACCAATCTACGAACGGGCTCTGGAAGGTTTGTGGAGCCTTTCTTGTCCCTTTGTAACCAACTTAGCCGATATCCCGTAGTTCTTCCCGACCGCCAGACGGCAGAAATGTGTCTTCGATTTGCTGCATTGGAGCGCAAGCTCGGAGAAATTGATCGCGCTCGTACAATATATGCCCATGCATCTCAGTTTTGCGATCCTCGTGTCAATCCCAGGTTCTGGGCAGAATGGAACACCTTCGAAATCGAGACAGGATCGGAAGACACATTCCGAGAAATGCTTCGAATCAAACGTAGCGTGCAAGCGCAATTCAATACGGAGGCTAGTTATTTGGCCTGCGCAGACCATCGCTGCAAGGCAAGGAGCGGACCATGAAGAAGAAGCTGGAGCACAAGACGCTATGGCTGCAGTTGAAAAGCAGGCCAATGGAGGTGCCAAAGGACCAGCTTTCGTGTCTGCAACGAAAACGGCACTACCCACAGCGACTACGGAGTCGACAATGGAATCTCAACCAGCCAATGTGGATGAGATACACATAGACGAGGACGATATGTAGCGTATCCTATAATTTTTGGAGGGTGTATCTGTAATTCTGTGATGCTGGTGTTTAGCGTGAACTCTGCCAGCGCTCCACCTCGATGGCGCAGATATCTTCCCATTGAGCGTTCCAACCCGACTCCTCAAGCCATGGCTGTTCCACCCATTCTGTTATAGCATCACGGGAATCTTCGAACGAAATGGAATTGCTGCGTAGTTTGTCCACTAAGTGAGTGTGCAAAGCCAGCGAACGGTGGTATGGCGGTACAATACCGACCAACGATGAAACTGTTGATGTATCAATGGCTGGAGGGACGACGGTGTATGCTCCTCACCAAACCTTGCTAGTGACCAGGTCAGCCACATCGGTTCCTCTTCGACCCACTGCCAGCCCTTTGCCTTCTGTGCCTCGATCAATGAGTCCCTCCATGTTATCTATCACAGTGTTCATGCGACGAAACAACTTTTGCTAAACCTAAACTCAACATTGTCGTTCATGTCAAGGTAGACTATGCGCTTCACCAGTTTCCTGACAACAACGTCAAGCTCTGCTATGTACTTTTCGATGAGTGCCAACTTTGGGCCAACGACGCGCGTGCGAGGTCGCCTGTTGGGTATGATTGACAGCGCATTCCTTGCGCAGGGATTAATCCTAGTTATGCCTCTACTTCAGCACGTACTCGAGCTCCGTCCGTGTATCTACAAGGGTTTTAGCAGCCTTAAGTCCATCTACGAGAACAAGATCGTCCCATGCATCTGTGATGGCCTGGAGCTCTAGCAGATAATTCTTTAATTTGCGATGGAAGGTAGACTCAGCGCCCTTTGACGGTGACGCAGGCGAGCTTGACTGTTTGTATTGGGCTGGGGAGGCAGAAGGGGTGGATGGTCCACGGAAGGAGGCTAGACGGCTCATGACAACAACAACAAGTCGCGTTGTTTGGCACCAGCTTCAGATTATAACACCCTGATAAAACCGCCTTCGATGGCGAAGAGGCGGAAGAACAGGACGCACCTCAAGGGCGCAGTCGCAGACCCAATCAACAAGGACGGCGTACCCAAGTCGTTTATCATAAAGCATGGCCGTGTCGGGCCATCCATTGCACAGCTCGTGCGTGACCTTCGAAAAGTCCTGGAGCCAAATACAGCCAGTCGCCTCAGAGTATGTATGCTTGGCTCAGTAACATGCGCTAACACCAACTCGTTAGGAACGGCAAAAAAACAAACTGAAGGACTACTTGTCCATGGCGCCGGCGCTGCAGGTTACACACCTTTTGGCGTTCACGTTGACTGAGGTCTCTCCATCAATGCGATTAATCCGTTTGTCCAATGGCCCTACCCTGAGCTTCCGGCTAGAGAGATACAGCCTTATGAAGGACGTCTTGAATACATCGAAGAGAGCACGAAGTATGGGTTTGGAATATCTAAGCCCGCCTCTGGTATGCTTAATTCCAGAAACTCGAGATGTAGCCTTCATAAACCTTCATAGCTTGTCTTGGCATCATTTCCACCGTCTTCACCAACGGCCCCACCCCATTTGAACCTTCTTGTCAAATCTTTTCAATCGCTCTTCCCTCCACTATCACCTCATATCATCAAATTATCAAATGCCAGACGAGTTGTTCTCGTGTCGTACAATGCTGAGCGGGAGACAGTTGACTTCAGACATTACATTATTACAGTCAAACCATATGGCGTTTCGAGGCGCATAAGACGCGTATTGGAAGGCGCATCTTCTAAACAGACTTCTTCAATGTCGGGCGTGCTCGATCTAGGTAACGAAAAGGATGTGGCCGATTTCTTGTTAAGGAAGCGTGGAGAACCCGGGCCAGACGGTTACGAAAGTGCTGCATCTTCCGCGGGGAGTGTGGCTGGAGATGAGGAAAACGCAGTCAGCCTTCCTGATGATTACGTTGGAAGGAACAACCAGAAGGGCCAAAGAAGAGCCGTACGGCTCGATGAAGTCGGCCCACGAATGGAACTACGGCTGATCAAGATCGTTGAAGGTGTGCCGGGGAAAGAAGGTGCCGTCATATACCACGAATTTGGTCAGTAGCTATGTTGAAAGGCTTTGCGTCATTGCTCACTGTTCGTAACAGTAAGGAAAACCAAAAAAGAGGTTGCTACTCAGAAGGCCGAACATGCCGCGAAAGAGAAACTAAGGAAAGAGAGGCGAGAGGAGCAAGAGCGCAATGTGGCACGTAAGAAGGCGATGATGGACGGGGATGAAGAGGAAGAGAGGGAAGATGATGGAGAGTGGGACGAAAATGAAGAAATTAGCGATGGCGATGAAGGCGGTGCGAGCAGCAGTGATGACTCTCGCCCTCTGAAAAGAGCGCGGTAGTGTACAGTCATAGACCTATTGGACCCATCTCTGCCAAAAGTGCTGTATCCTCATTTTGACCCCTTCCCAGCTGTCCAGCGCAGGGCGAACGTCGAGGTAGAACGAGGGACCAGAGGCGGAATTCCGTCCTGTATAGAAATCAATAACATAGCGCATACGCGTCCCACAACGATCTACGACCCAGTCATGGCGGTCGAATGGGGCTGAGTAGCTGCCGCGGCGCGTTACAGAACATGTAATTGTGATAGGCGACGGTGGACGAACCCGAGTAGCATCTTCCACCGCGCTTTAGGACTGGTTTCATTCGCCTTGCCCTTGAAGGTCACCAGTCTGACACCACCGCATGCCGCGCCTCCCCTGCCAGCCTCCCACTTGAGCACCTCTGCCCACGCCCGCTCGTTCACGGCGTTATGGATAGGGACGATAGTTTTCATATCAGTGGCTTCCGGGTTATGATTTTTGCGTGCCATGGCAGCAAAGAACTGCGCTTCGGAGGGGTAAACCCAGTTGCCCTCGGACGGCATCGGAATGGAGGAGACTTGGCGCTCCGCGGAGAGCTGAGCGGGCGGCGCAGAAGGGGCGCCCGCGGACGAGGTGAAAGTGGACCAGGCTTCACTGGACGAATGGTCGACTGGGCATGACGGGGCCGAATGGTGGTCGACTGGGCATGCGGGCATTGAATCGGCTATCAAAAAACCGGTGCCGGACTTGGCCTTACCTCCCAAGCCCATGGGCGCTCAAACCGTATTTAGTGCCCTCTCCCTGTTCCCTCCCCCGACTACCCCCTACTATGCCCGCTTCAGACCCTGTCTTCTCCACTCCCCTCACTAAATTGTTCAAGATCAATCATCCAGTCATGTTGGCTGGGTATGCCCAGATACCATCGCAAACCACACCAATTAACCTTTTTGACAGGATGAACGTGGCCGCTGGTCCCAAACTCGCCGCAACTGTCACCAATTCGGGTAGATCCTTCCTTTAGAAGCTTGACTCGCTTCATCTTATTCTGACCTACAGGAGGCATTGGCGTCATCGGAGGCGTTCGGCAGAGCCCCAAATTCCTCCAAGGGTCTATTGATGAACTGAAGAGCCAGTTGGAGGATAAGAATGCTCCATTTGGTGTGGACCTATTGATTCCACAGGTCGGCGGGGGTGCTCGTAAGACGAATGTAAGCCTTCCCAAACCGTATAATGTAGTATTCGAATCGTTCTCTAGAGAGACTATACCGACGGACACCTTCCCGAACTTATTGACATTATTATCAAGAGCAAGGCAGCTTTGTTTGTCTGTGCCGTTGGCGTCCCCCCCAAGTGGGTGGTCGATAAACTCCACAAGGCTGGGATTCTGGTGATGAAGTGAGTTGCAATACATAGAGAGGACACGCGGTTATTGACAAATAACAGCATGATTGGACATCCTAAAGTGAGCACGTATGCCATGTTATTATGTGTTGAGCGCTTACTTCTTTGTAGCATGTTGATAAAGCCCTAGAACAAGGCATGCTAACCCGCGCATCATTTTGTATCCGCAGCTAACCTCGAAATCAGGTGTCGATATTATCGGTGCACAAGGAGGTGAAGGGGGCGGCCACACAGGCGACACGCCCTTTTCGATCCTCGTCCCTGCCGTCGTCGACCTTTGCAAGGGCAAGAAGAGTCCCTTGACTGGAGAAGACGTTGTCGTCGTCGCGGCCGGAGGTATTGGAGATGGCCGCGGGCTTGCAGCTGCGCTAGCGTAAGATCCTTCTGTGCCTTGAACATGCAGTGCTAAGGTCTCTTCAGTTACGGAGCGTCCGGAGTCTGGGTTGGGACGAGATTCGTTGCCAGTGTGGAAGCCGCAGCGCCTCCGAAGCACAAGCAAATGGTTCTTCAAGCAGGCTACGACGATGTCACCCGCACAACCATCTACACTGGTCGTCCAATGAGCGTTTTCAAGTCACCCTACATCATTGATTGGTATGCTTCCCTCGTTATGCCCGACCCGGAGACGGTCGTTTGACACGAAGCAGGGAAACGAAGCGACGCGAGGAGTTGGAGCGATTGACTTCTGAGGGAGAAATTCCACACGAAGTTGAAATGCAACATCACCCCGAGAAGAATATCATTGGCTTTCCCTGTGAGTTGTCCTTCTCAAATCACGTCGAGGTGAGATTCACAGCACTCGATAGGGTTAATGGGGCGCATTGCTGGAGCTATTCGCGTACGTTTGCATTGCACTCCGTTCGTCTAAGCACTCGACTGAATTGGTTGTAGGATATCAAACCTGCCAAAGAAATGTGAGTCTCCCCACATCTCACGGCTATCCAGATTCATCACCATTTCTAGTGTTGACGAGCTCGTCCACACGGCTGCCAAGAGTCTGACAGCGGCTGAGAGATACAAAGTTCCGACAGCGAAGCTATAATTGCCTCACACCATACACCACGACATTGCAGTGAATTATTCATACTTGGTTGTGTCATCGAAATCAAATCTCTGTTGACAGTTTTGTATTACTGGCGGATTGCTATCATATGGTCGTGATCACGAGATTCTTGCCGCGCACATGGAGGTGTGGGTGTCATCCTAGGTCCGGATTCTGACTCCCACTGAGATAAACCATGGCGCTAGAGCTGTTGCAAGTTCTCGCCGCGATTCTCACTTTCTTCATTCTAACATTCACCCGATCCGGCCGAAAAGTCCTTCGGGGGGTGAACAATTGCTTATCGAGAAAAGATGAGATTGAGTATGCTCAGCTTACGGGGGTACCACTGCCCAACCCATTGGTCGACTTCCAAATAGATGACGCTCGACCACGACCGTATCGGCCTTTTCGATGGGAATATCATCAGACTATGTGTAAGTCGTTAACAAGTCGTTTAGGAGACTTGATGACGTCCTGTTTCATAAAGCATTGAAAAAAATGGAACCTGACTGGTGGCTTGAGCTAGAATCAACTTATCGAGAGCGTCTGATCGAACGCCGTAAACTCTACGAAATGCATGGGAAGGGAATCGTCGATTCACTTCCAGGAAGCGAGAGCGCATGCCAAGAGCTGGTGCAGACAGTGATTCAGTTCCTCTGTGCACGTTATCCTAACCAGTTCGCCTTTAACAAACAAACGGGCGTATTTTACAACCGGATCCTCCACGTAGAATGCAATGTGCGAGAAACGAAACCTTTGCTTTTTCTGCTGGAGCACGTTCCAGAAGACTTTGCAATTATGCAGCAGAAAGAAGAAACCGGACTGTACCACTTATGCGCGGCAGTTTCTTGCTCTGCCATCGGGTGGCTATTGCGAGAAAAGATGGGCAAACAACTGAATGAGATTCACGAACCAGTTCCCTACTACAAAGAGAATATGGCACTGTCGATAGATCGGTACGTATGTAAAACGCCCATACCCATACACTGCTTCGAATCCTGCACGCACAGGTATTTCTCCAAACTGCAATGTGACAAGCCTATGCAGCGGGGTAGTTGGGCATTTGAAATTGGCCAACCGCTATATCTCCAGTGTGGCCATGATAAATGGCCACTGCGCGAGAGCCAGTGTCCCGATCTACAGATTGAAGACATTTATCTTCGTGTGGATTGGCAAACACTTAGGCGACTCCCCAAGTCACGGGCGATTGTTTTCAACTTCAAGGCGTTGTTCACGCCCGTGACCGCGTTCAGAGATGAGCCCTACATTCCTCGCTTGGTGCTAACAATTCTGCGAGAATCGCGACGACCCCTTCTGAAGTATAAATCTACCGAACATGTTGAACATAAATTAATACCAGCCCTCGAGATGTGGGCGGTAGAACAGGAAGAGAAGGGCTGGGTACCAAGGGGTTGGAAGACGAGAACGTTGAATGAAGATCCTTTCTTCCCTGGCTGGGAAGATCAACATTGTTGATCAATTGATCAATATATCAATATCAATGCCTGCGTGAGCTACTTTACAGATCACTCATTCCGCTTAACGTACCACACTAATCATCTAGTCATCCATTAATTCCACCAACTCACGTTCTTCTTCCTCTGTGAGGGCGCCGAGGCCTCCGGCCGGTGAAGGTGTTGGTTCAACTGGTTTTGGTGGCGTCGATGGATCAAGAAGTTCTTTACAACAAATGTCAATCACATATGCTTAGTCTCGCACGCTGTTGGATGCACCTGACAATTTCCACTTTCTCAAGGTACCATCCAGACTTGCGGTAACCACCCATGGTTCTATTCGAGCTTTATCATCTTGACCTTTGGCTTGGCGCACCCAAAGACGAATAGAGGTGACATCATGCCAATGCGCGTCTACTTCCCCGAGAAGTTCTGGTTCTTCCAGGTTTGAAATATCATAAGTCCGTATAACGTCCCCCGCTCCCGTCACCAGATAAGTTTCGGACAGCGCAGTTAGATGTAATGGAAGGATAGCTCGTACACCTGATGGGTGTGTGATGGGTTTGGGGGGCTTTCCTTTGGTAGGATTCATAAACGTGACATGAACTGACTCGTCTAAGGACGCTAAATGCCAGCAGTCAATAAAAGGCTGTTTTTGGCGAGGAACGTCCAACCTGTCCACACTTGTTCATTACCAACAATTATTTCATTAATTTTTGTTCGATGGTAATCGTGTTCTGTTTTTAATGCGCTTGCCCAGCGGGGTGGTGTTGTGTCCTCTAGAGTCAAGTCCCAAACCTTGATAATGCCCATAGTATCTGCAGTGTACAACACCGCGGATTTGTTAGATTGAACAACGCCATCGAGGCATTCTACGGGTCTCGTGTGCGCGGATATAGAACCGAAGCTTGGGAGGGGAGTCGGCTTTACAGGGTTGGATAAATCCCTGGAAAGGATGGGCGTTTTAGCGGAGCACATGAAAACGTATAATTTACCAGAATCGAACGGTCTTGTCCGAGCTGCTTGACACCAAGAGTTGTAACGATGGGAACACGAGCAAAGCTTTCACAAAATCGGAATGAGCATTGGTGGACGAGATTAGTTCTTTCGTCTAGAGCACCACGCGTCAGCCACGCTTGCGCAGATATTGCCTGACATACATCAGTATCCCACAAGTTGATTGTCTGAAGAAATTGTTAATGAGGCGCGCGACGCAATCGAGATATGCACTGAAATACTTGATCCCAGGACCCGGTGATGAGTATTTTTCCATCACCAGAGCCCTTCACTTTATCACAAAAAGCGAGACAAGTTACGGGACCAGTATGGCCCTTGTACACTTGCAAGGTCTTTGCTGACTGAGGTACTGTATAAAAACGCTGTCGGAAGGACCGGGGGAGCATGTACCTCTAGATCGATCTTTTTCGCAGTGTGAGTGTTTTCAGCGATCCACGCATGTCCGTCTCTGATATGCAATGCCAGTGCTTTTCCCGGAAGCTGTATAGGCAGACCCAGGTCTTTGGTCCTCTCCGCTTTAGCTTTCCGGGCCTGAAGAACATGTTGATCAATCGTCGAGGATAAATGGGGGGCCCTACGTGTTCTAGGGCGAGTTGCGCCTCTGCTACGAGGAAATTTGATGAATCATAACTCGTCATGACGAAATGAAAAGGTCAAAACAAGCACTACATGGACCGGTTAGTTTATTAGCAATAGGTTATTAATGAAATCGATGACATGTCCCACAATCGATTTCGCTTACTCAAACTGTACACGAGGATGTCGCATGGGCTTGGCGACACATTGTAATGTGACTTGGTTAATAAATTGCCGAAGGGTCGAGATACAAGATACAGAACAGTAGTACAACTACCGGAAACCATGGCTACACTAGGAGCAATGCGCGTGTATTGAGAAAGGACCGCAAAGATAATAACTGTGAAAGAATGACGAACGTAACGAGGAATAGATACAATGGGAGAGATGGGGTATATGTGCTCGAGACACGAGACAGTCGATACAACTGCGGATGTGATGCGTAGCAGGGCAGAGCAGAGTGAATTAGTCCGTATTAACTAATATTGCTGAAGACGAGGTTGCAGACATGGAAATGACGGTCGCGGAGATTAAAAACTAGAATTCGCGGAAGTACTCAGAGTGACGGAGGCTTTCACGAGGCACCGGTTTCTCCAAGTTGCATAAGCCAGGCATTTGTTCAATGGAAGGAAGACCTAGGTGCAGGAAATGGCGCATGTCTTCTAGGGATGTGGTGTGAGGAATTATGGGAGCCTTATAAATGTCGTTAGACACAAGACATTGAAGAAACCATTAGACCAACCTGTATCTCTCGTCGTTCCAGCTCGCACCAATCAACCCCACGGAACCAAGGGTGATCAAGGACGTCTTGTGAACCGCCAATCATGTTTCCGAGGCGCTGGGTACGGTCAGGATTGAGGAATGAGCGGATAAGATCCTTGGATAAACGGTCCATCGTTCTTGGCCAATGGATTTCTCCTATCAGGATTTTTTCATAAATTCCATACGGCGATTCGTCAAAGAAGGGGGGATAGCCAACGAGCATTTCGTAGCAGAGGATGCCACATGCCCACCAGTCGGCGGCTTTGCCATGACCATCGGATTGTATAATCTCTGGCGCCAGGTATTCTGGTGTGCCACAGAGAGTCCAGGTACGGTCGTCGACAACTTTGGCAAAACCAAAATCTGTGAGTTTCAAGTAGCCGCGAGAATCGAGGAGGAGATTTTCGGGTTTCAAATCACGATAAATGACGTTGTGAGAATGAAGATAGCGCAAAGCAAGCACGATGATTGCAAGATAGAAGCGGGTTACATCGGGTGTGAAGCGTTGGGCACGACGAAGGTGAGTGAAAAGCTCTCCGCCAGGGACGTAGGACATGAGCATATAGACGTTGATGCTGTCCTGGAAAGTGGCAAAGAGGTCGACGACGAAAGGATGACTGATACAGTGGAGGATGTTGCGCTCGGCCTTGACGTGTTCGATCTGTCGCAGACGTATGATATCTGACTTTTTTAAGACCTTGAGTGCGAAATGGTTCTGGGCATCGTTGTCCCCTGCCGCCGCGCGGTGACGGACGAGCAGCACCTTCCCGAACGTCCCGGTTCCTAGGATGATGGGCATTACATGAGGAGGCGGTGGATTGGTGAGGACCTACCCAAAGTCCCTCGTACCTCAAACTCGGCGAGCGAGAGCGTTTGTGGGTTGAGTGGATGTTGGGGATCGAAGTGCTTCAAGATGTGTCCGTATTTTGTTGTGGACAATGTGGGTGGACTTGGATCGATGGTTTGCTGCATGCAAGGACTGGGGGAAGTGTCTGTGTCCAGGGTGCTGCAGGGCCCGCTGTAGCGTGGCTCGACGTCGACGAAAATGGCGTTGTGGTCATCACAAGCAGCGGGTGAAAGCGGAGGGGTGATTGGGGCAGGACCTGAGTAGAAGTTTGGGGAGACTGGGAGGGAGACGGAGCGATGAAGCATTGAAGAGAGGCAAGAGTCAGCCGTGTGAGATACGAGAAGCAAGGCTATTGGCAATACTGGTCGGCCACAGTTATTGTCGGAAGAGTTTGTGGGATACGAGAGGCTATTGGCAACCCATCACACAAACCCCACCGTCGTCGTTCCATACGCCCCAGAAACAACCCGCGCTCCCCCCCCATCCCCTGCTCCCCCCGCAACGTACAACGGCACAAAGTGCTCCTCCCGCGGGTGCGCCGCCCGGAACCCCTTGTGCTCTGTCAATGCCGTCATCGCCCTCTTGCGTTCCTCTGCATCCCATGTCCCAATCGCACGCACAACTGCCTCTTCAAACTCGTGGTAAATGGGCTTTGCCGTGGATGGTGTAAATCCCGCCCGGTCTCGCAAGTTGTGGATCGTAAGCCCCCCGGCCAAGATTAGGATTCCTTCTTCCCTATGTACATATGAGCTATGCATTTGTGTGTCTGATGAGAACCGACCGGAGCGGCGCAATCGCCCTGCCCATCGCCCAGTTTCTCTCTGGGCTCAGGCTGGAATCTATCGACACTTGTACGATCGGTACCTCCGTGAACTCTGCACCAAACATGAGGAGGAACGGGACGAATACGCCATGGTCGAGTCCGGGGCCCTCAAAGCCCCGTCCATCTGCTCCACGGGCTTCGGTTATTGGAGTCGTGCGTGCACGCTCGCCTGCCTTGACAGGGTTAAAACCGAAATGGAGTAGACGAACGAGAACACCGCACCAAGTTGAACAATTCAACTACTCGGCGAGAAAGCTCCGCGTCCCCTCGTGATTTGAACTGGATGTCATACATCTTCGGCGGGAAGCCGTAATAATCCATCAGCAACGGATTCTCGTCCCCGTAATCAGTTACTGTTGGTGACCAACTATGTATATAGGCACAATGTCTTAGTTTGCATACCGAGACGTTCCCCCTCCGTTTCCCAGTGTGCACTGAACACGACGATCCCCTTGGGTTTGTATTTCTGCAGTAGAGCTGGGCCAAAGTCTGCTAGAAAGGCGGCCAAGGGTCCGTCTGGGCCCATGTAATTCAAGTCGGGGACACCGTCAAACAAGAGCCTCGGAGAGCCATGCGAGAAGAAGAAGGCTGGAATGTTGTTGGGAGTAGCGGGCAGCTCGTCCAGAGCCTTTCGCCAGGCAGCGCTGGCGGCAGAAAGATCCATAAGTGGTGACGCGTCCACCGTGATGTCACGTCAGACCATGGCCACCCGAGGCTGGCTTCAGGGGAAGACTGTCCGCAAGGCTGGCGCAACTGCAAGCTCCCGTTTGGCAACGCCAAACCACGTCCAGAGCACCTCGACAACCATCTTTGCTGGTGGCATAAAGGATGCTTCCGGCAGAACAACCGAATACTTCGTATGACTCCTCTCCGCCGCGCTGCTGCCACTGACATGTCCCACAGTCCATGGATGACCAGTGCCCCGTTTGCAAGAGCGACAGGTATCTGAACCCAAAGTTGCGCTTGTTGGTCAGCTCCTGTTATCATAAAATGTCCGTCTAGGCCCTGCCATCACTCTCGGTAGCTGACACTCGCCATCAGGTGTGAATCATGTATAGACCGCCTGTTCACTCTGGGCCCCGCACCTTGTCCGATTTGCAGCAAGGTCCTTAGAAAGCTGGCTTTCGCCCCTCAAACATTTGAGGACCTCGGCGTTGAAAAAGAAGTCGCCATACGAAGGCGCATCGCGAAAGAGTGAGGATTCTATTACTCGCATTATCTACAGTGTCCAAGCTGCCCACAGGTTCAACAAACGGCGCGAGGATTTCGCAGACCTACGATCCTACAATGATTATCTGCAGGAGGTCGAAGATATCAGTGGGTGGACCTCGCAGTTTACATTTTACCTCTTCTGACCCATCTCAGTTTTCAATCTTATCAACGAAGTCGACGTACAACAAACCGAAGCGCGAATTGCTGCATTTCGTGCAGAAAATGCGGCACTCATCGAAACGAACCTTCATCGTGAAGAAGCTTATGCGCAAGCCCTTAAAGAACAAGAGGAGGCCGAAAGACACGACCGCGAACTACGTGCCCTGGAATGTCGGCGGGAAGAAGAGCAAGAACGTGAAGAACGTGAGAAAGGTAGAAGAGAAATCATCGACAAGCTCGAGACAAGTGATAAAGACGCTGCCAAACTTGTGGCAAAAACGCGCGCAAACGCTCTCAAACGTTCCGCTGCCCGCTCTGCTTCTGCTTCTCTTGTACAGAGTAGCGCCAAGTTGCTCAGATCACGCGCAGCACAGAGCACCGTCATCCCCGACGTACCTCACATTCCATTCCAAGATAATTATTACGCCTATGAGGATAAATATCAACTTAAAGGTACAGGTTACGAAGATGTATTCAGCGACGCAGTAAGAAAAGACCGCGAGGGCATCATGCGGGGAGGTGGATACATGATCGAGGAAGCCTGGCGAAGAGCACTCATGTGTGCGGTGGCTGCATTGGACGTACCGCCGTTGATAGGATTGAACCTCTCAGACAAACAAGAGGCTGCTGCAGTAATTGACTAAGATCAGAAGCGCCCGCACGGAAACTGGAGTGCCAATTCAAGCTTCAATGAATTGTGGTGCTCGTAACGTTCTTCCGTGCCGCCCTCTCTTTGTCGGTTAATGGTGGCGTCATGGGAAAATGAAGTATTTGATATTGCTTCTGTCGACTGTGCACGGTTATACACATAATTATTGATAGGCCAACAAATGCTTGACATTACCTCAACTTCCTTGGGATGAGTCTGCAATCTTTCAATAGGCGTGCGGATAGCTTGTCATCCGATGATAGAAGCTTTTTAAAACCGCTCATCCCCCCACGGCTTGCACCCCCTCTGATATGAACGTTAGCGCTCGTTTCACCGAACATGTCAACATCTATAGGTTCACTTTCATGTAAAGTCGGGCGTAAACGTTTCGCTGGATCGGCCCGCGCAGTTGTCTCAAGCGATCCGTCGATCGAGCGCTTCAACGTATCAATCGGCTTGGACAGTGGTCCAGTAGCGGCAGAACGAAGCTTGCTGTCCATTCGACTAACAGATGTCAGTCACCATCAGGGACATGTCCTTTAAAATATACTTACGAGCTAGGGTCGAACACAAGCAGATTGGTTGAACCCCGCTTAGCTTCATAGCCAACGATCGTTCGTGAATGACCATTATGCTGCAAAATGAGAGGCATCTGATCTGTCACGGTCACGGCAGAAGCCTTGTGCAATGCTTGATTGACATCTTTTGCCCTGACCGTCGGTGAGAAATGATCCACGACCCAGTTAACAAGATAATCTAAGTCTAGAATTAGGCCGAGTCGTAAATGCGATAAGAAGAATATCATACCAGTTGTTGTCTTCTTATCAGTTAAATCAAATTCTACTAATTCGCAACTGATCTTTAAATGAGCATTATCACATCAGTCTGGCAAACCAGGTAGCTTACGGTATTCCGCAGAATGTGAAAGCAACATAGAGATCTGAACCACGTCATTCACGCAACCATAAAGAGCGAGGAGGTTGCTGACCTGCGGTACCTATCCATTTGGAAGTGCCGATTAATTCTTTCAGTTGTTCCCGTCCTTCTGGGTCAAATCCTGTAGTTTCATCCAGCAATGACGTATTTGTTGGTTATGGTCTAGTACCTGCATCCCAAGCTTCTTTTATTAATCTTTGCAAATTTCGCACCCCAGGACGTCTTATTCTATTCAGTATTAATGGATGATATTCTCGCCGGGTTTGCTGGCTGAGAAGGGCGGAACACATCATGAGATAATTACGGTATCTCATTCCAGATTAGAGCTATAGTGTGCGCAACAAGTGGAAATAACACACCCACAGCCCCATGTACGATCCCATGCCTCCGTATGAATATGTACCGTAAGAGGGTGACAGAGCACGCCGCGTAGAGTTTGACCTTGTAAATGTGATTTGTGTAATCCCTTTTTCAAAAGGGGCATTAGTCCTACACATGACGATCAGGTTTTTATCAAACAATGAATGCGATGAACTACCTGGAGTATAGTTGGATGGAGGCGGCCCCGACAGTGCAGAATACCAAAACACGTCATTCTCACTGTTGCACGGAAGGCGAACCCTCCACCCTTTGCGCGATTTAGGCTCAACGCCAACGTTTCGTTGATTCTCAGTGCTAGCAATGTCCAAGTCTGAGTTGTTGGTCAGGAAGTGGGCTTCATAATGTTCTTGGCGCTGAAAGTCACTAAGCTTGCCAATGTCCTTGAAGCATATTTGACATAAGAAAGAGTTGGAGCTCGGGTTGTGTGTCGCCTCAACTACATTGTCTGACTGGACCATGGCGTTTGCAAGAATAAGTGCGTGACGGATTATGTAACCTATATCCTATCAGCAACGCATACGGACGCGCGTCTTGTGCTTCAACCCAAATCGTTTGTACAACGTCCAGCATGTCGAGATCTTATGACCGTGGTACGTGCGCATTGAGCTATTACGACCGTTACTCAGGCGCGTCTGCCAGCTCTCACTGTATTCTCTCCCGATGGACATCTCTTCCAGGTATTCTTGGAGGGTTCCTTACGCACCTGCTTGCTTAGTGCTGACATAGGTAGAATATGCTTTGGAAGCCGTAAGGAAGGGAACATGTGCTGTAATTCTCTCCTGCAATCTTACATTATCACCACTAAGAATTTCGAAGGTCGGAGTTCGTGGCAAGGACGTCGTAGTTTTGGGGGTAGAAAAGAAATCGGTCCTGCAACTGCAAGATCCTCGTACTGTGCGTAAAGTCGTCATGCTTGACGACCATATTTGTCTCGCATTTGCTGGTGAGAACTCCGAGTCTGCATACGTGTTTATATGACTAGGGATCTTCAGGTCTGACGGCAGATGGTCGCGTTCTTATCGACAAGGCAAGAATAGAGTGTCAAAGTCATAGGCTAACGGTGGAGGACCCTGTTACTGTTGAATACATAACGCGGCATATAGCGGGCATTCAACAGGTGCGTTCGATAAATCTCCTCTATTTTAGAAGGCCAACTGTTCACAGAGGTATACCCAATCCGGAGGTGTTAGACCGTTTGGTATCTCCACATTGATTATAGGATTTGACCCGAACGATACGCGGCCTCGATTGTACCAAACTGAACCTAGTGGTATCTACAGTGCCTGGAAGGTTTGTATGATGGCATGTATGTGGTTATCTTACTGATATAGTTAGGCAAATGCGATTGGGCGTTCATCGAAGACAGTCAGGGAGTTTTTGGAAAAGAACCACAGGGACGATTTGTCGAGGGATGATGCCATTAAACTGACAGTCAAGAGCTTGTTAGAGGTCGTTCAGACTGGTGCAAAGAACATTGAAATTAGCGTGATGGAAGGCTACGGTAAAGTGACTGTATGCACCGCTTCTGGTCTCACGAAGTGAGCTAACATGATCGCGTAGAGCCTCGCCCTTCCAGAAATTGAAGCCATCGTAGCAGAGATCGAAAGGGAAAAGGAAGCAGGTTGGTCAACCTAACTGCAATTGCTTTAACATATAATAACATATCCAAGAGGCCGAGAGAAAGCGATCAAGGCTAGCTGCAACTGCTGCTGGCCAGGCCGCCATGTCGCTGAGGGCAGGCGATGCTCCCGAACAATAATTCGCCTTGCGCAGGGATTTCTTTTGTATTTTGTAACTGTCAATTTGTACCAAATCAAACAAATTATGTCAGCAATACATGGGTGTAGCTACACGACGGATCGCCTGCTCGCGCTTTGAAGATGAGCTTGCCAGGCACGGACTCGCCAACGTACAAATCAGCTTCACACAAGCATGTCTTATATTCGGAGATACTCTCGGTTACATCTGCTATGCGCAGGAATTCCAGATGGGCCTCGTCGGTTCACGTCGTCACGGCCCGAAACAACACCTCCAATCTTAGCAGCAATCTAGGATTGCGCATTTCTGCTCCTGCTTCAAGTTCACCACATTCCAGGAGGGGAAGTAAAGAAGTGGAATTGATGGCAGGATTTCATGAATTAAAACGGACCGTCCAGAGCGTCGAAGGCGAGTCGACACGTATAAGTATTACGGCAGTTCTACTGACGGCCCCCAGACATCAGAGAAGTAGAGCTGACGATACTTCTTGCTCCCTTTTTCGCGATCATCCGCTCTCCTCTATCGACCGGACCCATAACTTCTGCGGCGCTTTCGTCGTTGCACAATATTTTCGTTTCTGGCCTTATTCAGCCAGTCTCACCGAATCTTGACCAAGCTCTCATTGAATTGAGTAGCACAGTCTCTCACTGTAAATTTGAAGCGAGCGACTCTTCTGGCGATGAGGTAGTTTTGTTCAGGATATTGACTGTGATACAAGACTGCCTCTGTGGTAATGTTGGGAAAAGTCTTGGCGATATTGAGGTTTGTGAGATGCTAGAGACGGTACTGACGACCTGCTGCCAGATGCGTCTAAGCGGTAAACGATTTCACGAGTAGAGATGATATTGTTGACATACGTTGAACAGAAATTCTGAGGCGAACAGCAGAAAATACCATGCATTGTTTGGTCAGAACAGTCTTTTCCAAATTATGCATTTTGGATCCAGAAGCCGAGGAGGCTAAGTTAATGACGAAAAATGACGAGGACACCCCCGAAAATGAGCTCAAAATGAACGTCCAATCTCAAGAATTACGCGAAACAGAACGAGAGACTCTGGAGGAGAGGCATAGCGTTGAAAAAACGGTAGAATCTACCGATGTAGACGAAGGCACAAGACCCTCCGGTTACCAGATGCAAAGGCTGGAATGTACGTTGTACATGTGTTATATCATACTATGTTCAGCTTGGTTAATAAATCATAGATGGGTTGCCTTCCATTCTGGAACTCCTACGTGTCCTCATCAATGTCCTTGATCCTAACGATCAGCAACATACCGATTCGACGCGTTTGATAGCCCTTCGCGCATTGAACGCAGCGTTTGAAGAGTCCGGATCCTATATACCACAATACCCATCCCTAAAAGCAGTGATAGTAGACCATGGATGCAAGTACATGTTTCAGCTTGCAAGGTCCGATAACGTCTGGGTTCTGCAAGCAGCACTTCGTGCCGCTTCTACAATGTTTGAAACGATGAGGAAGCATCTAAAGTTGCAGCAGGAACTATTTCTCGCGTTTGCTATAGACAGATTGGCTCAACCTGGTTTGCTACATCCAGGTAGAGGTCAAATGCCCACTACTACGCATGTCAAAAAATCGAGTTCTACGGCGTCACCAAGACCTGGAACGCCGGCTCTTCCAGCTGCAAAGACGGTGTCGGAGACGGAAGCTGATAAGGGGATCACGCCATCTTCTCGTGTCCTTGTTGCACCCGCCCGAGGGGAATCGAGAGATTTGTTACTCGAAACTCTCATTCACATTTCTCGCTATCCTAGCTTCATGGTCGACCTGTACACAAACTATGATTGCGACGTGAACTGTGAAAATCTGTTTGAGCGACTTATTGATTTCTTAACGAAAGTAAGCTTCCAATGTTTCCCTAGTGCTATTTTATCTGTGAACGTCCTTCAGTCCGTTTATCCCGGAAACTACGGCTCGGTACACGAAACACAACGAATAAATGCGCAATACCTAAGTTTGGACTTGTTGCTGACATTTGTAAATGACATGGCGGCACGCATCGAGGGCGTCTGTAAATTTCATAGATAATGGCTTATAATGTGCTGATTGAAATGAATTATCAGGCTACTCAACTATGGTCGACGGTGAGCCTCGTGTGCTGTTCTGCTATCCAGAGAGAAAATGTTTACCGTTTTGTACAGGACTTCCCGCCCCCCGAATCACTGATCCAGACGAAGTCCCAGAAAGAGTTGACTCTTGCCGGTGCCACACGATTTAATACAAAACCTAAAGCAGGCGTGGCTTTCCTGGAAGAAAAGAGTTTGATATACAATGATTTATCGCCACACGTCTCCAGGGCACATAGTCTTGCCACTTTTCTCAAGGGTTCAACAAGGCTTGATAAGCGTCTACTCGGTGATTTCATCTCAAAGCCCGAAAATATCGACGTCTTGACAGCGTTCATTGGCCTCTTTGATTTCAAAAATGCACGTCACGTGTCTCATCCAACTGTCTTGACTGATAAACCCCGAGCAGAAACCAATTGCCGATGCAATGCGTGAACTACTCGAAACTTTTCGACTTCCAGGAGAGTCCCAGCAGATTGCGCGGATTACAGAAACCTTTGCATCTATTTACTTCGCTTCCGGGCCTCGTAAGTATGTTTTCTGGTCGAGATGTTCATATGTCACTAACAAATATCAGCGGAAATTCAAAGCGAAGATGCGGTTTATGTATTAGCATACTCTGTCATCATGCTAAACACAGATCTTCACAACCCTCAAATAAGGGTAATCAACTCCATCAAGTGTACTTGGTCTATCTGACAAATCCCCACCCAGAAAAGAATGACTATCGAGGACTACATGAGAAACCTGAGAGGTGTCAATAACGGTTCAAACTTCTCTCCCGAGTTTCTGGCGAGTCCACCGAACATAGCCGCAGTATAATGGGATGACATTTATTTAGCAAAATATTTACGATTCAATCCGGAAACGAGAGATCATTATGCCGGAAGAACATATTGGACAGCTAGGTTTCGAATATGCATGGAAGGAACTTCTGGCAAGAACTAGACAAGCTGGTGAGTCTGTTGAATCATAAACAAGCCGTCAGGTCACCCGACGTATGAGAAGGACAATTCATGATGTGTAATACATCTCTCTTCGACTTGGAGATTTTCAGAGCTGTATGGAAGCCTGTTGTCTCAGCGATCACAGACGCATTCGTCAATTTTGGGGACGATTACATCATTCAACATGCAATCACTGGTCTACGACAATGTGCAACTTTGGCTCGTCACTTCAATCTCGCTGACGTCTTTGACTTTGTCGTCGTGTCTCTTTCTCAAGCCACAAATCTTCTTTCTGAGACTCTGGGAGGCCCCGTACCTAACTACCCAGAAGTGGAAGTGGAGGGTCAAACGATTACCATATCACGGTTGTCCGTTGAGTTTGGTACTAATGTCAAAGGTCAATTGGCTGCAGTAGTACTCTTCAATATAGTTAATGGTAATGGTAATGCTCTACGAGAAGGCTGGACGCAGGTCAGCTTCCAGCTTATGCGGTATTGCTTTATGACAACTATAGGCGCTGCAGATTTTCGAGATATTCCAGAATCTCTTTCTACACTCCTTACTTCCAAGGCGAATGTTGCAAACAGAGGATTTTCTAGGTGGTGTATCAATGATCCCCCTTCGTGGAAATCAGCCCCATCGCCAAACGTCCAGGGGCGACGGAGGCTTACTCTCTGCGTTGTCTTCATATCTTATGACACCTTACTCGTCCAGCACCGAGAATATTGTTCCCCAGGCTACAGAGGCAGATATAGAGAACACATTATGCACTATCGATTGCATCACGTCTTGCCGACTAGACGAGCTCTACGAACAAATCATGTACGCAGGCGCGTTAATTTCAAATGCTATACTTTACTCAAACTCTACAGGAGACTCGATCTGGAAGCTATGATAGCGGCGGTTCGTGCGCTAGAGGCACTTGCTCACGAGAGAACGGTTGCGCGCTTAAAACAATCGTTCGATGATAATGGCACTCTTCGGAATTCACAAGTGTTACCATATGATCCTGCATCTGTCTTCCTATTGGAGACAATGGTCAGTCTTTCTTGTCAAGCACCTCAATATATCCAGGACCTTTGGTGGGTCGTGACTACCTGTTTTTATCGATCTCTGGATGATGAGCTAAATAGGCCTATTGTCTTCGAGCACCTATCTGCCCTCCTCACAACCTCTACACAATATAGCGCTCTGCTTATAGAGAGAGCCGTCGTCAGTCTTCTGCGTATGTGTTTAATTCTAGCCCAAGAGGTGCGTCGCTGTATTGAACGTGGGCAGAGTTCATAAATGGCATATACGCAGCCGGCCTCGTGCGATCAAGTATACGTCTCATTCGATCTACTTTCTGGCCTCCCATCCTCTGTTGCAAGCTCTGTTGGGGAGCAAGTAGTGTCTGGTGTCATTCTGATCCTTGAGAAGCACAAAGAGATCGTCAGGTTAGCAGGTAGAGGTTTCATTCAGAATCCTTGTTTGACCAAACCTAGTTCAGCTACGGCGTGGAACCTGATATTTGCCCTGATCCGCTCGACCATGCCCCACCCGGAAGCCGCTCGCTTGTCCTTCAATCTGATAGTAGGTCTCGTATCTGAAGGACCCGTTACTATGGACAACTCTTCGGGACTCGTCCTCTTGTTGGACGAATTTGCAACGGCAGCAGGAATCCTGACGGAAACCCAGCAATACAGAACTCGCCGAAAAGAACCTGTGACTTCCTCAAAGTAGGCTCCGTCCGTTTTGTGATATGAGATATGACGAGAACATTGACCATGTTATCTAGCTCCGCAGTGATCGCGAGAGGGAAGAAAGCTATTGAACTTATTGCAAGTCTTAATTGGCAATTGCCCTCACTCCTTGAAAACTCCAACGTTTCAGGTGAACAAGGTATACGTTTGCTCCTGCTTCTTGTGTAAACAGATAATCTGATTGGCCTTCAGCTTGGAAACACTCATATCTTCCATTGCTGGCATCGTTAGGCCGTCAGTCAGCAAACGCCGCTCGGGAGGTACGGCATAATGCGATAACATATCTACAGCGTATAGTGCTTGGCCCTCGGATGGTTGCTGGCGAACATGAACACAATCAAGTGGAAGACGTGTTTAATCGGGTCATTTTCCCCTTAATTGACGAACTTTTGAAGCCCCAAGTCCTGCAACGCGACCCACAAGGCATGTCAGAAACTCGCCTGCGTGCCTCTGCTTTACTGTGCAAGACTTTCATACATTTAGAGCTACGAGAGAGCCAGACCAAACATGACTTCCGACTAGTTTGGATCCAAATTCTAGACTTACTTGATCGCCTGATGAACATCGACAAGAATGATCAGCTGGTATGTTTCAGCACTGATAATTCCAACAGAACCTAATCAGTCACTATAGTATGAAGCTGTCCCCGAGTCGTTAAAGAACATCGTACTGGTGATGAGCACCTCAGGTCTTCTTGTACCCCCATCCGACGGAGACATCCGTGACGAGCGACAGCGGATGCTCTGGACCACAACCCATGAGCGGATAGAAAGATTTTTACCAGGCTTTCTAAGAGAAGTGATACCAACAGCTGTATAGGGGAAATAAAATTTGGATCAAAACCGTACATCATATACTGATTTTTGTTTAATACTTGTTCTTCCGAACGTGGATTAAGCTTTACTACGAAAATTTCATCTTGGTCAATCTGCATTGCTAATCAATGATGATCGGCCATTTGGTAGTAGGAGTCTGGTCACCTAACACGTGCGAGCACCGATACAATGACGACGAAAGGTGCGATTGTGAATGCTAATAAGCGGACGGCAACGTTAGTGTGCTTGATGCCCCAGGTTGACCAAACACCACCCAGGTGAGCAGTAAATATCATCAGAATGAAGAGAAGGTACCCAGAGGCGCTGGTAGTCAAGATCCACTTGCTGTATAAGAGCAAAAGGTAACGACAAACCGGTGGTATTTCCAAACTGATTTTGCTCTCGTACCACCTCCAAATGCGTACCCTCCGAACCAGACGCTTCCTCCTCCAATAGAAATCTGCACGACGAGCCAAGTCATGCAGAGCAATCCGAAAGTCTGTTGCAATTGATATACCTGACCTTGCAAATTACAGAATGAAAGACATACACCATGCCAACTGACAAAATGAGGTTTCCCGTTAAGCGCCTTGTTGTACCAGATGGACAGAGTTCCAAGCACAATGACGGGAACACCTGTGGCGATCGTAGCCAGTTGATGTCGGACCAAGCCTGCTGCCTTCGTTCTAAGCTGCGTCGTAGGCTGAAGAGTGAAAATCCCTGAGAGTGTGTCAGCCGTCAGTCGGATAGTTGGATCCTTTTCGAGCCACCATAAGTGAAGAGAACAAGAGCAGCGCTCTGAAGGAGTGGATGGGGTGCGAACCATCCAAAGCTCAAAGGATCATTGATCATGACAATTATCCATGATGAAAGAACAAATATCTGGAGTTAGATGAATGTCATGTATTGCACCGTTGAAAGGAGCATACAGTACTGCAAATCTGCTCGTCGATGTATCTTTATGAGCTGTTGTCAAAGTGCCAACCAGCATAGACACATACTAGCGCGGCTTTCGCGGCCATAGCATCACCCGCCCTGACTTCTGGACTGGAATAATGTTCTCTCTGGCTCATGGTTTCTTCCTCAGTGGATACACGCTCGTGATCAGGTGGGTAGAGAGAATACGCTTGGTCACTCATCCGATACCTGCTCTGCACCCCGGTCCAGTCCATTCAGTGTTTGATCTTCATCAAACACTGGTAGGTACATCATAGCTGTCATATGCATTGCGATCACAACAAATGGATAGAAATATTTTACATGCTATATTAAAAGCCCACCGTAGCGGTGAAAATTAGGGTATAGACTAGAGATCAATGTGCAAATCGCCAATTACAACAGGAAAAGCGAGAAATAAATATGAAGCCTAGGATTGGTATACGAGTTGCTGAAATGTCATTCGAGATTTGGCCAGATTCCTTCTGACTTCCATTTTTCCACCACGTCGCCGACGGTCCCATGGTTAAAGTTAGGTCGCTTTAATTGATAACCGACCGTCTCCTTCAGTTTCTTGTTACTGAATGCGACACAATGCTTCTTCAGCGCGTAATTGTCTAGATACGCAGACAGTGGGGTGTTAGGAATTGGAGGCTTGGAATTCGTGATCATTTCAGTCCATGCACTGACGTGGTGTTCGTTGATTAACTCCACAGTATCGTCCTTGAGCTACGGAGCGATAAGTTCCTAATATGATGCATAAAGAAATCAACGCTCACTTTTAATACGGTTGTCTCCACTATATTGAAAAATCCGAAGCTCGTGCCAAAGTACGATGCAAGGGTCTCCCCCATGCTCAGCGTAGTAGTGTCCGAGTCATCGACCTTGTCGATGAGTCAGCATTTATCTGGATTAGGCGTCAACAGACGACTTACAACGTTGAAAACAGATGCGACGACAGTCTGATCATGAGGAGGTGCGCCTTCAACTTCTTTCACCTTGCTTTTGTCACCATGAAAGACTATTTCTTCGCCGACAACACCATCAGCAGCTTTCCTTCCTTTCAAAGAAATCCACTCCGCGCATGCCCAAGCAGCACCGGCAATATCGTCAACATGAACGGTGTAAATAGGGTTCTTGCCTGGCGACCACCTATCCCAGCTGTGACAACTCGTTTGAATATCATGATTGGTACGTACAATGACTTGAAAGGCTTTTTCATATATCCATAGACTGACATTACTGTAATAGCCGAGGCAACTGAGATCGCTATGATTGAGCTGCGAGGTGCATGGACGATCGACTTGCCTACTCCATAATTTATGAAAGGACCATAGCAAAAGCCCACCCTTAAAATGACTAGGTTGAGGCTACCAAGCAGTCAGCTCGACGCAAGGTTGTAACGGAAGGTAGACTCACTCGACAACTGCACCCAGAATTCTAAGTGCTTCGTGCCACCATGTTCCAAGTGGTCCAGCAGGCTTGACATCTTCCGGCTCGTCAGCACGTTTTTTGGCGCTGTCATAGAATGGTTGTTGGATTCTAACATATGCCTTAACCTTGCGCTTTGCTGCTTCAAGACCGAGCAAGCGGGCGACATTACACGTTGTGTTTATTATGATCTGTGGTGGGTCGGATTCAGTATAAATAGATGGGCATCAAAAGCGCAACTGGTTCCGCTCGATCGTGGATGACTTCGCCAGTAAAGTCGAAGACGTAGTCAAATGGCGCGTGGCCTTCCTTGGGCTCGAAAACAGTTGATACTACGGCTGTTACAATGTCAAAGCAGTGTCAATCTCCTCAGAACGTCTGAAATTACTGGGAATGGTCAAGTTGGCTTGACGATATTCGACCTGCGGCTTCTGGAGGATCCTTTGGAAATTCTGAGCCGATGTAACTACGAGGAGATAAATGGGTATCGGGAACGTTAGCTGACGAGCATACGTTGTCGGGGGTTGTACGGAGAACTTGTCCACGATTCGCAAATGCTATTGAAATATCACCGGTCACCAATCGTCAAAACTCCAGTCTATGAAGCTTCCTACGGAGACTAACGGGTCCCCTTCCAGTGGGACCAATAAAGCTACAAGAGGCCTGGAAAATGTATTCAAGCCGCCTTTTATTCCAGATCAGCACTGTACATCGATAATTTGAGCACTTGTTACCGAAAATCAGAGCACTGGGTTTTCGTGTCTTATCTGTCATGGCTTGCTGAAGCTGATGTGAAAATCAACCTATTACGTAATATACATATACAAGCGTACATAGCAATGTTATTATTACACCTTCACTCTCTTGCCTGCCTGAGCCGCCAACTGAAAATACAGATAGACCGACGAAAAATCCTTCCGCGCCAACTCCGGGCTGTCCCTGATAACCTCGTTATATATTTTTTCGGCTGCCTCTCCTAGGGGTAACGGAGTTTCTTGTTGATTTGCGATTTCAGTCGCAAGTCCCATGTCCTTTGACAATCAACTTTTATAGTTATGTTGGGAAAACAAGATTACCTTGAGCATTAATGCAGTAGCGAATCCTCCCTCGTATCCCCTGTCACAGGGTGGCGCCTTATCCGCGAGGGCACCGGGAACAGGATTATTCACTGACGAGGCCCAACAAGCGCCTGTGCTACTGTTGACGACGCCGGCCAGAATCGCTGGGTCCAAGCCCATCTTCTGCCCTAACAACATCGCCTCTGCAATTACGATTTGATGGACGCCCAATATTAACTGCATTGCGTATGAGATTAACTTGATGCAAGAAATAAGCGGGTCAAACGTTATTGCAAATCTTTGCTCCGAGACCAGCACCCGATGCTCCACAATGAATGAGTCTTTGTCCCATGTAAGAAAGGATGGGATGGGCCTTTTCAAATGCTTCTTTGGTACCCCCGACGAGGAAGGACAAACTGCCTGCTTTGGCCCCAGTTACCCCTGGGGTACATATGCGTCGTCATCGATCATGGAGTGTGCCAAAGGGAAATACGGTACCTCCGGAAACGGGAGCATCAATCATGCATGCGCCAGTCATATTGACTTCCTTCGCTACTTCCCGGGCAACCGTTATATCTAGTGTTGTAGAATCTATGCATAGAGTGTCTCGAACATCGACAGTTGATAGCTTATTCAGAGAGGGTATAATGCCATCACGGTAAACATCGTTAACTTGAGGAGAGGAGGGAAGCATGGTTATGATTGTGCTTGAAGCCAAGGCGGCTCTTGCATGGGGAAGTGAGGTTGGAACAAGCTTGTCTTTCTCAAGGCCAACAACTCACTCCTCTGGAGTATGTGCGATTTCCAACTTGGCATCCGGAAAGTGGGAAATGAAAGATTGACGGAAGTGTTGAGCAGTCTCTGAGATAGCGTCGCATACAACAAGGCGAGCGTCCTTGTCCTGCTTGCACTGTTTTGAGAATAGATTATGAGCCATTTCATAGCCCATACGGCCAAGGCCAATGAAGCTAGTGCTCCTCGCACGCAACGCGGGGTCTTGAAGGAGATGGAGACGACGTATTGAAGGTCTCATGGTGGTTAAGTGTAAGGCACAGCGTAGTCATTGGTACAGTGATAGCCGAATAGCATGGAACTACGGGTCCTGCAACGATCTGCTGCATCAATAAGCAGTGTCGACGTCCATCGATGGACGTTGCAGCTGGTGAGCTCAACAACGCCTGCCCTCAAGTCGACATTAATATTGCGACGCGTCGCGCCCAAACGCACGTCTCCTCTTGCTCACCATGTCCTCACCACCCCCTCTCGACTTTCCCTCCTCAGACCCAGGCGACGCGCAGATGGAAGACAGTCATCAGGCGGAGCAATCCATGCCAGAGGCACCCGCGCCGGTACCACTCTTCCTTGGTTCTCCAGCAGAGAGTCCTTCGCGACCGCGAAGGGACAATATGCCGCAAAGTACCCCGCTACGAGGAGTGATAGCCAAGAGAGCACTGGGCTTCATTACTCCAAAGAGCGCAAGGACTCCCTTGTTCGCTGGTCCGTGTTTTGCTGCCAACCTCGCCGCACACTGAGAGACGCGCATTCTAAAGGAAGTTCATCACCCATGGATTTCCCTAGCTCATCCCCTGTAAAAACACCAAGAAGACGCGCTGATTTATTGCGGAGTGACGCCATGGATTCTGATCCCCTTGATTTTCCAACGTCGTAAGTGGAGCGTCTTGCGGCCGTAGCCCATGGATTTAATCGACGCAAAAAAGCCCTGTTGCTCCGACGCCGAAAAATAGGCGTGGCGATATACACTCATCGCTTTCATTGACACCAAGTCGTCCATCTCGCCGAACCGTTGCCAATTCGGATAGAATGGATTTAGATAACACGAATTCGGAGGGACCCCAGCTTGACATCCCTCAGTCTTTTGCCCCTCTTCTTTCAGCTCCTGCAGCACCATCAGACGAACCGGATGAAATTCGGGCGATTTGGGGTACAACTGTCAATCTTGCTGAAACAATGAAACTTTTCCGCGAATTTCTCAAAGGATTCAAACCAAAATACCGTGCTTCCCACGATCGTGAAGTTGGTAGGCGCTCACAAGTTTTTGCATCTCCGGAGGAAGGTGAAGTGATACTATACGAACACTATCTACGACGCATGAGGCAGACTGGAGAAACGAATTTGAATCTTGACGTGATTAACTTGTTTTCATACCCTCCATGTCGTAAATTGCACAGTCAGCTCGTAAAGTACCCCCAGGAGGTTATACCAGCGATGGACCAAGTTTTGAAGGATTTAATGCTTGAGATAGCAGACATGGATCAACAGGCAGGAACAGACGACATGTTGGGAGAATTAGGCGATGCAGAAATAGCAGAAATCATGGGGCGTGTTTTTAAGGTGCGACCACACGGGCTGCCTGCAGTCAATATGCGGGACCTAAACCCATCAGGTGAAACTCAAATCTTCCATGTAAATTTCAGCGGAACTGAGAGTCTATCATAGATACGGACAAGCTTGTCTGTATAAAGGGCTTGGTTATTCGCGCTACCCCCGTGATACCGGACATGAAAGTGGCCTTTTTTAGATGCCTAGCATGTTCGCATACCATACAAGTCGAGATCGACCGCGGCAAGATCGAGGAGCCAGCACGATGTCCCCGTGATGTTTGTAGTTCAACGGGGACAATGTCCCTCATTCACAATAGATGTGAATTTGCAGATCGTCAGGTCATCCGGCTGCAAGAAACGCCTGATGTCGTTCCAGATGGCCAGACACCCCACACTGTATCACTTAGCGTGTACGACGAACTCGTTGATGTCGCCAAGCCTGGCGACCGCCTAGTAATCACCGGAATCTTCAGGAGTATACCCGTTCGCGTCAATCCCCGCCAACGCACCATGAAGAGTCTTTTTAAAACATACTTGGATGTTGTCCATATCAAGCTCGGAACCGGAGATGCTCTCGGGTTCGATAAAAGCACGAGGCCAGCAGGTGGAAACCGTGTACCCGGAGTCGGAGGAATCGGAGACGAAGAAGACGGTGACGATTATCAGGCACAAAGCGGGCAGTCGAGGAAAGCTGAATTAGAGGTAAAATTAAAGGAAATGAGCAGGAAGCCGGATATTTATGACTTGCTCGCTCGTTCCCTCGCTCCGTCTATCTGGGGAATGGATGACGTGAAAAAAGGAATACTCTTACAATTGTTTGGGGGGACCAACAAAAGCATTGCCAGAGGAGGAGGTGGCGGTGGACCAAGATATCGTGGTGATATTAACGTTCTACTCGTTGGTGATCCCGGTACGAGCAAGTCACAAATTCTACAGGTAGCCGTTAACCCCTTCTGGATTACCTAGAAAGCTAACCACACTAATTAGTATGTCCACAAAATTGCGCCTCGAGGTGTGTACACATCAGGCAAAGGTTCATCTGCTGTAGGTTTGACCGCGTACGTTACACGGGATCCTGATTCAAAGCAACTTGTACTTGAAAGGTTAGAGCCCTCGTGCTGCTCCGCCTCATTTTGTTGACTGGTGCCAATAGTGGTGCATTGGTCTTGAG
Organism: Amanita exitialis; assembly: GCA_023014455.1. Lineage (NCBI taxonomy): Eukaryota > Fungi > Basidiomycota > Agaricomycetes > Agaricales > Amanitaceae > Amanita > Amanita exitialis. The sequence goes on from JAEBUR010000001.1 coordinate 2,397,682, forward strand.
TGATGGAGGTGTTTGCTGTATCGACGAATTTGATAAAATGTCGGACGCTACACGTAGTGTGCTGCATGAAGTCATGGTGAGCTTATTTACGTGCTTCATCCTACACTGTTACACAACCCCCCCCCCCCCCCCCCCCCCCCAAATAAAACAGGAACAACAAACTGTGTCTGTGGCTAAAGCTGGTATTATTACGACATTGAATGCCCGAACCTCCATTTTAGCTGCTGCTAATCCTGTCGGGTCGAAGTACGACGTCAACCTTCCTGTAACGCGCAATATCGATCTTCCTCCAACTCTTATCTCTCGATTTGATCTGTTGTATCTGGTATTGGATCAAGTGGATGAAAATTTGGACCGTAGATTGGCTCAACATCTGGTCGGCCTTTATCTAGAAGATACACCATTCTTTACTTCTCAGGATTACTTGGTGCGCAGAACCCAAAACCGTTTGCTCCAAGACACACATTGAGCTGATATTTAGCCTTTGCACGAGCTATCTGCATATATCGACTACGCCAGGTCACGTATACATCCCGTGATAACGGAAGGAGCTGGCCAAGAACTTGTGCGATCCTATGTCGATATGCGTAACATGGGCGACGATCCTCGTTCGAATGAAAAGCGTATTACTGCTACGACACGTCAGCTGGAGAGCATGATTCGTCTATCAGAGGCTCATGCTCGCATGCGGTTCTCCGACTTCGTTGAAGTACAGGACGTAAAGGAAGCATGCAGATTGATGCGCGACGCTATTAGGACGAGCGCCATGGATCCTCGTACAGGTAAAATCGATATGAGCTTGTTGAATACAGGCACAGGACAGGGCCAAAGGAAGTTGAGGGAAGATATGAGAAAAGAGATACTGAGCATCCTTGAAAACAAGGACAGGGGCTTGAGATGGGCTGATACAATCAAAGTCCTTGCTGAACAGAGTAGTATCAAGGTGGATGTGGCCGAATTCACGGAGGTCATCAAAGGATTAGAAAATGAAGGGCTTGTCAAGGTTGCCGGGGAGAGGGACAAGAGGGTGATTCGCCGGATTGAGGGCTGACTTTCTGTAATAATTACATACGAAATATTTTATTAGGTAATAACATAAGGGCGCAAATTGCCAAAACGACACAGCCGCGATCCGTCGCGACCTCAGCAAGATGCTGGCTGCCGCCACCTCTTTTTTCGCCAGGACAGCCATATCCCAGTCGTACAACATCGGAAACGATGGAAGCAGGCCTACCTCTCCTCGCAATTCTAGCTCGCCACGACCCCCAGCTACTTTCATATCAACTTTGACTGTCGGTCTTTGGAAGGTCCAGCCTGCATTCCACAGAGTCACAAATAAACGCGTCTCTGTTTGGACATTCGACAAGAGAAGCCCAGACATGGATCGTGTGGGACCAGTCGGGCGCGAGAGAGTGATGGAAGTCCTGAAGGCCGAGGTGCGTTATTTCTTTGGAGACGTAAAATCCCGTTATACGTTCTACAGGCATCTGCGCTTTCGCGACTAAGGCACCCTTCCATTCTCGGTGAGATTCTGAACGGTTATGCTATGCTTATTTTACAACCAATCGGCCGTTAGAAATGGTGGAACCGCTGGAAGAAACGAGGAGCGAATTGATATTTGCTACCGAACCCATTCTGTCATCTCTTGAACTGTCTATAATAAGTTCAGGACGTCGTTCATCTGTCGTAGAGCTCGATGAAGTGGAAGTCCGTAATCATAGTTCAGTAGACGTTGCCGCCATTAATGTCCTTGTATACAGATTCAAAAAGGCATTTTGCAAATTTGCAAAGGACTCTATTTCCTACACTCATCTGCTCAGCTGATTCATTCCAATATATGCCCTGAGAGTGTCATTATAAATAATGTCGTCAGTCGCAAAACCATCTAAGCTGTTGTCAAGCTGGCTATATTAACATATACAGGGCGACTGGAAAATATCTGGTTTAGGCTTGACTATTCTTCTTCTCTCAAACGGTGCGCCGACGCGTTGGGAATTCCCTGCATATGATGGTCGACTACCATCCTATGTTCAGCGAACATTTGATTATATGGGTAAGTCCATGCCTAACACGAGGAACTTTTTGCTCACCTTCACAGCTCCCGAGTATGCGCTGGATGAGCAACTTGTCACTGCATCAGACATGTACTCGCTTGGTTGCTTAATTTACGCTGTGCATTGCAAAGGACATCCCCCTTTCAAAACCCATGGGAGCCTTGGCAATTTAAGAACTAACGCAGGAAAGATGCCTGCGGGATTGGAAAGATTGGATAGTGATCTTCAAGGTACTTATTGTCATTTATGTCGCAGAATATGAATT